>CM068824.1:40842979-41539101 GCA_028554795.2 Sinohyriopsis cumingii
TGATTTGATGTTATTGATTTGTTGTTTTAAGGCACAGCAACACAGTTTGGTTATTTAGTACCAAGACACTTGAAAACCGCCTTGCCCAAAGACACACCTAGGTAGCCGACCCAGACCGATCTAATAATAGGATTCCAACATGCACTTTTCGGTCGAGAGTCCAGCACGCTTACCTCTGAGCCACCGCGCTTCCATTTATAATTGTTTGATTTGTGCATAATCGTACCACCAAATGCAATTTAACCTTTTTGATTGAATAAAAAATACAAGCCAGTACTTTTGCTCAAGCTGCGGTCGTTCTGTGGTTGAGACGTTAGATTCTTGACCAGAATGGGATGGGTTCGAAACCGTCATTAGATAATCCCAGCTCGGCTAACGATGTATGTTCTTGCGCAAGATATTTTATTCTAATTACCTTGTCGCGATATAACCTTCCAAGTGTCCATATACCTAAATTACCAACCAAGCCAAAACTATATAACCAGTGTGAGCATTTGTGGGTCGATAACCAAAGACGATCCATATAACTCAACCCATAAGTTACATTACAGCTACTGTGAATTATGAGAGTATTGCAGGAAAACATGAATACAAAATACGTAAGATAGCAGAAACAACATTGTTAAAGTGTCCATAGCTTAGAACCGTTAGAACTAAGAGGTTTGGGGACTTTTTGAATAATTAATATTATTCTGTGCCATAAATAAAGCAGCTCGACACTTGCAAAATGTGTGGCAATATCTAAAATAACTGCCCTATGTCTGCCCAGCACAATCACGGTCCAAGTAGCACAGACTTCAATTCTTTCATACCTGTATTAGTTGTACGTCCTTGAGTTTAAAACCTCCTGTTTACAGCGCAATTATCAAATTGCCGGCTTTTGAAAGGCTATATTGTGCGCTAAGAAGGTAGAAGATTACTCGTCGACTGTAGTTTAAATTCTTGAGAGCCATTAGAACGCATCTCACATGTAGACCAACGTTTCGACTGGGGGACGATGTTGATCAATATATATTTAATTTCCCCTAGACAAATGCTCCCTGTAAAATTAATGAAACTACACTAGGCAAGGTTTTCCGTCTGAAAATTATGGTACGATTGAATTTCACGTCAGGCACAAAGCTTTATACAGAATACAGAGTTTAAAAAAGTAAAATAAAAACACTAAATGTCTGCATTTATATCTTCCTCTTGTTTGAAAAGAAACAAGAAGCTTTAAATGATAGCAAATTATTTTCGTATTTTAAATATAGTAGTAACTCACGTTGAACATTAACAATTATATGAAGTTTAGAAAATTTGTTGTCAAACAACAACAGCAACAACAACAACAACAACCAAGAATTTATCGGACACTCATTTTAACTTTTCAGTATCAAGCCTATTTCGAGTTCCAACTGCCTATTTCATAACATCTCTCCTTTATAATTCCCATTTTATGGTTAGATGTTTGTTCAACGCCCAAGCGACAGCAAGACTGACGAGACAGCTAATTGAATCAAAATGACATTGCAAGATGAGCGTTGTTAGATTTCAGCATTAGGCAAGAAATAATAACATACTCCATGATTGTTGCTGCAGGACACTTTTAGTGATTTTATTATAGATTATATATAGAAATAAAACAAAATTCAAGTCAAAAGGTATATAAATGCATATAAAAGTTACTGCTGTGATGGCATAGCTTCTCTATGCACACTTCATGCCATTCTTTAGTCTTACTTTACATACATAATGAAGCTCAAGTGCTTGAAAGTTTGGGCTTCGACCGCAACCACACAGAGAGGACCAGACACATCCAACGCTCTCTGTGCAGCCAAAAATGGAAAAAAAAGAAAGGCAAAAAGGGGAGATACTTGCAGCAATCAAGCAAAGCAAACAAACATGGAAGGAAAGCATAATGATCAGATAATGCGAAATTGTGCACCACATATCACGAAAAGGGTGTAGTTCATGTCGTAGAATGCCACTGAAAGAATGTGTTGCAAGATGGTCACACCTTGAATGAACTCATGCGAAGTGAAGTGCTCTTCAATGAACCCATATGAAGTGCAGTGCCCGTATGATGTTGACGGCTGCATAGGTCTGTGCACCAACGAGACCTGGAAGAAGAAGAATTGAAAGCGAACAAGGCAGTAGGAAATGATATAATGACGTATACAACTACTGAAGTCAGCACTAAATTACAAACAGGAAATTCTATCGCTCAGGCGTATATATTTCTTAAAGGCATCAGAGTTCCACCGACCAAAGACCCGAATAAGACTGTCTGAGAGACCCTGCTTAGCACCTCTGTGGCTGCCCCAATCCTAAAACTATGAATCTTGAATAATTGAGGATTAAAACTTCATTTCAGGAGCAATGTGCGCTGGGTCTGGTTGAAATCTTGCCTAGTTATGGATAACCTCCCAGAGGTAAGGAAGAGTAGTCCCGCCTGACAACCCCGGAATTGTAAATATTGACGCAGCGCGTGGACAGGGCACTGGTTTTGTGCTTTTTGGGACACGACACGTAGGCAAACAAGGGTACCCTTTGAGTGTTTGTAATGTGTAAACTGGACAACTAAACCATCGTCACTGATCCTAACCTGAGAGAACTGAAGCAAGTTTGGATTTCTGCAACCAGGCTGTCTAACGGTCATTTCCCCATCCCGCAGAAATGCATGAAATGCAAGAAGAGACACAGACTTTAATAGAGCCGCACGAAAAGCATTGTGGGTAAATGTCGGCAGGACTAGAACGAGTTTTTGTAGCATACATTTATCGATTGGTAGTCTGGCATCTGTGCGTGGTAAATGTTTATGAAGCGTTTGCAGGAGTTTTTGAATAAGAAAGGAATTGGTTGGATCAGGGATATTTTTTAGTTTGTGCACAAAACCAAAAGCCGAGACATAGGTAGATATGGTTGATGGTGTATAGTGTTTATCAAAAAGATACGAGATAAAAAGTGCCAAATTGGTACTTGAAACCGGGAAAGTGCTGTAGAGTTTTAAAGCGGTTGAAAAATCGATGTAATGTTTCCAACCATACCTGTAAGATATATCGAAGATGGTGAAAGAACACTTTGTACTAACATGGATAATATTACTTCCGGTCTGTTAATTTCGGTAGTTCCGGGACCTGTTCTGGGATTACCTCAATGCAAGGTGATAGCTGGAGGAATCTGTGCACCTGTTGGCAAGAAAGAGCATCCTGAGATTGTGCCATCCCTTGTAAGTCTAAAATCGACAGCAGATACAACTCTAAATGTGTTGTGCCACATAAGACTTCATAGCGACTGACCAGTTGACGGAACTGCTCGTAATAGTAACGCCAGTTGGCTTTTTTGTTGGAAACAGTAATTACTGCTTCCATATGTTGCGATAAACTTGCAATTGATACTGTTTTACTTTCTGTGAGAATTGCTGCGAACCTATTCCTAGTAAAGAGCAACTGAGTAAGGAAAAGAGGGGTTTTCTTCTAGTTAGGGACCAGTTCAATTTCGGGAGAAGCCCAGTCAATATCAGTCTGCTTCTTAAAGGTCTCCTCACTCATATCAGGAAGAAGCATAGCTAAATCAACGTACTGGTCTTCCAAAATGAGATTTTTTTACCTTTATAGGGAAAGCAGGTGCGATCTGAGTCCACCACCCCATGCAGCAGGTGACGGCTTAGCAGCTGGTTGATGTACCTGTTGCAGGGTGATGAAAATGTTGGCCAATTGCTTATCCACGGAGGCCTTGACGGTGTCCGCTACCTCTCTTGTTATATAATTATCGTCTCAGCATCAAGGGATGAAGAAGTGCCAGGAGCTGGAAGTTCTTCTATGCCTGACATTCCTGGTGTCCACCTACCGCTGTACTCCATTTGAAGCTTTTCGTCGCGGAGACGCTCTTTTACGTGCAGTATTCACATAGTCTACCATCTGTACCCCCTTGGAGGCTTTTCTCTGTGGAGCCATTCTGAAAATAAAGAGGGGAACAGAAAGCAACATTTCCGTATTGTGGGAGTAGGAGTGAAATTGTTACATGGTGTACGAATTGCATAAGCCATGGTGACTAACACACTAAATAACTGCTGTCAACATGACCAACTAGATACGAGTTAGGAGACACCCCATGTACGTAGAATTTGTAGCACTGAGATTGACGCCAATTGCCAAGATTGAGAACTGAATCGCCCAGTAGATGCAAGTAGAAAGAGATGAATGTTAATAATACGATGCGGATGGAAAAAGTCACGTGGTCAGGAGCAACTTGATAACTGGGAAAGATAAGGAGAAGGACCCTCTTGGGAACTAGTAACATTATCATGTATAGTTGATGTGGTTGACTCAAGTGATCTCTGATCAACTTGACAACTGGTAGAGGGAAGTGGAAATATCTACTTCATAACTTGTAAAAATAAATTCAAATGATCTATGATCTACTTGATAACATGTTGAGTCTAGTGGAAGTATTCACTTTATAACTTGTAATAATAGAATCAAGTGATCTATGATCCCTTTGATAAGCGGTTGAGTCAACTGAAAGTATCCACTTGATAACTTGTAATAATAGTTCAGTGATCTGTGATTCTAGAATTCCACACATAATATTGTTCTCAAACAAGGATTGCGTCTCTGCTCCTCTGCAGTTCCGTTGAAAGTTACGCTAATTACAATTCAAATAACTGTGCGCATTTGCAAGCCCAGACAAAGGATTGGCCTATGAAACCCATGTGACCACTACGGGGCAATTCAATTGGCCCTTCCGGGCTCAGCTCATGATCATAACATAGAAAGGTAAAAATTAGACCCAACCTCATTACACCACCCATAAATGTACTTACGAAGACGTAAGTAGTTTTAACGAGTCTAAATTAAGATTTTGTACCAGACGCGCGCGCACACACATAGACACAAAACACGCGTGCATTTGGAGGTCAACCAGACCAAAAGCATGTATACGCTGCTCTTATAATGGATTTTGTTTGCTGACACACAAGAACGTCTCACGTGGCAAACGCTATATTTCTATCTGACTGACATGTATGTATCGAGTATACATCAGGAGGATTACACATGTCAAGTGATCTACACTAGAAGATCCCCAGTTAACGAGTCTGTATAATAATAATAATAATAATAATAAACAACTTTCTTCTTTAACGGGAATTACACATTTGGTAATGACTGACCCATCTGCCATGTGGTCCTCATGTTTCTTAACTGGCGTAAAAGAATATATACAAGATCATACACATAATCAAGTATCGTCGCACACTCATTCATAAATAATTGACATGAATGACTATGTGTGTCCATACTGGGAAACATATACTCATATGAACAATATTATATACACAGTTACATACATTTCAGCATAAGTCGTAAGTATTACATATATCGAATAAGATCTGGACATATCATTTATGGACATAATGATAAAATTTTCTATTCAGAGCCTTTAATACATCATTCCAAATGATCAAGAAAGAATTTCTTTGATGATATTTTAAAAAAGCAAGGTAATTCAAATTACGTATTCCTAGTGGTTAGGAATTCCATACAGTAGGTGTTGATACAGTAAATGAGTTTTAGACCACGGAATCTGGAGATTGTTGTACTCGTCAGTTAAAAATAACGCTCAGTATTTGATGATCTTAGTTCAGTTAGGTTAGAGATATAATCTGGAGAAACATCGTTTCAAGACTTATGTGTTATGATTCCTTTAAAATAAAGAATACGCTTTTGTATAGGAAGCCATCGCAGACGTGAAAACTAAACATACGAGGGAGTCATAACAGGAAGTTTCAGTATTTTCGGACTGCCCTTGTCGAGAGTTTATACGCTCTGAACAGATTATAATTGGACGTGTTTCGCCATATGGTACAGCCTTAATTTATCAGTGGTAGTTTATATCCCGAAAAATAAAGTTCAAGTGATTGGGGAGGTAGAAATTTTGAGAGCATATTCATTTGAATACCATTGCACATAGGTGATCGATATGTGCATTCCAGCTGAGATGTTGATCAATGTAGATACCAATAAGTTATTTATTTTTTATAATAGACACGTCTAAGCTATTTTGAGTTAGAAGTAAGTCTATGTTAGTAGACAGAAGCTGCCTTGTTCCGATTGTCATACATTTCGTTTTAGAGATATTAATATGCATTTTGTTTTGATGACACCAAACTGATATTTTGTTGAGGTGTATTTGAAGTTATTTTTAATGGAATCATAAGATTTACCAGATAAATGTAATGTAGAATCGTCAGAGAAAAGATCCGTGTTAGAGTGCGCTGGATACAAGGCTATGTCATTGATAAATAGTAGAAAAAGAAGTCCTAATATAGATCCTTGAGGAACACAACTTAAGATATGACTTGGTTCGGATACAGATTAAAACCTGAAAACAACCCGTTGTCTGTCAGTGAGATACGACGTAAACCAGGCAACTGAGTTTCGAGAAAACTTGTAGGTTAAAAGTTTTTTTTAATGAGCACCGAATGATCAACCAAATCGAATTCTTTTTTAACATCATTGAAGACTGCGTCAGTAAGTTTACCTGATTCCACTGCTAGTAGCCATTGGTCTATAGGTTTTGTCAATGCAGTTTGACATGAATGATTCTGTCGAAAACCTGATTATAATCTATGGATGAGTTGACACTCGTCAAGATATCTGAAAATATGCTTGCTGACATGTTTATCAATAATTTTTGAATATAGGATAGAACAGATATGGGTCGATAGTTAGATGGGTCATTCTTTTCATTTCCCTTATAAATTGCGAATACGTTTGCTAACTTCAATGATTCTAGGAATTTACAAGAAGTGATACTACAGTTAATTATTTCTTTAAACAACTCTGAGATTGATAAAGCCGACATTTTCAGAGCTTTGGGGTGAATTCCATCTCGGACAGCTGATTTGTTTGTGTCAAATGTATTGAGGATATCAAAAGTGTCATTTATTGTTATTAAGGGAATGTTGAAACTAACATGTTTAGGTACCCTTTCATTCACGTATTTAGTAAGTTTGTCTAAATTAGGCTCTATAGGATTTGACCTGTCAAGCATTTGGGAGATATTAGTAAAATAATGGTTCAGTTGGTTTGTAATATCAAACTCATCAGTATAACTAGTGCCATCAACTAAAATTTCACATAGAGCTAGAGGCCCAGGTTTCGTTGAAGTTAGATTCGTAAATGATTCCAGATGGATCTGTTATCAAGGTTTGATATGATGGCTTATTTGAAAAAGTAGCGTCTGTGTTTTACAATGATTGATTCGACTTTGTTCCGCCACAAACGATAGTTTGTAAAGTCTTTATATTTATGATAGTGGTTTCGTTGGCGTTGTATCTCTGCAGTTTCAGCAGCAGAGAGGGTGAACAGACCATAGAATTCCGACAAAAAACAAATAAAAAAAAAACAAAATCATCTCGTAGAAAGGTCCAGATTTTTACAAATTAACGTTTCCTTGAGATGTTTTATTTCTGTAATGGCCGATTATACTAATAAAACCTTAATTCGAAATAGTAGTTGAAAAAAAATAAAGTACTCTACGTGTTTATTTATTTTTTTGTTTATTTTTTTGACGACCAACGTTGGTAGGTACCCTCTCTGCTGCTATTAATTTACCACCATACCAAGTTTGATGAATATTTCTCAACGCGTTCTCGCTGTCGTTTCTCCTTATCTGTTTCATCTTTATTTGTTCTATGTTTCAAGTAATATTCAAGTTCTGATGGTGGTTTTTCTATTTTTGGATTTATGTTCTTTCTGTGTTTATAATATATCATCAAACTTCTGTATCGATCTCCACCGCAATTTTTGCAAATCTGATATAATCCTCTAACGCCGTTGTTACAACCAACACAACTTCATGGACCAGCATGAGGATTTTTCTTTATAAGATAATTATGTTTTTTGCAATATTCTCCACGGCATTTTTTATCACATTTGTTAGTGGTTCCTTGACGCAGCCACGCACAGTTGTTCATTATATGAATGATATCTTTTTAATTAAATTTACACCCCTTCTGCTGATATTAATTAAAAGATTGATATATTAAAAAAATAATGGTACATTCTGAATCTCATACTGCAAGAATAGCTCGAGAACGATTAGAAGCAATTAAAAAATTTCTTCCTGTCAGAGACTCATTCAGAAAAAAATCTACAAGCGCGGCAAAAAGTTCAATTTGAGTACGAAGAAGAAACTAAAAAACTGTTTAAGCCCGTCACTGCAGCTACTGAGAAAGTTACAACTGTCATCAAAGAAGATTTTCTTCCGGTATCAGAACAAACTGCAGCACAAACTAAAAAAATAGCAAGAAGAACTAGACAGACAAGGAAGATTTTACGAGACCTTCCAACTGACATAGCTGCAGCTCAACCTCCACCTGTTGGTGAGGAAATACTTGAAGAAATTGGAAAACTTCGTACTGAGATAGGTGATATGAAAGATCGTGAATTAATAAAATCAGAAGAGGAGAAAGATGATGAAATGAAAATAATTACGCTGAGTAATAAATTTACTAGTGAGGGTATCAGATTCATGAAAGAAATAGGGGATAATGATACGTTATCAAAATTTGCAGTAGAAAGTGTGGATAAAAAAGAAAAACTTTTAAGACCTGAATATAGTTCCGCTCGTATTAGTAATCCTGAAATCTGGTATAAATGGATATATCGTATATATTACGATAAAGATAGAGTCTATTCCAATGATGAGGTATATGATGATTATCGCAGAAAAATTGACATGTATCTTGCACAAAAAGAACCAAAAGTATCACAATCTCTCAGAACAATAAGTGAGGAAGAAGAAGAAGTATCACCCTCAGGACTATTTAAGAAAACAACAGAAAAAAAGATCACCCTTAAGACTATTTAAGAAATCAGAAGAAAAAGGAGTAACGGGAAGTGGTCTGGGGGGTGATTTTGTTTGTCCTGATAATGTCATCAATGACGTGTCACGGTTAGAAGTTCTCATAGGAGGAAAACGTGCCGGAAATAATTCATCAGAAATAATTAATGAAGCAGCTGATATTTGCCAGCGATTATTTCGCGGCGGCATCATGGATATCGGAGTTTGCCGAGAACTTATCGATGAACTTGTTGATGACTAGTTGTTAGATAAATGGTAAATAAAAATAAGATGATCATACATAATAATCATCGCAAATCTGTACAGGTCAGAGCGGTAAACTCACGATTACCAATCTATAGAGCTACTTACGGAGATGGACTTGGTGATGTTATTCAGGGTCTATTTAGAAGGATGGCTCCAAAAGCAATACCGATTGCAAAACAATAAGGTATGAAGGCTATTGAGGCTGTTCGTGATAAAGCTCCTGGTGCAATTGTCAATGTTGCTGGTAAGGCGTTCTCGGCGATCAAAGAAAGACTAGCACGATTACTGCGACGAAAACAACAACCACTAGTAAAATTACCAAGTACTAAGGTGATGCCTGCAGATGTCAGTAAAATAATAAATCAAGCTGCAAATCAAAAACTAGCGGAATTATCTGAAGAAGCGGAAAAAATATAACAGCAAATTTAATAGCAGGAAGCGGTCTTCGTCGACGATGATTATCATTTGGAAAAATGATAATTACAATAAAATGTTTAAACGCATATCCGACCCAGCATTTGACATGAATACACCGGTCCTCAAAGATGAATCGGTACGTGATTATCAATTTTATTCCTATGACGCAAAACAACCAGATCAGCGGGGAAGAATCGAATTACAGGTTCATGATACAAGTAGATATTTCTTGCCCGCTGAAGCGTTTATTGAAGTAGAAGGTGAACTTGTAAGGGGGGATAATACGGCATATGCTGCCAATGCACGAGTTGGTTTTGTCAACAACGGAATTATGGCACTGTTTGATAGCGCCACATACATGATTGATGGAAAAAATATTGAATCAATTCAGAAGGATGTTGATGTTGCTACAACAATAATTGGTCTAGCGAGATATTCTGACGACTTTATAAGATCGGCCGGTCCAACAATAATGTTTGCCAAGGATAGTACTGACAACGCTGATCATATCAGGTATGCTAAAATACGGACACCACAAGATACTGCAGTTGATCCACAACCGGTTGCTGATGGCCCTGAATACGCAGCCAGACCAGCTGCTGCTTTTGATATTGTACGAGACGATAGCGCGACTTACAATCTAGGATTTGCAACACGCCGAGCGGCGTTGTCGGGAAATAATAGAAATTTTTCATGTGCAATTCCATTATCTCACATCTTTGGATTTTGCAGAAATGTTAGAAAGGTAATCTTTGGAGCTAAACACACAATTGTGCTCGCAAGAAAAAATGATGATAATGATGCAATCTGGCGAGGTGCTGGTGTTGCTGGTGATGCTGATGCTGGTAAAGTAAATATAACAAAACTTTCATTGTGGATGCCAGTAATAACACCATCAATTACTGAAGAACAAAAATTACTATCTTTTATGGATCAAGGCGGTAAATCATTGATATCATGGTTAACAGTAACCACAGATGCTGCTCAAAGCAATGTTAATGGTTTATTTACATGGCATATAGCATCACAACAGGGTGTTTCTTCACCACGACATATTTTTATTGCGCTGCAAGATAATGCTCGGATGAATAATCAAAGACATTCACATATGATATTTGATAACCTTGGAGTTAATGAAGTTTCCTTGCGGATAAATGGACATCAAGAACCGGCTGAGGATATATTGTTAAATTTTGATCAAAATCATGTAGAGCGTGCATATCATCGTTTGTTGTCATTCATGGGACGTGATCAAAATGTTGATACCGGTTTGCAAATATCACAACTAGATTTCAGAACTTTATATCCGATTTATTATTTTTCGCTGGAGCATCTTGATTTGTCCAAGCAATCTGTCGTTGATATACACTTTCGAGCTCGTGTTACTAGACCTCCTCCTGATATACTTGGTCCACCACTTGTTCGCGGCTTCTACAGAGCAATCGCGGTCATACTTAGCGATAAAGCCATGTTACTTGAAGGTGGTAGTGGTCGAATGAGAGTCGTTGATGCACCAGTGGAAAATCTTTAATTATTCAGAAAAATATTATTTATATAAAAATGTCGTATAGTCATGTTAATGTTACTCTGACTCCCGGTCAGGTCAAAAAGCTTCAATCAAAAACCGCCAACAAATGCGGAACTAAAATATCACTAAAGCGAGATCAGATTAGTGGTGGTCCAAACAAATTATCGTTGACAAATAATCAGATTAAACATTTCAATAAAGTCCTGGAATCAAAAACTGGAGTTCAATTTCATCTTTCAACGAGCGCCATCAAAGACATGGTTAAAATAGGTGGTATATTTCCACTTCTTGCGGCTATTCCAGCGTTAATAGCTGCTGCTGCTCCAGCCATAGCAAAAGCAGCCGCGTTAGGTGCTGTTGGAACAGCTGCTGCAATGGCACTAAAGAAAGCAACAGGAAATGGATACAAACAAAAGGGACGCGGCTTAAGATTGCCAGGATCTCGTTGGGGGAGAGGCCTAAGGCTTCCAGGATCACTTCGTTAGACGTTCCAGCATCAAATTTTGATTTACTTGATGCTGCTAAAAAATTAAAAATAAAAGCTTTTAGAGGTGTTTTTATGCGAGATCAATTACCGAAACAACCAAAAAAACTCGAAACAGGTATTATTAATCTAGACTCGAATTCAGGACCCGGTACTCATTGGGTATCATACGCGGTTGATCTACGTGGAATTGTTTATTTTGATTCGTACGGGTTAGCTCCACCCGTTGAATTTATCAAGTATGTTGCACCACTTCACGCAAGAACCAGAGTTTGGTATTCAACGCTACCCACACAAACAATGACAGATCCGCCAATATGCGGCCGTGAAGTAATTAATGTACTCGACGCTATATCAAAATCATCCAAACCACCACATAAAGTTGTGCATGATTATACAAGTAACCGATTCGTTGCGCGTAAAGCGTTTTAAACAACAGGTCTTATTATAATGGTTGATATTTACGGAAGATCTTCTACTAGTAAGAAAATAAAATCCGATGTTGATCTGTCGAAGTATGCGACTAAAGATGAACTCGCTGATATTATGAACCTGGCTTGAGTTGACCCAGATGAGGTTGTTATTTTTCAAGATCGATATGGTAAACTAAAAACAAGCAATATCAGATGGTATGATATAGTTCGACGAGTACTTGGTGCAGTTACGGATAATATTCCCGTGTTTACTGACGGTGGTAGAATCAGAGATTCAAGGATATCGTTTGCAACAATTAGAAATGAAATTGCAAAAAGCGTTGCTAATTGTATGAAAAGCACCGGCGACACAATGACGGGTGAACTCAGCATGAACGGAAATAAAATAGTAGTTTTAAGAGATCCAACATCTGACGAAGACGCAGCAACAAAAAAATACGTCGACAACGTGGATGGAAAACTATCCACGATGCGGGCCGAGTATGATGTTCACGTGGGCGCTTTTGCAAGATTTCGCAGAAATTTTCAAAAAACCGACGAATCCATAAATAAATTCTTTGGCACTCCGCACACCATTGATATAAAACTCGTTGATATCAAAAGTAACCTAGACACGATCAAACAAACACAGCAAGACGTCGTAGCGGGAATTCCTGAGATCGTCAAAAAAACCAGTCTGATTAAAATTCTAGCTGGAATAACTCCCGGGCATATTACAAACATCGTATACACGGTATCATCGGGTTTTGCAACATGGTCACAGCAAAATAAAACTATAAAATATACCGCAACAGTAACTGGCGTGTACAGGTTGTCCGTGTTCAGTGCTGCAAAATTTGAAATATTTACAACGTTTCCATGGCGTCATTCCACCGACAGGTTTTCCGGGGTTGTATCTGTTATATTAAATAGCGGAACCGAAGAAATTTTTATCCTGGAAGCAGCTGATGAGAAATTAACCGCAACATCTTACTGGTGGTGTTTGGAATTTGTAGCTGAAACACCTCAATTGGTTACTGCATAAAAATATATATGGACGGTCCACAATACAGGTACAATCAAGCGCGTGAATGGCAGGCGGCGCTAAAAGATCAAGTCGATCAATATACAGTAAAAGTAAAAAAATATCGACGACGATTAGTTATCGCTGATGTAATTGTTTATTCAGTATCCGCTGTTGTTGCTGGAACCGGTGTCATATTATCAGCGGTGACAATGATGGCACCAGCAGCTGTAACTATTTGTATTTCAGCAGCAACAACTATTGCAGGTGTGCTTAATATCATCGCAAAAAAATATGTACTTGCACGAACGAAAAATTATCCGATTACAAAATAAAATTACATACAGCGACGGTAGCATACTCGAAATTATCCTCGTTGTTATCAGCGAGTCTTAGTGATGGAATTATATCTGATTTCGAATTTTCAATGATGACTAAAATATACGACGAAGGTATCGGTATTAAAGATACAAGTATTAATAATGACATAATTACTTCAGCAGATCGTGACCAACACAACTCCGCCAAAGATAACGATGATCTCGATAAGTTCGTCTAATCCTGAATTTAGTGTTAATTTTCCTACTGCAATTCCAGTAAAAGAAATAGCACTAGCGCAATTACGGGTATATTACAGCTGGCCAAATATCAGATCAAAATCATTTCATGGCACACCAGCAAATAATTCGCTTGTATTTGCTAGTAAAAATAAACCCGATGGAATACCTGACTGGGTTGTTGTTGGAATACCAACTGGCAGTTATGAGATCGAACAAATCAATGAGGAATTTCAACGTAGAATAAAATCAATAACTGGAAAAGAAGCAAAAATATCAATTAACGTTCATGAGTCGACTCTGTCCTCGACGGTTGAGATACATTCTCCTGATTACGTCGTTGATATTTATCAATCTTCAATCAGATCCGTACTAGGTTGGTCTGAAATTCCCCCGGTGTATGAAGGACTACCAGAACCAACTCGGGATGATTTTACGTCAAAGAACAGTCTTCGTCATGATATTAAAATGAATTCAGATTGGTTAGATTACATAGAAGAAAAATCAGTATGGAGGGAAAAACCAGAAGAATGGAGGGGGAGGATACCTGTATATGATCCTAGAGCTCCTTTTTATAAACTTAATAAACGTATTTTTGCTTTGAATATTGATTCTATATTTGCTTCAATAAACTCAGACCATGAAATACAGGTAAATAATTTACGTGATAGTTTTCAAGAGTATTTAACTGATTTGACATCTGCGCGCGATAATATTATTAGGTACATAGAAGTTTTAAATTATATGGTTAATTCTTCTGAAGTTATCTATAATAGAATTAGAGATACGGATCTTAAGTCATCAAGCGATTATAAAAAATCCTTCGCAGCCAAATACAAAATACCCGAAGCTGACATTGCAACGTTTAAGTTTCCTGATTATAATCCAGATAAATTAAGAAAATCTGTCAATGATGTCATTGATGAGTTTTTTCCTAAAATACTCGATGCGTGGAAAAAACTAGCACCACTAGCAACTGTTCTTAGATATGATAATGATCCACATGGCGGCGGCAGGCACGTATCTCCGGGAATCGTTAATATAACGTCGACGGTCGCGGTCAATCTGGTTTGTGACGTAATCGATGGCAGCTATCAAATAGATCTCGGAAGATCAAATCAGGCTCAACATGGATACATCCTATACACATTTACACCACAAGTTCCCCCCGGAAGTTTAATCGTGCAAGAACCAACTAATCCTGTGTATCTGCGGTGTCACAATAATATGTTAACACGAATAAATTTTAAACTCACAGACCACCTTAATCGCTTAATTGACATACGTGGAGAAGAACTTGTGATAAATCTGTATGTGAAATCTTAAATATTATGTAATGGAGGGTTTTTATACACTAAACACGGACACGAGGATTTCTTAACAGCTAGAAGAACATTTGTAACAGAGATCAGACTCAAATTCGATCAACTTAAAAAAATAATATTTCAAAATAAATAAAAAAATATTTTATTACTGATACAAATTAATCAGCCTTGCAAAAAAAAATTATTCAGAAATATATTTTTTTTTCTGAAAATTTAATTCTAGCCCGCACGTGGTTAGCGTTGACAGGGACCCCAGTTACCAAAACTTTCATTTTCATTATTACTTTGGATCGTTTCACCAGTAACGGGGTTACTTTGGATCGTTTCACGATCTAACATAATTTTTCTTAATTGTCTTATACGAGTACTAATCGTTTTCTTTGCCTCGTACTCGTGGGATAACAGCGATCTAATTCTTTCTACGGCGGCAGAGAGAAAACGAATTCCTTCACCTGATTATCTTCTACGGTAGCTGGCGACTGAAACATTGCCGCCTGAATCCGTTTCATGAGCTTGTATTCAGATGATAGTGTGTGTGTTCCCTGGTTTTTACGTTCTTGTAAATTCTCAAAATCAGAAACTATTTTTTCAGGATTTAGTTCATCGGATATATTAATTCCATCTTTTTTCAAATTTTTAATAGCAACAATTACATCATTGACATTTTCATGGTTCATTATGTAATATATAAATCTTTAAAATAAAAAAAATTATCCCTATAGAACCCCTATCGAGTCTTTAGCGAGTTCGTCGGGATGTTTCAAGGACAACAATGAATGAAGAGCCCCTATCGAGTGTATTAGCGAGCTCAGATTATGAATGAAGAGCCCCTATCGAGTGTATTAGCGAGCTCAGATTATGCATTGGACGGCACAAACATATAACTTAATTAAGGAAATGTATATATACAATGAAATGAATATATACAAGGACGGCACAAACATACACGCTCAGCAAAATCCCACCCACAATAATTAATCCCGTGGGTGATACGAAAATATGTATCAACCACCGGTCAATATGATGGTTGAATTTTGCTGAGCGGGGGGTTTTGCGGTTCCCCCATTATTATAAAAATCGCAATTATGCGCACCACCGACAAATTGTCAGCCATGGGGATTCGATCCTGGACCGCGAGCGTCACAGTCCAATACCATACTGATTGAGCTATCGAACCTTGTTACGAACATATGTTTCGGAAGTTAATATATAGCTAAGGAACCAATATTTACACTAAAACAGCGGTTTCTGAATAATAACTACTTCTGCATTAAAATAACGGTTTCTGTATTATAACAACAGTTTCTGAACATATAAACAGCGTTTTTTCCTAAGCAGACTGCAAATACAACCTGCGAATCAATAAGCGGCATGAACACACCTGCAGATCGATTTATACCATAACAACGGTTTCTGTTCTGTGCCTATATTACAGCTTCCTTGCGGATCAATAATAACGGTTGTACATTATCTTGATTTCTCGTAATGTTGTATGATGGGAAATATTTAAAAACCATAAATATACTTCTACGAGTAATTAATTACGATCATAAAAAATAAAAAATCTACGAAGAAAACTATATATTAAAAAGTAATCTCCCTTTTATATAATCAAAAATTCAGTAGTATACGATCAGACAGTACTGGGTCCCAATGGTTTTGATAGTTTATCTCGTTAACAATATTGAAAAGTGATTTTCTGTTTATATTTTTTTGAGAAAGCGGTTTTATATATATTTTTTGCCACTTTTTGTACTGAAGACGGATTAATATCAAAGTATTTCGCAGCTGAATACATCGAACGAAATATAATTACTTCGCCAGTTTCTGTGTTTGTGGAATTTACAACCCTCTTTCCGATTGTTTTACATCTTCCTGTATTACCACATGCAGAGTTCACGCTTCGTGTGACAACTCGAAGGTTGGATAAACTATTATTTTGAAGATTCCCATCAATATGATCAATAACAAGACCGTCATTGATCATCCCATTATGACATTCATACGTGAATCTATGACAGAAATAATGTTTCTTTCCTCCCTCGTATGTGAACCTTAGATAACCATGATTATTAACAACACCAATTGGTCTCTTCAACCTACAGTGTCTGATGACACCATTCATATCTGATTCGTAATTCTTAATGACAGGATGAGTGACAAATTTATTTTGCTCCATTATAATAATATTATTTGTTTAAATCATTGTTTGTCTGAAATCTTGATATATAATCCTCCACGGATTTTATAGCGATTTCACCGTTATTATTTTTTTTGTCATAATATCTTTTAAGTTCTCTGAACCGTTTTCCACCGCACTTTCCACATAATCGTGTTTTTCCTCGCACTCCAATACCACACCGCAGACATGGTATTGGTCCTAGACTTCCTCGTCGTATGTTTTGTGAGTGCATCCAACAAAATTCCTTTCTGCAGGATTTGTTGCATCGATTTACTGAGCCGATCATCAACCATTTGCATTGAGACATTGTATATATAATATTTTTTATTTTAAATATTTGTTTTAATTATATGAACGAGTTTGAGAGATTATCCCAAACTAGGCCTGTTAAATATAAATTCAACCTCGACAGATTATCTCACTTGCCAGTGCGAGATTTGGTTGATTCGAAAAATAAAAGTTTGATCTCGAAAATTCACGACGCCAAGAAAGAATTTTACACGGATGGTGCATCTCATACATGGTCAACGTTCAAGATTATACGCAATACTGACAAAGTCAGTGTCGACTCTGTCACGGACGCCACAATGAATGACAAGCGAGCGGCAACTATCATTAACTACATCGTTGAATACGAGGGCAATCAAAAATATTTCTTCAGAGTAAAATTTATTGTATTAACAGAAACAGGTAGTTGGATTATTCGTAACAAATATGATCCTGTCCTTGGCAATAATAAAACTGTCATATTAAGTAAAAATTCCAGACCGGGTCTACTGACGGGTATTGACAAACCGTATTATGAGCGAGCGTATCGTGTAACAGCGGTTATTTATGGAATCTATGAGATAAATAAAAAACCCAACGTTGATAAACTAGCGCCGATGAAATTTTCAAGGTTAAATTGTGTAGCCGAACGAGTAATAGAACACTTTACAAACGCGATGCGTGGAAATGGATTAACTGATTTAAGGCGTGAAAAAATAAACTCGTGGGCTGATTCAGTTAAGGATACCGGTGCTACAATAAAAGATGTTGCTGAGTTAGGAAAACTATTAAAATTTCCAATGACCGTAGCGACAATAACGGGAGAGGTACTGTACGAATCGAAATATAAATCGAAAGGAGCTCCAATAAATATTATTGATCATAACGCGCATGCATGGACTAGCGCAGTAACAATATTTCCACGTGATCGAACTGTTAGATTTTACCCCCCAGATAATTCTGGGGCAGATATGAGCATGTTTGATTTTATTAACGAAATAAGTAAAAACGATTCTGTATCGGTATGGTTATTTAAAAGTAATGAGGAAGGTGAATTTGATCAGTTTGTCAGACCAAATGGTGAAATATATCGAACAGAATCCCTCCATGACGAGATGAAAAATCTCGCGGAGAAGTTTTTAGAGTGCAAGCACGCGGAAAATACTGACAAATTACTAACTAATTGTTTTACCGTTCCATCTGTTGCGGCTCATTTTGCTAGAGAAAAAAATTCATGGAAACCAACACGATTTGATTTACTCGAGGACGTACGCGCAAGTTGCGTCGAATACGGACACAGTGGATTATGGAATACCAAATATAATTACAATGATGTTATTTCGGTTGATATGGTTGCATGTTATCCGGGAAGTTTTCTAGGATACGGAGATTGTTCTGTATACTTTAAAAGATTTGGTCACCCTACAAACGAGATGACGCGAGTGGCAATTAATGGACCATTATCTGATTTTGATCTGACTGGATTCGCCTGTATTGAATCATTCGAGTTTAACGAAAATCTTCACAAGATTTGTTATGTTTGGTTTGGTAGACATTTTTGTGAAAAACGTTGGGCACCTATAGTTTTATTACGATATATGCTAGATTGTTCGATACTGACATCGTTGGTGGTCAGTGAGGCGATTATATCATATCATGCACAGACGAAAGTTTGGTTGCCCATGTCAGATTCTGAAGTTATTAGCGAGTTTAAGGATGTTTCCGAAGATGATATTCCTAAAATTCTCGAGAATAAACTCAAAACCGCAAAAGATCTCGGTAGAAAAATTATAGGTAAATTTACTCAAGGTGGTACATATGATCATAAAAGACATCACGCACGATTAATTCTAGATGATGCCGAGTACGATTTTATAATCGCTGATACAACAGCGAGAAATATATTTGTAAATCGAGAAAGTGTTTATTTATCCGACGGAACAAAATTGGGTACGATCGTTAGTTACATAAATGACGTCTCCCCACAGTATACTCATCTGAGATCTTCCATGTTGGCTTATGTTTCCATAAATTTATTATCGATGATTAATAGATTTCCTGAGACCGCAGTCAGAGTCGCAACAGATTCGTTTTATATTTCAAGTAAATATTTAGAATCTGTTATGAAATTTACAAGTAATAATGAACGATGGGGTTCGTGGAGAATAAAAAAGGAACTATTACACAATTATACAGAATCAGCAGATGTTCCAATGAGAGATTTTTATCGTAAGGGTAATAAAATATCAGAAATGTCGAAAGCGCCATCATTGAGTGATCCAATAACCAGATATAAGACAGTATATCTCAATGGACCTGGTGGATGCGGCAAAACGACTCGAGCGATTAATGTTTTTAGAAATTCAGATATAATCGTGCTGACACCCACACATAGACTCGCACGCGAGATGAAACAGCGGCAAGTACAATCGTGCACGTATCATAGTTTCTTTCGGTGGCGCGGAGATACATGGACTCCTGAACGAATGGGAGAAAAATATATACCTAAAATAATTATTTGGGACGAGATATGTACGGTGTCATAGGATACATTAAAAATGTTTCTTGATTGGTTGTTGACGAAAAATACCGCTATAATAATGTGTGGCGATCATGGTCAACCGCCGCCTTTTGTTGGACCATCTCCACATGATTGGTTAAAAAATTTCGTTGATTATCACGAAGAAATAGATGATGATCATAGAGCTCTTGATGCAAATTTAAAGGAATTTAAAAAATTAATCAGATTGCAATCAAATAAAATTCATTGTGAAATAATACGTGGAGTGATCTCAGAGACCTCAATGAGTGATTTTTTAAATTTATGGAGACCCACCGATTTGATCGTAGCAAGTAGAAAAATAATCAGAGACGCTTTACAACAACAGTTATTTCAATTACATAAAGAAAAATACTCAGAATTACCCATACCGTTGTGTTATAGACGATCAGATACACGAAAACAGAATATTAATGTTGATATTCCAGGACAGACTGAAAAACAGAATCTCGTATTAAATGATATTGTCGCCGTTGATATCAGTGTGGTCGAAGATGCATTACGCGCTGACAAATCTCCATGGGTGTTGGGATACGCTATGACGATCCACTCGTCTCAGGGATTAACTATTTCTGATACACGAGTCTGGATTGTAGACGATCGCATTGAGTGGTCAAATTTAGTTTATTTAGCGGTATCGAGGGTCAGAAAAATATCTCAATTACGTAGAATTATAATTCCTGAAATCGTTGATAAATTTAACATCATCGATGATGATATAATAAGAAAAAAATTAATCGGATACAAACAATCTGATAAAAAAAATAAACGTGACTTTGATCTTGATGTTGAATTTATTATTGAGTTAAAACAGCAACAGAATAATCATTGCACAAGTTGTAATTGTATAATGCTGTGGAGGTATTCGAGTAATGATTCAAGACAATTTACCGTAGATAGAAAAGATAATAGTCGCGGTCATACACTAGAAAATACCATGTTGACCTGTCTTGAGTGTAATCGACGTAGAGGCGCCAGCGCCTTGGGTGCTAGTTAAGTGATCGAAATCACTGAAGTGATTTTGGCGGTAGTTGTGTATCCTCGGGAATTATTTGTAGTTGTTCACGTAAAAATCCACGTTGAGGAGCAGCCGAATCTAATCTGTAGATTGCAGGTCTACCTGAGGATCTTGTCACGGTGGATATTTTGTGTGTGGTAACACTCCAAATAGGATCAGTCACTCTCGCTTTACCACCTTCAAGTTCACCAGGCTCATATAAATATCTAACTGTAACATCACCCAATATTTTTTGTTTTTCAACATCTTTTCGTTGTGTTGGTATACTTTTTTTCGTAATTGCATTAATGGGTTTCATGTTGGTTGTTCGTGTGATCTCATTATTTAATGCAGCTATCACGCTTGGTAATCTTGCAACCCACTCGCGAGATCTTTTATCCTGAATAAATTCCCTCGCGTATTGATATCCAAATAACCGCTCAGCGAGTGTTCGATTAAATCGCTCAACAATTGCTTGATCACGATGAATTGCAGTATGACCTCGTCGTATTTTGGTATTATGTTGTTTCATTAACGATGATACTGGACCAAGAAATTCCTTACCAGGATCAACCTGTAGTAGCTGTGGCCATCGTAATGGTCCTTGTTGATAAATTCGTTCAAACGCATCGGCTACTTGAGATGATGTTTTCGCTGATAGCGGCTCTGCTTCTTTATATCTACTTGCAACATCAACTACGGTTAACGCGTATTTGTATGTTTTTCTACGCACAGTATCATGGGGTAAAAACAGAATATCAGCTTGATGAACTTCATTAGGAACACTGACATCGAAATACGCGTACTGAATTCGTTTCGGTGGTGGTAGATAAATTTGCCATATTGCTTGTTTGGATAACCACGTTTTAGCAGTAGAATGTTTAACCGATGCTGCATCAGCAAGTTTACCAATTGCTGCTTTACCTCTCCAGTATCCTCTTGGTGAATAATAAATCGATTCCATTATTAATTACCAGCCCCAAGCGCTAATTTACCTTTCATCGAGGATCTTACTAACCAATTAGCTAATGATTCTCTAATATTTTTATTTTTTATAGAATTTAATGCATGAATTAATTTCACATCTGCAATATGTCTATCTTGTAGATTTTGACTTTTATAAGCTACATCATGAGCGTGACAAGCTCGATCAATAGCGTTTATTGGTTCCTCGCCTGGTTTTGGTTGATCTTGATTATCGAGCCTGATATCAAGTCTGGTACCAGGACCGCAATAATTATATCCTGGTAGATGTTTTTCTCCGCTGTATTTAGCCCATGGAGTACCTGGAAACTTTGACATCAAATTAGCAATATCACCACCGCGCTTATTAGGTAAAAACGAAAATTTCTTTCTACCGCATACAGAACATTTTCCACCATACGCTATTTTTTTATTTTTTGTTGTAACCGTAGCTAAATCAGTAGTTGGAGTTTTAACTCTACAACGTAAGCAATATAAATTCATGACATAATATATATATGGATATAATTGATTTCTCAGCGACAAGAAAACGAGAGCCAGTTAAACACCACCCTGCGTTACCAAATTCCATCAGAATGATTACCATAGGACCATCTGGATCGGGTAAGACGCAGTTATTACTTAATCTGATAATGAGATGGTTGAAATGGGATAAATTGTATTTAGTAGCACCATCCGCTGATGATCAACGATGTTATGATGTACTTAAAGATTTCAATGAAAACGCGCAATTACTGGATGAAGATAATGATGTTATAGAGTTTATAACCGATATTGATGAAGCACCATCCGTAGATTCCATAGACGGATTTATTAATAATTTAGTTGTATACGACGATGTGATGCTAGATAAACAATCAAATCCAGCCAGAATATTTTCCTGAGGGAGACATAAAAATACAGACGTGATCTATGTTACTCAACGAAACACACAAATTCCGAAGGTGATCAGAGACAACTGCAACATTTTAGTTGTGTTTAATGGCGTGGACACACACACACTTAGAAATATTCATCAAACTTGGTGTGGTGGTGACATGGATATAATTAATTTCAAAAATTTCTTCTCACGAGCGCAAGCTACTCCACATGGATTTATAACAATAAATTTACATGATCCAAGAACAAGATATCGTGTGGGTCTTGATAAAATATTTGGGTAAATTTAATTAAAAAGATATCATTCATATAATGAACAACTGTGCGTGGCTGCGTCAAGGAACCACTAACAAATGTGATAATATTGCAAAAAACATAATTATCTTATAAAGAAAAATCCTCATGCTGGTCCATGAAGTTGTGTTGGTTGTAACAACGGCGTTAGAGGATTATATCAGATTTGCAAAAATTGCGGTGGAGATCGATACAGAAGTTTGATGATATATTATAAACACAGAAAGAACATAAATCCAAAAATAGAAAAACCACCATCAGAACTTGAATATTACTTGAAACATAGAACAAATAAAGATGAAACAGATAAGGAGAAACGACAGCGAGAACGCGTTGAGAAATATTCATCAAACTTGGTATGGTGGTAAATTAATAGCAGCAGAGAGGGTACCTACCAACGTTGGTCGTCAAAAAAAATAAACAAAAAAATAAATAAACACGTAAAGTACTTTATTTTTTTCAACTACTATTTCGAATTAAGGTTTTATTAGTATAATCGGCCATTACAAAAATAAAACATCTCAAGGAAACGTTAATTTGTAAAAATCTGGACCTTTCTACGAGATGATTTTATTTGTTTTTTTTTATTTGTTTTTTGTCGGAATTCTATGGTCTGTTCACCCTCTCTGCTGCTGTTTCATTAGTATACATTCTGGTTGTTTTGATCGTTTAATTCTTTTGATGCGTATGGGGGCGTATTTATTTAGGATAGTAAGAAAACAGCGGTTCCAGATAGACAAGTCATAATCTGGGTCTTTGTTAGGGAAATATTAATAGATAGGCTCTGCCTTGTTCTGATTGTCACACATTTCGTTTTGGTGATATTAATATGCATATTGTTTCGTCTACACCAAAATTATATGTTGTTGAGGTCGATCTAAAGTTTATTTTAATATAGTCTAGCGATTTACCAGATAAATGCAATACAGAGTAGTCAGCAAAAGGACCTTTGTATGAGTGAGCTGGATACAAGGTTATGTCATTGATAAAAAGTAAAACGAGAAGAGACCCTAATATAGCTCCTTGAGGAACACCGCTGCGGTAAGCTGATCTTGAGAGGACTTTAGAGAAATACCTCCATCTTGTCAGCAAATTTCAGAATTCTTTCTTTTTAGTAAATTTTAATTATTTTATTGATCTATATTTCAAATATCTGCAGCTCTGGTAACATTAAGCCAAAACAACAAAAATAAAAGTATATTGAGTTATCCTGTATTGTACTGTACTATATACCGTGCTGGTGACGAAAACTGACGTAACGGTTCCTAGATATCAGTCATACGAGGAGTCTAAAAGAGTATGCATTTGATGGTAAAGATAAGACATAAAACAAAATTTTAAGCAAGAATAACATCCGTGCATAGCATATTACGTAATGATGTAATTAGTTTGCGTTTTACTTTGCTTCCTATTTCTCAAAACTTGTATATAAACACTATTACCAAGTTATATTATTCCAATGGAGCAATATATATATATATATATATATATATATATATATATATATATATATATATATATATATATATATATATATATATATATATATATATATATATATATGTGTGTGTGTGTGTGTGTGTGTGTGTGTGAGAGAGAGAGAGAGAGAGAGAGAGAGAGAGAGGGTGTATCACCTAAGAAAATATGCCATACACCCCATCTTTGTTTACTTTGAAACATCATTTAATTTCATTTTCCGTACCACTTCTATCGATTTATCGGGCATAAGGAGTTTATTTCCAAAGCAAAATGTGTTGATATCTTAAAGATGAAAGATTTTCTGTTGAATTCCTACCCAACTGCTTAAATTGCTTTTGAAATGTGTCTGGTGTTTTTGAAAATTTACATGCAAAGATCAAGAAAACGATAGGTATATTTGATTTTTTGTTCGTCTTCCACTGATTTCATTGGCATGTGTATTTGAAGGATAATTTGCAAACGCTAGGTAGCAGCCTTAGCTTTTGCATTCCAGTCTTATATTTAAGGCGATGTGTGACTATACCTTCTCAGCTCAGAAGCCCTTACAGGTAGGAACTGAATAAGATTGCAGATCATTTTAAAATCGATTTCGTTATTTGTCTTTTATTTTATCTTATTATTTTGTGGGTTTCTGATGCTCGATTTTTATTTTTATAGGATTAAATGGCCATGTCTGGGTATTTAGCGATGTGCACATTTTACCGAAGGACTTTATGTTAACTTTGTGAGTGATTAGGTAGCAATTTTTTCATCGATAAATACCCAACCATGGTCATTTAATCCGTATAATTCTAATTTATTTTACTCATGTCATTATGTCAGCGGATTTCATTAACAAGGCATCCACTTTTAGGTAGCTCAAAGTTTTCTTTAATCAGCCTCTTCACATGGACAGATTACATAGCCTCATCTTCGCTAGCCAAGACTCGTCGATTCTTCATACAGTAATATTGGCTAGAGAGTCAGGGCGGGTGATGTCAGTGATTTAAGAAGGTTGTTGTGATCTTTTGTTGGTTTTTCTTTTTTTTTTCTTTTTAAATATAAAAAGAATCGGTTGATGTTGTTTAGACGTGTCATGTAAATTTGATTTAATTATATCTTATCCAATATATATTTATTTCAATTTAATTGTTTGTTTGTCAGTTTTATTTTTTTATATTTTTCATTACATCCTATTGTAATGTAAATTTATTCGCTAGAGATGACATTTTTTACAGAAAATAGTTTGACCTTGACTGTTAGTTTTAGTAAACACCAGGTGTTGACCTAGCTCCTGACCTTGATTCAAAATTAGTAGCAAGCACGTAAATAAGTTCTATTTTTATTTTAAAATTATTGGTTGTTGTCGAGGTTATGATGGAACTACTGATTTAAGATGGAAACAATTTTTATTTTATTTCTTAGAGTAAACTAATTAGTTTTCGTCAGGGCCACGCTGGGTGTACGTGATCTTTTACAAGTAAACAATTTTGACGAGGTTCAGGAACATGATCACGACCCTCCTTTTGCGTTTTAGAATACGATTTAACCTTTGTTTTTGAGAGATATTCTCGGTAGTTGGGCTCTTACACCGGAAATTGTATGTTGTGCTGTTTGGAGTTATTTCAAATTACTTGGATTCAAAAGGATTCATTCCTTTTTTCCTGGAAAATACGTGTGCTCATATGAAATTGTTGAACAAGAGCAGCTTTTATAGAAATTTATTCAGATTTCCAAAACCGGAGTGATATTTCTTGCTTCTACAAAGAACTGTAGACATCAACACTACCATTTACAGCATACGTCATCGTCTTCTATCTTGGATTCTTCGTCGGGACTCGAAATTGAAATCATTAGAACATTTTGTTATTAGGACTTAAAAACTGTTATTCGTGGATTAGTATGGGATTATTTTGTGGATTTGATTATTAAAACCGTAAGTTCATATTTTTTCATTTTTACAGAATTTTCCAGGGAAATAAGTTATTTTTCAAAGCTTGTTGTTTTCACTCTTTCTTGTGTTACTGTTTATTTGATCCTAGACACGTAACATAAGATTATTTTATTTTATTATTTTGGGGGGTTGGTGATGCTCGATTATTATTATTATAGGATTAAATGGCCATGGCTGGGTATTTAGCGATGTGTACATTTTACCGAAGGACTTTATGTTAACTTTGTGAATGATTAGGTAGCAATTTTTTCATCGATAAATACCCAACCATGGTCATTTAATCCTTATTATTCCAGTTTACTTAATTCATGTCATTTTGTCAGCGGATTTCATTAACAAGTCATCCACTTTTAGGTAGCTCGAAGTTTTCTTTAATGAACCTCTTCACATGGACAGATTACATAGCCTCATCTTCGCTAGCCAAGACTCGTCGATTGCCTCATACAGTAATATTGGCTAGAGAGTCAGGGCGGGTCATCTCAATGATTTAAGAAGGTTGCTATGATCTTTTATGGGGTTTGTATTCTTCATTTCTTTTTTTAAATATAAAAAGAAATGGTTGATGTTGTTTAGACCAGGCTATTTATTTTCTTTCCTACATTACGTATAGCACATATTGTTGTGGCATTCGTTGTTCTTGCTTTCTACGCATTTCGATTTTTCCAACTAAAATAGTGTCCATTTTTAGTGCGATCCCTTGATCGTTATATGGTCTTGTGATGATGGATGGATGTATGTGATGGATGGATGGATTGGTGAGTGAGTGAGTTAGTGGACGTATGGACGGACGGACAGACAGACAGACAGCGTTCTACATGATTTAATTATAGAAGGGTCACTTTCTGGAAAGGTGTACAGGTCCTTCACAGACTTTCTTAGGCGTTAAAGAGATGTGACGTCATAGGACCTAACATATCAAGGTTGTCTCATTCTTTTATCTTGGCTGTACACTCTAATCTCTAGAAAATGAAAGACACGGGGTTTTCGGTAAGACTGGACACTTTCAAATATAGTATCTTTCTTTTCACGAAAATTAAAGATATTTGATTTGTTTTAGAGTAGCTGCAAAACGGATCACAAAACAGTTTATAGCGTTATGAAAGGTTGTTGTGAATGTGTTACACATGCAAATTCAAGAGGTGTACAACTTCCATTAGAGTGGTTTTAAAGTTTGCCGGTGTTTTCGAGGCACTATATACTCATGTCTGGAGTAAATGTTGAGGGCGAATGTCAGCTGGAATTTTCAATATATCTGAGCAAGGTATGTACCCCGTTTCTCACTATAGTGAGAATAGCTGGATTGTAGATATGTATATTTAGTATCATTCTAGATTTTTATGCTTTGATTTTTAAATAGTCTATTTACTATGTTGTGTTTTCAGTTTTTCGTGTATTTCATGGTTTTTCTATTGTTAAATATTCATTTGCAAAATGATGTTTTTAAATAGATCCCTATCTTTTATGACTGAGTGGTTGTCGTTTAAACCAAACGCCTGAAATTCTGAAATGCCAACCGTAATCCCATTTAATTTAAAGATTTTGACATTCTTATGTCACCTGAATGAATAATTTCAATTTCGTATCAACCTTTTACTTACAAGAGTAAATTAATTGCTTTAATTTTGATAAAATAATTTATGGTTGTTACAGACACTAAAATATCGGTTATTACTTTTCTCAAGCATAAGGTTTAATCACTAGGGAAATAACAGTGAAATCAGTGGCAAGTTGGATTGATGTTTATTTTAATATATTTTGTTTTTCTCTCACAAAGTCCTTTCTTTCTCTTTTCTTTAATATGTGTTCGATTGTTTGTGCACTTTCTTTCATATTTTCATAATCACCAACAAATCAGGATGTGTAAGCGAGACAGAGATAAACGTCGTCCATATATCAGGATTTAACGTTTGTTTTTTGAATCGGTGAAGAAAAAACTGTACATCTGTGGAAACAGTATGAATTGGTGAAGAGGATCATACTCAAGTTTTTACATATACTTTTATCGGTATATTGCGGGTTCGCACAGTCTGCAGAGAGTTCTTCGGTTCATATCCGAATTTACACAGATAAATAGCTCAATCCCTATAATTAATTTTTACATTTATTAAGGACAGAAAAATCGAAATTCTGTTCCAGAAAACCCATAACATATATTAATTCTAACCTGGCAACTTAGCACAAATTTACACCATTCTGGTATAATCTGACCCTCAACCTTCATCGAAAATTCAATCATTTTAAACAAAATTAAAAAAGGGTGCGTCCATATTTACCATTTTGAAATTAGAGCTTAGCGCCAACCACAATTAGCGTGTTACTTTCGCTCCTTGAGTTATCTAGACCAAAGCACGAATCGATAAATATACCCTGTGATACTCGTTGATAGACGAAATCTGTAAAAGTCAAATAAAAGTGCTTGTGGTTATTGCCAATCATTAATGCATTCTTTTAACATTTAATATGAAGAAGCAACCACGACTGCCCCGATTGAAAATGAGAGAGAGAAAGAATCACTTCAACTTTAATATCCATAATTTTTTTTATTTACTTAAATTTCAATTGGAACTAAAAAGAAAGTATGCGTTCATAAGGATTTTTCTAGGACACAAAGCTATGCAAAACATGAACATGCGACTCTTACAAATACAAGGCGAAGTCAGCGTATGAGTTGCAGATTTGAATCTCTCTCTCTCTCTCTCTCTCTCTCTGTAACTATTGAGACTTGAATTACGGGATGGGATGCATCTCATTTTCATACTCATTTTGCACAATATTTGATTTTCGGGCGTTACTTCCACTCATTTTACATGTAATAATATGCTGTGACAGCTAATTCCAGTCAGTCGGGCTTTGCATGTTACACCTAATGATACACACTCTGTGACATGGAGCACGTACCTCGAATGATTAACTACATTTAGTACACATGTCAGTATAATACATACAATTGCTTAAATTACTTTAAATTTTACAACTAAATTGAAAAGGTTGACTTCAGCACTAATAGTTGCACTCCGCAAAATGTTTATGAAATGTTTCGAAAAATATGCAGACAGTAACTGGAGGGTGAACAAATGTAATCAACTCTAGTTCTAAATTTAATTCGTTTATGTCATGTCCGTGATTACTATGTCATATGTCCTTATTTTGGTTGTTGTTGATGTTGTTGTTTGGGTTGAATGCCATTTCTCAGAGCAAGATAAGCTATAATTGCGGACAATATAATTGGTGGAGGAAAACACCCCGGGAAAACCCCAGTAAGAACCACAGACCCACGGGAAGCTACTGGCAGCTTTCTCACATAAACACACTGGCCCGAAATTCCAACTCTGGTGGAGTGAGGTGAAATGGCAGCGATCGGTAAAGGCGAACGCTTTGGACCATTCGGCCACCTGGGGCCCTATATCCGTTTTTGTGGTTACATTTTGTATTTAGTCCATATTACTACAAATAAGCACAATGTAAGCTATACTTTGTAATTAATTTGATTTTATATCTAGGAGCTTCAAGTGTCAGATAAATTTAGAATGTGAGAAACTACGTCCTATATTTTCAATGGTCAGCTTTACGTTGATTGAAATAATGATGAAGGACTTGCGATATTTTAATATGACTAATTGAGGGCTCCTGTTTAACTAAATATTTCAAATTTTCTTACTGAAATTGCAGTTTTTCCGTATCATACCATGTTTACTTTTCAACTACGAGATCGTCATTTACTTTAAGCGGGCAACTATAATTATTTTAAATAATAATTATTGTAGTCATAACATAATCCATTATCCTGAAAATATTTTTTGCTGAGGAAACATTGCGTAATATGCTTACGTCAAAACTTTATAAATCCAAAAAATTATTAATAACTCTTTACAAATCATCATTAAACTGGCAAAACGATTTGTACTGATTTCTAAAGGGCGAATAAATGCACATAGTATCATATTGTTACTTTGAAAGAATTTGAATACACTTTTCATCTCTTTCTCTTAATATATGTTGCTATTTTTTAAGGAAGCATGATAAATATGTAAAATATTGTGTCTTCTTTTCAAAATGAATTGATGCTTTGCTTGATTTCAAAATTTCAAATTCCAAGTTGCGAACACGGGTCAACCCTCTTATCTCATTCCTTCACCCGGCTTACCAAGACTAGAGGGGCCCCGAGTGGCCGAGTGGTCTAAAGCGCCCTCCGTTAAGGATCACTGCCATCTCACCTCTGTCTGCGCCGGTTCGAGTCTCGGATTCAGCCAATGTGGGTATGTGAGAAAGCTTGCCAGTAGCTTCTCGTGGGTCGTTGGTTCTTTCCGGGGTTTTCGCGGGTTCTTCCCCCACCATTATTACTGGCCGCCATGTATAGCCCATCGTGTGCTGAAAAATGGCGTTAAACCCCACAACAACAACAACAACCAAGACTAGAGCGAATTATCCCTGAAAGAAGAAATACCCATGATCAAAGTTTTCATCCATTTTGCTTCTTGACAACGCACCTATCAGAGCCGTTGTCACGGAAAGCGTGTACGAAACTAAATCAAAGTGATAACATTGTTACAGACCAGATTTGTCCCAGTACCACTATAAATGTTTATCTTATTAATGCTATCACTGATGCTACCTGTTACAGGTAATACTACCTGTTACAGGTATGCCAGTTTACCGCAGTATTTGTTGTGATGGTATGTACCACTGTCCAGTTTAACGTACAAGTACTTTGGTAGTTTCAGTATGTACGAACATTCCTAAATAAACCTGTTAGGAAACTATTGATTTAAAAGTATATTTTAATTTATCATGACACAACTATTTAAATATATTTTTACAAAACATTTGTATTTGTCGCAAATTAATTTCAGACATGACATATGTGATGATATTCACGAACCCTTACATTACAATTTGATACACGCCACATGTGCCAAGAAACGGATAAATCGTATGTAGTGATAGATATTCTAGTGAAAGCCAACTTTTGGAAAGTGTCAGATTAAAAAAGAAAGAAATAGCAAGCCCTCTAATGGCAGCACAATGTCCTCTACACGCTCTCATCTATACAGTAATTATAGGTTACTGCATTTGTATGGGAAAATATCAACGAGTTTTTCGGATGGAATACTGCACGACCTTGGGAGTGCAGTATATCCATCCGACAAAACGAGTTCATATTTTCCCGTACAAATGCAGTAACCTTTTTATTATATGCTCATTTTTTTATTCTACCTAAGGCTTAATTATATAAATAAAATACACTATAAGAAACAAAGTAAATGAATGAATACCGCATTCCAAACTAAATACACAAGCGCAGAGTCATCATTACACAACAACAACATTATTAATACGCAAATATCTCCGCCCAAATAAATTTGAACTTGTCGCGAGCTAGACATAAGTCTCTAAAGAAAATGGCGTTTTTGTCTAGTTAAAATTGAAATTTGGAGTCACATTGTGAATAAATGCGCATTGCAACAACTTTTCCATTTGATCTGGAATGAAAAGATTTTGGTATATTTGCCGATTCTACGAAATTTCGTGATTATGGACTGGATTTATATGTGACAATTCCACATTAAATACATCGGATTGTAGAAGCGAGGGAGAAGCATGTTGAGATCTTCAAATGTATTTCTGTTTATGTCATTGAATGTTTGAAATCATAATGTGGGAAAAATATGAAGTCTTTCAATTGAAACTATCATAAAGACACTATGGAATTTAATGCTTATTCCATTTTGAGTGCAGTAAGGAGAATGTCATTGCACTTATATTCTGAATTAAAGTACAATTTTGAAATGTGTGATCAAGATTGAGAACCTATGACATGGCTCATGTAATTCTCATATAATTCGGATTTGCAGAACTAAGAAAGTACATTTTGAGCAAATTCAGGATGTAAAACTGTAAGTGTATTTTTTGCCCCTCTTATTACCAGCTAAAGAAGACAGTTTATGCCTTATCGTTTGCATGTTATTTGTATGGACCCTTTCTGGCATTTACTGTATAGCTAGCCTAAATAAGAAACATTGTATCAAAAAGTTAACGCGAATTTGTGCCAAAGCAGCTGTATGTGGCAGTCCACGAAACATCTGCTTTACTTCATTCAGAAACAATTTTAATCAACCAAAACGAAAAGCGCCTACTACGCGCGTGTACATGATTTGTTTACAAATCAAAAGTCCTTGCGTCCTTGCGTCTGCGCCATTTGTTTGTTTATTATAGAAAGTAGTTCCTTTATGAGTGGAATATGAAGTTGAGCGCGAGTTCACTTTCGTAAAATACTGAACGATTCTGACAATGCAAAGTTAACAGAGAAACAAAATGAGTATATAATAAGTTTAATTATTGCACTTTTGTAACATTTTTGATGACAACATATACATCAATTAACATGCATATGGAAAATTCATCTACTACAAGGTACTGGCCATATAAATTTTAAAACATTTTTGTGGGTGGTGGTAGCTGAGATTTTTTTGGAACTGATATCATTTATGGTTTTCTATCTCAAAATAATGATACGTTTCCAAACAATATGATGGCTATAATAAGGTTTTGCTTTCTATTTCTTCCTGAAACCACTATAGCGTTTGATCTCTTTAGAAATTTTAATTTTATTTTTGTAAATGGTTGCAACTCAAATGAAAACAATATGATAAACGAGGTGCAATTCTTTTTCCATGTTACGCATTTCCATATAGAAACGAGAAAGCGTTTACCATTTGTTGATTTAAACTACCATGTAAACGTTTTTGGCTGCACTTTTGTGCTCAGGACTTCATCTGCTTTCCTTACGCTGTCTTCTAATTTAGTAATGTATCCGATAAACGTTTATGTGGTTTTAGGCACTTGGTTTTAAAATGACTAATTGAAATAGGAATAATCAGCTTACAATGTTTTTATATTCGAATCATAAATTTTGTTCATAATGTTTTCTGTTTCATCCGATCATTGTCTGCAAGTAAAACCTATGCTATTTATTAGCTAACATTGTTACAACCTCTCTGGGTAATGGGTTTTAAGATAAAGACATGATTTCATCTTTTTGCCATGAATTGTTTGATTAGTGATTGTTAACCCAACAGTGTGTACAACCTAGTATTCAAGCGTAATGATTCATATTACCTATTGTCATCCACCACCACTATATTTTTCGTATTATACTCAGTGATTTTATGTAGTGGATGGGCTTTATCCAAGTTAGACAACACATTGCTCAACCCCTATTCCTTCGTTGTAATGGTAATAAAATATGCTTCAAATGAATAGGAAAAGCAAATGTTGTACATTGTTGATAAATTCAGCTTACATAATCGAAGTATGCAAGAATTCAAATAATTGTATGAAATGAATAAAGTGTATGCCACTCTGACACACATACAACACAAACGTGTCAGTGCAAGAAAAGTTGTTGTTCATACCGTTATGAAAAGGGCAAAGCTTATAGCTATATTCTTTAACTGAAGATTTGTAAATTACCATGAACTTAGTGATTTTGTTTACAGTTTGAAAATTTCTTGAAAAAGGATATCTTTAGACGGAGCTTAAATGACTAATTCATCCTTAATCACATTGCATGAATTATGTTATGAAGGAGTTCGTGTAAAATGTTATATGGAGACGAAGCGAGATCACTGAATCTTTCATTTATAGATTTTTACTTACGCGTGGATGTAATACATCACGAAATCTTTAAATGCAACTAGTCTTGCAGTTATTTCAATTGGATGGTTGTGAAACTTTATTATTGTTCATCATGAGAAGATGCACATATTCACCAATGAGTGTAATTCCTAGAAATTGTCGCCAGAGGTCTTCCTCTAATTGGACTTGGTGATACAAAAATCACAGTGATCTACAAATTAGGATCTAACCGCTCCGGTTGGCCTAGTGGTTAGAGCGTCCGCCTCGGATGAGAGAGGTCGTGGATTCGATCCCCGGCTGAGTCATACCAAAGACTACAAAAATGGTACTAACAGCTGTCTCGCTTGGCGCTCAGCATAAAGAGGTTAGTGTTAGGACTGGTCGGCCTAGTGTCAGGACAATGTAACTGCGTGAGACATCATGATACATGTCTGCGGCATGAAGCCCCAGTGCTAGACATCACTATAAACTGTCACACTGCAGACATCGTAGCCATATGACTGATTTTTTTTTTAAAGCTACGTTAAAAATCCAAATGACACACACACACACACACACACACACACACACACACAAATTAGGACATCTGTATATAAGGTAAGTGTTCACGCAGTTACTGATGAAATTCTGGTATATTTGATGTAGCACGTGGATATCAGTTGAATATGCGCATATCGACTAATAAAATCCCTCACTAGAGATATTCAAAACAGAACCTGCACTTTGTTACCTAATAGCTGCTCGCAATATACGACACAATCCTTTGAATGCAAATTAGTCGAACAGAATGTAAAAAGTTTCATTGATATGTTTGTAGGAGTTATTGCCCTTGTTGATTTCCATCCAGAAGAAACTGATCTCAAATTTGGTATCAGTAGAGACAGTAGTATGGATTCAACTCCATCGTTGGAATACGAGTGGCATGCGAGCTAAAAGCGAATATATTGGCTTATAACAGTTGCCTGCCATTCTTCTAGTTTTATTTATCTTGCAACTGATTTCAATTTGTCAAGGTGAAGCCGTCAGTATAAAAGGTTTCTAAAGAGTACATACATGTTACTTTACTATTGTATTGTTTGTAAATATGGACAGCAATTCATAAATAATCAGTAACACTTTGCTATTTGTGGACAAAAATAACCAAGAAAGAGGTCAGCAAAAAATTGCGTTAGTGGTTCAACTAAATTTGCGTAAGGTCCAGTAGATATCATACAGTCGGTTTTTTTTGTTGCTGTTGTTTTCTTACTTTCGTATCACGTAAAAAGTGCGTGATTATAGAAAGATGACAATAATTATAACAAAACTTGAAAAGGGCACATTGCGCCAGAGGCTGTGAGCTTACGGCAGCCTTTAATATCTTCGATTTCAGGAACAAAATGTGTTATATGAAACCTGATAGAAAGAAAAGCTTGTTTATTGTAGACAATTTTTGTTTCCGTCATATATTTACCTGCCTATTAATTAAAAGTTCAAAAAAAAGATAAAAGTACAGATCAAAGAAAACGATACTAGTTGATTTGCTGTGTGATAGTAAGTCTGACTTGTCATTTATTGTTTACAATGCCCATACTGTTGATAGTTTTATCATGACGTTTGCTAAAAGCCCAACAACCGTGAGTCCAGTCTTCAAGCATAAAGTGGCCGAACATCCATACATCACTGAGAAACGATAACTTGCCCGAAAGGTGAGGTTCAGGTGCAGTCAGTGTAGTTTTCTCAACTTGAAAAATGTCAAGCACATGCCAGACGATATGGGTTTAATGAATTTAATAGAAACTGTAAATGCCTTCCGTTCACCTTTATGTTAAGATAAATGATTTCGAACCTTCTAAAACATACAGCCGTGTTATATGCTCAGTAAAGTTATGTTCCCTATGGTGGTCAGATTAAGGGAGATAAATTTGCTTGGCTTATCACGGTATCTCACAAAAAGTAATTATTAACTCTCATTCCAAAAACATCACCAGTGAAACGATGTTTGTAGCTACAACTAAGGTGCCATACAGGGCCGGCGCTACTATATAGGCAAACTAGGCAGGCGCCTAGGGCGCTGATTTCAGGGGGCGCATATTTAAAAAAAAAAAATTGTTTATAAATTTTGAAATTGATATTTTCTTGGGGGGAGGGGGGGCGCCAGAATCTAACTTTGCCTAGGGCGCCAGAAGTAGTTAGGGGGGGCACCCTACGTACAATGGGAATTAGCATTACAGAACCCCTTGGGACAATCTACGTACAAGGGAAATTTAACATGGCGAAAAATCGTGGGTCAATCTACGTACAAGGGGAATTTAACATGGGAATAAATCGTGGGTCAATCTACGTACAAGGGGAATTGAATATGGCGAAAAATCGTGGGTCACTCTACGTACAAGGGGAATTTAACATGAGGAATAGAGTTTGGGCTTGTTTAGGGACAAGGGGAATTGAACATGGGATTTTTTTTTTTTTTTAAAAGATTTAAAAAAAGGGGTAGGCAATTGAAAGGCTATCTCTTTTCGAGAAATATGGCTGGCCCTGAAAAGGGCCTTTGGGTTTATTCTGCTTCTTCTTCTATTTCCTCCATTTCCTCATCCATCCCCTAATCTTTCCCCAAATTCCTTTGTTCTTCCTTTTTTCTTTTTCAGGTAACCAGTCTGGGTGACCCATAGCCCTGAACTTCTCTTGTATCTTGATCCAATTGTTGTTGAGTTTGTCAAAGGCCTCTTTTTCCTTTAAGTTTTCCTTATCCTTTCGTTCTTTATTCCACTTGTCTTTGATCTTTTTCACTTCTTCCTCCATTACTTTTCTCATAAGTTGTTCCGATTTCTTAAGCTGGTCTAGGCCTTTTTTGACAAAGGACCACTCTGTCCATTCCATTACCTCTTCCAAAAAACACCTGACTTCTAGCACATTGTCCATGGCTTCTTTCAAGTGACCAATCTTTACATATTCTGGATCTATAAAGCCTCTTAGTCTTTTTACTTCTTCTTCTATCATCTCTGCCACCAGATCCATGGCTGATTTTAGGTTTGTCACTTGCCTTCTAACAAAATCCCTCGTTACTTCATACTTCCATTCACGTTCAATCCTTTCCACTGCATAAGCTCCATCCACCATCCAATACCAAATGTCTTTCAACTAGTTAAACAATTCTGTTACAGCTACCATTTTCTTTCCGTTATTCCGTAGAATGGTGCGAACGACGAACGTGGTGGGTTCTTATACTGAAAGCGCGGACGTGAAGGAAAACATCCCCCTAAAAACATAAAATTGATCTTACCTAGATCATGACCCAACAACGCGCGGACGTGAAGGAAAACATCCCCTACTTTCTCATTTCATATAATACAACCCTAACTATACTCTTCACATACGCTAAGAAACCCATAATCTACTATTCACACAAACATACCTGAGCTCTTACAAACACAAACACACAAACACACAAACACATACCCTCACATTTTTTTAAAAAGAGTTAGTGTTTATATTCACACTACTCTATCTACACACATTGGCAAATTAATAGTTATTTCTTTTCTAGAGTATTGGGTAGCCCTTAAAAGGGCTGTTTTTTTTATAACTCCAGATGCAACTATCTAATGATTGCACCTTCCTGGCCTGGCGCCGCACACGCATCTTCTTCCCCAGTCTCCTTTCACCTTTCTTCTGGGGAGCGAAGAGGGAGGATGATTCGCTTCAGCACCCCAATCCTCTGTCTCGGGAATATTGAACGACATCATCTCTTCTCTTTTCTTTTCCTCCTCTTCCCTCTGTCTTCTCTCCTCCTCTTCCTTCTTTATTCTTTCTTCTTCTATTATAGCCTCCGCAGCCAGTTCATTTACCAGGCGCCTGACATATTCCAGATGTATCTGGAGTTCAAGAAGTTTGCTTATTCTGCTACTATTCATTCTTGTGTTGATCAATCAACAAGGGTAGCTAGACTGCCGAGCGAGTTTCAATTTATAGTGACGTGATGGAAAACATCCCCCTAAAAACATAAAATTGATCTTACCTAGATCATAACCAAAAACAACAACGCGCGGACCTAAAAGAAACACTCACTCACTTTTTTATGCTACCCATCACTATTTTAAATTTTTTTATAAATCACTTCAATAGACTATCCACATACGCAAAGCAATCCAATCTAACCTCAAATATACACCTCAAACACGGAAAAAGACATCATTTTAATCTACTATCCTTACCAACGTACTTAATCACTTACAAACACAAACTCACTAACACATACCCTCACATTTTTTTAAGAAAGAGTTAGTGTTTATATTCACACTACTCTACTTACACACATCGGCAAATCGATCGTTATTTCTTTTCTAGAGTATTGGGTAGCCCTGAAAAGGGCTGTTTTTTTGTTTGCTATGGCATTCTTTTTTAGTTTCTAAGAATGCGATGTCCTCTGAGGATAGACTTTCTGGCGATAGGTCTGCTTCTTCGGAAAGAGAAGAAGAACTCTTTGGTGTCGATACGACAATCGACAAAGCCTCTGTCAGCTTCAGGTTGCTGCTGTTGTTGTTGCTGCTGTTGCTGCTGTCTCTGAAGTCTGTACTTCTCTGTCCATTCTTCTTTTTCCCGGTTCATTTCTTCTCTGAAGAGCTCTTCTATCAGGTCTTCAGTGATTTTTAACATTCTCACATTCTCTATTTCTTCTGGCTTCGGTATCAGACTGTGTCTGACCCTATGCAAATTCACGTAGGCTTCGTTGAGTTTAGCTAGTTTGGAGCACATCTTCTTAGGAGGATAAGTCGACAATGGATGGTTAGACTGGAAACAACCCCGGTTCTTAAAGTCAAAGCGCGGACGTGAAGGAAAACATCCCCAACACGATTTTCGAGCCGCAACGTTCAGTGAGTGTCATGAGAGGGATAGTAAGAAATGAAAGTGCATCAATCCAACATTCTTATAGCTAAACAAAAGACAAAGGCATTTTTTTTCAAAACACAACATTTTTTATTCAAAAATCACTTAACACTAAACAACAACTCTAACATTTTTAACAATAATCCAACATGATAACACCAAACAATTTTTTTTCAAAACACAACATTTTTTCTCAATTGACAATCTACTTTAAACAGGGCTGACAACGTTGTGAATGAAATTGTGATTTCCACTGTTGGAAATCATTAGGCCATTGATGGACACTACGTTTCCTAGCTTGAGACAAAAGATAAGCATAATGGTCACAGAACCATCGATCTACTTTCACATCGTTTCTTGCAGAAGAACGAGGATCAAAATGAGTCACTAAATGTTCTAAGGAATAGCCCAGGCTGCGATGATGCAGAAAATACACACAGTATTGTCCACACACCAAGGAATCTGTGCCTTGTAATTTCACATTATTGAATCGGGTGGTCTGAGCATTTCTTCTCATAAAGTCAATGATATCGTCTTCCAAAGGGGGCAATCCATACGAATCGAAATATTCCACACATCCTTCTTGAGGAAAGTAGACGGCTACCCAGTGGGTTCCTGGGAGATGACTGTCGTCCGTGTTGATCACGTAAGCTTGATGGTCTTTAGGTTTGCGATGAGGGAGTTCATCTTTAGCACAGACGACAGGATTCCAAGAAGCCGTATACGAACTGTGGTTCAAAAGGTAATAAAGTTCCCAGGTATCCATTGTTTTGTGTGTTGTTTTCTTCTTCACAGGTAATAATAAGTTGTCAATTCGATCCTGACATTTTGCTTGAAAATGTCTGACGAATAAAGTTATTCGTTCTGTTTCCTCACTCTGATTCAGGAGAGCTTCGATGCGATGGATCTCTTGAGTGGTTAATGGTGGACAAGAATGTTCACGCAAGTCTTTATACCACTGATGCAACACGTCCTTGTCCGAGATGAGACTCCAAGCTTCGTCCAGATACTCGTCCAATTTTTCTTCTTGAGTTAACATCAGGCATTTATCGTGTTGAATTTGACTGGATGATCGTTTTGACATCCATAGCAATTTTTCTTGATCAATTCCGTCATTTTTTCGACTAAGTGTTTGGCAAAACAGCAGACTAAATGGGCTTCTTGTTCTGGCCATCTTGACTTCATCATGATATCTTCTTCGTCTTTGTCTTGGGATTCTTCTTTTTCCACGGTCTCCTCACATTCCATGTCCAAAGTTTCTCCACTAGGTAAAGAGGGATAACAGTCTTCCATGGCTTCTAGTAATCTAGAATGACTTCTCTCATTTGTTTCAGACTTCTTAACTCGGCTAAAATGTCCAACAGTACCGTGACCGTTTGATTTTCACCCTCCTGTTTCTTTGCTGCTGCTGCTACTTCTTGTTGTTGTTGTTGTTGTTTTTTTCTTATCTCTTCTTCTTGCTGCTGTTGCTGTAGGAGAAAAGCTTGTTCCGCTTCCTTTTGTCGTTGTATAAATTTCTCCAATTCTTCTTTCTGTCTCTGTCTAAAATTCTCCACTTGCGGTAATGAAGAAGGTAACGAAGGTTCCGGAACAAATTCTTGCGAGGAGAGAAAATCCACAAAATCCCAGTTCACCTCTTCTGAAAGTAAGTCCGAGTTCCCTTGGGCAGTCTCCCCTGTTGGTGCACCCCAATGGATCGTTTTCTGAATTTCCGTCATGTTGAATCACTGTCGCATAGATTGACTGCACACAAGCGCTAGCGAATCTATATAGACTACGTGACGTCACAGACTGCTCTCTTCGGATTGGATGCGGGCTGACTGAATTTTGTAACGCGTGTTCGGATTGGTGAATGAACTCAATCCGTTTCAATCCTTCCTGTACCTATAAATAAGCGCAGTTCACTGCATTGATTCACCTGTTCTCGGCGCCTCAACATGTGGACCGATGTGCACTCTTCAACGCTTGTGTCAACGATGATGTTCAGGACGGACATGCTCATGTATGTCCGATCGAAGTGGACCATTGTTCACAGGACAAACACCAGCCTGTGGATACGTAGGATCAACGTTGAAAGACAAGGATGCCTGAAAAGAGTGCTAATTTACGGGCCAACAGTGAGACGCAGCCTAAGGACAAGAAGAAGACCAATGCGGTGCCCTTTATGTTAATGAATACATTAACATAAACCCAAAGGCCCTTTTCAGGGCCAGCCATATTTCTCGAAAAGAGATAGCCTTTCAATTGCCTACCCTTTTTTTAAATTTTTTTTTAAAAAAATTTAAAAAAAAAAATCCCATGTTCAATTCCCCTTGTCCCTAAACAAGCCCAAACTCTATTTCCATGTTAAATTCCCCTTGTACGTAGATTGACCCACGATTTATTCCCATGTTAAATTCCCCTTGTACGTAGATTGACCCACGATTTTTCGCCATGTTAAATTTCCCTTGTACGTAGATTGTCCCAAGGGGTTCTGTAATGCTAATTCCCATTGTACGTAGGGTGCCCCCCCTAACTACTGCCAGATAGTCTGGCCGGGTCTGGCGCCGGCCCTGGTGCCTTAGATATCAATTACTAATCATCTATCAAATATGTCCAATCCGTATAATGTGTTAGACGTAAACACACCCTCCCATCTAATGGTTTGTAGTGCTAAGTGTTTATATTTTATCGCAGTCTTCGCTATTAACATTACATTGTAATGTATATTCTGACGCCACAGGTGTCAGTTTACTACTTATCGAACGTAAATAGAAATGTCCAATCGGCGTGTTGCGTAAAGACTTAATCATTGCCTTTCATCTAAAGATCTGAAGTGTTACCATGAGACCTGAATCACGTATCTTATCATTTTAAGTTTTATACACATCTTAAAGAAACCATCTGTTTCAGAACAAATTGCCTGGACAATGTATATGATTAACCGACTACAATTCAAAAAGGGCATGTTTATACATACATACGATCTGTTGTTTAACACATTTTATCATTTACACCTAATGATACACACTCTACGACATTGGACATGTACAAACAATCTCCTCATTTCTGTTTGATAACTTTGCAAGGCCAAACTCCCACAAGTTTCAGATATTCCTGAAGGTTCATGTCGTTGGCTCTTTAACAACGAAAAACTTTGGATCCGCTTGCCACCGATACCCAATGAGTTGCAGCCTGTTCGAGTGAACATCCTTCTTTAGAAGTGACAACAATGTGGGGAGGTTGTTGGAAACCGCTTTTATATCGTAACCAGAGTCTTCCCTATTACCGTCATGGATGCTATTCCTGCTCGTCATTATCGACCTTGAATTAACACCTACTCCAGTCCTGACGAAACAAACTGCTTTTACACGAATACTTCTAATATCTCTGGGATATGTGAACCAGGGCAGGGCAGACTGTAGCTGAAATCGTTGTAATGTAGTTATATTTGTGTGTACTTTAGTTTGTGACAGATATATTAAAAACAAACATCAGTGAAATGCCCTTCTCCTTACTATTTTCTCAGCAATTTTAGTGTTCGAATCTCTACTGTCTTGCAAAACACAAGACATCTGATCTCTTCTGAAAACACATGTTCCGTATCCTTTTCCGTATCCAAGGCAATCAATGGAATTTCTCACATTTGCTCTTTTAAACCTTCGCTAGCTCTTATATCTGTAAGAATGAATTATGAACATATGTGCTTTTAAGTCACTCATACAGAATAGCAACACCCTGACAGTCCCACTTAACTACTCAGAATACTGTGTGGTCATGCATAAATTCAACTTTTCGAAACTTCTGTGTAAATTATTTTTTCATGTTTGTGCTAATGGGCTGAAATCATACTTTTCTTTGTGGATTAATTTCGAAACGTTATCACGTCCAGAGATGAAACAAAAATATAAAGGATTAAACGAAGACTTTCGTTCTATTGTATACCTTGAAATACGGTGGCAAATAGTTTTGACCTACTTCCTGTACGAAAAATTAAACAATATTTATGGTCTAAGTGATACAGCAATTTCTTATCAGTACCTGCTACCTATTCGCTGGTTGATTCATCATTTGATTATAATAAGCCTCTAAAAACTGTGTAGCAACATTATATCATCCCACAAAGTCCTTAACGTACATATACATGAAAGAATCTCTTATATGTTTTACACAAACGATGTCTAAATTATATGAAAGTGCACAACAGTTAAATGCAGCTTAAAAAATTCCTACATCTGCTAATATATTCGTAAACAAAGGTTACCTCCAAGAGAAATCCGCAAAATAAAAGTAACACTTATCACAATACAGTACACATCGAGAACTAATATATTTATTAATTCATTTGGAAAGACACAGTATTTCCGAGTCGAATCCATCAGGTTTAAATTTATAAACATAATATTTCTGCATTTAAATACAATGAAAATGTAAAACAATTTAGTGCCCATTGCAAATCCCATCATTTATTAATATATTCGGAAAGTCTGGATATTTAAAAGTGGCATCCATCACGTCTTGACTTTGGAAATGCAATTATGGTGTGTGTGTGTGTGTGTGTGTGTGTGTGTGTCGGGAGAGCGATGAGTGATTAAAAGCAAAGGAGCGAGATGTGTATTTTGTTAAGGCTGCTAGACTTTAGAATATTATGATTGTTTTTAAATAACTTATACACCCGGCCTCATCTTTTTTTTTCAAGCATCAATACTCTCATTTGTGTGTGTCCTTGTAAGATTCGTTCGAATGACTAATGGGCAGCCTGTCGAAAATGCAGTCACGCAGTTCATGAAAAGATAGTCATTTTTAGTTTAGAGGTTAAAATATTGCATACTTTTATTTTCTGCCTGCGACAAAACAGTTTAAGAGTTTAATTGACAGTGTTGTAAGCCACTAGGTTCCAGTTTGAACACTGCAATTTTATAATTTGTTGACATGTCATCGTGGTCTTTCCATTCCTCTTGGTACGATCTGTGATTTATTTATATTTCTTTAAAATGGCCTGCAAAGCAATGCTACCTTATCTTCAACATACATTATTGACAAAGAGTCAATAAATAGAACTCATCACATGGAGACTATTTTGCGTCATGCAACAATAATACTGACAGATATTATGGTGCTAAATTGGTTATTCAAAATCAATTACTGTATTCTCGTTTAAATCGTGGATTTAATATTAGTCTTTTAACTGAAACACTGTTCGGGCTGATAATGTCATATTTATAATATTTGAATCTGAGCTCGTCGATATTGTTTAACCATCCATAATTGACAGAATGTAATTAACCTTGCCTGAAATGATGTAATTTGAAGCCTAAACAAACATCATACAAGACATTGCGGAGGTTTTATTTTTAACTTGTCTGTATTTACTTTTGTGCAGCTTGACAATATATCTTCCGGAAAAAAAACTGCAAATGATCTAACGAAGAAAATTAATATTTATTATCATAATATCCGCTTGAGTAAAAACACCAGCGCAACACATGAAAATAGATTTAATAGACAAGGCAAATACTTATATTTATTTCATTTGAAAATATGGAGTCCTGATCAATTTTATACATGTTTTTGATGATGATGTTAAAGTGAAGAGCTTTATACAGTCTGGAATCTTATAAGCATTTGATGGTGTTATATGCCTCAATAGCTATCAAACCTTTTTTTGTGTGTATATAAGATTCATTACAATCTCATTGCTTCTGTCAATAGAGTAATATATTTTTCGTCGTTTTCTAAAGCGGCAAACGTGTAACATTGCCAGCTTTGTGTTCCGTCTGTGCAAGTAAAGAATGTTTAACTAATTACTTCTGCATATCCGGCAACTTCTTCACATTCTATCATACAAAGATTGTAGAGGAAGAGTTCAGCAAATGCTATCTAACTTAATGTAGTTAAGTTCTCAAAGTATAGGTTCCTTTCTCTCGGGATCAGTTTCCAACCAAAGGACAAGGTTCGATAAGGGTCGATTTTGGCCCCAAATCAGATTCAGATGAAACTCAAACAGATAAAAGAAGTTCCTCGCTCTTCATTATATTTATTAGTTCTATTCTACGACAGCTTGCAATACAACGCCAGATGGTTATGACACCTATTGTTGCAGATTATATTGTTACGAGTCTGTGCTCCTAAAAAAGGTAACAGAAGATAGTCAAAGACATCAAGTTGTGTTAACATTTAACAAATATATTTATTTCCCTAGAATACAAAGTGAAAATGAGACAAACGTACTTACGGTATTGCGAATTAAATTCCAAAATATCCAAGAATTACAGACACAGGTCCTAGTAATTTAAAGTCCTGAATACAATTTAGTAAAAGCCCAAGACAGATCCTCAAACTGAAGTCGATGGCGTGTCTGTGGTAGCGATTTAAGTGTTGATGTGTCAACAGTCTTTTATTGAATCACAGAAATATACTTTTCAGGTTTTAATATACTATAAATTCCAGTGAATATCTCTAATCGAATATTTATCACAGCACTGTTGTATTTCCAGAGAAAATAATCACTTGAATTCAATTATTGGAACCAAAAAAGGAATGCCACCCCAACACTCCTTGTCACAACATATAGTAAAACTTACAAGTGCAAGATGTTAAAGCACGATTGACCAAGTCCTCACAATTACAAGATTATACGGTTCTCTACTTGACCTCATGTCACAATTAGGATTTTTTTGAAATCCATTACATAATAGAAAATAACCTTTCAGAATGATCCTGATGTTTACAAAACAATAACCTGGATCATGTATAATTCACTTAGGAAACACCAAACCTTAAACCCGAATCAGCATACTTACCTCTTCGATTAATAAAGATACTGATATTAAGCCAATACACATAGATAATAATTTAGCTATGTATTAGTTGGTGACATGAAATGAAATATAAAACTAAAAGGTCAATCAGGTCAAGCAGAAATGAACTCAATTTCGGACAAAGTCAAGTCCATCATACAACGTTGCACTACAATAAAAAAGTGAAAATAACAATCAATTAAATTAAATATGCATAACAATATACATTATGGCTAAAAAGCCAGCTTAAAGTTCATGGCAGTAAATCATATATCTAAAATTATGCATTAGCATATAATATGCGTACTATTCAATGATTTTACCTATAGGTCTGGCTTTTTGTATTTTTTAACACCGTATAAATGAACGGTATATTTGTCTTAAGTTTATTAACTCTAACATCTATGTTAGTTTTATAGCTTATGCTTATATTAAGAACTGACACGAGTGTCTAGATCCTGACAACATAATTGCCAGAATATAACAATTCATGAATTTCTTGACCATAAACGATTGTTCATTAATTAAAGCCGTATGTTTGCTATAGCGCATAATTCAACATAAATATAAAAAGAGTAGACCACTATAGAACAAGGCGGTTTTGTGCATGTGCCGGCGGGAATGCTTAGATTATATAATATTGTGTTACTATTTTAATATAATTATTAAATGACTTTACTTTTGCTTCCACAATTTTCTTTACCTCACAGTACTTCTATTTAATTTTATATATAATTTCTAGGAACATATCGTTGGTTCTTTATGAACAAAATAAACACCATTGTTTTAGTTTTCCTAATATGTTCATTATCCTGTTTTACTTGCATATTCGTCAGAATGTCAAAATGACAGATATGTTTTATTGTTTAAATGATCAAACGTGAAACAGAGTTACCTATATTTATTGCATGTCTCTTTCCTGCACACTCACAATATAATAAAGCGGTCAAGTCAAGTCCAAGTCACCGGCTAGACGATGGAAAATAAGTACTCCTAAAAGTGGCTGACAGGAAGAAAGTTTGAAACTTACCAAAATATGTAATATTGTGTTACATCTGATACAATTCATAAATATACTAAACATTGAATTATTGTTGTATCCATAAATTAATTTTTGATGGAATTGTGTTTATTCAAATTATTTAATTCAAGTGATTTTTCTCTTGAAATACAAAGCGCTCTTCACAAAAAGCATCATTAAAAATAAAAACTTCCATTTTTGCTGAAATTTCAGAGAAGGATTTAATTATAGGATGGTATTATTGTGATCCAAAACGATTGTTGGCACATCAAGACAGCACGGCCTACCATAGGAAAATCAACACCTTCAGCGTTGGATTTAGTTAAGAGTTCTACTAAAGTATATTCAGAACATTGATTATTAGGACTTCTATCTATAATTCTATGATTATTTAAGATTTAAATCGCAATAAAACAAGTACCACTTTTACAATATTACTTCGTATCGTATGGAAATAAATTATTTGTTAACGTTTACAAAGCTTGTTGTTTCTCATCATTTTCTATCACTTATTTTAAGACCATAGAGTCGTAATAGAAAATTGGAAACTCGTCAAGGAAACTAATTTCTTTAAAATAGTTTTAAAAAACTTGTTTAGGAATTTTCTAAGTACCAGGTATTATTTCACATTTTAAAAATCTATAATTAAACCAGTAAGCTTTAACAATGCCATCTAAAAAGCTACTAACAGCTGCCTCGCTTGGCCCTCAGCATGAAGAGGTTAGTATTAGGATTTGTCGGCCTGGTGACAAAATAATGTGACTGGGCGGGACATGATGCTACATATCTGCGGCATGATGCCCTACTGTTAGACATCACTATAAAATGCCACACTGCAGATATCGCAGCAATATGATATAATAATTGTTAAAGCTACCTTAAAAATCTAAATCACACACACACACACACACACACACACACACACACACACAATGTCATCTTAAGTAGGGAACTTTACTTCATATCTTATTCAGGTAATCTTAGAGATCTTGAATAATATTTGCTTCAGCTTGCCGTACAGTTGCAAAAAAATGGCTAATACAAAGAGAAAGCGAATATCAATTTCGAGTAAAGGACCTGGCAATTGAAATTCATGTCCCCATTTTACACACGAGTTCAAGTGTTGATGTTACCAAGAATACAAGGTTAGTATCCCTTTTTTAGGAAAAAGAAGTGGACAAATAGTTTCCTCATTTTGAAAACAATGCTAAAAATTCGAAATGGACAAGAAAGCATTGAACTTTATAATTCAAAAGTGCAATTCGTTGTAAAGCTGTTGACAGCTGCACTTCTCTATGATCTGGTTAATGCATGTATCTCGGATGTTTATGAGCTGATACCTAGGACGTGTCCACAAAAGTTTACGACATTAAAAAATAGATAGGTAGTGCTTAGCCAAGACCTTGGTTAATATTACGAAAATCTCAGACAACTCATATTAGTTGACGAGCTTAAGAATTGCGTACATAGTGACGTTAAGACTTAAAAGCGATTCCGTGGGTGATATATATATATATATATATATATATATATATATATATATATATATATATATATATATATATATATATATATATATATATATATATATATATATAAATATATAAATATATATATATATATATATATATATATATATATATATATATATATATATATATATATATATATATATATATATATATATATATATATATATATATATAGATAGATAGATAGATAGATAGATAGATAGATATAGATATGGATATAAGACGACAATACTGCGATCATGACAATCTTTCTGGAATATAATCAGGCCAAAGAGAAATAACTCTTCAAATCACTGTAGGAATAATAGTAACCAATGAAATGAACTAAAACTGATGCAATGGTGTATAGTTCTCCAAGACATTATATAAAGGTACAACCATTGAAGACAACCACCTGCATTCAAATATGAACATGAACATTCAAATATTAGTCATGGAAATATATCATTTTAGTTCAAGAAAACAGCAAAGCAAGTTTGCTAACACATGATTACCAAACGGCAAGATTTTCAGAACTGTCACATTCCTTACCTCTTTAGATCATTTGAAGTGTTAAATTTCATTCATAACTGCTGCAATATATCTACCAAAGAACCCAATGATTTATTTTTCAGATTGTACTGCTTTTATTCATGTTTCAGTCAAATTGCTGCTGTTATATGTTCATGTTTTAATTTTTACTGATACCTATTACCTTTGTAATAGTTGTCAAGTTGAATCATCATCAGTTAGGTAATCAAAGAGGTGTTGGGGACCAATGATGACTTGGCCACCGTTTCGCTCCATCGTGCCCTTTTGGAATCTCCAATCTACATTCATGTCCACCATTTGATGTTATTTTCCTACTTCCTTTTCTGTCTGTGTCTTCTTCTGCTCCATTCACTGTGCCTTGCAAGATTGTTCTGCCAGTCCAGATGATCGCAAGGCATCGCTGTACCACTTCATTTACCTTTTTCCATGGTGTTCGGGATGTCTTCGTAGGGACCAGAGGCTCAATGGATCTTATTGTGGACGTGGTCAATGTACGAGATGTCCAAGGTCTTGCGGTAGTATCACGTGTCGAAGGCTTGAAACCTGATTTGAGCGTCCATGTTTCACAAGCAGACAGGAAACTCTATTAGATAGTAAAGCGTATAACCTTTATTTTGGAACCAATATTAATGGTACTGTCTTTCCGTATTTACGTCAACCTTGTTAGCGCTTTTGATGTCTGGCAATAATGAAAAGTAGTTCTGGTTTGTAGCCCTCACATGTGATAATTGATTTCAAGTATTTTAAGCTTGTGACTGTTTCCATATCCTGTCTACTGTCCTTTATCTCCGCACTGATACCATCGGTGTTATTTGTCACCATTGTGGTCTTTCAGCGCTACTCCCCACAACGTATGCTGTGGAAGTTGTATTGAGGAACTCAACCAAGTCAGTCAGTTCTTGTTCGTCTCCTGTCAGGTAATTAATATCATATTTGAAGCGAAGGCTGGTGATTGGCAACCTCGACGCTGAAATTTGTCAATTAATACGACACTTCACCCTCCCTTTAGTATGAACATTACTCAAAGTGCCACAACCAAACAGCTTGCGCCGCAGAATAGAAGCATATACACGTATGAGAATGGCTGGCATATTTGAAATATTTAGGCCAATAGTTCTACCTAATCCGACAACACCACCAATTACAACTGCAACAACTACCACTACGCCATCTACAATCACCTTCAAAACACAACGGTACAGCAACTAAAACAATTCGCACGGGAGTGTAATATCCATATACCCAGATCTGCAAGAAAAGCTGACATCCTTTCGGCATTAGACGAGTATGAACACAACCTTCTTCGTGCTGATTCTGACCAAAACCGTCGTCTCACCTGTCCTTTCGCCATTGAAGAGGCTGGGTATGTTCGTGCAACAACACAACAATCATGTGTGCCAGAATTCAAATATCATAAACGCAGTGGTTAACTGTAAAATTACGTGGCAATTATTTCACACATATACACACAGGCAAAGACACTCGACAACTGTTGATAAATATGATTCCTGGAATCGGAACGGTGTTTCAGAATTTTGGTCATGCTGGGGTCAAATCAGACATTGTTCTCAATCCCCATCTGGTTATGCCGTGACAAGGCTGGATATTAAACAACTACTAATGCACCGTGGATTCTCAGTTTTGCTCGCATACTCGTAAACCGTTCACATACAGTGGTGTCCGTGTAATCCTGAACCGCAAAGACAGCAGCGCCATTCGATGTTGAAATTAGGAGAGGCATTGAAAAGTTTCTCGAAAGAGAGAAATTCTGGATCGGGACAGACTGTCGATATAAGTCCGCAAATCGAGGTTGATCTCTCACTGTATCTTCCGTTTCGTGCCATTTGGATCCATAACCAACTCGAGGTCAGCTTGGAATCACCACACATGCTCAATCACAGATTGCAGCAATAGATGCAAAGTACTTCGGGATTGTGTCACCGATGTATCCACCCTTGTTATGTTTACCATCTAATATTTTTAAGCAACATTGACTCAACTGAGACACGAAAGATCTCGACTATTATTCAACAATGACACTTGTTCGGGTAACATTTATTGGACAAAGACCACCGTTAGATGTAAAAGGCGCTGGCGTTATTAGTTTGTATTTCAAGGAAAAGGGTGGCAGATCACCAGAACGCATAATAACCATAGATTTAAGTATTTCTAAAGCATAGATTTCTATGATTGTATGACAATTATGCCAGTTACAATGGTAATTGGCTAGAAGTGAGTGTGAGTAATGCGCCTGCACGTGATGTTGAGACCGGATTAGGTCTACCTGTCGTGCAATTACAATACGCGATTGTATTATTGATAGAACTACGACAGACCCACAGCTTTATCAACGTGAAGAAAACAAAAAGAAGCGGAACAACAGCTACAACATGAATTTACCGTGAGAATCGCGCTGATCTTGAAATACACACGTTTGTGTTTGGTCTTCGATCCTATTTGCGTTCTTGCTGCGGCAGCAACTGTTGGTTTTGGCGTGCCTAGAATCAACACCACTACAACCATTGTATGTGTGCCAATCGGTATTATTGTCGGGACGATATCAATAGTAACTGGTTCTCTGATGGTACTAGCAAATTAAGTTCCATGCCAGTGCATTCATGAATACGCACATATTTTGAATTACTTGCGGCCACACAAAGCAGTCTAAATACGACCTGTAAACTGTACTCGGTTGAAATTAAAGATAAAACAATAGGTGAAACGGTTTAGGCAAAAATGGAAATTCACAGATAGTTACAAGCACACAAAATAACAATGTGGATTTACAGATAGAAAAATCCAAATAATCTTCACACAGATAACTGCTAATCGATAAATAAGCACTGTTTGTGTATATTTGCTTACCCAAATAAGTACATTCCTCTGCAGGAGTTTGTTTCTACAATCACACCAGAGTAGTATGAAAGGCCAATGTTTTTAGAAAACCGTTTGAGGGCAATTCCATCTTGATGAGATTATACCCTACCATGACTGGCTCACTCAAGTCACGTGAGTGTATGCGTGTGTGTGTGTGTGAGGACAAAATTAACATTCAACGGTCACTCAGGGCTAAATATGTCATGTGGATAGAGGGGAGGAAAGGTAGAATGATCACAAAGGAGAAAGAAAAGCAAAGAAGACAGTTTCATACAATTCCATTTGAAAACGGTTTAGCCTCTTTCATGGCGTATGTACACCCTAAAGGTTTCGCAGGTCTGGCAATTCTGTCTTTAGTTTCTTCTTCCATGTAGACTGCACTAGATAGTGTACCGCGGAACATTTCCTCTGTCTGGGACTCTCTACGCAAGGCTTTCTTAATGCATGTTAGTGCATCAGCTCTGACTTCTTAATACGTATTGTAAGTCCCAAATTATCACACGCAGAAGAGTAATGGTCAATAACTTTGTTTTCGCCCGTTGTCTGACCAGATTGGAGAGTTTGCCACAGTCGGGAATCTGATGTCGCTGTCAGTGATCTTAATCATTCCCAGTCACCACTGGAGTCAAAGAATGTTGAGTGTTGGCCCCAACCGTCTGTAGTATGATGTTCCCTGCCATTCTTTTAGATGCCATCCATGGTTCTGACACTAAGATCGACATGCATACATACATATATACATACATACATTTAAAAGAGATGTGCATACCTCTTCTATACACTCATCATTGTCAGATATCAAGTCCGTGCTCTGTATCATTATATATGTGCTCCCTCTATACAGCTCATCTTTATAGTTATGGCCTGAAATATGAATCAATTTAAAAGCTCTATAGTCTAACTATAACAATCTAATTTTACAAATATGCACCATAATAATCATATATTTGTAATTCATTGTCATCGATTCAGTTAATATGCATTTGACCATTACACCCCTCAATGGAACATTCCATGACGCGTTTATAGATAATATTAACTTCTAGAGAACATGCACTTACTTTCTTTAGTGATTTTAATGCAAAAAGTTCGGATATTTACATTTCCCACACATTCAACTTCTCAAACATTGAAATGAACAGCTGTTGGACACACATTTCAATAAAATGGTCTCAGTTTTTACTTTGTGACAGCGATATTGATACTTTGATTTGCTAAATGCAAATGACGAATGCATGAGTGCATTTATAATTAAGTTGTAGAATTAATACCTTTGTGTTTGAAAATAGTAAGAAATATATTTTGATATAATGATTTCACAAAGATTTAGCTTACACATGAAGTAAATGTTTTTGATCATGACACCCCTCTGACAACTTTCTCGCCGAAGTTCCGTACTTGTATATATTTGATGAAAATTATATAAAATCAACAGTACATTTATTTTGAATGCATAGGGTCACAATAATTTATAATGATACAAATTGTGCCTCAAAAAGCTTTATTTAGTGCGAACTTTGGTGCAGTTGGAGGAACGTATCAAACGTAGCTATAGATTTAAATATTCGGGATTAACATATGAGACTAACGAACAAAAGCTAGTTCAATTGCGCAGCGTTTTGAATCGGAAATATTAGAGATTACTCTTAGATAATACATAGCTAAGTATTACATACAGAAATTGCCGACCTCGTATTCTTTGCTACACTGAAGGCTATATCTTATCAAGATATCATCCTCGTACTGTAATTGCGTTTGTTGTGATAAACATTTAAACGAGCTTGCTTAGATCGTGTGCAGATTCTAATGTATTTTTTCCTAGATGTTGGTCGGGCATTGGAATAGTTTTCAGTTCACCGGTTGATTTATTGTCGAGCAACGATTTTCCATCAAAAAACAGATTACTGAATCTCGTTTCTGGCCTTTATCGTCAATGGCATCAATGCGTTTACCGCTGCGGTGGCCTAAGTGGTTAGAGGGTATTCCTCGGATGCAGAAGGTCGCCGGTTTGAACCCCGGCCGAGTCGTACTAGCAGCTGCCTCGCATGTCGATCAACATTACGACATTAGTGTTTGGACTAATCGTCCTGGTGTCAAGATAATAGGATTAGGTGGGATGTGATGCCACATTTATGTGGCATGCTGCCACAGTTCTAGACATCACTATCAACTGCCACACTGCAGACATCGTAGCGATAAGACTCAAAGTGTTACAATTGCGTTAAAAATCCAAATCACACACAGTACATACACCAAAGCCTTCATATCTCTCATTCTGCGAGTACTTTCTCTCACAATCTACCAATGTACCTTCTTCTTTATGATTTTTTCTAAAAGTTCACTGCACGTCTTATTTATCTTTAAAGTTTGCAAATTCCGTGATCATTGGTCGTGGCGTGCTATTATTTCCAATACTTGGTCGACGGACTATCCGTACTGGATCAGTGTCCATTTCAAAGACGCATTGCTCCCATGATTCATGGTCATTCGGGTCATCTACTCCATCGAATATTACATTATTTTATCAGGGCTCAGATACTAGACATTCTCAGCGTTTTCCAAGCTTAAGAACTCAGTCATATTATCTCAACTTGAACTATACACCTTTTTCAGCATTCCACAGAAGAGATCAATTTCTCATGTAAGTATATTTTTGTACTTACAGGGAACATCACAGCTATGCAATTATATAAGGCTGGTTCCGTTTCATCTTCCTACATATTTCTATTGCGTGTACTTGATTTTGTTTTCCTTTTTTCCTTTTATTTATTTTTATTATTTTGGCGCTCTACGTCATTGCACTATTGTTGTATAACTGTAGTAGTTTGGGCCTATGGCCTACATTACCAATAAACTATTTTTATCATCGTCATATCTTATCAGAAAAAATCCAGTTTGATTTAGGTTTAATTTGGAACATTTAAAGTCCGATCGATAAAATAAATTTAACAAGTACTTTTATCCCAGTAGATATGATTTATCAAGCCATGTTGACATAACTTGCCAAGCGACAAAGTAATGCGACAGCTTAAAAATCTGTAAATGTATTACTTCGGAGCCAAAATACGTAATCTATATTAACTGCGAAATAAATATCCTGCGTTATGGACCGCCTGCCGCGAGAAGTGTTGGTTTGCAGAATTAAGGTGCACTTGAAGTCTCATAATAACTAAACATGTATAAATCTCCATTTAAATATCTAGATTGTACAGTATTACCTATATCCAACCCCAAATCCATTTCCAGGTATCAACGCGATTAAAATATTGTCAATTGTGGGCACGAAGCTTTAGAACTTGTACAGGAAAATAAAAATGTCTTAATTCCACCTTTGTACCGAAAACCCTTCAAAAGGTAGGTGCTTAATAATTCATGTCACCTTTGTTTTACTACTACTTAGAGACAGACAGACAGACAGACAAAGAGTCATTCAAAAGACATACACAATGGGCTTCATTGATTAGGTGCGCATGAAATGTATTTATGAGTATGAACGGTAACAAGTATCGTATCTTTCAATGACTGTTCGAATTCTGAGGTATCGATATTTATCAAACATAAATATTTTATCCTGAGTGGCATGTATTTTATTCACGCACCTGTTCATAAATAATATGATCTATATATATGATACAAACAGTCAGTTAACCAACCCACCCATAAACATGACCACATTTTAGACTGGATTCTTCATAGACCTGATGATAACATTCTACGGTCCTCCCTGGTATTCCATGACCTTGCATCAGATCACCTCTGCATTATATGCCATCTTGACGTATCAGTCCATAACCCTCCACCTTCATCTGCTACTAAGAGAAACCTCCGTATGATAAATAGAACCAAACTAATGCACGACATCCAAGCTAACCTAACAACTTGCTTACCTCCTACCGCAGAACAACTCGATAATTGCCTGCGTCCATTGCTTGACAAACATGCACCAGCTAACAAGTGCAGAGTATCAATTCAAAAGTGTTCTCCATGGTATAGCAGTGTTAGGGACCAGCTTCGCACTGCTAAAAGAGACCGCCGTAAAGCTGAGAGGCTCTGGCTTTCCACCAATCTCACTATTCATAAGCAAATCTATGAAGCCGCTAAGAAGAATGTCACAAATATAGTCCATGCAGCGAAATCAGCCCACTACACTACTAAGATCATGGAAAGTTCCAGCTGCAAAGAGCTCTTCGAGATTACTAACAAGCTAATGTCAAGGAAGAAATCTACACCACTTCCAACTACCTTCTCTCCAGTCGACCTTCCGGACATGTTTGCAAATTTCTTCCTTGACAAAGTACAAACCATTAGAGATAAACTTGACACCACACTTTCAATTGACTCGTCGTCACCATACAGTTGGGATGCAGAATGTGAGCGGCAACCATTAGCAGCATTTGAACCTGTCTCTATGGGTTTCGTACGTACAATCCTGATGAAGAGTGCACCAAAATCATGTGGACTTGATCCAATTCCAACATCACTGCTGCTTGAGTGCTTAGATCCAGTATTGCCTTCATTAACTGATGTTATTAATACCTATCTCTCATCTGGGGAATTCCCATCATTTTTCAAAACTGTCATTGTAAAGCCTCTGCTGAAGAAATCAACACTAGACCATAACGATTTAAAGAACTAACGCCCAGTTTATAATCTCCCATTCATATCAAAAATCTTAGAAAAGGTTGTTCTATCCCGCTTGTATCTCATCTAAATTCAAATAGTCTTTTTAGCAATGTACAATCTGCATATCGCCCATGCCACAGTACTGAAACTACTCTTCTAAAAGTAGTTAATGACATTCTCTCTGCGTTGGATAGCGGAAAGATTACAGTCCTCACCCTCATTGATTTGTCTGCAGCATTTGACACAATAGACCATGATATATTACTTCGCCGTCTCCAGCATGTATTTGGCATTCATGATACAGCCTTACTGTGGTTCAAGTCCTACTTGGTCAACAGGACACAAATTGTATCTGCAAATGGAATACACTCCAGCCCAGTTGATCTATGCTGTGGTGTTTCACAGGGGTCTGTTCTTGGACCTGATTTCTTCATTCTGTACACTCAGTCGCTCTCAAGTGTCATAAATCATCATTCAGTGTCTCACCAATTGTACGCTGATGATACCCAAATATACAAATCTAGCCACCCAACTGAAGTTGATGCTACCATCCAAGGTGTAGAGAGGTGCATTTCTGATGTGAAATCATGGATGACATGTAACAAGCTGCAGATGAATGATGATGTAACTGAGGCCATTCTGATCACAACACAAAGACATTCTCGTTCACATCTTTTACCTCAAATAATAAATATCAGCAGCACCTACATTAAATTCACACAATCAATACGAACCCTAGGTGTTATTCTGGACGGTACTCTCACATTGCACCAATATGTCATGAACATATGCAAGGCTGCATATCTTGAGCTGAGACGCATCAGCTCAATTCGCAAATATCTTTCAGTTGATGCCACTAAAACACTTGTGTGTTCATTAGTACTTTCAAGACTGGACTATTGTAACTCAATTCTGTCTGGTTCATCTCAATATCTGCTCCAGAAACTTCAAAAAGTTCAAAACACAGCTGCTCGAATCATACTTAGAGTACCATGATCAGAGCACACCTCCCCGCTGCTCTGTACCCTACACAGGATATCCATTCGATCCAGAATCAAACACAAAATTTGTTTTCTGTGCTACGTTTCACTGTCGGACTCTAGTCCAACATACCTATCCGACCTCACCCATGTGTACACACCAGCAAGATATCTACGCTCCTCTTCTGACAATCGTATACTCATTAGTCCCACTATAAAAACAAAGTCATATGGACAGCGTTCTTTTGCATACCAGGGCCCAGCAGCGTGGAATGAATTGCCCACTGAACTTAGACACAAAGACACAGTGATCACATTCAAGAGGGGTCTCAAAACTCACTTATTTCGACTGCAAGAAGAAACTTAAAGACCTAATAATGTTTCCTACCTTAAATATTCTCAGAATGTTTTTTTAAATCTTTTTCTAATTTCATGGTGTTTGTTTTTGTAATCATATCATTATTTGTTGTGTATATATGTATATGTATATATCTATATATATGTATATATATATGTGTATATATGTATATATATATCTATATATATGTATATATATATGTGTATATATGTATATATCTATATATATATATATATATATATATATATATATATATATATATATATATATATATATATATATATATATATATATATATATATATATATATATATATATCTATATATATATATCTATATATATATATATATATATATATATATATATATATATATATATATATATATATATATATATATATATATATATATATATGTATATATATGTATATGTATATATGTGTATATATATATGTATATGTATATATGTGTATATATATATACATGTATATATATATATATATATATATATATATATATATATATATATATACATGTATATATATATATATATATATATATATATATATATATATATATATATATATATATATATATATATATATATATATATATATATATATATATATATATATATATATATATATATATATATATATATATATATATATATATATATATACACCTTTTGCATATTCGTGGCTATATCGTGACAGGAAAAGGGGGTAAATGTCTTTCCCAAGGACACACAGACTGGTTTTTGAGGTGTGGCGATTCAATACAGCCAATAAAATGTTAAACATTCCTTTACCTTAGCCAAACCCCCATATTTATTATTATCTAGCATTTGTGACATTCAAATTAATAAACGAGAAAAAATCCCTACCGAAATGCGAACCTGGTTCTACCTTGTGGCTGCCTGGTCCTTTTACCAAAGTTAAATTTGGACACCTGGATCGTCTAAATCTTAAAAATCTCCAAGTTCTGCACTCGAGCCATTGTTAGAAAAAATATCGCATCAGATTCCATCTAAAATGAATTCGATACAGCTATCATGGCTTTCTGGTTTCTCCAATACGGATTTTACCACCAAATTAACATCAATGTGGCAGTGGAATTCTCTTAACCTAAGAATGTTCTTACTCTGTTGGATGGGGAGGATAGATGCAGTAAGGACTCGGGTAGTTTATATGTATTCACTGCCCCGTGACGGATTAAAGGTCATTTGAATGCTATTAAAATACAGTTGCGTGCAGATTACCTCGCATTTCTCCTCAAAGCGATAACAGTTTACGGAATTTAATGCGATATATATTGGGAATGTTTTGTTTGAAGTATGAGAGTGAACATCACCAATATGTCCGTAAAACAAGAATACATGACAATGAACGATTCCCACTGACCACTGGCTAGGTGTCAAGTTTTAATGTTAACAGCAAGCCTGGGCGTTTGTAACTTGATTCATCGAAGCAACTCTATCACTTTCGTGATAGCCACTACAAACTATATACCATTAACATTTGCCATAACTTAAAATAAATTATAACTTTTTTGTGTAATGTTCAGTGCATGCTGATATTTAATTGCACTTTCACTGAAAGATTTTGCCGTAATACAGACACTGGTTTCATAAAGTAATATGCCAATATGGAGGCAGAACTACTTCTGATTTGGTAAGCCATTACTATTAATGTAATACATGTAGGTGTAGTATCTTTGACTTCACTATAAATGAAAAACAATATTTGAACCATTTATTACAGCAATACATTATTGTTTATTCTGTACATTTGTAACGTTTACACAAATTCACTACAGTCAGCTTTGAGTGGGGACATTCACGTTTGACCTCGATTTGTTTCACTCATCCTTGGCTAAGGGAATGGTGTCTGAATAAAGCATGGTAAACTCTATGTGTTCCCCACTTGCGTAGTAGGAATATACTGTATATCTGAATATCGTTTGTTATCTCCCATTTTTTATACAAGTGAATTTTTTCATAATCGATTATTGTCTAAAGAAAATGTTTGGCTGAAAAGTGATTTTATTAACCATTAGAACACACAATACGACGCTTTTATTTTTATTTTGCTGCTCTAAAACTAGGCTGTTTTATCACATTATTGGTGGCATTTAAAGTTCATTTTTCCTTTATTCTTGGCAAGACGTCCTTAAACGACAATTCAACACATTGTATAAACATATACAAGCAGTAAGAGAAAGAGCAAACTAACACTTAGCAGTCAAAACTATTTGATATTTGAAAATTTAGACATGCAGATACACAGATGGATAAAAGGAAAGGTATACAATAGTCATCATACTGATATCTTTTGAAGAAAGAATCCGACGCAACAAAGAACGGACACAACGATATAGGATCCACAGAGACGACAGACGGACATACACTCGACATGATCGATCTCCAAATCTGCAAACTAGATCTGATATTAGGTTCTAGAAAACCCGGCGGAAAGAAATAAATTTTATTTGAAACGATATTTTTTTAGTGTTCATGTTGAACTTTATAATAGCTGTGGCAATTTGTGACCATTACAGGGACAATAGAACATTAACAGAATGACATTTAATACCGACATCTTACTCCCAATAATGCTTTCAGAAGAGTCTGTTTATGTCATATTATGACATTAACTCTTAGAAAAGACACTAAATATATCATAAATGGCCTGGTTTGTGACAATTCTACGGCTAACTGTAGGATAAAATACCTTTACAAATACGAACTACCATCTGAGAATATTTTCATGCGGTACAAGGCTGTCGATTTGTGCGACAGACTTTGGAGCCTGTAACAAAGAGTCTGCAGAAATCAGTGTGACTATTGCTTTATGTATATTTTTGTAGTCTTGATGGCAGATTTGGAAGCCATGGCTTTGTAGACCAAATTTATGAATTTCGTAACAATTGATCCAAACAGAACCTATCAAGCCCAATCAGACCCAATGGAAATTAGGAAGCCCACACATAACATTGCAGATCCATATATAATACTTCGAAAATGGCGCAAAGGAAGCGTATATTTTTTGCAGTATTTTTTCTTGGTTATTTCCATGTTTAAATAACCTAAAGCTGAATCTGATATAAAATAGTACTATAAACGATGTCAACAGACCGGAAACATCGTTTACTTTGCTTGCAAATTCTGGAACAACTAAATAAATCTGACGTGACAGCTACCAGAGTCCGTTGGTGTGGATTAAAGGGGTCTTAAAATCGGTTTCATAGACAACAACTATGTTTCGATTACACTCGTTTATCAGTCAAGTCCAACCGCAAACTTGACAGAACCAGATATGCGGCGCATTATGCGACGGCCGATTAATGCCTGTGTTGTTGTAGTTGACCTCGACTTAACAGCAAGTACGTACGGTATGCGGATGTAACAATAACGACCATAAACAATTGCACGAACCATATCAAGCATTTAAAGCAAAATGCTGCAATGTTGCATAGTCTCCAAATTGAACTTAATCCTATTATACAATTTAATATGTGATTAAATATGATCTACATATAGGAAGCCAAATGCCGAAATAAATTTACAAAATATCACGTGGTTGCTTTTTGAAATATGTCTCACTATCATACATGTCTTTATGGTGCTCTTTTTATTTTTGGTACTTTTTCAATCACAATTTCTATTTCTATTTTCAGGTTATAAATTTTCCTGCTCCCATTTCCTTTTGCTTGCATTATTTTTATGTTCAAAATAACCATACAGTAATGCGTCAATTAAGTCTAAACACAAGCTTCACTATATGTTGCATGTGTACTGTCGGCGTTTGGTCATCTGTATCAGACGTTTTATTCATAAAAACAGCTTTCTGAAGCAGAGACCTATTCTAGAAAGCTTACATTTACGTCATGTGGTAACATGCGAAATTAATGGGTGGGTTCCATTTCAGAACACGGTTTATCGTGCCTATCACTCTATCAAAAACAATTGAACGCCATATCATTGAAACATCCAAGTCTCTGAAACGTTTGAACCATTTTTAGGATTCGATTATCCAAACAATCAGCATGCAGCCAAGGTCGCCTACTATCTAATTATTGGAGCACATAAGTCGAACTCAGAGTCAAAATTTCAAAATCAGGAACCATTGATAAGGTCATCTAACATCTCTCAAAGTTAGGGAATATTTAAAGGCGCCAAAAGAATAAGCTAGTTCTGAAATTACAATCACTCCATTTTTATTATGTGTTGAGGTTTTGAAGATCATGTGTTTTAAATATTCAGATTTATTTCCAACTGTGTGATCAAGACTTTTCTTTTCTTATGTAATTGATATTTAAAAATAGGTTCCTAGAAAACCTTCCAGGTGGAAGTCTACAGCATTTCAAACATACCTGTTATAGCGCACAATGTAATATCTTGATGAAGTAGCCAAACCTAGCAAATATGATTATTACAATTTGATAATCTTGCCAAAACGTCACACACATAGATCAAAAACCCTTTCAGGAGAAGACGTCACAAAAGTAGTCAATAACTTGGCCAAATATTGGGCCCGACGGATACTAATAAATAGAAAGACTGAAAGAAGTTAAATGACTTGTTTATTCATATATTTCATTCAAACTGGATTTCTTTCACATGAATTTTAATATCTGTACGATTACTTGGCACGAAAAGGGTTTACTATATGGAAACAACCCCATGAATCCACTTAAAAGTATGTAAAAGTTCATACGAGAACATGTAATAAGATGAAGATTCCCCCTACGTCATCGAGACACACTGGTATAGAGCCATATACATGTATGATGGCGCTCAGTAAAACTATGTTACGTATGTTTAAATTATGTTTGTCTGTTAGCTTTAAAATACCTTTTATTCATTACATGTTTTTGCAATGCAGTATTGTTTACTGGACTTGATTTTTGTTTTCAGAATTAAGTTCAGTTCTGTTTGAATTGATTGATTTTTTAAAAATGTATTGCATTGATATAAATATCTATTAATAGAAGCATGGTATCTAGCTGCTGACCTTAAAATCCGTGGCAGTTTTTTTAAACAACATTTCTTGTACTCATTCTCAGAGAAAGGATCATTTAGTTGAGTCAAGATAAAAATGAGAGAGCTCGGTAAAACTGGGTTGAGTTCTTGGTGAACTCGATAAAATTTGGTAAGGTTACCAAATGGAATTTAGGAAGCAAAGAACAGACGTTGAAGTGAATGTAGCATTGAATGTTCAATCAAGATCGTGTGCATACCGAGCTATGTTGCATTTGGCGTATCTGTTCCTCCAACATTACTGGTCAAGTTCATAGACCTATTACCGAGATGGAGAGGTTGCGATTTGAAAAATGTGTATATAATACAAATTATACAGGAAGCTCTCTCGAATCCAAAAATGCAACTGTATTTATAGTATTAAGAGATAAGCCTCAGCAAGCCCAACAACTGCCGAGAGCGAGTCGCTACTGAAGATGCAAGCGCCCAATCAGAAGGCGGCTAACATCAGATTAGAGATGCAGAGAACACCGCTAACGTACCCAATGCACGGAATATTAAAGCATTACGATAAAATACGAATAGACATAACTTGAGTGGACTCGTAAGTTACATTTTAAGATCACATATGTATATTAATTACTAAAAATGAATTGAAAATTGAAAACGTGTTAATTCAGTGATGGAACTGGAAACGTGACTACTCTTGACACTTGTTTGCATTACCGTGTTTATTCATCCTGTCAATTCAGGAATAATAGACATCTATCGTGGGAGTAACATTTATTATTACAAAATAGACGACAGCCTGCTCGCCGTTACACTACGAAACAGGACATTATGATTTTACAGAACGGAGTAGGACTTATCGAACAACAAATGTTTTCAAAATGAACTACACGCCGTTGACAGATGTTCCTGAACATACTGACGTTTAGAGATTTAGTGACGTATGTCAGTGGTAACACTGTCTCAAATTTTACTTTAGACGGGTGTCCCTCAGACGTCGATCGATTGATCAAGAGAGAGAGAGAGAGAGAGATAGATAGATAGATAGATAAATGCATAGTTTAAACTGTACAATATTTTCGACTGTTATCCGCGTGTTAAGCTCGATGCGAAAGCTTTAAAGCCACAGTTAAACACTGAACGTATACAAGATACATCAAAATTGCTCTCTTAATATTTTCTGGACATTTTCAGATCTTTAACTATTGACGTAATTTATTTATTTTATAAAAGCATATGAGCCACAAGCTGCAGAAATAACTAAATCACGCGACCATATTTCCAGTAAAAATGGACATTGCGTCTCTCATTTCCATTATGGTTATTGAATTCCACAGAAAAATTGGTGACTGAGGAATGTGTATTACATTTGCCACTTTTTCATAGATGAAGGCAGTCTAAGCAAGCGATTTATATAGAATAAATATGCATTCCGGTCTCCAAAGAACCCATCACAAAACGAAACCCTGCCACGGCTAGATCGTCAATTTAAATAGCAACGGTGTTACGCAAACATGAATTTGCCAAATACATGGGTATTATTTTCTTAAATATAGTCTGATACAGCAAAAGTGTATAGCTTGTTTTGATACTGGGATTTCAGAGATGAAACATGAAAAAATAAAGCCTTTCGCTCGATAATAGCCATTAATATTACATTATATAAGGCGGCAAATTGTATTACCTGCACGCTGTATGAAAAATTAATTATATCTATGACATCAATGATACAGCTATTTTAAATAGTGCCCGCGAAAGTTTAAATGGTTCATTGCATGAGTAGGCCAAAATATTTATCAGTGTTATAAACTTTATTTCCTCCCATACAGTTGTCCGCTTACGTGTACAAATGGAATCAAGATGGTGTAACTGTAGAAACGTCCTCTGTCTGTACTTGAATAAAATGAAAATGTTTAAAAAGAGTTCAAATTGATAATCCATACATTTATTAATATATACCAAACGACCGTGTATTTCCCAGAAGAAGCAACCAGGTTTGACTAGACAAGGAGTATGTCTTTACCATTTAGTATACATTGAAAGTCCCTAATATTAATAGAACGAAAATTTTAGAAATCGTTTGCAGCTTATACACAAACCATTCAAATGATATAGAGATGAATTTAATATAAAACATCTCTTTAAAGCAGCAATACAAGCCGGAACACTGGCAAATTTCGATCCTAAACACCGAAATAGATAGCTCATACGGAAGTGACCAAACTCATCTGGAGTGAATTAAGGGATCGTAATAGTGATTCCAACGGCGAAAGCTATATAGATGGATCTAACGATACAACTAAGATCGTGCCAGTCGGTTCGTGGAATATACAAAGAAAACAGATACGTATCTCGAGTAATGTTACTGCCTAGGACAAATAGTAAGCAATGAACGCAAACTGTTACAATCTTGCCATTTTAAGTCAAATGTTTCATATCGTCGGATGATTAAAACTGTACTTCAAACAACAGGCACTATTGACATTCAAATAAAACAAACTGAACTGAGACATTGTAATATTAGACATAAACAAATGATATTTTAGTTCGAGATAACTGAAACACAAAGATTCTATAAGACAATATTACCAAAGGAAAAGACAGACACATTTCTCTCTCTTTATTCTTTGTAAAATGTGATAAGATCGAAGATACCAATATTTAAATTCACATAACTACCACGTGATGAAATATATACACAAAAGATAATAATATCGATGCTTGATCAAATTTTTAAACTTTTGTCGCGTTCAAACATTGCTCATTATTGATTTGATTAATTTGTCAATCGCAATAACTATAGATGTATTTTAAATTTATTACGCTTTCTGCTGCCCAAGTATATTATGAAATATTTTTCATGTTGAATAAACAAAATAATAACTACAAACTCTTCTCAATTATGCACCAAGTCTCTCTACAAGTTGTATGTATAATATTGACCTTTTGGTTTGTCATTATTTTCATCTCTATAAACCCACACCCAAATCCCACAGTACCGTCTTGTCATCTGACGACAGTCAACGTTAATGAGTGTTTTAATCTTCAGAACACTGCTTAACTGATCGATCTCAAAACTCAAATCCATATTTGTCATACTTTCAAGAATCCGAAACATTGCAGAAACTTAAATTTTCTGATTACCTAGATAATAACATTTTTTCGACACTTTCCGATAAGGCTGGTCCCGTAATATGCAACCGCCATTAATAACAAATGCTTCTTTTATTTTAATTAACTTACTAAAACTCACATTCTTCAGTTTATTTTGTAATATTTGTGCCTAAAAATTTACTTGTAAATGCATTTGCTTAGACTGGATGCTTATACTGAAGTTCGTAGCGATTAAAAGAGTTAAATCGTATATGTTCAGTTAGAAGCAGTCTAAAATCAAGGCCAAGATCACTACGACATTGTTCTAAACAGAAGGAATACAAGAAACTAAGAAACTCATTCAGCGTTATCAGTAGAAGTCTTAATCAGAAAAGAACTTAAAATTTTTTTGGAACGTAAGGGCAAAGAGACCTCATTAGCAGTAAAGAGAACTTAATTTTTGATTTAAGTTTTCTTAAAAACAGCTCTATGGACGTAAGTGTGAACAGAATACAATCAGTTCTACGTCGAGTCCAACTGCAAACTGCACATACCCAGATCTGCTGGCCCATTATGCAACAGCAGATAAATGTCAACGTTGTTGCAGTTAGGCTCAACTTATAAGCGAATACGAACCGAATGTGGATGTCAACAATAAACTGAGATTACGCGATCGACATCAAATATATAACCAGCCCAAGGAGAAGCACCTCTTGGAATCGAGTAATGTCACTATAAGTATTACAATAAGCACTGAATGCAAAATGTTGCATTGGTGTATAGGTCTCCAAATTGATATAAGTCACGGAAATAAAATCAAGATATGATACAAAATGTACTACAAATACTATACATTATATATTTGGTGTTACACATTAAAATTTTAGTCATGTACAAATGCAACATAGTGTATTTTGCTCAAGATAACTGCTAGGCAATAGAATACAAGGGCAAAAGTTCCAAAATCTGATGCAGTTTTCTCCATTTACTTTATATAAATGTGAAAGAAACCAGACTACAAATATTGGGATTTACATAGCTAATGCTCAATGAAGTTGAAATATATTTGTAAAACATCACGTCGTTTCTTTTCCAAAGTGTATCACTACCGTACATTTTTCATATTGCATTTTTATTACGTTTCCAATTACACTTTCTATTTTGGAATATTGTAATATTTTCATTGTTTTGAAATGAAGCAATACCATTTGTACGGAAACGCCTTAATTAAATCTACTCACATACTCCTCTAGATACTGTCGACCTTTGGACTCCTGTAACACACACCTTGTTCATAGAGAAATATTTCTGAAGCAGAGGCCCACTCTAAAAATCCTATGATACATTCGTGTCGACATGCTCCATGCAAGAATTGTGGGTTGTTTTCATTTTCAAACAGTATTTATCTGTGTCATAATCTATCTAAAAAAAATTCATAATTGTCACACTTCGAAAACTCTAAATTACATGAAAGATTGCGAGTTTCTGATCGTGCAAACAATCATCATGCCCTCGAGGATTTTATGAGACTGGCCCCAGTAATCTTTAATTATCTGCGCACATAAGCAGAACACAGGGTGACGATTTCAAAATCAAACTCCATTCTTAAAGTCATATGGCAGGTTTGAAATTTAGAGAAAATTTAGAAGCCCCAAGCTTACAAACTACAATTACACCATCTTTAGCCTGAGCTAAGTTCCTGAAAATCAGACATTTTGAATCTTCAGTTACATTTCCAATTTTTTACTCAAGACGTTTCCTTGTATATGCATTTGATTCTAAATACTCTGTGTCCAGGTAATACTGGTTGGTGGACGTCTCCAGCACTAAAATGGATTCATTATAAGGCACTTCAATATAACTGACACAATTGCAAAACTTAGCAAATAAGATTACTACGAAACTGAATAAACATTTTCAACGTCTTTTTTTGCTCATAGACACCCGTATAAATAACATGGTCATCATAAGCAACATTTAAAATGAGAACTAAAACTCATCCGATACTTTTCTAAGGAGAACGAATAAACTGAGCACTACAAAGTATTTAATAATTGTTTACAGGCTTTCCTCCGGATTCTTGTACATTCTACGTTCGTGTGTAAGGACAAATCAACACAATACAAATGATTAAGTAATAAAGCCACCCTTATCAGAACAAAGATAACACAGAATATCGTTGGAAATATTAACACCTTTACACCAAATCTAACTTCCTCGATTGATATTAAAATATTTTCCGACATCAAGTTTTGTTAGAGAACCTCTATTAATAATGATTTCAATGCTTTTCTATATTAAATCCTTAAATGATACATCGTACTTGTTTCATAAGCAGATGTTCTAGATAGTTTCAATAAAGCACTCAGTTTTAATAAAGCACTTACTCATATACCATCATGGTATGCATGAATAAAAACGAAGGAAATGTACTTATACAAAATTCAAAAGGAAAATATTAAATCATATCATTGTTTTTCAGTAAACATAAGCATTGCATCTCTAAAATCCAAAATATATGTTGAAATGCAAAGACGAATCGATGATATAGGAATTCACAGTCCATTTACGGTTTTTTCTTAAACAATGCAGTGGCACCGTCTCGGACAAATATATAGAAATGTAAATACAAGTTTCGATATATATATATATATATATATATATATATATATATATATATATATATATATATATATATATATATAATAAAAAAGCAAAACACTGCAAAAGGATATATTGCAGATTTGTATCCTTACGATTTTACATACTTAAATATCAATGTGAAATATATATGTTTATTTTCTAGAGGAATTCCGCCATATTCCAGCTAAATTGTTTTGCATCTTGGTTATTCTTTTAAAGATAACATTTGTCGCTCTGTTTACCAGATGCATATTTCGCAGACCAAACGAACAGCTTAGAACATAAGAAGTAAATGCCATTTCAATGAATTTTAATGATAGTACCAATTATGTTTTATATGATGGTAAAATAAGGGTAAAATAGTCAGTTCCAACAAACTGCGAAATAATACTCGAGCGTCGGTATTCAAACTAGCTGCTTCCTGTGGTTTTCGGTCATCTATACGTTAAGAGGATCATCTTCTTCCAGACCAAAATAGTCGAGTCTATCAGGGAGATCTCCATATAGTTCGTCGTTTTCAAAATTAATCTCTAGACGGCTTGCTTCATCCGAGGAAGATATTTCTGGTATCACCTCATAAACTGCCTCGTTCTCTTGCTCAAGTGAGATTTGCGAGGAACTGTCAAAGATGCCCTTGGTTATTATACTTCTAAATCACTTAAGAATTAACTCTACAAAAGTGTTTCGAAGATAAGGGACGATAGGTTTTAGAACTAATTTGATAATAACGTCAAAGATTAATATTTGTCATTTCTCTTCAACCAGTCTGTCACATATTATATCTTGTATAATAAAGATAATAAATTAATAAACCTTTTCCATGCAAATGTGAAAAGAAAAAGAAACGATTTCAGGTCATACATCAGATTTATATGTACTAAACCTTTTCAATCAAACTTTAATTTAAGACTAAGCTTTCAAGATTTCCATAAAATGTGAAATGAATTTGGCTGTTATAGGTTGAATTAAAACATCATATAATCGTATCGTCAGCTTTAAACCTTATTTGTCAATATATATTCATCATTTGCATATTAGAGTGATTTGCCCCTTCTCTAAATATACACCTATAATCAGATTATTGAAACTATAAATTGTATTAATTACCAATTCTCTATACATGAGAGAATATCTTCTATCTTTGGTCGTCGTATCCTTTCTCTACTCATGCATCGCTTGAGAACCTCAAGCAGTATGTCTGGACAACGTGTTGGAAATTTGGGTAAATCTCCTCGGAGAAGAGTAATTTCTAACTGTAAAATAATAATCTGCTCTAAAGCGTTAATTATTCCGAATGGATTCTAAGAAAACAGATCATTAGTAAAATGTAATTTTCATTTACGAAATTAGCCATAGTGTCAGTAGGTATATATTAAATTATATTGTTATTGCAGTAGCTGAACATCAGAGTGATTATTCTTTCACTGTTTAAAATGGAATAGGGTTCATGCTGCCATTCGATACAAATAATATAGGTGATTAAGGACTGTCCAAATGCATGTTTTCAACTGATAGTTTATAAACTTTTAAAATATTTTTACTGGAATACCAATTCCTACAACTCATCATTTGTAACTGACACCAAAATACTGAATACGTTTGAAAGTTGAATAACACACTAATTTGTGTCTTAAAGTTTCAGTAAGATACAGTTTTGATGAACTGCCTTTCACTTTAATTTTGCTATTAAAATTTGCTGTACAATACCTCCTCTTTTCTGTTTATAGATGCAAACGGAATGCTTGATAAAGAATGTTTCTCCGGTCCACTCAAGTCTAGTATGTTGAAAACCTCAACCACAGTCATTGCAAATTGATAGACATCGCCTTCCTTCGTATACTCGTTTTCTCTCAGTGTTTCAATTGGAAGCCTGCATAATGTTAGAGAATAACATCCAAATATAAGACGTTTCTTTCCTGTGTGATAAGGTTTGAATTTATTAGTCTCAAGTAAACCGAATCATCTCTCATATTAGAAAAGATGTTTTATTGAAATTTGTATTTTCGGAAGACCTGCTGTAACTTCATTTTTAAACTTTGAGCATTGTATGTTTTACTAGCTCTTTTTCTTCAGCAAATTTTAGGATATATATAACTTCTAATGGGTTATGATTCAGTATTGAATTTGTGTAACATGGTGAATAATGTCCATTTTAAAAAAATGTATATTTCAGTACAATACCATATACTACAATACAGTATAATATGATGCACTGGTATAATACATAAAATAATACAATAATGTATAATACCATACCATATAATACAGTACTATACAATACATTGGCACAGTACAAATAAACTAATATACAAAACAATTCGGTATATTTATTTAAGATGCAGTTTCGAGTCTTGCCATAGAAACACTGGTGTGTATATAGACATTAGGATAACAAACGCTGAATGTGGTGTGGTATAATTTCCAGTTTAGCTAGCCAGTGTCGACGAGTTTCATATATTTAATATTAATCCATTACCCACCTGAGATTCTGCTAATCATAGCTTTTATTTTAATGGAAATAGTTTCGAGGGTAAGAAGAAGAAATATTTTTGTTCATTCTGTCTAAGACGCTTAACCTTTGTTCCTGGCAAAATAGTTGTCTTTAATATGTAATTAAATTTATAATATGCAATTCAATAACCAGTAAAATTCGAAAGTAAATCTGATTTAGTTTACAAATGTTAGTTCAAAAAGCAACTGTTCTTCAATATCAGTAGAACATTTGACACAGGCAGGTTCATTTTTCAACACTCATCTCTTATGGAAGTTCCCGTTTTATGTCACTTTGTTCAACTGGGTTTGGTTTTGATGTGTTACTTACATCGATTTCGATGAGAATATTTACATGTTTCCACTAAAAGAACGACAATTTCAGTATTGTACATTCGATTTGCGGGATATTCATTTGACATGATGATTAATCGATACAGAATTTCCAAATGTTAGATTTACTACACTGTACATGTGACAGGATATATGCATTACTGAATTTGAAACAATTGACATCGACACATTTTATTTAGAGTCCGAAAATTGCATCACTTAATATAAACGTTAGTTCCTTGGAACTATTTACCCAGTAATATAGATAATATTATGTTAGGTGGGTGAGTTTATTTACTCAAATAAGTTAAGATTTAAAGTAACCTTGTCACATGGTGTGGTATATGTCACAGGTTCTCTCTCCACTCTCACCCCTCTATCCATTGACCTATATATTCTTATTTGATGACCTTTTCTGTCTTTGTTTACTTTCATTTTATATTTTGTGTTTCTTGCCCCAAGATGCATTTTTTTGCCCTCAATGAAACTTATCTCTACAGTTCAACTTACATCTTACACGGAAACACTGACAGAAAATAGTGTGGGAAAATTCTTGTCTTCTTAAACATCATGTTTATACAAGTTTTCCGTGACATAAAGAGTATTCGTTCTCATTTGACATTCAGCTAGTTGTGAAGACTATGTTCGAATATATCGCCGGATCTTTTAATATTAGTATGAGACTTCTTTGAGATCTTTCAACACTCTGTATGAATAATTCTTCGTCGTCTTAAAAAGAAGCGTCTTTATTTGATTAGGTTCATACAGTTCATTTGGAATGAACACAAAAGTTAAATTCAAAAACTTCATATGACAAAAATACTGTTTTTATTTGACATAACTATTATATTGAATTGACATTGAGAAACATTTGGAATTCTCGGTTACTATACAATTGTTTTGTTCTCAAGTTGCATTACTTTTCATGTTACATAATGATTTGATTCACGTATTAATTCAGATAAAATCTTAAATAAATTCCACTGAAAATGTTTTCGATTTGTTATCCTCTTCCACCTCCTCTCTCTCTCTCTCACCTCACACACACACACATACACATACACACACACCACAGAGCAAAAGCCAATTCACCAGTTTTGTCTGTCCTTGAATGCATCGTCAATGACCCAGTCTTCATAAGGATGGAATGCACGGCATCTTGATAGGCGCAATGAGTACACCTGCCATTAAACAAACAATATGTGCCTGGTAAGAAATTTAAACGGTAGCACGTTACGAATAATGTATCAAACACTATTTCTAATATCAAGTTGGCATATTTCATAAACCATGCCCCTAAAATAGCCAGGTATTCCATCTAGGTTTTGCCTAGACTGCCATTTACTGTCTATTTCCACGGTTGATATCAACGTTCAGTTTATGCTGCGTGTAATGTATCAAAACGTAAGTGACTAGCGCTTTAGGTATAAATATTCCAACAAATATAACTTGGAACATGTCAAACCTGGCAAATGTCTTTCTCTTAGAATATACAAGGTAAACTTTAAAAACTTTCGGACCAAACATTATTGTCTATGATAACTTTTAAAAAGAGGAGATAACAATTTCAGGTCAATCATAAATATGATTTTTGGAACGTTAGAAGTTATACTTCCCGATGAAAACAAGTCATTTCTAGATAGATATATAGATAGATAGATATGTCGATAGATAGATAGATAGATAGATATGTAGATAGATAGATAGACATAGAGAGATAGACATGGATAGATAGATATACAAAGAGGGATAGACATAGAGAGAGACAGATAGATAGACACATAAAGATATATATATATATATATATATATATATATATATATATATATATATATATATATATATAGAGAGAGAGAGAGAGAGAGAGAGAGAGAGAGAGAGAGAGAGAGAGAGAGAGATCAGCTTTTGTAGTCAGTGTTAGCTTTGTTCATGGACGTAGTTTCTTCGGGTGATGAAGAGCCTGCTTAATTCAAAATGTTTGAAAACTACTTATAAAATGCAGAATCATTAAGGTCTACATTCTTATTATTTGAAGTCTATGTACGTAGCATAAAATAGGCATGCATAAAATATCGAAATGTACTCTTTTATCTTCTTCAGCAACCCATATATCGAATGTACAGATGCTTCGCAGGATCCAGCCAGCATTGTGAAACTTAGCAATCAGTTTCGCTGTATTACCCAGAACGTGCAATAAGCTCATTATATCAGTCGTTTTCATTGCGACATCACGCATTTTTCTCCCTTTGGGGTACTGAAAAACCTGTAAAGAAAACATAACATAGAGTAATATATGTTAAATACTCCATGCTAAAAGTGAACGACTACAGAAATGTGAACAAGAGGAATTTGCTTTATTTAAAATAATCCAGGTGTTAGATCTAAATGTTCTATTGATACATTTGCCAAAATGATTGTTTTCAAATCAAGATTATTCCTATCCTATATATTATGAAGTCCATTTAAAAAACATTTCATTTGCATGTTTAAATTATCTACATTAACACGCATAGCTAAGGCAGTGTCTCAGTATCTAAAGTCAGATAATTTACTTAAACCTTTCAAAACTAACGTATTGCTGCTTTATACACCACTTATTCAAAATTAATCAAATTTAAATGGTACCAGTTCTCTATGCATGTCATTCTCATAATTCAATTCCAGACTTTGTGCTCCGGATAAAGTCTTAAGTTCCTGAAGACGAAGATCCGTCTGGGTCATTAAAAGGGCTTCTGACACTGTACACGTGCCTTGAGTATCCTGCAAACAAATGTGATATGTTAATGTCTCATGCTTACAATCGAATACTTGTAAATAAGAACAAAGCTATAATATGGCTTGTGATTTGATGATGGTTGTTTGTTTTGTCTTTCACTACGTTATAACAAAGTAGAATTGAAAGTAGATATGTGCTTATTAAAGATGTATACCTCCCCTTGCTGACCTGTAAGTGTGAGTCACACAAAGTCAAAAGTTTCAGAAACAATGAAAATGATATAAAAGCATGAACATTAAATATGGTGTTTTTCATGGACATAAAAACGTGAATCTTATATTTCGTTTGTCGACCTCAAGTGGGTTTTTTTAATAAATCGTGCAAAGAGAAGCCTTTTTCCTATTACAAAGCTAAGTCCCAAAAAACATTTTTTTAAAAATGTGTTCCAAAAAAGGTTTGAAAACACCTGTAATGACCTGCATTTAATGAGGTCATCTGCTCATAAGCATGATAAAGTATATACAGTTTCATGGTGCTTAGGTTACCATTTTATCTAATACTAAGCTCAGACGGAATCGAAACAAGCAAACCGAAATGCAGACGTACGGATGTACCCAAATTGGGATGGAGAGCCACAATTGTATATGGCTGTAGTGCTGGCGCATATTATGGTAAAATCTAGCACCACAATGCCAATGGTGTCTATCTATCTACATACATACATACATACATACATACATACATACATACATGAATCATAAATTTCGTTTGTCTGCCTCAAGTGGTTACATTAAGGACACTGAGATTGACATGCGTGCATACATATATACATAATTCATACTTTCAAAAGAAATGTACATACCTCGTGTATATACGCATCATTGTCAGACATCAAGTCCGTGCTCTGTATCATTATATATGTGCTCCCTCTATACAGCTCATCGTTATAGTAATGATCTGTAACAAAATGTGAATCAATTGTATAAGTCGTATAGGGACTCAATACAGATATCTAATTAAAATGCACCGTATTAAAACTACAATCCAGTTTAATTGTCAATTCATATGCCTTTGTCAATCACCTCATACAAAATTGCATGAAACGTTATTAGATGTATTACGACTCTATGGTCTTAAACTAAGTAACAGAAAAGAGCGAAGACCAAAACGTTTTGTAAAATGCAGCAAATAATTTATTTCCCAAGAATACAAAATGTCAATTTTGAAAGCACTTAAAGTATTGTGAATTAATCCCAAATAATCCTGAAAGTTCTACATCGATTCTAAATGTAGGTAGGTCACATTGATTTCCAGTGTTCCAAACAAATTCCAATATTGAATGCGTTGATTTGCCTGTGGCCTCGAATTTGCTAATGTACTAAAGGCTTTTATTATGGTGATGTGTTAACGATCTTTGATGTATCATAATAATATAATCTAAAATATCCTTGTCTGAGTTCACGATACTTCCAAATTAATGTTTTTGTCCAAGAAAATTAATGAGCACTTTGTAACTCCAGTGAATAATAATTTGAGTAAATAAGTGGACCCAAATTAAAACTGAAAACAACAATAAGAATGATTCAGCTTCGAATGTTAATCCAAGAATCAATAACCCTAAAGTAAACAACCTTAATTATCTTCCGCTTAAGCTAGGTCGCAATTACCATTTTCTGGAAATACTCTATCATCTTAATGGGAAAGTTCCATTATGACACTTTCTACTGTTAGAATCAAGATGTATCGTTAACTCAGACTGAACGATTAAAACGAATAATAAACTGAACGTTTAATCATCACTCACATAGAAAAATTAGCTATGTATTATGTTGTTTACAGAATAAATGTCACTGGTCAGTTACACCATCAACGTAATTTTCGACAAAGATCACGTATTAAAATACAGACATACACAACATATAATCAACGAGGAAAGCCAACAAACAATATAAATTAAATATGCATGAAATGTATTACGAATGATTCTAGTGAAAATACACTTACTTTGTTTAGTGATTTTAATGCTCAACACTGTCCTCTGCACACCCTGAAAGCACAAATAAATTACATTAACAATTTTTCAAACAAATTGTAAATAATAATGTTTAATCTGTAAACAGCCGTTGAACCATTATTTTTAACTGGTTGGGTAAATTAATTACATCAACAGAAATATTCAGAAGGAGAAATATGACAGAATAGTTTGCATTGATTTTGATGTAAATTTCTTTTATTTATTTTTTCTCTTTGCTGAATACGTGTGAAATATTATAGCGCAATATATGCTTGAAACTGTACAAAAGATCCAGTATTTACACTTGCCAGATACTAGCATTCAATCTCTCAAACAATGATGCTTTTTTAACGAATGTCGTGAAACCTGACCCAGTTTTCATTTTGCGACAGCTATGACTATTTTTCTGACTTGATAAGCGCAAATGATGAATGCTTGAATGCATTTACACCAGACAAAACTAAAACCTGTGTGTTTAACAATGTGTAGAACAATTTATAATGATTTAATGATATAACAAAGATCTTGAGCACACATCACGTAAAAGTTTCTAGTCATGCGCCCCCTCCCTCAATCCAATTTATTTTCGAATGTCCGTACTTCTATATCCATATTTAAGTGAATAATAAAAGTCAATTTTACATTAAGAAAATACAATCAATTAACAAACAACATATGCGAAGAAAACATGTGAGCAGAAGAAAGTAAATTAACAATACATTGACTTGCACGATGGCCTAATTTCAAGATTCTTAAAGGCGTGGACGAACCCTCGTTTTAAGCTACTTTGAATGCATTATACAAGTGAGCATCTTATAATTTCCAGGCTTACGCTCTCAAACATTTTCGAACAAGAAACTCAAGATTACTCTCATATTCCCTGACAATCGATGACCGTGTGTACATTTAATAAAATCAGAGATAGATTCACATAACTTTCAGTTTTTTATCTTGATTTTCTGACCTTGTTTTGGACTAAGTACTATGTATTAATTTGTTGTTTTGAATGCGAGTTTCGTGCTTAAAACGTTTCGCGAAAATGAGTCAGTCTGTTTATACTGTATGATGTATATATGTACTGTGTATTATCTGGTGGGACAGAATACTGCATCATGTTGTGACTTATTGCAGTATTTAGCAGGAACAAACAAGACTATTATAACGTTAATCTTTTCACAAGATAACAATGACGTAATAATAGAACGCGTAATCTTTCGAAAATATCTAAAGGCTTTAAAACTTCAAGTGAGCACATAGACGAATAGAAACCATTGGAGTTTGTGAAGAATTGGTGTAGCATGATCAGTTCGTGGTGCTCTTTGAATGATCCTAGCTGCAGCGTTTTGGACCTTTTGTTGTTTCTGCAGAAGACAGTGACAGACCAGAAATAAGACTGTTACAATAGTCAAGTCTAGAGAGTACTAATAAACGCACAAGGTTTTTTTATGCATCCGCTACGAGAATATTGCAAAAAGCACTAACGAGTCTCAGCTCCGGGTATGTTGTCCTATTGGTGCTTAGGTCATGCTGGTGCAATGAGAGTGATGCATCAAAAGTAACACCTTGATTTCTAAGTGATTGCTTAAATTGAAGGGGTATGCAGCTGAGTAATCGATACTGGTTGATATTGGTCATGACGAATTTTTTATGAGGCAACCATTCAGGCTTCAGTTTCATCCTCGTTCATTACACATCATCAATGACTTAACATCAGAGACGCACTTCACTATGATTTGGACGTAGTTTTTTATTTGGACAGCTAGATTTGTACAGGTCAGTGTCGTCGGCATGAAACTGGTGGGACACGGAATGGCGGTTTAGAACACTTGATAGGGACTGAGTGTATAAAGTGAAGATAATTGTTCCTTGAACAGAACCATGTGGGACGCCATAACAAAGATTATCTGGAATATTTTCCACTTAGTGAAATAATTTCTGTCAGTCAGGTATGACTACAACCACTATAATGTAATAGTGTGGATACCGAGAACATGCTGTAGATTAGATTCCCGTGTCGGTCCCTATACTCATTGGTTCCTACTCTACATCTATCCGCGCGTGGTTGGTCAGCGGTACAATAACGTGTCGGTCTCTACGCTACCCACACAAGCAGCTACGGACCCACTAATATGTGGAACAGAAGAAATTGCTGCCGCTTGATGTGATTGCTGCAAATAATCCACTGTTTGATAATCTTGTCGAGGCTATACATGAATATCCGCGTTGAAAAATATATTTAACTGCGTTACTAACCAACAAATATGACCATGGATACATGTGGACGATAGAGAAGCCAGCGGCAGGGTAAGACATTTGACAACCATGCATTAAACTTTGCCACAAGTGCCGATTTCACCGTGTTAAAGGACCCACTGGAGTCGACCGAAATGAACCTGCTTCCAAATAATTTGTTTCCAAATAAAAGTAGCAATGTCAAAGTGACTGATCTTGTCACGTAGTTGTTAGGGGCCTTTGGCAATTTTCCTTACTTCGATGAGTATGGTAACATTAAAAAATCTATGGAATCAAGCGGTGAAATATTAAATCTTAAAAAAGCTGATGATGAACATAGATAAGGTTATTTAACCGGTTACGTAAATATTTCCAGGACGACTCTAGTCCAGGATAAAAGAGATATTGCCATAAAACCATCCTCATTGGAGTCGTTACAATCTGAAGTTGACAAGGTGCGCATCGATGCGATTTTATACCAGCTTGGTGCTGTTCACGGCGACAAACATTCAACAATCAGGTATCTGACATTGCCACAGAATCAACTGCGCTGGAATCGATACATTCTAGACTACATTAAACCATTTCGAATGCCACCTTGCAATCGTAGTTGCAATTGGAACTGGTACATTAAAATCTCCTCCATTTGATCTCAGTGACAGATGGTTCCGACATCCTTCTCAAGACTCAATCCTTTATCTTTTATCGTTTTCTGACATAGTTGAATTCAGAGTAAATATAGTCTTGGGAGGTGGAGGGAAGTGTGTTCGGAGTCGCAGTCAGTCTTATTATTTGAAAGCGGTAATTATGTGTTATTTCTATTTTCGCTAAATGATAAAACACTGTGGTGCAAACCACGTATGTACGAACATGAGTACTCATATCAAAATCATGACAGCCTCGTTAAGTAGTTTTTGTAAAACCACTAAATTATATTCGGAGGCCATTAATGACGCTGCAGTTACAGTAGATGAATGCAGCGTAGTATTTGCCGCACTACACAGCTTTAACCCACAAAATTACATATCGAACCCCACAGCAATGTCGACGGTGCTTTCAAAATGTAAAACAAAACTAAGTATGTGCGCTACCCCTTTATAAGAAGAAGTCTTTAGTTTTTGTTGTTGCTATAGAATATTTATGAAAACACCAAATACATATTTTCTTGTACAAAGCTTTTTCAATCTCGATCCTCGTCATCGATGTGTATTTCGTCGCTCGTATTTCGCATAGTATTACTAAACTTTCTTAGGTAAGACATGCAAGTGGAAATAAGTTTCCTACGGCTATGCTGGATTCTATCAAGAACAATTCCAACCCTTTGATAGATTTTTATTTGCTGGATAGTGTGTAGTGGTCCTCTTAGTTCTGGTATTCATTCAAATTTCTCTTTTAAAAAACTACTATTCACAATGACAATTGCTTTTCGATAGTATTTCCTTGACTTTATTATAGACAAACCGCCATGAACAAATTAATTATTTAACAGGCAACCGTTGTTTGCTTATCAATGTGACTTATGCTGTGTTAATTTTTCAAACCAAAATGAACTCCTAAAGTGCCAAACGACATTATAGAATGTTCGGAGGTTACTTCACAGACCAAGTACAACTTCCCAAGGAAGTATGTGTGTCTAGTAATGCAATTAATACCAATTGATACATAAGTCAAAGTTGACTTTCAATAAATATATGCAACTTATGTAAATTAGATTATTCCTTAATTAAGATAGAACAATTGTTTTATCCCCGAGCGTGGTTAGAACCCGCACTATGACTATCTATCTCTGTAATGACGGCGACTGTTGCACATAGACACCAAAAGCTAGTAAATAAAGTTAACCACTTTTATAAAGAAAAGAACATATTATTTCTTTTATATTGGTAGTGACAAAATTTGACCGAGTACATATCCAATCTCGCATGTTTTGTATTCCTCCTTGAAAATTAAGAACACACAGAATAGATATGTGAGATTCAAACTGTCCTGTATTTAAGTCAAACTGACGCACGAAATCTTACCCAGAATATCTCAAGGTAGAAGCGATTGATGAGGTTCTTCTGGTATTTGGAAATACTATTCAGTAAATTTCAAGGCAGGTGTGACCGATAACTGTGGGGCTATAATGAGGATAATATAATCACTGGTAAATGGATTTCTTAAAATGTGTTTAATCAAGTCATTTTTTTAATATTACATTGTTGCCCATGTCATTGACATCAATGGAGCCTCCATATCCCATGACAATATTACTTGTTACAGCTGAGTTATAAAGGCCCAGACTGCGTCGCCTTTCTTATACATATGCGAATAGATCCACAAACAGTTCATAATTAACTACAACAAAACCATGACGGATATATGATCCGCAATATTCAAAGAGATAATAACCCAACGTATCGTGAATAACTTATATTAGAGCCTGGAGTAGATTTTCCCACGATAATTCATCTCGAAGTCCTTTATTCCATTCGTTCATATCAGCTATGATATATATATATATATATATATATATATATATATATATATATATATATATATATATATATATATATATATATATATATATATATATATATAGCACGATTATTTTTCTCCGATGCATTATGAAGGATTCATTTCCGTGTTTACAATGAACAAAACCATCACCCCCGTCGTACACGATCGGCATGAATCCAACAATATTCATTGACAGATAGCTGGTGACAGTAATTTGTCTTCCCCAACAGCATCCATTTCCAATGATTCTTTCCAATGATATATGTTAATATTGTAAATATTCTAATTATTTTCATGAGTATCATCGAGGAGTTGTTTTCTTACCTCCGATTAGGATATTAGTACAATATTCGTACGGGGGCAACGACGCCGCTTATGTACAATAGAAATAGCAGAGGACAATTTGATCCATAAAGGGACTAACTCCAATATTTGTCATAGAAAGCACTATTTTAGCTGGGGTATCCACCACTTCGCTGCTTATTAAAATTTAGTTCATATATTAGCATTTAGAATATTCGCATTTAGAATGTTTGCCATTGACTCATTTAAAACGCAATAATTATTTTGTCGCAAAAATGTATGACATATGATTCAATAGCTGTCTAATACACTGTATGAATCATTGTTTTAGGATGTCATTAGAACCTCATTCGTTCGTCTTCTCAGGTATAACTTCAAAAGGAAGTTACTTGTATAAAGAAATATGAACAGTGTTATTTTTATCTATATTTTTGTAAATCCTGCTATATGATTTTATTTTATTTTTGTAATTTGCATTCATGTTTATAAATTGTACAGAATTTCTTTGGTTAGATTTTGCCTACGTGACCTAAGTCTATTAAGATCATAAAATTACATAAGCAGTGATAAGTAGATTCTGACATATCTGTTGAGAATTTCTAATAATATTCTCAATAATAAAACTTAATTTCGGCTTTGGTTTAATAACTCAGTGACTGATGGAGTTTCGACTGTTCAAGAATAATTCAGTAACTTTCCATTAGTTGGACTAGTTCACATCAATATGCACTTCCGAGGCAAAATAATTTATAAGATCCGTCAAGTGGGGTATATTGTGAAAAATAGTCGCAATAGGATGCGTATATAAGGAAAGACTTGAGCAATCAGATTCAATCTTTTTTGGGTGTCAACCTCATTTCTTGTGTTCCTGTTGTAGTCTTCAGATGTGTTTCATGTTGTTCTTAGATATTATTCATCTCACAGACTCATTTATTGGTAAATACATTATTGGTCAAGTTTTACAGTTAAAACTTGTTCGTTATGCTTCTTTCTGTAACTAACAACTTGAGCATAATTTTGTCATGGTTGAAGAAGAAGAAGGCCAATTATTTTGCAAACCACAATGCTAATATCAAATTAAAATAGATATTCTTCATTCAGAATTTTCCATGAATTTCTTTTTATGACCCAAACAATAGTGTCCTGTAATATTAATTCTTTCGACAATTAAAAAACATCAAACAAATGGACAGAACCCTTCTAGGTTTCTTACGTAACTGTTTGCCAGTATCATCATGTTGCTTTAGAGACTAATTTGATTTTGTTTCCACCAGATTTGTATAAGCATCAAACGAACTTACATATTGTACATGGTCTTTTAACAGAATTCTCTGCTGGGAAACTTTGCAGTGAAGGGGATACTTTTTGAAGATGTTCGATACACATTGGAACATATTTCTAGTATGAATATGGATATTATTTTGTCTGATGTTTTAATACATAAAGACTATATTTAAACTGAATGGATTTTGTAAGATGAGTCCCTTATTTGTTGCGTGCTGAACGAAACCAGACTATTGTTGAAACCGCCAAATATCTACTTGCCAAATATGAAAGGAGTGTCAAGAGACATTTGAATGATATTGACATGGAGCGAACTCATCTAAAGAGAAAGATAAGGTTTGCATGAGCCAAAATTAGTAGGAAACGCAAATCTTTCGCCATAGTCAGGCTGTCTAGAGAGATTCATACGCAATAATTTGTGACGCAATGGTTCCAGTCGTCCAGGTACATGTACCTAAATCTGCTAGCGTCACTGGACATTAGTATGCCACCAAAAATGATGACGTACATTGTAGAATACAACAAAACTATCCATCCGCGCACTGTACTCACTGTATCCATCTACTCCATGACGTCTGTTAGACTCTATGGTCCTAAACTAAGTAACATAAAGAAGCAAAACCAGCAAGTTTTGTGAAACTTAAAAATTAATTTAATTATCAAACTCCTTTGAGTAATTCACAATAGTTCCAGAATAATATTAAATGAGCACGTTCTATTTTCATAGAAGATTGACAACAAAATATAGGTATACATACAACAACGCACTGTATGTATGTATGTATGTGTGTGTGTGTGTGTGTGTGTGTGTGTGTGTGTGTGTGTGTGTGTGTAGATACATGTGCATGTTTGACCTTCGGTATTAAGTGATAACATACGTATTCAGGTTCGTGATTTCTTTCCAGCTGTTGCTTTAAGATGGGCTGGTAGTGCTGATCCATTGATTTTGTTGCAAAGTATCGAATGCCTGATATGGAAATGGAATATAATGTTAACAAAGCCACTAATTGCAAAAATAATTTGAGCACACAATTGTCATGTTTTAAGCAATTTTTGTTATATGCAATTCTGCACTGTGATAACAATACCACTCAAATGCATATATTCGTTCATTTATCCTTTCTAATTATAGACGGTCTTAGTATGTCAGAAATTGATCTCAGAACTATAATTATTTTACGGCGTCATGATGACGCTCTTTTGCTGCTGTCAATATTTAAGGACTGCATATTTATAAGAAACTATTGACCATTAATACCTCTTTCCAACAGATTCACTTTCGCATTAATTGGATTTCTTTTCTTAAGATTTACTCAAATAATTAATAATTCCAACCTTTTCTCTCTGAACGCTGCTCATACAAGTTATCCAGGCACCTCATTAATTGGTTCGTCGTGATTCTCTTATCATCTGTTTCCCATGTTCGCAGCATCAACTCAAATACATCGTTTGGGACGCACCGCGGTTGCTTTGGTTTCATTCCTCCTCTTACCACCTTAAAAGCACATTACTTATTAAAAAGACAGGTAGTATAAATGTTGGTATTGGTACTTTTTATGGTTGATATTTGTTATAAATATGACTGATGACAGTTTAGACATAATGTGCATTTTTTCCATAAAATCCTTTCATTTCACGTCGTATGTTAAAACTATTATCTTTAAAAATTGACTACTTGTACATTGGGTTCATATGAATAATCGAGAATGTCCGTTTGTCGTACAATATTGTCAACACAACTATTCGCGCACTGTTTTATGGGTTTCTGTTAAATTAGGAAAGTATATGGTTAGTATCCACACGTACGTATATTAACAAATCAATATAATGCTGAAATGTGTCTAAAGTTATTGCCTGTTTTACATACATAGGTACGTAGTGTATGATACATTCTTGCGAACACGTCTAGGTTCGCTGTCTCGATGGATTGTTTTAAACCATTGTGCATCCAGTGGATGTTTGCTAAAATACACTCATTAAAAGATCACATTAATGTCTATAGTTGTCCTTGTTCCTTTAAGGTGAAGACAATACATTACAGAATCTTAGCAACGTAACCAGTAACCCGGATTTAAATGGAGGGTTGTGCATCTTAGTAAATATTATAATTTTTCATTATTATACGATGCATACATAGGCCAATTATTCTACAACTGCAATTGTTGTAAGAGTTTTAACCCTTTCTTGCCTTGGATAGTCAAAGATCACACCCCACTACAACTCATGAGAAAATCTTGCAAGCGAAAATGTTCTCGCAGTTATTGAAGGAATTCTGGCATACTTAATTCATAATGCGAAGACGCGCATATTGATTAATAAAAATACCCCAGTCGATTTTTTATAAGAGATTTTATCGTTTTGAACATCATTGCTCTTCGTCCTTCGAGTTCGAAGATGACTGTGATACCACTAACCGGTTTAGTTTCTATGAGTAAGTGAGTTTCTAATCGAGTCAATTTGCTCCCTGAACGTTTTCTGGCACTCTTGGCTAAAGGTGCCTCTTGGATTTGCTTGCACAATAGAGGATATCTTGCAGTTCTGCGATATCCTCTCCTTGCTCCGCTGCAGTTTTCCTCCGTTCAAAATGGGCAGCTCTAGTATGTATTAAAGTCCTTCCAGGCGGAGCTATTCTGTGTGAGATCTTCTTAAGACTAGTAGTCGACGGTGAAGTGTTTCAAGGATGTTTCTTCTTTATTAGTCTCTCTACGGACATCCTGTGATGTGGACTGTCCATCATATATCGTCAACTGAGTGCAGATGCTTGTAATGCCCGCCCGTGTGAAAACTTAAATGTCTGGGACACTGTCCTGCCATATTACCCTTGTCAGTTTCATAAGGAACTCATTTGAAAATGATTAAGCTTCCTAACAAGGCGTCTGTACACTGTCTAGGTTTCGAAAGCAGATATCAGAGTCGGCATTACAATGGCCGTGTAAACCTTCAGCTTAGTTCGTTAACTGATTCTTCTGCGCTCCCACACATTAAAATACGGTATGCCAAATGCCACATTTTCTTTATCGATTCTAGAGTTGGTTTCATAATTAATGTGGACTGCACGTGAGAATGAGCTGACTAGAAAAGAGAATTTGTATAATGTCGCGACGCTTTTGTATATTTATTGATCTGCATGTTGCATTGAGTGAATAGTCATGTGACGATAGAAGATGACGAACAGTCAGTTCCTGTAACTTTTCCGTCGCCTGTAGTACCCTGAGATTGAAGTGAATGACGTCAGTCCGGTATCTGATGTCAATCCCACTGCCATACTCACGGAAGGGATCAGTACGATTGGCAGGGAACATCCAACTAAAGAAGGCAGGGCAAACTCACAGTCCTGAGTGACGCCATTGTTAGTAGGAATAGTTCAGATGAGTTGGAGTCATTCTCAACACAAGCGAGCATGCAGTCATGATATTGTTGATCCATCGCCATGATCTTTCAAAAGACCTCCACGACTGACTGTTTCAAAGGATTTTGTCAGGTTGATGAATGTCGTGTACAGGTTGTAGTTCTGTTCTTTGTATTTTCTGTGGAGTTTACAATCACATGTATCTCGTCCCTCATCGTTTCCGTAAGCCATTCTGATTTTCTGAGAGGAGCAAATGTTCGATCTGATGCAGTAAGTTTGTGTGCCATATGCGGACATCGACCACTCAACTGTCTCCTCGCTGATAGATGCATGTGAACTCAGGATGCTGTTGAAGTGTTTTGTCTGCCCTTGAAGTATCTTTCTTTGTCACTGAGCAGCATTACTCGGCATCCAACCTGTCCCTTTTCATGAAGATGATGTAGTCATGAAAATGTCATTGCTTGGAGCGTTGGTGCATCCAGTTCGTCTTCTTGTGATTTATCAAGCAAAAGACTGTGATGATCATGATTAGGAATTTGTATTCATTGTTTTCATCAGTAGTAAGAATGCTTTCTTGCGTTTGCCAACGCCATTTGTGCCAATGACACTTGGCTATGTTTGTTGATCTGTAACAGCTTTAGCACAGAAGTCACCAAGTCTGCTTAATTACCTCTGCAATTATAGACTAAAAGTCTTCATAAAATTTGTAATTGATTTCACCTAGGTTGGTCATGGTTCATGCATAGGCTCTGATGATAGTTACTAATTACCTGTCATTTTGCACACAATGATGGTCTCATTTTCATTAGCCTGTTGTCATTCACTTCCTTTGGGAGATTTGTGAGCTAGCTGGATGACATCAATTCACTGTCAAGAAAGTGTCTAGTTATATGGAGACAGATCTAGTGGATAAACATCACATCCTGTTGCGCCTGCGCTGACGCCCTCCGTTGTCCACACAGCTAATGACATCAGCCTTCACAGCCGTCTCATGACTATATCTATTCGACCGCATGGAACATCATAAATGACTTACTAGAGGGAGCAAAGTGTAGCTGTCCACTATAGCTCAACAATCACAAGTAGTATCGTTTGCAATATACAGATGAGAACAATATATGACTTGATCATTTCAAAGTAATAAATCTTGCAGTTTCAAATACATGTCATTCATATGTTTGTAATAGTTGATAACCTTGCTAACTTACATCAGATAGGACACCAAGCTCAGTCTTGGTATCATTAGATACAGCACTATGGATTCCATTCCATCATAAGAGTATTTGTGGGGTGCTGGGGAGGAGGGAAAATACTTCAGCGAGACAATTACTTCCTATTCTTCTATTTTAATTTATACATTTTATTTTCTCAAAGTTAATTTGTAAGCATAACAAGTGTACAATGATTTGTTGCATGTTACTTAAATATTTTTTCTGATACCGGCACAAACAGATACAACTAATAAATATGTATTTGCTATTTATAACTAAAAACAACTAACCATTGAGACAAGGAAACATTGTTTTAGTGATTAGACTAAACATCATCAATGTTTAATAATATAATACTGAATTAATTTTCGTTGTTAATTTCAGAGGTGGGATTTTTGTGGGGAGAGGCATATGTCTTGCATCATGTTAAAAGACCCTGATTAAGAAGAATTAAAATATTTTAAAAATAAATTGCACTTTATCATGTATGCCTGTCGTAGGCCTTGATATATCTTTGATTTCACAAACAATGTGTATAATTGTAAATGCCTGTGAAAAAAGAAAAAATATTTACTTCACATTGTTTACTTATTTGATTGCATTACAAGTTTAATGGCAAATAATAGGTTCGCATTATAAAATTTTATATCAACCAAAACGGTACTAATTGATTGTTATGTCTTTGTAACTTTTGCTTGTCATTTTGTATTCTTTACCATTTCCATGATGCTGTCGGTAGTTTTATCATGATGTTCGCTATAAGGCCAACAACCGTGAGTCCAGGCTTCAAGCATAAAGTGCCCGAACATCCAAACATCACTGAGCATAGAAAATTTGTCGAAAACTTGTGATTCAATTGCAGTCCATCGAACAGCCAGTTTAGTCTCATCATCTTGAGAAAAAAAACGAGCAAATGACAGCTGATATCTGCTTTCAAAAGAAACTATATTCCTTATATTCACTTAAGTGTTAAAAAATTAATTCTACACGTTTAATATGTACAGACATATTATATACTCAGTAGTTTTAATATCTATGAACTTGAAACACACTTTGTCGTCCTTGTAAATATACACTCGTTCCGTAAATGTAAATTCTCTCTTTAAAAACGCTTCCGCTGTGCATGGTTACCCTCCAATTAACGAGACAAGTTTACTCTGCCCATGTGCCGGACGGACAGATTGTAGAGGTTCTGTTTATTACCCATGAATCAATAGTCTAGTTAAGCATTAACTACCAATATGGCGGAGTACCTTAGTTGTTAGAATTAATTTAAGCAATGTATTTCCACTGGAAGATATTCTTCCCCTCACGTTTACAGTTAAAGTTCATCGTCTGAAAACATTTCTCTTTCGCAGTGCATCAGTAACACCGAAACACTTGTTTATTACAATTAAGAAACTGCTACATCGTAATTTCGTCTATTTGTAAAGTTAGAATATTTAAAACAAAATATAACTGGAAAAGCTGACTAGAACATGTACAAAGACTAAGATCAACAAAAGCAACGCTGTACATGCGCGAAAGAAGGCGCTCAGATTAAGTGAGATACATTTGCATGGCTAACCACTGCATTCTAAAAGATAAAAAAGCAATATCCGATCTGTGCGTTATGTACTACTTAATCACTTCTTCTAATCAGAACGTTTTTAGTCCTAAGTGGGAATCAAATCATATTTCATATTACATCAGTTTAACGTATCACCGCATCTTAAACATCCCAGCTGTTTCCTAAAGGATTATTTTATTAAATTAAATGGTAAACCAATTAAAACTCGAAAATTGCATGTTTGTACTTACTCAAGCAAGTGATTACATCTTGTTTGTTGGTTTCCTTTGCAATTCGAAAGTCCACCAGTTTCAACGTCATAGTGTCTGGGCAAATTTTGAATCTGTTTGACGTAACGTCTCGATGTAATATATACCGATCGTGCAGATGCTGCAATGCACACAATGCTTGTTTCACGACGAATATCAGTTTCAGGTCATTTAACCAGTCTCTATGATCTCTCTTCAACAGCACATATTCCTGAAGGTTCATACCTTTAGGCTCTTCTACAACGAAAAACTTTGGATAGGCCTGCCGCTGACAGGCAATGAGTTGCACTATGTTAGAATGAACATCCTTTCTTTGAAGTGACACCAGTGTGGAAAGGGTATTGGCAATATAATCAATGGATTCTTCCTTTCCGCAATAAGTATTAATCTCGATTGTCTTTGACGACCTTGAATTCATACCTTCTCCAGTCCCGATAAAACAAACTGCTTTTACACGCATACTCCCGAGCTCTCCAGTCCATGTGGCCAAATGCCGAGTATGCTTATTATTGTTGTAATGGAGACTTACGTTTGTGCGTTTTAAGTTGTGGCAAATGTAATGAAGACAAGCATCTGTGAATTGTCCTTCTTTTACTATTTTCTCTGAAACCGATGTTCGAATATCACTTGTCTTGTAAAATGTAAGACATTTGAGTTCTTCTGAAACCATATGTTTTGTATGATCTTTTGTATGCAATGTGGTCAAAAGTATTTCTCTAATTTTCTTTCTTAAATCGTCATTAGCTCGTGTCTCTGTAAGAGTGAATTATGCATACATTTTAAATTTATAGACATGATAATAGGATTATCAGTGTCATGTCTAATGTCAACTTTCATCTAAATATATAAGAACTTGTTTAACTACCTGTCCAGCACTTTATTTCCTAAACAGATGTGGAACTGGATGAACAGAAATTGATTCAAGACAAACAGAAGTCTAGAGGGATGAAAAATGGTTTGAAACAATACATATTGGCCAATATTTTCCCTATATGCATCATAGAAATATCCAGAAATATTTATCAAGGTAATTCTGTGTCAAAACGGGACAGCACATCAGATATATCAAAATCTATTTTCTTTTACAACATTTGTAAATATAACTACACATTATCATAATTAGATTTCATCAAAATCAGATATTTCATGCTAAATGTTCTAAGAGAATGCGTACTTCTAATAAGATTATTCTCGTGATTAATAAGAAATATTTTATCTTTGAAAAAATATTAAAATTAACTCAAAATCGAGTGCGATTGTTATCAAGTGTAAAATGACATAGCAACATACCTTTTTGTACTATATTCCTAATAAGAATATTTGTCTCTAGCGTATGAACAAGCAAAACACTAAATTACCAATCAATGATTTCTTTTCGAGTATGTGTCTGCAGCCTCTCGAAATCAATAGGGCGATGGCGTGTTGCTTTGATCTACTTCTCCGATTTTTAAAGAACCAGGCTGTGGGATTCAAAGCCTCTTTTACCAATTTCATGAGCAGTTGTGAAGGCAATTCAGTGTCATCTAACCGATGGATCTATAAATTTATGTCGTAAAACTTATTAAGTTAAAAAATATCAAATCGGCGTTTCTACACAGGGTATACGAATTCGTCTCTTTTGGGCATATTTCTGTATAATTAATTAAAACTGAAAAAAAAAAATATCAGGCCTCATTTTAAAGAAAAGGAAGACGAAATAGCCTCTGTATTACAAATAACAAGGTTTATCAATTATATTCCATTAGGAAACCAGTATTCGTGCAAAACGTAAATATTTATTGTAATAGTGAGAGAATAAAAACATATTTAGTGTCTTTTTAGTCAACGGTATTAATAACAAATATTAATTTCAATAACTAAATGAAGCATGTCTTGTAAATCCAGTTAGCCGCTAGCTTCATTTGTCTCCCTTTATATATATATATATATATATATATATATATATATATATATATATATATATATATATATATATATATATATATATATATATATATATATATATATATATAATGTGAACGCTACCACTGTAAACAAATGAAGATAGATAAAGCATATTACAAAATGTAAATCCTGCAAATATTTTCTTTCATCTTACATTTGCTTTCGAATCATTAATTGATCTTACCATTTTGTTTCGTATATTTTCGGAACTTCTTTCTCACTTATGGTCACATCATCAACACTGACAATATCTTTTCCACCTAACATGTACCTTCTGCTTCTTTTCCTGTTCAGTTTATTTTATTATACGTATATATATATATATATATATATATATATATATATATATATATATATATATATATATATATATATATATATATATATATATACTAACCACATTCAACAGCAGGACCAAAACGGATATTCGATCACAAGGATTGCATTTTGCCGACATTTTACTAATGTCTTCTGCTTTTGTATGGCTCGTTCGTAAAATTTCATCCCAGTTTTTCATCTGTAGCCAGTGGCCTTTATTCAAATCTCTAACGTTTACAACCAGACATTGCAGAAAATGCTGCAGAAAATCTATGAAATACCTAATGGAGATGTGCTGCTTGCCATTCAGTTCTGACAGATGTCCGTGATATTTTAGAAGTTTCTCGCCAAGTATATCTGGAGAGACATTTTGTTTGGCGATAGTGTGGAGATAGACAATAGATAAGCTTAATAGTAAAATGTAAGACAGTTGTGAAACACAAGTTTCGTCTCCAATATGTCTGATGATGCAGTCAAGAATAGCCTCGGCTGCTTCTAGGACGTGATCTGGGTTGATTCTTGATGGATTATGATCGTAACAAATTTCTTCAATGGTGTCAACAACCAAACATCTAATTTTTGCAGAATCGCAACACAACAAGCTTGACACATTTTTAATGCCCAACTCATGGCCCATTTGAGGTAGGAGCTGTCCTAATATTTGTTTTTCGAGGTTCTCATTGTCATCATGGTGTTGTAGTTTTGATAGAATGGTTTCAAAATCAGTTGGTTTGATTTTGTTTTCACCTGCAAAAATGTAATGCTTAAACTATATAAAGTAATAATAATAATAATAATAATAATAATAATAATAATAATAATAACAATAATAGTAATTGTCGAAATCTTCAAAGCTATTTTAGTTTGTATATATGATTTGGATTTCTTAAATGTGTATATTAACTACGTGAAACGAAATTCAACACTTTTCCCCAGCAATACGAAGGTAGAAACATTAAGAATCTTGTTCCATAATGTTTAAATAAGTACACAAGTGTACTGTTTTCCAATATTCAAAATCTGTCCCAAAAAAGAACGATAAAGTCATCATTCGATGTAGCAAAAGATATAGTATTAATACATGTTTTTAAAAAAATTATCGTTAAACAGTCATCTTTGTAAGTGAATTTAACAAATTATAATTGCAGTCGAATCAGTTAATACATATAGGGAAGATTTCCATTGGCCAGGACATAACCATGATCAGTTAATACATATAGGGAAGATTTCCATTGGCCAGGACATAACCATGTGATCATACCCATTCCCGTTTATTTCTGTATAAATTGTATGGCTAACTAAATTATACTTCAATGTTGTGATACGTTTATTGATTCCTTGATAACTAAATAGCAATATTACATCTATTTCGTAAATGGTGTTTATTTCTCTGGGTTGATATGAATCTTAAGAAATCAACAATGGCATCATAATGGCACATTCCAATTTATTGCAATCTGGATCACACTAATGACAGAATCATCATATGTTTTCTTTATATAAGACAGTCTATATATATATATATATATATATATATATATATATATATATATATATATATATATATATATATATATATATATATATATATCACATTCATTTAGACATTTCCTAAGTTCATCTATTTTTTCGAACATATATCAAGCCAGTGATTGTATATCTCAATGTCGTATTTTTGGACCACATTTGTTATCTCTCCGTGTTTTAACACAGACTACACAGCATGCAACACATACATGCTTTTTTCTGAACATCCTCTGACCGTGTAACTCCGATCTATGTGATACGCTAAATGCTCAATCCTATCAAACATTCATTAGTGTTCTTTCCTATGCAAACTTTTGAAGAAATGTTTAAGATCAACTTTGAATGGTATTATCTACTTCCCTTCTATTAAGTCTGTTAAGAGGTCTGGATATGTCATGAACAAATATATACTCAACGATTACATACTCTTGGATGATTCACTGCATACGTTTTTTTCTGATTGTTATGTGTAGTTCAGCTTTAACATAGCTAACTTCTTGACATTTTAGGCTACTGATGTTCAAACTTGGGCCCATATTATTGAAATATTCATATAAATCTCATTTTACTGCTGTAAAAACTATGCTAATTTAAATGTTTTGTAAATTAATTACTTCTTTTCCATTCATTATCCCTAATACTTTTCCTTCTAAGCAAAATGCGTATGAAATGTTTAATTAGTTTTATGACTTGTTTTCGTATTGATGCATTAAATATCAGTCTTTATTTGTATTTATTTCACTACAAATGTTTCAGAACAGATTTTACTTGTATTCTCATTTTCATTTCAACGTTTACCACAGATTCAGGAATATGTTGTTTTTTCTGTATGTAGATTTAGCCCCTTGGATAGTTGTGTCGGAACTCTACTACATACCCACCCAATTGGGAAGACCAATATTACGTATTCCATTTGAAGAAAGGATCGCTGACACATTATGTATGGGAAATATATATTTCATGTTGGGCAGAAAAAGGAAATTCTGCATTAAAATCTAAGCTAATTTGCCCGTCAATGTTATATTATTCGAAAACGTTATAGAATTAATAGTTCATGTTTTTGATTCATTGTTTGGTTGAACTTACCATAAGGAATGCATGCTTGCTCCCAGACATGTACACCAGCCAAAGAGTCCGAATCAGGTGGTAACATGGTGTCTGCCAGAATAAATCTAGACTGAGATACAAGTTTATGCTCGGTAGTTACTTCGCCATCAATTGTTTTGCCACTGACCGTACTACTCGATACTGTTGATGAATTTGTGACATTTAAATTAACAGATTCATGCCGATGTGACGACTGACGTTTACCATCCATGTTATCACCACTTACTATTACAAAACCACTGGAAGCTGTGGATGTATCTGTGAAATTTGAATTATCAGATCCACCACGCAGATGTGACTCTGAGGCAGACACATTTGAGTATCGACTTTCGTCACCAATGTTATTGCCTCTGACCGATAAAAAACCGCTGGATGCTGTGGATGCATATGTGAAGTTTGAATTATCAGATTCACATCGATGTGGTTCTGAAATAGTCATCTTCAAGAATGTATTTTCGGATGAACATAATGTTAGCTCTTTTGGTTTGGTTTCCTCTGGATCAATTCTTTCAGGTACAAGCATGGATGAACACTCTGTTTCTTTGTAATCCGAATTATCTGTAACTCTATGACATTCAGCATTGATTGTTGATGTTGTTCTCCCATGTAAAGAAAATTCTGTATCTCGACATTGCTCGTCTCCTCGTATTCGGATATCTTCCAGTATGTTCTGAAACTTTTGCTCTTCCTCTGCGTTCGTCAGTGAAAAACAACTCTGTATACCCTTCACGTGCTCATCATGCCAATTTCCAACTACTATTGTTGACAAAGAATCTTCTGAGAAATGCATTGTAAAACAAGTAACGATATTGTGAATATGTTTTCAGTTAATGATAAACATGTATCCTTTCTCCAGATGAGATTTAAAGTCGTTTAATACTGTTCTTTCATGTTGCACACACAAAATATTGTATCATCATCCAGAATTTCAGTCCTTCTAAAGTTCTGAATACATTGATCTTCCTTGCACATATAGACTGAAATAGTGTCATTCGTTCTGACCCCCATCCTAAATCACGTCATAACGTTCTGTTCAACAACGGAAAGAATAATTGGTGATTGAAGAGAGACTTTCTCCTGATCTTGACATTACAATGAATGGTCAAAATGGCAGCAAATATTTCTTCCTTCTTGTCTGACTAAGGCCTCCTTTCGCAGATAAATATAACAGTGACGTAATAAAACAGCAATTGAAAGTGTCATTCAAATGCTATTCAATGGTTCATTGAAATTAGTTGATCATACTACACCTCATAATGTATTCATCATAACCGTTATTCAACCTGATAGTCGTACACTTATGTGTAAGTAAATAAGCCTTATAGAAAACGAACTGTTTATGTTATATATTCCCTAGCTGGTTGTCAAGTCAACTAAAGCTATAGTGTGTTGCAATCTTGAATTGCCTAATATTTATTAATATCTTTGAAATGTTGAGTAATTTCCAAATTGTATCTATAAATAATTCATGCAGCTGGAGGTTTGCATATATGTATCGTCAGTCCTTTTAACCACATTGTTCTGTTCGGTCCACTGAACTATGCTTTAGTAAGTACCTATATCCAGCATGTCAAAGCAATACATGAAATTTACTAATGAAATCTCAGTATACGGTATTACTTATTTCGTTGAAACAAGTCACTTGTGATATAGTACGATGAACACCAAATTGGATTAAGTTAATGTCTTTATGGGACGCGGATCAGTGTCACAGTGCGATAGTTTAACTGGGTATGAGATACATAGAAGAGAAGAAGTGGACCGTAGTGCAAAAATCTTGACGTAAACAAAGGAAGACTGGCGAGAACAGCTTTAAAATGTAACTGATCAATAACACATGCTACATAAATATTTTGTAAGGCATTCATTTATGTGGTTATTAATATCTCTCTCTATATATATATAGCCTGGCTAACTACCCTTGCCTACCGACTCCTAGTCTAGGCCAATCCACTCGTAACCTATGCTCACTCGTATGAGTAAAATCGGTTTAAATTTGCATCTAGTTTTCTATGTATAATTTAATAATTTCTGGAATGAATGTCTTCTAAGTTAACATATCTACAGCAGTCATCCAAAAATAGAGTTCATGGTACCTTGAATATCAAGAAATTGGGTTTGGAAGCAAGCGACGACAAAACACCTGGCCGATATTGAATATGACAGAGAGATATACGGTCAATTTGCTTTTAAATTACAGTTTCAGGATATTGTAAATTGTTATCTTCAGTTTGCAGTACGTTTGTTATTGGATCCGACATTGTTGAAGACATCTACGCTGAAGTTTACAAATTTACCAATAATACATTGTGATTTTCTTTCGTTTTTATTTTCTTCTCAACATGTATGATCTTCTCTTGTTTCGGTGTACTTTTAGTTCTTTAGTGTGAAATGTAAAGCAAATACAAAGTGAAATTTAAGCCATGCAAATAATCAAAATGACCTTGTCACTAGTGACTTTAAATATCATTACATGTGGTGAATCAAAAGGAGAAGACATTTTTAATCTGATGCAGATATATAATACAAAAATATATAAATTGTCTTATCCGTGTTTTCAAAGTAAAATATAATATCAGAATTTAGAGACTCCATATTAGACATTTTTCAGAGAGTTGAAGGTGAGAAGCTGATAATGTTAATTTATTGTGAATGTGGGCTCGTACACGTATGTTTTTTTCATCAGTATTTTGCAATAAGTTAGAAAGTGACATCAAAGTGATATATATATATATATATATATATATATATATATATATATATATATATATATATATATATATATATATATATATATATATATATATATATATTAGCATGTACTTGATGCAGTGAGCTCATCAACACAGAAGACTTCTGAACACTATGGATTCTATACACTCAGATTCCACTATGTACGCAGAGTCAAATTAAATTTTTGTAGAATTGATAGATGGATTGTAATTAACTTGAGCAAAATATCAGCACCAACAATTATATGCAAATGCTGTCTATTAGTTACGTCTTCATGATAATAGCCTAACTAACCTTTATGATACTGCATTCCTAAATAATGACGGCTGACAACAGTATTACCAACAACTATAATAATGATAACATACGTTATTTTCTCGGTGGATTCATGGAGCATGGAAATAGCTAAATACTGAACATACAGAATCAATAATGAGCAATTGTTGTCTACACAGACATGTGCAAATGAACAACAGATAAAGGGCAAATTGAAGTGATGTGTTTTTAATTTTAAACTGTGATTTTAGAAGAATGAACGGGGAGTGTGAAACCATACATTTTCATCTCATTTGGACATGCCTAATGTTCCATATGCACTGCATGGATATGAGCATGATTTAATTAAACTGTGGAGACATTGAAAAGATATTCTAATCATTTAAACGTTTGGCAAAGCCTCAGAGCCAACGATGCTCAACACAGCCATAACATGGAATGTAATTTGTAAACATTGTAATATTACAGATAAAATGTTGAGATATGATTTTACTGTTTTAGACTTTAGCCTATATTTCTTTAATTTACATGTTACTATTATTTTCTGAGACCATGCAATGAAATTAAGACATGGGTACAACTGTATCTCAGAAACATTATAATTAAAATGTGCTTCAAAAATGCTCTGGCGTTCACCGTCTCCCCAACAGCTTCAAAAATGAAAAAGTTACGTTGCATCTCCTACAGACAACACCATATAATACTTTACCGAAGGTATAAAATAGACATAAAGCAATGCAAGAAGAAATTTAAGGTTTCATTTCAAAGTGAATTTGACCTCTACATTATTGTTTTCCTCACATACAAAATGACCGTAATTATTAGTTCCTACTAAGGGACTCAAGGAACAATCTCCAAAATGTTTCTTCCACTCTTGTTTATAACGGTCTTGAACTCCCGCCATCAGACTTTGACATCTAGAACCATTGTTTGGTACATTTATATGTTATGGACATCCTAGCTGTTATGACTGGTGAAGCCGTACGCATTTGGGCTCTATGAACTAAGCAGAAATCAGGAATGCTGGTCAGGACAGAATATCATTGACGTTCAATACTTTTCTGTAAGATTTAATGACTTTGCTGTAAGCAAAACTTATATTTTGGCGATGAAGACTTAGGAAGCCGATGTGAAGGGAACGACAAAGCCAAACTTTCGTACTTCCACAAAAGAATGGAAAATGAATAAAAACATAGATGTTATTAGCTTTCTAATAATCTACCGGGGCTAATGATTAAAAAAGAAATGACAACATATTTATTTTCTTATAATAGGAGATGTGGTGCTGATATATTGCAAATATGATGTATAATTTAGATTTACTTTACATTTTACCTTGATCTGTAACCTTGGGATTAACGGGGCAAAATGGCACTTATGGCAAACATATAGATTATATGACCATCTTGTATAAATATAAATCAGAAATAGAGCCCACAAATGTCGGATCAAACAAAGACCTCTAAAAATTATATTTCAAAAACTGTTCCGAAGGGGCGATATATTCATCTCCACCGTTTGGAATCTCGCTGCTTGTAGAATGTTTTAAACTTTCTGCTTGACTCTAGCGTATAACTGATGCAACACCAACAAAAATGAGAAAAACATGTCAGATAGACATGTAATTTTAGTCAAAAAACTATGTTTACACCAGGAATTTAATTAACGATAATTAAGAAAAGCTATGTTTAATAACTGGAAAAATCATACCAATGATTACACGGATGTAAGAAAACCTACGCATCTTTAACACTGAGCTTGGATCAAGACTACCAAACTTTGTGGTAAATCATTGAATAACAAACAGTCTGGTGAGTTAGGTTACCAAATATTAATGAAATTCAAATTGGATTTAAACATCTTGCATTTACTGGCAACTGATGTCCCCAATGATGAGTTTAAAATAATCTTCCTATGTGTTTGAAATTTAGTAACCTTTCTATGTATTATTGAGCTTTCTTTACTATGAAATGTAAAGCAAATAGTTGTTCCAAATGAATGATAGAGGTTCCGATCTCAGACAATTGTATAATATTGCCAGTCAATATTTAAATGCTTCATGTATTCCTCATGTAATGCTGCATCAAAAACGAAGAAACTTTATTGTTTTTCTCTACATTGGTAACACTCAAGCGAAACTAGCCTGATAGTTTAGGGTCTCATTTTGCACTTTAGTTTATCGTTCTCAGTTCATAGTTTAAACAATGTAAATGGCTTTAACTGCCATAAACGTTAAGCATCTGAGTGACAAACTATTATATATACATTACATAATTACGTGTGTGTGTGTTTGTGTCTGTGTGATCTGGACTTTTGACGTAGCTTTAACATTTTTTCAGTCATATCGCTACGACGTCTGTAGTGTGGCAGTTTATAGTGATGCCTAACACTGGGGCATCATGCCGCAGACATGTAGCCTGATGTCCCACCCAACCACATTATCCTGGCACCAGTCCTAGCACTAACCTCTTAATCCTGATAGCCTACCAAACCAGCTATTAGTATTTACAAGTCTTTGGTATGACTCTGGCGGAGTTCAAACCCGCGACCTCCCGTATCTGAGGCAGACACTCTAACAACTAGGCCACCAGGGCGGTGATTATTACCTAATTGCAAATTATGGCCTTATTCAGCCTGAAAAATATATTGCTGGCCTATGTTACTGTAGAACCCTTTCAAACATCACACTTTATTAGTTACGATTTTATGTACGATTGCCCTGCAAATTAGTGAGAAAAGTACATCGGAGATGGTAACGCCTCCATTAATTTCAAATTCAACATAATATCCCCGCTATTATACTAATCCATTTTCAATTTCCTATACCATTTTTAGAGGTTCCAGAAATTTAAGACTCTTTTGGCATGTAGATTTCAGGTCAATATTATAAGTTACCTGATTAGTGATAATGTTAGTGGTAACAAGCAATCATCATCTGATTATGTTTTAAAAAGACGATTTAATTTAAAATCCATATTTTATATTCAAATTTTTCTTTCTTTAAATAAATATTGTGTCATTGGAGAATTAAAAATAAATATAGATGTTGAGGGAATCCCACGTTTTTTCCAAATTGATAAATTACATCATTTTGCAATTTTTACTTCCTAGTTGCTTACGTAAGAGGGTCAACTAAACTCAGCTACCTAAATATCCTCAACTTGCAAAACATCAAAATATAATCGATCAAAATCCGAGGGAGTCCTTCTGTAAATAAGCTTAAAGTGATTCATACTAAGCCAAACAGTCTTGTCCCGTATATGTTCTTGTATATGAGCTGTCATGTACGTATGTGTACGGTGTACCTTTGATTTCAATCAAAACGTGGGTTACGTGATGATAAATCTGAGTCTACGTTTCTCACATTTGCGTTTTCCCAACACACAGGTTTATTCTCTACCTTGGCATTTACATTCAATCAGTTACGAGTGAGGGGGTTCAGAAATGGAATAAATAAATATGGGAAATCAGGTCATGAAAATGTGTACCCCGATTCATAGGGGTCTATGAAGTGTGCCTGAATGTTACGATAAAGAACTCAGTACATATGCACTGACATGTCAAGGGAAATCACCAAATATATCCACCAGTATAACTATAGAATATGCCCACGCTGATTCAATCATACCTATTAGTGATAACACAATATCAAATGACATTCTATGGTATTTTCAAGTTACTTTGAGCGATAAACGCTGTGAAAAGAAAATAGCATATTTTTAGACCTAGTAAAGAATCTAGTAATGTAAAGAAGACTAGTATAGATGAAACACGTGATTCACTTGAGTTTTGTTTTGGGAAAACCATACCTGGGCTTTTCAGCAAGCTGTCTGTCACACGAGGGGAAAAACTTTAAATAATTCGCTACTGAATTCAAGTAATAGTTGTCAAGGGTATACATGTTTTGTCGAAGCCTACTTCAACGTTTGACGGAATGGCGGACGCTTTTTGCATATATTGCTCTGTTGGTTACTATTAGTGATGTGTGTTTCGTTCATCAGAAAATATACACACCTGTCGAAGCTTGTGCAAATTGGACACGCTTCAACATAATCTATTTCCAATGATACTCTATCGCAAAACAAGATCTGTTGTTCACAGTAATTGTGTTTTTCACAGTCTGCCTCTTTTCTAAAGCACAATTATGCAAAGGTGACTTTCAGGAACACTTATGGGTACTTTGCGCGACATATTTTTCACAAATCTGCGATAGTAACAGTTCCTTGTTCTTATGCACTACAAACTGATCCAACAAATATTGGTATATCGGTGCTAAAAGAAAATATACATTTGTTTGTTGAATTCATTAGTTTATATTAAACATAATGTTTGTCCTAGCAGAAAGTTTAGCTATTTTATAAATAAAAGAATTTCGCACACTTTATTGATATGTTTCTGAAAAGAGTTTTGTAACTTTAAAATGTAACAAGTTGTAGTACAAGCGTAGAAATATATCACGTAAGAAATAACATCCTATATTCGTTGCATTTTAAAATATCTTTATGATTTTGTTTTTAGTATAAATATTCCTTGGAATTGCAAAAGCTCACTGACCTTTGGACAAAAACAAAATTTTGGGAATATTATGAATTCATTCAAGAAATTCTGGATTATAGCATTGCTATACATCAAGACTGTCGGTACATCAGCACATTCAAAATTGGACTTCATTCGGTATAATCTATAAATTTGTATTTGTGATTCGAATGTTTAGGATCGTTTGCGTTTTAATTGACAATACTGTATGTTCCTTTTAATTTTTATGTTGTAGTCAAAGGAAAAAAGTTTTTGTTGAATTGTACAATACTTGCTGTTTCTTCTTCCTTTTCGTAGATAGTTTACGGCCATATACTCGTGTGTGTGTGATTTGGATTTTTAATGTAGCTTTAACAATTTTTCAGTCATATTGTTACGATGCCTGCAGAGTGACAGTTTATAGTGATGTCTAGCACTAGGGCATCATGACGCAGACATGTAGCATGATGTCCCACTCAGTCACATTATCCTGACACCAGGCCGACCAGTCCTAACACTAACCTCTTAATGCTCAGCGCCAAACGAGGCACCTGTCAGTACCATTTTTGTAAGTCTTTGGTATGACTCGGCCGGGGATCGAACACACAACCTTCCGCATCCAAGGCGGACGCTCTAACTACTAGGCCACCGGAGCGGTTCCATATAATCGTAACAATGACAAATTGTATCGACTTGGATAAAGAACACATGTTTCGTTGTCTGAGATATGTCAGATTGTTGCGGACAAGTGCCTTACGCACACTTGTGGTACACTTTGGCTTTGGCTTAATTGTTGCGTATCTATGGCAAGAGTTTTGGTTGAAATTACAATGAATGACATATTTAGCTTTTAATGCTGTTGATATCTTTGAAATACAGCAGCAGAGCCTTATTCACGAATTATATCTATCTTGTCATTTCTTGTTCTAATAATTACTTCTGATGGACTAGAGAAGTCCATCAGTGCATACATATTTTTTTCCGTGATATCTATTTATCGTCGTTGATACCAAACCTGATAAAAATTCTAAGCTAACGTAATGGAATATTTCATCTTGTTCATGATCAAAAACACCAAATCGAAATATGATTTCAATATTAATTCCTCTTTATCTAGTCGAACAGTTTACTAATATGTGCGTTTTTAATTATATAAGCATGTTCAGTTAAACTATTCTGATGTCCTCCATGTAACCAGGCGTTAGGCATTACTTTTGTACCGTGCAGTTCGAAACGTCTCTCTCAGACCCTGTCTCTTTCTCTGTCTCTTTATCTATTCATCAGGGAAAGAATATGCTGTATACAGTTACGAGTTTAGAATACGAGTTATCAACACTCACTTTTGACAATCATTCTTCCGAAAGACCCGTTGTGAAAGAAGCACTGACAAAGTGAATGTGTTACGGATAACTATATATTTTTGCTCTAATACAGCTCAAACGTTGTCACATATTGGCTTTCGTATGTCACACGCACTGAATGCAATCTAATTATGTAGAACTTCAAGCTTTCCAAACTTCTGAGTAATTTCATTTTCCTTTAACCTACAGACTGAAATATTCTCTGTGTTTTGCACATCAAAATCTCAATACATTCGTCAGTTCAGCGATAAAAAGTAATCAGGAGGTATTAACCGCTACTTTCTATAAATCATATCCCTTCCAATGATAGATCATTCATAAAATGCAAGCGTCATTAGCGGGTCTTACCACTAAAGCATACTAATCTGGCAAATTATTTACGTTACATTGCATGCGAATTTGGTTCGTTGTGTATGCTAATTGTACAGCACCACGTTGAATGAATCCTACCTTCTCCAAACACAAACAAAAACCCAGTCAAAAACGATAGACAAAGAACCAGACCATATAAGGAGGCTAAGATTCGATTTATTCTAATATATATTATTATAACATCATGTCTGCCACGTACTACATTGTAACATTTTCAGCCATGTGTTCCATCTCTGCAAGAAAGCAAAGATTTTTTTTACATATTCTTCCTCCGTATCAGGCAAATGTTCCACATTCGACCCTATCGTTAATTGTAGCAAAATAGTTCAGAAAATGCTTCGTAAATGTAAATTTGTTGCAGTTATCAAAACGTTCTGTTTTCTCCACGTGGCAGTTTCCCACCAAATTGTTGTATCAGTGGTGTTATATTTCAAAAAGAGGTACAAAGAGTGAGGGGTATTTAAGGCAAACAACTTAATATAGAACGTTCACGTAATTAGAGTTTTAAAAAATTTAAAAAATGACAAATTACATATAACTGATATAAATTAGACAAATATTTCAAATGGTGCCAGCTAACCTTTCAGTTGTTGGTTGTATTAGCAAGTCAACATTCCTCTAAATCTGTATCTAAAACTTTATATCATCCCATACAGTCGTCCACGTAAGTGTAAATGGATTTTGTTCTTATAGGGAATGAGATTATTTGACAGCTGCTATGAAAATGTACAATGGAGCACGTCTTCAAATTCTTTACATTTATTAAAAGGCTAGTTATTCCCATTTGGGATACACCATCCTTAACGTAATATATATGTTGGAGAGAAAAGAGAGGGACCAATATGTGTATGTTGACAAGGTGTGAAGGATCGAATTTAAACACTGCAATTATACCTCCATCGTGGTCTTTTTCTTCCTATTGTCACAATTTTTTGTGTCTTTCATTAAATTGGCCTGCAACGCAACATTGCCTTCAACGTTTACGACACTGACACACGCTGAGTACATGGAACAAAGCATAACGAGAACATTTATTTCATGCAATGATAATACATGTGGATGTTATTGTGCCTACTTGAGTTATCAATAGTGATAACTGTATTCATTTTGACTTCTTTGGTTCACTATTATTCTTCTTGTTAGGTACATTTCAGGCTGTAAATGTTACATTTGTACAATTTGAGTATGGGCTCATTGATCGTATTTGATCCTCTATAGTTCAACGAGAATAATTAACATTTTCGAAATACAGTAATTTAGAGCCTAAGCATAAGATATATACCTTATATGTGATGATTGTGACATTTTGTGCAGTTTGGCATGATATCTACTCATATAACGATTCCAAAAAGGTTTAAAAGATTGATTGCTGTGGCTTAACTTGGGAGACAAGATGGCCGCTATCGCTTAACCGGCTTGAAGAAGCTGTTCCATTTTTTAGTGCCGTTTTAATGATATTTGTACTTGTTGCCTGTTTTCATCTTCGTTAATGTGTTCATAATGTATTTGCTGTTAAATTCGTATGTGATTCTTCATCTCCTTGTTTTGGAAACGAGAACAATTAGATTTTTCCTCAGATGTCTTGCTCCACTGTTTTTGAACAAACCGCCATCACGTGGTACTCGCCAGTCAACCCGTTTATGTTACGATAGACCCTCAATAATTGCTTTAAATGATCACTCATTGGCTCTCCACACTACATTGTGTTCTAGACTAAACGAACTGGGACTTCATTCATCATTACCTAAATGTAAACAGAAGCGAAAAAAGAAACGTTGTTTCAAAGCTGGCCGGCGTAGAACACGAAGAAGAATCCCAGTTATCTACCTTATTTCGGCACAACCATTTAAAAGAAATTCGACCGTTAATTTAGATAACCTAATTCATATCCCTATTAATTCGTCAACCTTTGTGTCAACTATCCAAGAAATACCTCTGCACATTGCATTATTCAATACCCAGTCAGTAGGACCACCGGAAAAGCGCACAGAAATAGTTAATTTTATCAACGACCAAAATGTTGACATATTTTTCCTGACAGAAACGTGGCTAAAAACACCAGGCGATGAGCCCAAGTGTGCGGATCTAACACCCACTCGTTACTCCATCAAGTCGTTCCCCCGTAATTCTCGCGGAGGTGGAATGGCTGTCATCACAAAGAACTCCATGATAAAACGTCTTAACTACACCACAACATTCAATTTCGACCAATCAGCTCAATTCGCAAATATCTTTCAGTTGATGCCACTAAAACACTTGTGTGTTCATTAATACTTTCAAGACTGGACTATTGTAACACAATTTTGTCTGGTTCATCTCAATATCTACTCCAGAAACTTCAAAAAGTTCAAAACACAACCACTCGGATCATACTTAGAGTACCACGATCAGAGCACACCTCCCCGCTGCTCTGTACCCTACACTGGCTATCCATTCGATCCAGAATCAAACACAAAATGTGTTCTCTGTGCTACGTTTCACTGTTTGACTCTAGTCCAACATACCTATCCGATCTCACCCATGTATACACACCAGCAAGATACTTACGCTCCTCTTCTGACAATCGTATACTCATTGTTCCCACTATGAAAACAAAGTCATATGGACAGCGTTCTTTTGCAAACCAGGGCCCAGCAACGTGGAACGAATTGCCCACTGAACTTAGACACAAAGACACAGTGATCACATTCAAGAGGGCTCTCAAAAGTCACTTATTTCGACTGCAAGAACAAACTTAAAGACCTAATAATGTTTCCTACCTGAAATATTCTCAGCATGTTTTTTTTTATTTTTTAATGTTTTTCTGATTTCATGGTGTTTGTTTTTGTAATAATATTGTTATATGTTTTTTATCTTATAGGTGTTGTCTAATGTTGTAAAGCGCTTAGAACTTCTAAAGGTTACTCGATATACAAAGTCCTCATTATTATTATTATTATTAACTTAAGCATAAAGCCTCACTTTTCGTTCGATAAAACGTTAATACGTTTTGTGCCTGTAAGATTCGTTATATTCTGCTCGTTGCTGCTGTTAAGGTAAAGTGTTAGTCCAACGTCTAATTTTTATTTATTACATTTGGTATGAAAAAGTTATGATACTGATGATTTTGAATGAATCTAATCCAATGCACTGAAAAAGCCCACATTATTCGATCGCAAATCGGTTTACACGGGGCTATGTACGGGGTCTAAACTGGATACATACGGATCTTTATAAACTGGAGAGTAAATAAGATCCGCATATGCCCTTGCCTGTATAAGCCACGTACAAAGTCTTACCTGTATTATTAACGAATTGATGTCTTCAGTGTATTACACAAGTTATACGCTTCGAATTACTAGGCTTGTACTATAAGGAAGAAATTAGGTTTAGAATATAAAGCGAAGTTTACATATAAATTTCATTACCATAATGAGATTTTTTCACTTCCATCTAATTACTTTGTTCCCAATATCTTCAGTTGTTCCGGGTTCTAACTTGTTCTAACTTAACCATGACATGGTAATTGAATTTGTATAAAATACTATGTGCAAATGCGTATGCTCATACACTAAGACCTTTGACTATTAATTCACCTACCATGGGTCCAAAACATGATTTCGTTAGTTGTTAATGGCGCACATCTCGAGCATATGTGGCACTCTAGATGATCGTTTACATCACTATTTGGAAAATATTATCATCTGTGGCAAGCACAAGGCAAATTTAATGTCAACAACATCAACAAATCTAACGTTAAGAACCACCCTTGAAACAATGGGAATTAAATATTGAATACTTTCATGGGTTTACCATTATGGGTCACTTTGAGGGCTTGTGGGCATTTGACATGGACTGCCATCTTACAAAATATTTGGGCATTTATGGCGATAACGGAAGTTTAACACGGGTTATCATTTCACAAATAAATGGGACTGTCTAGTGAGAATTTATCATTGCAGATCACTACGGGGATCGAACACATTTAATGACAATCCACATCTTTATTAGCATCATGATATAAAGAAATATAGGACAAAAAAAATGTCCATCCCAGCTTAGAACTTTCAGAATATAAAGTTACCATGAGACGGTTTGGCCTCTGAATCAAAGAAACTTTTTATAAGGTCTGCGGGCATTCTTTCACGGAAAACTGATTATGTTATAGTGTATTAAAGTTGGAGTAGTTATCTGTGCTAATCATTAGAGCCGAAGCACATTAACTAGATCCTACTTACCTTCGCTAATCAGAGGTTCACACTCTGTCAAAACCAGTGTGAGAGAGAGAGAGTGAGAGACCCCGACGACTATGTAAGGTGGCTGAGATGAACTTCATTCTAACATGATCAGTATATCATGTCGCATGCCACGTGCCACCTTCTAATATCGTCAGCACGATGTACCAACTCTGCAAGAAAAGAATCATTTGCTATTTCCTCCACTGTGTCAGGCCAAATCTTCATATTCTGCACTAAAGCCATTGTGGAGGGAAGATTTCATATAATTGCGTCTAATTTTGTTTAGTGCAGTTATCTCCAGGCGACATTTTGCTTCCAAATTTACATTGCCATGACAGTTGTGTTATCCTTCCAAATGTGATACACCACTGTAAAGAGTATGTAGCGGTGAGACAATGAATATGGAAAGGTCATGTGACGAGGTTAATTTTAAAGTGGCGGCTCCAGTGAGGTTATTATGTTAACATGGAGAGTTTAGCATAGTGGCAACATTATATTCAAAATTCGGAACTGGTATGGATTTTACGGGAAACTAAAATAATTCTCGAATAATTACCTCAAATAACAGAGACGAAAGGTAAGTCAAAAATTACGAAATTTAAACAAGTATTAGTTGATAATAAAACAATTAAATATAGAAAATATAGTAGAAACTAAAAGAAATATTACAGTTTCGAAACTCAGACTGAATTTAGCGGCGACTATAAAAACCTAGAATATATTTCTGAGGAAAAACTCCCCATGCTAAAAAACTACTAAAATTCCGAAATTGAAAAATAATTTAGCAGGGGCCTAAAGAAACACAGAATAATTTATAAAATTAGACAAAAGGTAATACAGCACTTTTAGAATCCAAACAAAAAGTTTATTGGAAAATTGTGAAAATATTTTACTACAATGACCTATACAAAAATTAATATTAAAATTGCAAAACTAGCACGTATTTTAGCGAAATCTAATCAAATTACATCATTAAAAAAGTTAGAAAACACGCCATTTGAATCGTTGTTGTAAGCAAATTAAACAAGTTGAAAACAATATACCATAACTTCAAAAATATTTACATTGTTTCATTTAAAATAGAAAAATATAAGTGTAGAAAAAGGTTTTTAAACCTTGCAAAAATATCATAGGCTTTATATACAGATAAACGTCAACAGAAAAAATTAACAAAATTTATATTTAAAACTGATCTTATTGTAGCATGCAGCACACATAATTGCCTACCTGACTCGGGTCTGTTTTAGAAATATTCAGATCATAAAATTGCACAGGATCTATTAATAGATGCTTATGTATATGTTGACAATTCTTAATAATAGTTGTAATAATAAGACTTGATGACGACTTAGGATTAATTTCCTTTTGGCTGGTGGGTTGAGACGGTTCTAGAAGATTGAAGTTATTTCCAATTGGTTGGGTTAGGTCACATGAATAGGCAATTTCGAAATAAACTGAGTAGTATGATCTGTCAAGTGGGGTATGTTGCGAAATATAACCGTAATAGAAGGCATATATAAGGAGAGAATAGAGCAATCAGATTAATTATTATTCTGGGGTCATAATTTTGTTTTGACTATTCAGTGCAAATAGAAAGTGCTCATTATTTGGAATATAATATTATTCTGAAACTATTGTAACTTATTCAAAGAAATTCTGGAAAACGCCATCTTCACCAATATCACGATATTTGGTGGATCAGTATTTAAATTTATAAGGAACATTTCATTCATTTGGACCTTCACTGAACTTTATCACTATTATGTTGGACTCACTTCATAATACTGTAAGTTCATCTCAAGTTTTCATTTATAACATTGATAATTAAACTAGCTGCAAAGTTTTACATAATTTCTTGGCTTTTGCTTCTTCTTTAAGTTTCTGACCATAGAATCGTAACTAATGGTTTAAAGAGAGTTTGAATAAAATGCAAGAACTATAGACAATTCATTTCCAGGTCACTGTTATCTTGACTCAGCATATTATTATTCCTTTGGTAGTCTATAGGGCCAGAAACCTTGATTCTATCCTTCACGTCACACAAAAAATGTTTCTATCTCAACACGAACACATACAGAATCTGCATCGTTTTCTATCTCAACATGGATACACAATAACTTTGCATCATTTTCTGCCTCTGTATGGATACGCAATGAATCTATATCGTGTTCTATACCAACATGAATAATAACATTTTACCTTTTTGTCTCAACATGGATGCACATGGAATCGGCATCAGATATGATGACTCTCATTGTATCACCTTATTTCTTTTTAACGTAGTGGGAGTAGAATTCGTTCATCGATCATCTGCTTAACATTTTCTTTGTAACTTTACTGTTAATTAGAAAGGTTAATTTGCTTCCTGTTTTTTAAACCAAGTTATCATCATTAATTGTTCTCATAGTGCAAGAAGTAAATTTAAATATACTTTTACATGTGCACGTATTTTACTTGTATCCTTCTCTATGGTTTTCCATCTGCATATCAAGTACATGGCTCTTCGTAAGTTTGAGGAAATCTTGTTTGAAAGTATTCCTCGCTTTCGGTTTAAGCTAATATTCTGATTATTGTAAGTGTTTAACGATCGCTGCTGTCCAAATGTCTCAGATTTGCGTATATCTGTCAGCGTTGTGGCTATTTGTATGTACAACATTAGATATATATGTAGTGAATGGGTTATGTCTCTTTGGTTTGCAATGGACACAATATTTTCACTACCGTTGGTTTTGAACTTTTGTAATTACTAGTCAACTTTTCTGTAACTGAAAATCTGTGTACGGAATTTCATATTATAACGCTAATAGTTATCCAAGCGTAATAATGGAATCTTCAAATCTATTTCTACGATGCAGTCAGTATCATTGTTATCTGGTATTACAAGCATATTTCCTCCTATCATAACTTAGACTGGCTCCGCCATACGTCTAATTTGTACATTATTTTCTCATCTAAAGTATAATACCGTGACGTATTGCTGATTGCCCTTTCGCACATATATTTCGTACTTGGTGAACAATGAATGACCTGGGCATTGGTTTTTCTACTCACCATTATTTTGTAATAAAAAATGTTCCTGGTTTTTAGTTCGGAATATTTAGTGCAAAATGCACGTCGCATTCGACTCTCAATCATTAAGGAAATGTCTTAGCCTGTCAAACGTTATACTTCTACAACTAATATATCGACCCTTCCATCATGTGCCAATCTAAGAGCACTATAATTACAAGTACGGTTCAGTTGATAAATTTTATGTAGATAATACGAACTTCTTTAGGAATATCACATCGCATTGCAAAGAACGGATACAACGGAATCGAGCTAACACCCTTTGAGACTGAATTGATATTTAAGAAATAACAAACACTTATGCAAGTGACAATAAAAATATGTATTATTCTCTCACACTAATGATGAAGTAACATGACGTCAAAATAAATACAAACGTACATAATATGGATCCAATGAAAAACTATGATGAAGAACAGATATACTTATTTGAAATATTCAATAATTATAAAGTTGTCTCAGATAATTAAACACTACCATGCATTCTTATAGTCAGACACTATAATGAAATTCTCTTAGTCCAACACTATGACCTTCTTATAGTCAAACACTATAATGAAATTCTTATAGTCAAACACTATAATGAAATTCTTATAGTCAAACACTATGACCTTATAGTCAAACACTATAATGAAATTCTTATAGTCAAACACTATAATGACATTCCTCTTAGTCCAACACTATGACCTTCTTATAGTCAAACACTATAATGAAATTCTTAGTCAAACACTATAATGATATTCTTATAGTCAAACACTATGACCTTCTTATAGTCAAACACTATAATGAAATTCTTATAGTCAAACACTATGACCTTATAGTCAAACACTATAACGAAATTCTTATAGTCAAACACTATAATGATATTCCTCTTAGTCCAACACTATGACCTTCTTATAGTCAAACACTATAATGAAATTCTCTTAGTCAAACACTATAATGAAATTCTTATAGTCAAACACTATAATGATATTCCTCTTAGTCCAACACTATGACCTTCTTATAGTCAAACACTATAATGAAATTCTTATAGTCAAACACTATGACCTTATAGTCAAACACTATAATGAAATTCGTATAGTCAAACACGATAATGACATTTCTCTTAGTCAAACACTATGACCTTCTTATAGTCAAACACTATAATGAAATTTTTATAGTCAACACTATAATGAAATTCCTCTTAGTCAAACACTATGACCTTCTTACAGTCAAACACTATAATGAAATTCTCTTATTATGTCCAATGTTAACTTGACATTTCATATGCTCTTTGACCCGCTCCCCGGCTCGGTCACTTCAACCATCCAGACTTCTCGTGCACATATACGTTGGCACTTTCCTGGCGGTTTTTCATCACTATTGTTGCGGCCTCTGGCTACACCTAGCCAGTCCGAACACGGTTATCCACACCTAGACACTAATGCCTAGTTATCCACAACTAGTAATCCACACCTAGTTATCCACCCTAGTTGGCCAACTCGTTGGCTCAAACTAAGACATAATGGCGATCCCGCCCCGACAGCTAAATACATAAAGAGCTTCCCTCTAATGGCTGTGTCAGTCAAGATCTCTAAGTAATATATATAGTCGCGCGCGTTAACATATATTACGTACGTGCCGTGCAAGCAATGAAGGCGTCACGCGATGCAAAGGAAAAGAATATTTACAAGAAACTATGGCGCGCGAAACACGTCAAATACTAGAATTTATGATGGTCTAAGCAAGCCATATCAGGTATTTCGTAACAACGATATAGGTCGAAAGAAACCAGAAACGGACATAAACACGATACGATTTATAGCTAAATTTAAAGCCCCGAGCTGACATGAAGACACGAAAACACGACGGAAAGAAACATATTTTATCTGAAATTATACCACTTTTACTGTTCACACTAACCTTACCACTAACTGTCGCAATTTATAACATTCACAGGGGCACTGTTTACTATAAATGTTAGAATAGCTGCATATTACACATCTTACTCCCAAAACTGCTTTCAGTAGCGATTGTTAATGTCATATTATTTCATTATAATTGTTAGAAAAGAGACAGAGAAAGGTCATAGACGGCACTTTGACACCTATAGTAACGTGTTCCTGAAGCATCCACATCTAAATGTAGGATGAAATTCCTTTGCTATTAAGAACCACTATATGAAAAAGCGAATCGGGTTTGTTTGTTATTGTTATGTTTGAGGGATGTTTCGTACTCAAAATTCAGTTTGAAAGATACATCTGTATTTTGTACATCAGTTTAGTCTGATACAGCAAAATCCTCCAGCTTGTTGTTTGCACTACATTTGTCGTTCTACTGTCACGAGTTAAACTACTAAACCTGCACCTTATGAAATAAGCAGTGAATTTCATCTCGAGGAATGATAACGAAAATACTAATGGTTTTACGTATTTATAAAATAATCGGTTCCCACATATTGTGCAACAGTGCCTGAGCACCTGTAATCATAATAGTGGTTTCTAATTTTCTCTGTCTTCCAGAGGCTTTATAACTTCGCCTTCTTCAAGAATAAGAGAATCGAAACCAACAGTTGTACTTTCGTATATTTCATCGTTTTCGAAAGTAATATCGTGATGGCTTGCCTCATCAAAAAATGCTGTGTGAATATCCGTTGAACCAGACTGCAATGGTGAATCATTTTCTGTGACTATCGATGTTATCGATAAGGCATAAGATTCCTTTATTCTAGGACTATCGTGGTGTTCTTTGAAAGAAACTATGTCCTGCTCCTCTCCGTCAGATGTATCGCATTCATATGTCATACCACTGGACGAATAATACGGAAATAACACGTCGTCGTATTCTGGTATCTCCTCATAAACCGCCTCCTCCTCTGCCTCTTTTTCAACTGATGTTGTTGATTTCCCACTGGCTGAATCATTGCAGAATATTAACGATCCTCCACTGCTGCTACTCCTTGTTCCATTGGAGGAGGATGCACTCTCAGCACCATCTCTGAGCTCTGTATCTCCATTATGTTTAGCTGAATGTGATTTAGATGACCCGAATCTTCTTGTTAATTTTAATTTCAACTTGGACAACTTGGACAATCGTGGTTCTTTCTTAGACATAGTGTTTATTTTATCTGGAAGGTTTTTCGTTTTCTTCATATCTAGATGGAACGTATTTCGTTTATCCTTAACGTCAATATGACGGTCACGGTCGACAGTCTGCTCAAGTAACGTAGCCCTCCGTTGCAGCATTGGATCAAATCGTTCAGGAGCCGGAATTCTAGCCTGATGACTGGAATTGAAAATGTTACTGTTGGGTAAAGTTCCTTTTGTTGCATATGAATATGCATCATTTTCCACAAATGATGGGTACGTTTTGTATATACCTTTCGCAGATACATTCTGATTTTTCGACCAATGAATGCTCTTTTCATTGGTTGATATTTCGTGTTCATCTGATACGTCCTCCATTCCTACTAATGAAGGGACATTGGTGTATTCAGATCCCTCCAAGAGCTGTGTTTTCTTAGACATTTTCTGCATTGTATTTTCTAGGTGTTCGGACCTGTTCATTTCTAATTGTACCGTCTTAGCTACCTCTTCAATGTCAGTGTGGACCTTACGGTCTCGTTTCTGCTTAGATAATGGAGCCATTCCTTGCGTTATACTGCATTCTTCAGGTACAATAATTCTAGCCTGACGATTGGAGTTCAAAAAGATACTACGTTGTAAGGTGTCTTTCGTTTCATATGAATATGCATTGCTTCCAACTATAGAGGGGTCATCTATCGGACTGGTGGATATGTCTTCTGCATCATGAGCAGATACATTCTGATTTTTCGACAAAATATTTCTATCCTCATTGATTGATATTTTGTTATCCTTTGTGTCATTCATTTGTTTTGATGCAGACACATTGGTGTATTTAGATTGATCATTGCTAAGGATATCATTTCGATCATTGGCTCCAATTGAATCTGCTACCTGTTTGCAATTGTCACCACATTGCTTTGTTGCTAATGGATCTTTGTAGATGCTATTGTTATTTGCATTCACATAATATTCGGATGCGATGTTGACTTTGGGTGTGCTCATTCTTTGGCGTTTTATCCCCGCCGGTGTTTTTTCTTGATTCCTTCGAATGCTGAAATAAACAAATGTAGTGAAATGGATACCTCAACTTTATGAATTATTATTTTTGCGAAGAAAGGACAATATGAACTATCTCTCGAGCGAGAGCTTTTGATTTTTGATTATATCTTACAGTAGATGTACCTTTAGAATCCAATATGTCAGTTTGATCTGAACACTTATTTCTATAAGACTAGGGAGAAGAAGTACTGAAGATGTTTAACCACTACCAAACATTATTTTTTAAGTTCACTTGCGGTAGCAAAATCGAGGTGGTAAAACGATACCCTTATATCTTCCTTAGAAGACGTGGGATTAAATGTAGTTTACTTGATCTAATTTGTGCCTTATATAAAACTTTCCAGGATTAGGCATCTTTCACTAAATGATGATGGTTTATGATAAAAGCTGGCTTCTGAACAAACATTTTAAAAATGTGTAGGTATTCTGTTATTGAAATGAGAAAAAATCAAAATGAATGAAATTTCTAAAACAATTAAGTGCTCTTATACGTGAATTTATTTATGGTTTATCACAATAGAAAATTGAAACATCAACTGTTCTAGTTGCTATAGGTAATTTTAATTCATACAAAAGACGGACAGCAAACGGCGTTGTACTTATGAAAAACATTTTTGTTGCCCCAGGATCTCTATCACGTTTTGCTAAAATAAAATAAACAACACAAACTCGTAATTTTATACAGTTCTTTGCTCTTGTTTCAAAAGATATCAGTGAAGTGGTAATACTAGACAAAATTTCGCTCCTTAGGGTAAGAGCAAAGAATACATTTATTTATAAAAATATAACAAGCACCAACATGCAAATGCCAAATGCTAGTCATGAAACTTGGTCCAGGCAGCTAGGGTGTGCAATTGGTACAAACGAATGGACCAACTCTTTTGTTTCGGCTAAACTTTGTACAAAAGACACAAAACTGATTTGGTTAAATTTTAGATTTATACATAGAATCAACTTCCTAATGTGGGTTTCAAAATATATTACATACAGATGACGCTATGCATCAAAATCCCTATTCTTTTTATCAATTAAAAGCTGGAAAAATGTGTAACTCAAGTGAATAAAAGAAGTGATGAGTTTACGAAAAAAAGTCGACCGTTTTGTTAACTTTCGGACGGATTGCTAAGGTTTTCTTTATTTTTACATCAAACAAACAAAGAGGGAATTTAAACCACTTTGTGTAAAATATTTGCGCGTCCATGTATATGTGTGTGTGCATGTGTGTATATGTGTGTTGCATATAAGTAAGGGAACTTATGTAAATATCAGGATAGAAGGTACTTTTAAGGTAAGGTCTAACACCCGGTCAGCTGTAAATGCCCACGTAAAACCCTGACAAGTTGTATTCAGTATAAAGGATCAATCAAACTTGTTAGATGTTATAACTTCTGTTCAATCTCTTTGATAGATAAAGGCAAATAAATATGTTGGAACTAAACTTCAAACTCCATATTTCATTATCTCAGATTTGTTAATGAATTGTCCAATTCCAAAATATTGCTTATGGTTCTAAATCTCTTTCTGGCTATCTTTCATTTTAAGAATGATTTCATATTCGTTCCATGAAATCTAAAATTCATATTTCAATACTGCAATCTTTAGAATGCTGCTGTATGCGTTAAATTAATATCATTCTTTTAAATCGTAGTTGAGTAGAGTGTTTCACTTCATGAATATATTTATTCTATAATTTAAATGTTTGTATATAAGTTTTCCCAATAAGCGTGTTTGAAAGATTTAAGATTGGCGAGACCTAATATTGTTTCTTGTTAGCAATAATTTAAAGACGATTTACAAGACACTGTTAAACATGTCAGTGGTCATTATAATTGGAATGAATTTAATCTATGAGAGTGTTCCGAAGATAAGGGAAATTATTTCTATAAATGTTTCTATTAATGACATCAAAGATGTATATTTGATTCTCGTCTGCATCATATGTGCTTCATATTCGAATATCTTGCACGGCGTATTTTGCTATGATATAGTTAGATATGAATGTTATATGTGAATGCACAATTCTGTCATTTTTGTCACAGAGACTTGCCTCATCTGTAGTCTAATATCTAAAAGCAGTATATTCAAAGAATAAATTGCGTCAATTATATATTCAAAGAATAAATTGCGTCAATTATATATTCAAAGAAGAAATTGCGTCAATTATGTATTCAAAAGAATAAATTGCGTCAATTACCAATTCTTTATACATGAGAGAACATCTTGGATCTTTGGTCTACTTATCCTTTCTCTACTCATGCAACGCTCGAGTACCGCAAACAGCGTGTCTGGAATGTTGCTCGGGCGTTGTGGTAATTCGCCTCGAAGAAGAGCATTTTCTAACTGTGAAACATAAATTTATAGAAAACGTTCATTAATTTTAATGTTTTCTCCGTTAATTAGATAAGTAATAGAAACATTTGGTTGACATGGTTCTCGTTTTTTAGGATGTAATGTTTCTTTACAAAATATACAAATGTCTCAATGTGTTTATATTTTCATATGACGTGATGACAGAATATGAACGACAGAATAATAATTCTTTAAAAGAAAAAGGAATGTGCCTTGTTTTTCCCGGATCACAGGTGATTAACAATTCTCAAAATACATGTTTCCCGGAGAACAGTTTTCAAGCTTTTCAAATGATGCTACTTAAACAATCAACTCTTTATTAAAAAAACACCGTACGAATCTAACAACCAAATATTACTCTGATTAGTTTGAAAATGAAACTGCACAAAATTTTTAAAGTTTCAAACTATTTAAAGCATAAAACAATATTGCTGCCTACATCTGTCTTCTTATTTATCGATGCAAAAGGGATGCTTGATAATAAATGCTTTTCCGGTCCCCTCAAGTCTAGTATATTGAAAACCTCAAAGACAGTCATAGCAAATTGGTAAACGTCACCCTCCTTTGTATATTCCTCGTCTCTCAGTGTCTCAATTGGTAGCCTGCAAAAGTTTAGAAATGAACATCTAAATGTATACTTTTTCTTATGCAATCAGTTCTGTTTTGGAGTAATATGAATCGGAATATTTGATTGACATCTGTATTGTCAGAATTCTTTCTGTAACTGCACTTCTGAGCTTTGGAATGGTCAAAATAATAAAAGAACCATTGCATCTTTTCTTCACCTAGAGATTATATATATATATATATATATATATATATATATATATATATATATATATATATATATATATATATATATATATATATATATATATATATTGTTATAGTGCATGAATAGCAGTTTAAGATGAATGTGTTGCGTTCATTCAAACGTATGTCCACATCGTGAATTTCACAATCAGCATAAATGATAACAGGGAATTACCTGATTCATGTTTTGTCTTGATTTTTGTTCGATTATCACATTCTTAACTTATAAAAATACTTTATAAGACCTTCTTTTATTGTTTAGCCTTTTTCCTTTCTTGCAGGTGAAAAATACCCTGTCATGTTCTCAAACTTATTTTTATAATTCAACGCACATATCACATGTAAATATTAACCGACAACAGATAGTGGAAAGTGTTGCTTTCGGAACTATTCTCTTTTAGATTTTCAGTACGACATTAACTGTATTCTGTCTCATTAAGCGTCAAACTAGTGGTAAAGACATTATTATAATATCTGGACGTATCTGCTCCTATTAGTACTAGAACGACAGGCAACAACTCAATAAAATGCAAATGTCGCGTCAGAAAGCCTTTTTACTCCAATAAATAGAGTAGATATGAAAAAATCTACATTATAAGAAATTGTGTCTTTCCTAACCTTTTTTAATAATATTCTTCTTAGCAAAAGACATTACATAAATAGGGGATCTTACATATTAAATAAAAGCTAGCAATGGAGTTGAATCATTTCTACCTATTGCGTGACCTGATGAGTATAAGATTAAAATTCGAGCAGGTAAATAAAGTTAACTTGGAAAAAGCACTAGTGTTTGCTTCCAATCTTCTTTAATGAAACTGCATAATAGTATATTCAAATGACTTAGACATACATTGAGAATACTTAGTTACTGTGTACTGTTTGTGTCATCTGGGGTGTTGCGTTATGATATGGGAATATTAGTTTCAATATTAAATTTAGTCATGTGATCATGTGATAAACATATTGCCTTGAATTAAAGCTTTACTTCTACTCATAGTTTTCTGTTGGAATCTCTCTCTCTCATCCTCATGCACACACAGAGAGCAAATGTCAATTCACCAATTTAGTCTGTCCCTGAATACATCGTCAATGATCCAGTCTTCAGATGGAGAGAATGCACAGCATCTTGATAGACGCAGTGGGAACACCTACCATTCAAATAACAATACATGTCTGGTAAGAAGATTAAACTTAAATCTATATATAATAACCATATGAGGCTAAAACAAGGACAAATATGACATTTTAATAATTAATCCATTCAAAACAGAACGGTAGGACTTTCCTGACTGTGCAAGCTAATCACATTCAAAATCTTCCGTGCAAAAGAAAAACAATATGATCGTACATTAAGAATTGTTAATGTAACTGACATTAAACCTGTATTCTTTAAATTGTACATATGTCTTTATCTTTCGCTTTATCTTGGACAGTAAGTTATCATAAACGTCCACGGTTGTCACATATGCTAAACTATAATGTTTGTAACACATTAGCAACGTACATGAGAAGCGCTTTAAATATTCCCACAAATATAACTAACGACAATGCAAATACGGCGATTGCCTTTCTCTTATTATATAGTGCGCAAGCTTGAAACAAAAACATTATGAACCTGAAATTATTGCCGATAATAACATTAAAAAATGATGCAATAATGATTTCAGTTCATATAATGGGATTGCATAACAAATATCGATATTTACTCTTTTGTCCTCCTCAGCAACCCACAGATCGAATGCACAGATACTCCTCATGATCCAGTCTGCATTGTGAAATTTTGCAATCAGTTTTGCTGTATTAAGCAGGACTAGCAATAAGCTCTTTACATCGGTCATTGCCATTGCAACATCCCGCAGTTTTCTCCCCTTTGGGTACTGAAAAACCTGCAAAAGAAATTATATAATTCTTGTATATACTTCATTCAAAACAAACAGCAATACACCTCTGAAAAAATTTGCTTTGCTTCGTGTAAAATAACCCATGTTTTAGGTCCAGATCTTCAATTGATAAATTTGCATAATTCTTTTTGAAACCAAACATCTTGCAGATCCATTAAGCTTTGAAGAAATGAACCCATTGAAAACGTATCTGATTTACATGTTTAAATTATCGATATTAATACACACATCAACTTATTTTCTCAGTTTTTAAAGCCAGATACTTTACTGACAACATTCCACATTTATATAGTGCCTCTGTATGCTACTTATTGAATAAAAAGTAATATCAGTTGATACCAGTTCTTTATGCATGTCATTGTCATAATTCAATTCCAGTTGTATGGCACCAGATAAATTATCAAGCTCCTGGAGGCGTGGAACAGTTTGTGCAATCGAAAGCGGCAAAAGAGCTTCGGACACTGTACAGATGCCTTGAGTATCCTGCAAAAGCGACATAATTATGTATCATGTTCAAAATCGAAAACCTGTAATATAACAAAGGAGCTAAACAATCGTTAGTGAGATGTTGTCGTTATGTGTGTATGTGTGTGTGTCCTTTAAAACAAATAAGAAAGTATATTTCGGATAACACCTGGCGTATGCCTCGCCATTGACCAACGTCACAAAAATTAAAAAAGTGTCGGAATGTTTGACAATTACAATAATGGCAGAAACAATAAACTCTGGCCAGTTACCTATGCACGCAAACATGATTCCCAAATTGTGTATGTCTGCAACAAGTGATTTTGTATAATCGTACCAGCAAGTATTTTCTTTCTTATCTTTTCATTCTTATACGTTCTTTCTTCTCCCTTTGGAAAAAGGTTCCAAGTTCAGATAAACTTTAAAAGTGTCTATAAGATTCAAACATTACTACAATGGATTAAATCTAATCAGTTCATCTGATTAAAAATGTGATATAATCAAGATTGATGGCTCTTAATACAACAGTGTTCTGGTATTGCAAATAAACGTAGAGCAACAAACCAATATGACCCTTCTCCTCTTGCAATAAGGACACACAAGAAAACTAATTATACGTTTTACAGACCTACATTCTTCTGACTGCTGTAATGGGGTGTAATTGGATACAAACTAGCACCACAATAGTATGGGGCATTCTAGGATCAATTACTTGTTAAACATACATACATACATACATACATACATACATACATACATGCATGCATGCATGCATGCATACATACATACATACATACATACATACATACATACATACATACATTGATGGGGCCCCGAGTGGCCGAGTGGTCTAAAGCGCTCTCCGTTACGGATCACTGCCATCTCACCTCTGTCTGCGTGGGTTCGATTCTAGGATTCGGCCAATGTGGGTATGTGAGAAAGCTTGCCAGTAGCTTCTCGTGGATCGGTGGTTCTTTCCAGGGGTTTCCCGGGTTCTTCCTCCACCATTAATACTGGCCGCCATACATAGCCTTTCGTGTACTGAGAAATGGCGTTAAACCCCACAACAACAACAACATACATTGATACGTACATACATACATACATACATACATATGAAGAATTTACTTGCGTCGTGTAACTACTCTTTTTTGTCAGATATCAAATTTGATTCCTGTTTTCTTGTAATGTGAACTCATTACATGTCAAATCACGTTTCTTTGCTGTGTAGAGTCCAATCGAAAAAGAAAATTAGCACTACATCGGCTCGGGTCCATAAGACCCAGTAGCTACGAAACAGGCATTAATAAATCCATCCATACAATTAATAAAATTTACATACCTCTTGTATATGCGCCTCGTTGTCAGATACCAAGTCCGTGTGCTGTATCTTTATACCTGTGCGTCCTTTACACAGGTCATCGTTATAGTAATGTTCTGAAACAAAATGGGAATAAATACTTCAAGACATATAAAGCCTCACTTCAACAATCTAAGTATAAAAATCCTAAACTAATCAATATAACTAACAAGTGCACAATAATAATAATGCGTGTATTGTAACTTGGTGTCGTCGATTTAGACGATATGCTATTGCATGTTTACCAAAACAGACCAGCGTATGACTCGATATTAGATGTTACAGAGAAACTAAACTTACTTTGTTTAGTCACTTTAATGCTCAACACTGCTGTTTGCACGCCCTGAAAATACAAAGAAATCACCTTAGCCAAATTGTAACTAATACGTTCGATCCAGCAAACAGCCGATATTTCTACAATTTTCACAGTGTGAGTTGCATGCCCCAACAGAAATTATCAGACAGACAACAATTAGCTGAAGATTTTATGTTGATTTGATGTGCATTTCTCTCATTCTCCTCGCATCAATGAAATACGAGTAAAACTTATAGAAAAGCATGAGGTTATTTATTTTCAGTCCAAAACTTTCTATGACAAGTCCAGGTGTATAAAGTTTCCAACTGAATTCGTTTGTTATTTATTTAAATTCCTGGAATGCGTTGATGTGCCTGTAATCTCGAACAATGTAATGTGCCAATAGTCTGGACTGTGGTGATGTGCTAAGAGTGTTTTTTGATGTGTCATAAACAATATGGCATATAATCCTTAACAAAAACCAACAATAAAAATTTAAATATACATAATAGATGAATCAAAGTAACCTTTATTATGGATCTCACAAAACACGAAAAGTGTAAAGTTTTCTAAGGGTAATACACGAACTTGTATAAGCTCTTTGCTGAACGAATAAAACAATGTAGTCTGTCACTTCGATTATTTGTCAATCGAAAGAATAACGCATGAAAATCGAAAAAAAAAAAGATATAATAGAGAATGAGACAGAATATGTGAGTTGAAATTTTAAATTGATAGATTAAATCTGAATTTTTCGTAGCTTTTCAGGAATTCATTTCAACTAACACTTCTTTGATACAGAAAAAGACAAGTCAAAATAAAGTTGAAAGTGGGAATATTTTCCACGAAGATAACTGCAGTACTTAAAAGAACATTTCCAATAACACAGGAGACTGCTCTTTTGAAAGAGACTAATATAATTCTAACAGATGAATCATAATACTCTAATAGAAATTTAGTAGAAGCACATGAAATATTAATAGATGTTGCAAAATTAATGTGATTCAAATAGTTTCAAAGTTGGATAAGATTATGACATTTCAAGTATTTTTCTCAGGACGGGAAGTCTCCAAATGTTTATATGATTGCTCCTATTTCCGTGTGTATATATCGAAAACCTTTTCATTAATTTTATTATTTAGTTGTATTGTATTGCCGAATAGAATATATTTATTTTCATAATTATTGCCATTGCTTTGTTGTTGATAATTTCATTGCATTGGTTCAAGTTAAGTCGACATAAATTGATAAACCCATTCTTCTGTTGGAAGTATTGGACTCTGGTTAAAAAATGACATCACCCCTTTGAATTATTTTGCTTCTTTGAGTACTGCAGTCCTATCAGTTCCAACTAACCCGTCTTTAACCTTTCCTTCAGTACTTCTAACATCCTTGCCAAGGAACGTGCGTACCTTTTCCGTACCTGTTCTGATTGTTTCGCTCGCTTATCGTGTGTATAAGGGTTGCTTTTTGTGAAACGGCTACATACACATGCTAATCTACTTGTCGTATATGCCCTTTGCAATATATATTTTTCATATATAATATGTCAAGCTTACTAAACATTTCCCGCTCTTCGTTCTGTTTCCTAATTCTTCTCATGATACAAAATACCCATCTGGTACCTGTATGCATATAATTGACAAACACTGTGTCGAAAGAAAGTTTCCACTTGAGATGTCTGCCGATCAGTAACATAATAAGCTGCAATGTCATTCAGTGCTTCCTTTATATTGCCATTGGAAACAATGAATTCAGAACTATTTCAAAACATCAGAGGATAATAGACGTAGAATGATATGATTTTAAAAATCGTATTATCGAGAACCAGTACTCTAACATTTTACATAAAGACACAGAATGAAAACTAAACAACAACTTATTGTGACTAGATGTTAAAGACCGACTAACTATGATTGTGTTTAGTGCACAGCATGACTTTCCTAAAATTAAATAGGAAAAAGATGATTTTAAAAATTTGAAACATCATAAGGCAATGAATTATAAAAATATTTCAATATCATACAAACCATTTGGTACTGTTTGTGAAATTACAGTTGTTAATTTGGAAAAAACGCAAAATGAATTATGATAACTTGTTATTTTCTTCAAAACGTTCATAATTAATTACTCAATAGATGTCTAATACAATGGCTGAGTTATCGTTTCAGGATACCAGAATCAAAATTCGACAACTGGTTGCTCAACCCCAATCACTTCAGCATAACGGGAATTACATACGTTAAACTTTACAGAAAACACAATCGGTTTTCATTGTTTGATTTACTCAACATTAGCATCAAAATATCTTAATAACTCCATGGAAAGGGTATTGTACTCTTACACACATAAAACGCAAACAAGAAAATGCACGAAAACTTGCTTTACTTACTGCATTTCGGAGGAAACAGTTAAGAGCAATGTTCTTTATTTGACGTATCATCAATTCGCAACTTTTCAAGAGACATTTAATTATTTCATAGCATGGCATTTCAAACAAACCTGTAAAATTTGAACTTGTTTCTACAGTTGTAAAGATATTTGAAAAGGGGTACCTTTGCATGGAGCTTAAATGGTCGATACTCTCTTAACCTTAATACATATATAGATATGTAAAATGTTCCTTAAATACGAAACAAGCTTATTGTACTAACATATATATATCAAAACTCCGTTCGCTTGTAGCCTCGATATGTAAATAGTTTCTTCAAACTGTTACAAAACAAGATAAACATTACAATATGATGTCAAACTAACCTAGAATAAACAAAATTACAGAAAATAATCTAAATAAAATATATAATTATTGCCTTGTATATATAAACAGGCAGGCAGACAGACAGTGAGAGACAGAGACAAAGGCAGACAGACAGACAATAAGCTTAACTAAACAATTATGTGAAAACATACGTATTCAGGTTCGTGGTTTCTTTCCAGCTGCAGCTTTGAGATGGGTGGGTAGTGTTCGTCCATTGGTTGCGTTGCAGAGGACCTTGTGCCTGATATGAACATGTAATACAATGTTAACAATGCTAGCCGTTTGTATATTTATTTATTCAGATTTGAATCTCACAAGTATCATTCAATTTTGAGTACCTTTGTTAGTGAGCATATCTGTACTGTGGTAATCATGCCATTTAAATTCACAAATGAAGTTCATTCTTTCGCTCTCCATCTGGACTAATAATTTGTCACATTTTCAAGAGTTTTGCCTCATATTTATATCACTGTAATTTATAATAAGCTATAAAGATTTGCCTCCATACTACTTTTGATCTCTCTTCTCTATGACATACATTTGATTTCCTTCATTATAAGATTACATGTGCCAGACCTTTTCTCTCTGAATACTGCTCAAGAAGATTATTCAGGTCATTCATCAATTCTTTTGTCGAGATTCTCTTCTCCTCTGTTTCCCAGGTTGGCAGCATCGTCTTGAAGACATCATTTGGCACACAGCGCGGCTGCTTTGGTTTTAATCCCCCTCTTACCACCTTGAACGAACATTATTCTTTAATTACATTTGTAACATCAAATTCTTGTGATCCAGCTCTTTTTGTCAGAGTCAATGCCATCTTTTGCAATGATCTGTATATAGTGTAGTAGAGATACTTGTGAACGGAACTAGTCTTGCAATTCTTTGTGCATTTCTATAAATCTAGATACATACCAACGGCAACCGACTACAAATGCGCATATTAATTAATACATTTCAGGGCTCATGTGAGTTTGTCATTCAATCCTACTTTACTTACACTTGGTCGCAATCTCTGGTAGAAAATTAGTAATGCAAATTGTCTCACGGTTTTCAATATGATGGCTGTGAAACTTTGTACATATTATCACCGGTCATTATTAGTAGATGTACATATTAACCATTGATTGCTATTGCTGCAAGAGGTATTCCGTTTTTGACTTAGTGAGACATGTATCAAAGTCAGCTGCGACAAAATCTTGTAAACGAACGTATTCTCGTATTCCAGTATTCTTTACACATCTTATGAATATCATCTACAGATGTGCATTTTCACTAACACACTTCTTTCGCAATTTGTCGTGCAGTTACTAATATATCTCACTGATCTATTTGTAAAAGTTACTGACCTTGTTGATTTCCAGTCTTAGTCAACAGCATGGATGCCATGTGGGAAAGGTGATAATATATTATGCGGGACGTACATGTTTTCCATTCTTTTGGTTTACTTAATGTTAGAATGCATTTCATTTTACTCAAGGTGCGGTAATCAGTATTTATGCATATTACTATTTTCAGCTAGGTGCACAACCCCATTTCTCATTTGTTGACAAAAACAATGAATCATGGGGTCAGGGGAGTAATATTTTCTGATTAAACAAACATGGCCAATGCTATATATATATATATATATATATATATATATATATATATATATATATATATATATATATATATATATATATATATATATATATATATATATATATATATATATATGACATTGCGCATGTTTTGTACATATATACAGTTAATTGCCCCTAATTAAAATATTTGTTTCAAACGGGAGCTTTAAGTCGTTCAATTTATACCGCGTTTAAACAGCTTTTATTTCAGATTTCAAGAACATTGTGTATAATATTAAATCTTATGGAACGGCAAAATATTTACTTAGTTCATATTTTTCTTATTTTTAACAAATAAAACCTATATGGCAAAGAGTTCAGATAAACGAAAACGATACTGATTTGTTGTGTCGCTGTAACTCTAACTTTTCTTACCATTTCCATGATGTTATCAGTACTTTTATCATGGTGTTCGCTAAATGGCCAACAACCGTGAGTCCAGGTTTCAAGCATTAGGTGGCCAAACATATAAACATCACTGCGGAACGAGTACTTGTCTGAAACTTGAGATTCAGCTGAAGTCCATCGAATAGCCAGACGGGTTTCTTCATCTTAAAAAGAATCAAACAGATGGCAGACAATGTGATACGAAACTAATAATATCTTCTATTTGCTTCCGTTTTCCCTAAAATATTTTCTCGCCTTTAGAAATGTCGATAAATACAATAGTCATTAATGCTGCGTCTAACACGATATCACTTTGCCACACACGTTGTCAGCGTTGTAAATATACACTTTTGGAATAAATATACATTTCCGTTCCAAAATAAATTTCTTTATAGACACCATGTCCAGATTTTGATAACAGTTTTACTCTTCTAATGAGCTACAAGGTAGGGATGCAGATGCTCTGTTTTACTCCTCATCAATCTGTCTTTAGCATTTTAGCATTCACTATTAATCTGGGTAACGCATTTTTATCGGAGTAATTAATTTATCTATTGTATTTAAACTAGAAGACATCTATTTCGACTCAGCTTTACAGTTTGAACGTTCATATACTAAACAAAATAGTTATCAATATCTATTACATCAGTACATTATTAATAACTAACAAGTTAGTGATTATAATTAGACAATTAACGATCTGTGATTTTGCGTGTTTTTGTAAAGTTTGCACATTTCGTTAAATGCGATTGGAAACGATGACAATACCTTACATTACAAAACATGGTAATCATGTTAGGATAAATACATTTTCAAGAGTAATCATGGTGTCCCAAAACTGATATATATTCTCGCTCATTAAAAATTGTCGTCAGTGACTTTAATCTATGGTGCCACAGGTTTCAATTAAATCATCATCAAAAGTTAGTTTTACATATCCAAGCTGTTTGTTGTATAACACTGAATCACATGCTGCCATATAAAGCACTGTAGTTCTAAGTGTCATTATTTGATATCAATCGTGCTTGTGATTTATTTAATTATTTAAAGTCGTGACCACATTTTTAAAAATAAAAAGCATTTTTCAGAACAGATTGTTTCTATATATCACGTGGTAACCGATTAAAAATATAAAATGGCGTCAGTTTACTTACTCAGACAAACGATTACATCTTGCTTGCTTGTTTCCTTTGCAAGTCGAAAGTCCACAAGTTTCAGTGTCAGAGATTCTGGGCAAATTTTGAATCTGTCTGACGTTAAGTCTCGATGTACTATATACCGATCATGTAGATGCTGCACTGCATATAGAGCTTGTTTCACGATAAATATCAATTTCAAGTCACTTAACCAGTCACAATGATTTCTCTTCAACAGAAGGTATTCCCGTAGTTTCACGCCGTTTGGTTCTTCTACAACGAAAAACTTTGGATCCGAATTCCACTGATAGGCAATGAGGTGCACTATGTTGGAGTGAACATTCTCCTTTTGAAGCATTACCAGTGTGGACAAGTTGTTGTCAACTTCATCTCTATCGTAATCAGTTTTTTCTTTCTTGCCATAACGGGAACTAGCCCTGCTTGTTCTATACGACATTGGATTATTGTCATCTTTGTTTCCAACGTAACAAACTGCTTTTATACGCATATTCCCGAGATTTCCGGGACATGTGGCCCATTCCTGCTTGTACCTGCTGCTATTGTTGCAATGTAGTGATACTTTTGTGCGCTTTAGTTTGTGGCAAATGTAATGAAAACACGCATCTGTGAAATGCCCTTCTCTTACTATCTTCTCTGCTACTAGGTTTTGGATATCACTTGCCTTGTAAAATGAAAGACATTTGAGTTGTTCTGAAACCATATGCTTCGTATGCTCTTTTGTATCCAGGACAATCAAAAGAATGTCTTTGATTTTCTTTCTTAAACCCTCACTATATTGTGCTTCTGTAATAGTGAATTATGCACATCTGTCAAAAATGCTATCATTTGATTACAACAGTGTCATTTCCTATGCCAGATTTGACCTACACATCTGGTAAATTATATCATCGCCTTTGGAAATATTTATCTTTGAAACAGAAGTAGAGATGGATGAAAACTTTTTAACACAAAACATATAGGCCAATATTTTACATATATTTATACCATGTAGAAATATCCAGAAATAAAATTGCCAAGGACAAAATGCTTACATCTCGACAACAGATCAGATATATCAAAATAATTTTCTTTTTCAAAATGTTATATAATAAACACAAAATATAATTGTTCGTCTTCCTATAAATAAGATATTTCATGCTAAAAGCTTTTAGAAAACGTCAAATTCTTGAAAGATTCTTCTCTTTGATCACAAGAAAATTTGTCTTTTTGTGACCTTAAAAAAATGAAGTAAACATCAAGTAATAACAAAATGTAATGAAAAATGAAAAAAACAACATTCATTTTGTACTCCATTTATAATATTATCAATTTTGTTTCTAGCTCTCTTGCATATTAGCAAATAAAGCAACAAATTACCAATCAATGATTTCGTCTCAAGTAAATGTCTGCACCCTCTTGAAATCAAAAAGGCGACGACGTGTTGCTTTGACCTACTTCTCCGAATTTTAAACCTGATCCCCACTGTGGGATGCAAAGTCTCTTTTACCAAATCCATAAGCAGCTGTGAAGGCAGGTCTGTGTCATCTAACCGTTGGATCTGGGAATTCATATCGCAAAATTTTAACGGCAAAAAGAAAATCGACTGCCTTTTCTTCATACGAAATAAGAAATTCGTCCATTTTATGCAAGTTTATATACAATTCTTTAAAACTGAAATGTGTAATACGTATCGTCTCAGGAACAGGAAGAGGAGGTGGCTCTTGTATTATAAACAACAAGTTTCATAATTCTGTTACATTAAGAAGTACGTTTTCCGTTCACAAATTAACTATTATTTAGAATTGTGGGGGAATAACCACATATCTTGAGTATGCTCTTATCAGTGGTATTATTGTTATATTAATTTTAATAACTTAATGATGTACGACTTCAAAATTCACGTAGACCTTAATTGCATTTATCTCCTGTGAACTACCTATGAAACTAATGTATCGCTTTGTTGGATGTGTATACCAATTAACACTGTAAATAGATAGCGATAAAAAGAATTTCATATCTATCTATCCTAAATGGCATGTATGTTTCTACGTTTGATTTGATTTTGAAGAATTATTTATCTTCATTCTTCGGTATACTTTTGGAACTTCTTTCCCTTTATGACCACATCATCTTTTGAAGACTATCAATATTTCTTACACCTAACGTTACTTGTTTATTTTCCTGTAATGCCTAATTAATTTCATAAAATATTATAAGACTATATATATTTACTCACCAAATTCAACAGAAAGACCATAACGGAGATTCTGTCACAATGATTAAATTTTGGCACCATTTTGCGAATGTATTCTGCTTTAATACTGCTAGTCGCTAGAATCTCATCCCAGTTTTCCATCTGCAACCAGTGACCTTTGTTCAAATCTCTAACATTTGCAACCAGACACTGCATGAAATACTTCAGGAATTCTATGAAATATCGGATGGATATGTGCTGTTTGGGATTCAACTCTGATAGCTGAAGGTAATATTTCTCAAGTTTCTCGCCATGTATATCAGGAATTACATTTTGTCTGGCGACAGTTTGGAGGAAAACTATGGATAAGATTAATAATAAAATGTAAGACATTTGCGCAACACACTTCTCATCTCCAATATGCTTGATGATAGAAGCAAGTGTCACTTCCGCCGCTGCAAGGAAGTCATCTGGATTGATTCTCGATGGATTACTGCGATAACAAATATGTTCTATGATCTCAATAACTGAATATCTAATTTTTGCAGAATCACAAGACAACAGGCATGACAAATTTTTAATCCCCCAGTCACGACCAATTTGAGGTAGGAACTGTCCCAATATCTGTTTTTCAAAGCTACCATTGTCGTCTTCCTGTTGTAATTTTCCCAGAATAGTTTCAGGGTCTGTGGCTGTGATTCTGTTTTTAACTGCAAAAATGTAAGAATGAAACCTGCAATATAAAACTGAGGGGAACAAAAGTGGAAGTGACATTGCAAACATCATCTGATAGTAATAATTTTTGTCATCATCGTTTCGTATTTTTGTAATAAATTATGGGTCTTCTATGTTTATAATTTAGTTGCATCAATTTAAAGGCATTCTTCAATCCTTGTATACCTTATTGTAAAAATTTACCGCCTTTACATATCACTCAGAACGTAGCTTGCATTTACGAGATACCTAGGGTGTCATGTGAAGTTGACATTGTTAAGAATCTCGTACATTACATATATTATAGCAAAAGCATAGTGTCAACAAATGTTTTAAAAACAACTAATGTTTTGCTTCAAACTTAACATCTGTAAGCGCATTGAGTAAAGTAGGTACCATAAAATAACGGAGATCAAGCTGAACCATTATAATAGCATGGTTCAATCACATCATACATTCTCTCTCTCTCTCTCTCTCTCTCTCTCTCTCTCTCTCTCTCTCTTTATTGTTAAAACTATTTGTTTGCCTTTACGTAATGTTTGCCTTTACGTAATGCAACTCTTACTGGACCCTTCTGAATTTAAAATAATGCAGTCCTAAACAATACATCAAGAAAAGTTGACAGAATCATGTTTTATCTGTCTCTATTTATTAGACTGTTCAAAAATAGTACCAGATCACCAGGTCCTGACTATAATACTTGACAAATCAAAATAAATATTCCCAGACCAGTATCATATAGAAGGCAGATGGCAACATATATTTAGGTTAACGTTAAATTTTGGCCCTTCATACACAATGATAAAATTCTACAGTGTATTAAATCCAATCATTTTTCAAAGAGGTGATATTTCACTAGTTTGACATGAAAAACTATAATGTCATTATCTGGAGATAAAGCTATTCGTTCTCGTGTGTGCACCCATCAAACTTGTAAATCAAGCTGGTTGTGTTGATAAACACATTCAAGAAACTTAAGTGTTATTGTTTTCATTCTATACTGAATATAGTTAATTATTTCAAAGAACTGTTTATGTTATAGTTTTTTAACAAATCATTACCTTCCTTATCAGCTTTTGTTAGATTGGAAGAATGGTGAAGCTTATGAAATACGGCGACATTGGGGCGACATTGGGGCTTTAATATACTACGAATTTTAATGTTCATTATGTTCAGTATTAGTTTAAGTTTAATTGTTTTATTTTTTAATATAAATATATGATGCTATACAAAAATATGAGGGATCTAGTAAGTTTGATGTTTATGAAAATATATTTCCCCGTCTTGCTAGTCTAGCATCTTTTCAATTTTGATTTTAATGATCTCGTATCCCAGTATAAGATATGAAACTAAACAGTAGAGGAGCACCACAATAGTTTCACTACTCTCGTCAATCTTACTTTGTTTCAAAAAGGTATGGAATTAATCATTCATATTTCTGTTCCATAGACTAGTTTAACTCACCATCAGGAATGCATGCTTGCTCCCAAACATATACTCCAGCCCCAGAGTCCGAATCCGGTGGCAACATAGTGTCAGCCTCAACAAATCTCGACTCAGTTATAAGTTCATTCTGAGTTACCACTTCTCCATCAATGTTATTACCACGGACTACTCCAGATGTAGGCATCTCTGAATATTTATTTTTGGATGAGTATAATATTTCCTTTGGTACTGTTTCCTCGTCGATTGCAACCACCTCAGTCTCATCGAAATCCGGGTCATCTGGAATTCTTTGATATCTGGTATCAACTGCATCTTTCATGTTTCCCTCTAAAGGCCATTTTGTATCCGGGCGCTGCTCACCTCTTCCAGTTCGGATATCTTGCACTCTCTTCCGAAACTGTTGCTCTCCCTCTGCATTCAGCAGAGAAATATTATGTTGTATACCCCTCACGTGCTCATAATGCCAGTTCCCAACTATTACTGTTGACAATGAATCTTCTGAGAAATGCATCGTGAAAAAGGTAACAAAACTGTGAATGTGCTGACAGTTAATGATAAAAATATATCCTTGCTCCAACCTGTATTTAAAGTCATTAAATGTTGTTCCCTTTATATCATACGCACGGAATAAATTGTCATCATCAAGAACTTCAATCCTTCTAAACTTCTGAACACATTCATCTTCAGTGCATATGTAGACGGATATATTGCCATTTGTTGTGGATGCCATTCTAAATATCGGCACAATGTTCTTATTATTAACGACCAGAATGATTGGCGATTGAAGAGAGACTCTCGATCTTGGTTTTAAAACGCGTGAATAAAATGGCGGTGGACTTTTCTCTCTTTATCTTCTTACCTGAAGATTATCTCCTCTGAAGTACCAAATACAACACTTACATACATTGAATCAGCAGGTCATAATATATTTTCAAATTTGTACATTATAGTCGCTATTCAAGCGGTTAGTCGTACATATACGTGCATATAAACACGCCTTATACTCAAAGAAGAGTTTGTGTTATATATTCTCCAGGTGGTTGTTAAATCAAATATGAGCAGAGTGTGTAACAGTCTTGAAAACCTTGCATCTTTTAATATCTTGGAAATGTTGGGTAATTTCCAGACTGGATCCATAAATAATGATTCAAGCGGGAATTAAAAATAGGCGAGTGACGGAAATTGGATATGTAAGCACACCTTTTAGCTATTGAAAGGCAGAGGGCGATTGATTAAACTGGTTTTTGTCCTTTATGTTGGGTTAGAGACTCAAGTTACATAACAGTCGCACTAAATGCGTTATATGAAATACCTGCCACTATTGTGTGCAACGTTGTTTTGTTCATATTGTATCATGGGTTGATTACAATTTCTTCCATAATGAACACCCATTAAAATTGTTTTTATCAGAACAACTCAGGAAGCGAAGAGTACAAGCCATATTCTGGAAGTTATTGCACACCACAGTTATATAAATATGCGATACAGTGTAAGTGCCCGGAAACTCGGCAAGATCAGCTACACCAAATACAGACAGGATGGTAGGAAGAGTCGAGATAAAAAAAAATAAAGCAGTAGTTCCCTCAGCAGATAAACTTTAATTACATTGTATTAACTAAAAGCGAACATAAACTGTAACACTAGTATTATCCTTATCAAAATAGAACAAATACGATGGCTTTGGTAGCTTTCCATGAAAATCATAATCTGTGAATTCGAAAACAGTCACGATACAGAAGTGCATTACTTCAATATGACACTGAACTAACCTCGAATTATCCGCTTTGAAAAATGTGTGCTAAATTTAGCTAATAATCGTTACACGATCAACAAGGTTTCTGTACTTAAGCAATTCAGGAAGTCCTCGTTGATTCATATTTTACCACGAATCGTTGAATAGGTCCCAGTAAAAGAACCATATAACTGCATGATACATGCCTGATTAGATAATGCAGGTAAGCGTATTATAGAATTAGCGTGGTAAAAAAATGAATCAAATTAAGCAGTGGCATTCCGTAGTATATATATATATATATATATATATATATATATATATATATATATATATATATATATATATATATATATATTACTCGATGATGTGATATAGTTCAGCAGCCCTGAACACTGCAGTCTTCCACCCTCACAAAACCTTACGATTTTGTTTGTATAAATGATCTCCAAATGCTACATAGATTGTGCAATGCATCGTCATGAGACAAATAATATGTAAATATTATTTATAAGTTGCGTGGAAACGACAAAGGCGTAATCGTTAATGATGAGGTTTTATAAATAATAATAATAATAATAATGTCATTTGAACGTTTTTTTATTAGTGAAATATTCAAGCTTCTCATCTCTGGAGTAAAATAGAAAGGTCGTTCTGTATTCTCAGTTTTAGTAGTAGCGATTAGTACAACCTAGATCTTGTAGGAATTTATGCAAAAATTGACACGCCAGAAGTTACCTCAATCCATTGGTGGTCCGTATATACCTTATAGTTGACAGTAAATCCAGTAAGTGCAATAATCAGGCTTCTGACTCCAGAAGATCCACAAAATGTAAGTGGTTTCCGTCCATTAGTATTTGTTTCATTCTGTGCAGTATTAGGCATTTACTACATCCGGTCAGTGATAAAGCCACTGTACAAGAAGATAATTGCTATGGTCACTAATGAATTCATCCTGTCCCAGTGTTTTGTATTTAGTTATGTTAACCATGGCACAGGGATGAGTTATTTCTAACCCCGCTCACAGTACATAGTTCACCGTTTGTACAAGAATTTGATAAATGGTCTAGTTGCAATTGCGTAATGTGATCAGTGCTCTAGACCGTACATGTATTACAATGCGATTTTCAGTACCTGAAGAACGAAATACCATCTGCGTCACACGAAAAAGAAAATAATTGCAGAAATAAATCAGAGCTATTGCAAAGAGCTCGTGGATCGAAATCCCTCGTGTTAGATGTAATTGACGAATCCAAAAGCACGCCTACTTATAAGGATACAATCATGTCACCATTTGGAGAAAATCTGCCCCCCTCCATCGGAATTAAAGACAGGATTGTTATCAGACTTTGGCACCTTTCCAGATCTCACCGATAAGGACCTCTATAATTATTTAGTATTATGTCTACATAGGACTTTTGATGACAACGTACACTCTGCCTAACGACAATCGAAAGAAAAAGTCTGTTACCAAGAAGGACATGTCCAGAAGAGTATGTACCGCCAAATATCAGAAAAGTGTTTACATTCTTTTGTGAAATTTAAATGCTTCCCTTCCATTCCAACAAAGGATAGAAAGATAAAGCCTGCATATGAGACTTGGGTGTGCTTGTCAAAAGTTACTGGCCGAGTTCTTACAGCAGAATGCGACTGTGTTGCCAGTTAAGTACATATTCCTGTCAGCGTAATAATTAATTCAAGCATAACCTAACAAACCCAAATAATGTCCTAGTACAGGTAAAATTAAGTACAAATACATGTGTATGTATGATCCAAATGCATCAAAATAGAAACAAAGTATAAAAGTAACCAAAATAAGGATGAACATTTCCAGCTGGCTGAAATAATCATAGAACACTTTTAAATGGGATTTTCATAAATAGGAACTGAATTATTTAAAGGTTCATATGCCATCAGTTGGTATGTATTGAAGTATGTTTGAGTATTATTTCGGGTGTACTGGAATGCATGATTTCTGCCCTAGAAATCATATGTAAAGGTTTATTGTAATGAAAGGGTAACAATTATTTTAGGAATTTTTCAAAGTAATTATGATTTCCTAATATAATTCACTCATTGCTTGATATTTATTTTCATTTTTAATTGTGATGTTTCATTCCTTATGTTCTATCAACCATAATTTACATTGCTATAAGTATCACACAGACCTTATAGATAATGACCACTACAATATGATTATTATTATTGTTATTATTATTAGTAGTAGTAATAGTAGTAGTAGTACATATGATGCATTAATTCTGAAAGTGAATGTGCCTTACAGAATCAATGAATGAGCAATAATGTTAAGTCATTTTTAAAGTGTTCTTGTGCCAAGCAAAGGCAAATGAACTGAGCTGTGACTATTATTTTTTGAGAAAGATAGATACCGTTAATTGATCTGCAATTTGTTTCATAGCTGGTGAATCATGTAGCCACATTGCTGCCTTATTATGTGCTCTTGCAGATATCACAAGTCAGAAAACCACCCACTTCAAAAGCATAAGAATGGATAAAACCAAGAACTATAACTCATCACCGAAGGAGTCACAGGGCATGTTAATCAATAAAATTAAATCCCCTTCCATCAAAGAACCAGTTTGCAATGTTAATGGTACAAAGACTGTAGACCTTACTGATCCGATAGTGGTGACGTTTCGGAAAAAAACTCCAAAACATTAACCCCAATGCAGCTTGGTTAAATAATTTTTCGTGCAATGCTCAAGGGTTGAAAAGCAGTGTTGCTTTGCCAGAACTACAGAGAATTAGCTTGTATCCTTTTGGATTAATACATATTAACACTTTCCGTGTCACTTGCGACTTGTAGTCTGAATACATTCTGCTCTTATTAACTAAAGACTGTGGCGTTTCCGTAAAAATCTCAGTACAATCTCTAATAACCCTACAGTTTGGATATTATCTCTTGATAGACAGACTCTGGCACTATATTTTTAACTGTCACTCTATCTGGCCAGCCAGCAAGAAAGCTTAAATGTTAGCACACGCTGTTCAACAAATCATTGAACATTTTGCTGCACGTGGATGATACATTATACCTCTGTGCTAAATCCTGAGTCAGAAAAAATACCCCCAGTCTCATGAGGACCATCAGCAACTCCTCAATTTCCCTAAGTTTATGCGGTCAACCTCGAAGGTCTTCGCTCTGACACAATGTGTTCAAACAACAAGTAGAAATTGGCTTTGTCTGGAAGCCCGGTATAAAATGAAACCTTGTTACATACCGTTGAGAGATGACTTACTTGTACATTACCACAGTAATCATGAAACGTGACAGAAGTGTCCAAAGTAGAAACTTTCTCGCTCAGAATACAACTGGAATTTTCAGCTTCTGAATAACTGTCTGAAACTTCTATAAATTTCCCTGGGTCTTTTTCGTGATATGACTCTGAAGTATTCTCTTTTGTTTCTATGTGTGCTGCCGATTCTAAATCATGTGATGACATATATCGAAAACAAAAATAATCATAATCTCATACTCTATTGAAAATAAAAAGAAATGATTGTTTAGATCAAATGAAAAAGTTATTAGCCACCACTGTTTACTGTCAGAGTTTTAAAATGTGAACAAGTAGACAAAAGATTTACTTAGTATTTTCTTTCCATTTTTGTTTTTTTGTTTCCTTGGGAAGGGTGGGTATGTTGCGTTTAATTACAAAAAAATAAACCACATTCAAATTTGTAAATAATCATATAATAGGGAACACTCGTGTCATACAAATTACAAAGAAGCTTTGTTTAACACTTAACAATAGTATTTAAAAGTATGTAACAATCAATAATTTACGTCTGTGGATTCCTCTCTTTTGCGTATTTGGGGATATCGATGGTGCACTTTCGTCATTCTGATATCAATATATCAGTTCGCCACATAGACACAAAAAAAAAACTTACATTATTCGTCCTAAATATTTTATGATCGAACACTGAGTGTAACGGATGCTCCTTAGTTGGTCCACTTTTTAGTGGCGAGATGTTCTAAACATAAATGAAAACAATGTGTTGGTCTAAAGTTCTTACAGCTCACGCGACTTTCCCAAATAGATTTCAACATTTTTGCACTGGGAACATGTGCAGGGTTATGTGTCTACCATTTGTCTCCTTTCAGCTGTAATTATTACAGTGTGTGCCCGAACAATACAGTTTGCCCATGGAGAGAACATAACGTCGTTCACTTTCTTTTGTGCTGCAATCGGTGAATGTCAACCAACGGCAGTACCTATCGGAAATGTTTCTAGCGCGACCTCCATTCACTAAAGAGTTCTGAAACAAGGGCAGATAATGAGGTTAACGGAAATGTCTGTACTAGTGGAACCTGGTGGACAATAAGCAGTTCAAATTAGATTTGGATTTAATCCATATTCATTTGATCCAACAAATATATGTGGTCATTTGAACATAGATCATCCCTTTCAATGTATTTCATATGTGAGGCAAGGTAGAATGCAATACTTCCTGCCTCTTTGTGGATCAATATTTCTTTATAAAATTTCATCATGTAATGTTAGACTAGCGTTGTTACGATGCTCTTTAAGCCAAATTTCAGTCGCTCCAGACATGTCAATGTTCGCCCTGATAGGAATGTATCTTAATTTTATTTTGTCGTCACATTTCGTGTACATATTGACATTATTTATGGAAGGTCTGTGTGTGAATATATTGGATATTGTGATTTGTTGATTGCATTTTTGATACAATATTAATATGTTATATTATTAGCACAAGTATTACAATATCATCCATTAATTAGTGAATCACTGATGTCAAGGTATTGATCATTTAGGCATTTTTTGTGGCAAGATATCCTGCATAGTGTATCTTAATATCCGATATCTGTACTGATAAAGTACACACAGAAAATGATTCCTCAGTGGGATGGATTGTAAACGAATAGTGAGGATTTGATCTGTTTCGGATCGTATTTATATTAATATCATTGGAAATTCGCACATTGTAGCATGCCTCGATATTGGTCTGAATTCACTCTTTAATTTGTTTTTTTTTTTCCACTGAAGTAAGTGTGTCAGCTGTCAGTTATTATGTTATAGATGCTTATGACCATTGTTGGCAATTGGAAGTCTGAGAAATTGTTCCAGAAGAATGTATTTGCCAATGGAATCTCATTAATATGTATTCTAGATGTTCTTGTACAAGTTAACACTGCTCTAGGAGTGATGATTGAGAGGCTTGTACTGCACAGAGATTGCCCCATGTTGCCTGTCTTGTACATCACTTCTTAGTATTTGACTATTTATTGTCCATATTTACTTACGCGAATATTTCCAGTAACAATCTCGGTCTACATGGATAGTTACAAAACGCGAATAAATAATGCCATTAGTAATGAAGAACTGTATTGTTTGAACTTTTAGTTGTAATTTTAGAAGAAACAAAGTGTGAAACCATACATTTTAGACTTATTTGGATATGATTCATGCTTCATGCAGGATGCATTGATATGCAAATAGCTGATGTATAATGTGGACGTAGTGAAAGGATATTCGAATTATTTACAAAGAGTATCGCCAAGATGATGATCTGCACACAATTGAGCTTATTACAGCGCTTGATCGCAATGATATATTATTCAAGGGCTCGTGGATTTAGTGGTTGACTTGTATTTATTTATGTAGATAATGTTTTTCAGACAATGCAATCAAATTTGTAAAACAGCTAAATCTCTGAAAGTATTGTAATTGAAATATGGTTCAAAACTACGGTGGCTTTGACCGTCTCCCCAGGAGCTTGAAAAAAAAACGTTTATGTTGCAGCTCCAAACGAAAATCCTTTATAAGTTTTGATAAAAATGTCAAATGAAGGCACAAAGTTATATTGACAGAAACGTCACTTCTTCAGTTCAAAGTGACCGTAGCCTGTAAATTCTTTAGTGATTACAGACGACATAATCGCTACTTGAGTATAGTGAGACTCAAGGAATCACACAGGGGACATTTTACTCCACTCCAGTTCACAACGACCTTGAACTCTTGCCATCAGACCTTGACGTCTAGAACCTTTGCAATTCTTTAAAATTTATGGACATCATATATGTAATGGTTATTGGAGTCATATTCAGCCGAACTATATGTATCAATCAGGAATCGTTTATACAAGTCACACAATAATAACATTGACCTTGACCTTTTTGACACAACAGTCAGCAGATTTATTTTCTTTCTGCGAAATTTTTGAAGGTACTTTTAAGCAGAACCTACATTTAGGAGTGGAAGACTAAAATCGTCCATAGGGACTGTTGGACAAAATGACACTAGCATGCCTACCACCATAGGCAAGAGAATACCTATATATAAAGATGGGTTTTATTTTGCTTTCTAATGAATTACCAGGTTTACGTTTACAAACGTCCTGGACTGACTGTTGAATTATAAATGCTAAAGACATTTCAGTAAACCAGCAAACAAAATTTATCTAGAGAGAGACCCAGCCTTAGGCCGATAGTACCAATTTGACCCAATCGGGCCCCGTTCTCACAGGAGCCCCGCGGGTTAGTAATTTTAAAAAAATATATTTACAGAAAGTAATTTTAATGCGATGGAAGAAAATTTTATGTTCAATTTCATATAAAAATTGTTTACATGTTTATTTCTAAATGCCGTGTTCACAGGTGGCCATGCGAGTAAATCCTAGGGGACCCCGTCAAAACGATCCAAATCGGTATACGCGCTTGCTAAGGCCGGTGCTCTCTAGGGACAGACATACAGACAGAGTAAAGTAGTGCAAAGTAGCTGCAGTGACAGTGGTATTTTAGAACACAATTACCTATAATATAAAAATGTATAATACTGTTACTTTGTGTTTGTTGGTTACAAAACATTATGATGATGTCAGAGTAACTATGATAGCGCATAAGGGACATTAAGTACTTCATATCGTTACATATTAGTTTATGCTGAAGCATGATTGATGTTACTTTAATAAAGCAAGTGAAAGTCAAATATATCAAAGACTCACAAAATTACATTTCATCAATACCGAAGAGCAGATACCTTTATCTCGTACGTTTCGAAGCTAGTTGTTTTGCAGTATTCGGAGAAAACATTGATGCTGTCAGCTTAACTTTCAAAATATTTGATGTAGGAAAATCGTTAAAAATATTTCGAACCTTCCTCCTTCCCTCTTATGTCAACCATGGTCTTTCTCTGCTGCGGCACAAAGCACAAATACGACTAAAATATGTTAATCGATAGAAAATTTGAGGAAAACCTTTGTCTATATCACAATTGTATGTCCAAAATTAACGACTATTGACCAATACTTATAGCTGATTAAAATAAGGATGATTTTAAAAACCATGATGATGTTTACCAGCGTGAACGAAAATGTACTCGTCTTGACACTTTGCCTGTCTCTGAGATTCGACCAGGACAATCAGTATTTGTGGTAAGGCTTTTGGGAACAATCTTCATCACAGAGGTTACGTTACTAAATGTTCAATGATTTCATATTTGGATTAAAACATCTTTCCTTTTCTGGGAACTGTTGTTCCTGCGAATAAACTTTAACCGATGTATCCATTTTATACCGACACCGTCTTGCTTCGGACAGTATGAAGCACCCTACCATAAACAGAATACACATATAAATGTGCAATAGTTTTATCTGTAAATCAAATAATCAATGACCAAAAGTTGTTTGTTGCATTGCTGTATATGCTGATATGCATGTACCTGCCTTTTTCCGCAGTGAAGTGATTGTAGTGGGAATTAAATCCAGTTCGCATTTGCATTTTAGTCAAAATAGGTTTATCGTCTACATTGACACTTATATTTGATGAGTAAATACTGTAGGAGTAAACAAATGGAACAAATAAATCTGGGATATCAATTGATGAAAATATTTCCCCACCCTACCCCTACCCCATGCACAGGGGTATGTAAAGTTTACCGGGATGTTATGATAAAGCACTGAGCACATACATATGTATTGACATGTCAGGGGAAATCACCCAATCGATCCTGAAAAAATATATAGAATATGCCTACATAAATACATGTATGCCTTTGGGTTAAATACAACTTGACGTGATATTTTGAATGGTCCTTTGAATTTACTTTGAGCGATAAACTTTGTAAACGCCGATTATTATATTTTGACAAAGAGTTAAAAAATAAATCTAGCAAGGTAGAGAAAACTATTTTAGGCGGAACCGTGTTTTGCACATGACCTTGCCTGAAGTATTGCTGCATTCTATCTGACTCACTCTGCATTAATAAAACATGATATGTTGTTCACGGTAACCGAGTTTTTTAGGATCTGAGTTTTCACAAATAATAGATACGAACTTCATATCAAGCATATTTTGCTCTACATATTTTTCACGCATCATCAGCTAAGCGAAGAAAAATTTTAATGTTTGTGTTTCCGAAAATCTTGTGTTAATGCATTGTACGCAGCCTGTCGTACCATATCAGTTACATTTAACAACTTACTTCTGCCTTGGATCAAGGAACTGTATCGTTGTTACGCCCACTACTTCTGTGTTCGTAGGCACTTGTGAATTTTTAGACATTATTACCATAAAATATGCATTATTCTCTACATGTTTTAAATGTCGTTGTGATTGCAAACAAAGATCATATTCTAATTTGAGGTTGTCATTTAAATAGTAACTAGATTCATTTTGTGCTGCTCTGTTTTAAGTTGCACATGATGCGTTTAAGGAGAAGACCTTTCAGGCTCAATAGAAGTTAAGCGCGTACGAAACCACCCAATGAAGCAAGTGAATAATGACATAATTATTATCAGTTAAATATGTTTTGGTTGCGACCATTTCGGTGGCATCAGCGGTTAAAGCGTCCGTCTGGGATGCAGGAGGTCGCAGGCCGAACACCAACCGAGTCATACCAAAGACATAAAATGGTACTAGAAGCTGAGTCGCTTGGTGACACTGGTCAACAGTGAAATCATTACTGACTTGAAAAGGCCCTAATCTGTAGTATTTTGGTGTGCCGAACACGAATATAACCGTGAAAAATTTGTATTGGCTCTCGTTTTGAAGATATTCATATACCTCATTTTCTATGTTTCACTGTGTAAATTTCTCCAGTAGGACTGCAGCAACATCCGGAATAATGATGTAACATTGCATAATACCATCATGCTCACATCATCCACAGTTGATTGCATCATTTTCTGATGCAATGCAATACTAATGCCATGCGGCTGCTGAAGTAAGTTGACGTCAGCAGTGTACTATACATGTGTAGGCCTATTATACTAATGCCAGGCGGCTGCTGAAGCTGACGTAAGCAGTGTACTATATAAAGCCCAATCAGATAGGTTCAGCATTTAAAATATTTTAGACGTTGTGCGAGACAGTTCAAGCTACTGTTACATAAAACTTATTATTTTATCCATTTACGTACAATAAAGAACAGTAATGCCTCGAAAGTGTGTTAATACCGCGGACAATTTTTGCTATATTTGTGGGGAAGTGACATTTGCCAACCAGAAGAAAAGTATCAATTCTCAAGTGAAGAAGGCATATCATCTTTACTTCGGATGCAAGGTTGGTGACCAAGACAAGCCTTGGGCTCCGCATATATGCTGTGCTACATGTACAACACAGCTTTCACAGTGGTTGAATTGCAAAAGGTCATCAATGCCGTTTGCAGTCCCAATGGTGTGGAGAGAGCCAAGCAACCACCTAAATGACTGTTACTTCTGCTTGGTTCCTCCTCTTTCCGGCGGAATAACGAAGCGAAAGAAGTCGAGAATAGTCTACCCAAACATTCCGTCTGCATTGAGACCAGTTCCACATGGTGAGGGACTTCCTATTCCAGAACCTCCAGCAGAATATTCTCTTGATTCATCTGACGAAGACAAAGGTGAGTCGACCTGTTCTTCTCCTGGTCCATCAGCATGCAGTGATCCAGATTTTCACTGTGGTGCATCATCAACCCCACACAGAATAACACAGGAAGAACTAAATGACCTGATTCGTGATTTGGACTTATCAAAGAACAAGGCAGAATTGCTAGGATCAAGACTCCAACAATGGAATCTTCTAGAAGAAGATGTCACAATTACTGTATATCGAAAGCGCCACCAGCAATTGGAGCCTTTCTTCAGAAAGGAAAGTAATCTGATATTCTGTTCCGATATTGAGGGCCTCATGAATGCTTTAAAAATCACTCATGACCCACAAGAATGGAGACTATTTGTGGACTCTTCGAAACTGAGTCTCAAGGCTGTGCTTTTGCACAATGGAAACATTCTTCCATCTATTCCAGTAGCGTATGCTGTCCACATGAAAGAGACATACGATAACTTAAGGCAGCTACTGAATTCCATTGAGTATAACAAGTACAGCTGGCACCTCTGTGGTGATTTGAAGGTAGTTGCCCTTTTAATGGGACTGCATCAAGGATATACAAAATACATGTGTTTCTTATGCGAGTGGGATAGCCGAGCAAGGGAAATGCACTACATGAGGAAGGAATGGACTCACAGGCAGAATGTAGCCATTGGAGAGAAGAATATCCAACACCCAGCTCTGGTTGAGGCTCAGAAAATCTTGCTACCACCCCTTCACATCAAACTAGGTTTGATGAAGAACTTCGTGAAAGCCATTGACCGGACTTTGCCAGCATTCCGATACCTGCATGAAAAATTCCCTCGACTCAGCGAAGCAAAGATTAAAGAGGGAGTTTTTGTGGGTCCTCAGATTCGAGAGCTTTTCAAAGATGACCGGTTCAACAACTTGCTGGAAGGTGACGCGAAACAAGCATGGAATGCTTTTCGCCTAGTTTCTACAAACTTCCTCGGAAATGTTAGGGCAGAAAACTATAAGGAACTAGTAGAAGACATGTTGATGAAGTATAAGAAACTTGGCTGCAATATGTCTCTAAAGATTCACTTCCTTCATTCCCATTTGGATTTCTTTCCTAGCAACTGTGGTATTGTTAGTGATGAACAAGGCGAACGTTTTCATCAAGATATCGCAACAATGGAACAAAGATACCAGGGAAAATGGTCCACTACAATGCTGGCTGACTACTGCTGGACACTCCTCAGAGATGCTCCCGAACAGCTGTACAAGAGACAGGCGAAGAAATCTAAGATGTAGTCAATGACTTGATTTTTTATAGGTAGGCTATTACAGTTGACCTTTTACTATTGGAATGCATTTCGTTATGTAAACATTAATTTCTTGCAGATTACAAAAAAACTAGAGCCAATTTTGCAATTTGACTGTCATATTCGTGTTCAGCACATAAAAATTGATAAGAATTGACTAATTTTATTTCAGTAACATGACTTTTGTAAAAATTTGTTGTCCAGTGTGATCAGCATTAACAGGTAAGTGTTAGTACTGGTCGATCTGATGTCAGGATAACTGCATAGCGATATGACTGAAAAATTGTTAAAACTACGCTAAAATCCAAATTACACACAAATACATGTTCTGATTGCTGGGTGTCTGCAATGTCCAAACCGACCCAACATATACAGGAATATTAAAGATCTATTAAAATACAGCATTTGAATACATTAGTTGATATTACACAATAAGTAAATGAAATAATTGTCTTCGCAGAATCGGTGGTCCTTTCATAAATGAGACAATTTATGTTTTTAAATAAGTAAAACTGCAAGAAACATGTGGTTTTTGTGAGTACACGTTTTTTTCAATGTTAAATGTTTTGTGTTTACATTTTGAGTGAGTGTCTGGATATAACAAACGTACTCACGAGTTATATAAGAGCTGCGGGTAACATGCTATGTTGTGTGCTGTAAGACATAGACATGTTACGTTATGTACTGTAAGACATAAAAATGTTACGTTAATTGCTGTAAGACATAAACATGTTGCGTTATGTGATGTAAGATATAAACATTTCACGTTATGTGCTGTAAGACATAAACGTGTCACGTTATGTGCTGTAAGACATAAACATGTCATGTTATGTGATGTAAGACATAAACATGTTACATTAGGTGCTGTAAGATCTAAACATGTCACGTTATGTGCTGTAAGACCAAAATATGTTATGTTATGTGCTGTAAGACATAAACATGTTACGTTAGGTGCTGTAAGACATAAACATATACTATTTATAATAAAGAAAATTATAGAAAATAATTTCCAATGCAACAAAACTGAGAGAACTGACAGATCAAAACTAAGTGTTTTATTAAAGTCAACTACCTAGGTATCTGTTTTACAAATACTTTGTTTATATACTGCTTAATGCGTTTAATACCTTTAACACCTAATAGTTATAGTACAAGTGGAGAAATATATCAAGTAAGAAATAACATCCTAATTTGTTTAATCTTAATATCTCTTTAAGATTTTGTTTTTAATATAAATACTCTGGGTACCGACCCCCTCATAGTGTTTTCTCCTTTACGGGTTTAGTTACAATAAGGCTCGTACGTTGTAGACGTAATCTTGTTGCACGAATTAAAAGAATCACCGATTGTGGTGCATTCAATGAACTATTGATTTGTTAGTACCATTTCAGATTGAGATGAATATCTGTCACTTTTGCGCTGTTGAACGCATTCCTACTGCAAAGTAACTGACTGATAGCCTGTTGTGTGTTTACCAAACGAGTCACAAAATCTACACTGCACTGAGATCTGTCTCCCACTGCACGAGCTGCATGTACCGTTTGTCCCTTTATAGTAAATAGCTTCTTTGAAGTAGACAGTGGTTTTGCAGTATAGACAACTAAAATACATACAATTAGACTCTTTCTTTACTTTTCAAACTATAAATATAGTTTTCACAATCTGTCAAAGAAATTTTGAATAGTGTCTCATTAAGTGAGTTTTGTTCAGAGGTCGAACGGCGAGGGTGGCCTAAAGTTTAATGTCACGTCTACCATGAACAACTGCCACTACGCTCGATCTAAAATAATAGCACTATATTCCTTGGCCTGTGCAATAAAACTCTGGTGGTTGCTCATTTGTGATTTCTTTTCAGTAACCCATCCTAAGACATATATCCATGTTGTAGAGCAGCTGATTAGGCTTAAGTTTTTTTGCAAGACTTTAAAACGTTAAGATCAGAGATTAATCGCTGGGAAATGGAGCTTTGTGGAAATTCCTCATAAATTAGGATTTTTTTCCTTTTACTAAATCTTAATATTCCATCGCTTGGTATCACAGTCAAACCAAATTATGTCCCCAATAGGCTATAGTATAGCTATCTTTCTCACTCCATCACGCTATCGAGATTCTATAATCCACAAATGCCAACATGAGCAAAATATTCACAATTCTATTGATCGATAAAAAACCCAGACACTACGTATTATCTTCCATTAGAGACACTACTCATTTTCTTCCATTAGCCCAAATGGAGCGTGAAAATACAAACACGATACATAAGTAGCAGATAGTACGATACATGAACAAGGTTACATCTTCACCATTATATAGCCATATATCGAAATAGTGACAATCATACAAAAACAATACTTTTCGTCACAACAACATATCTATATACTTTTTACATCACACCCTCACCCCACGCACATACACACATACCACAAAAATGCAAGCACGCGTTCTTCTATCAAGAAGAGAATGTAAGAAGATATTCATCATAGAACAAAGAATTAAGATATATCCCTTTAATCTGAGTATATAATAATAATAATAATAATAATACACAAACATCTAAGTTGCGTATAATTCAAATAGTTCATATATTTACAAGTTCAATAAATGTTAACATATTCGTATTTTCAAAATAATACTTATTTATATAATTATATAATTAATGCTTTAATCTTTATACAATTGCCACTTCAAAGTAAAGTGAAACCCTTCCACCAGTGTATTGCATACAGAATATAAACTAATCCTATAAGTCACTGTTTAAAGTTAACTGATGCACATTCATACAGCATATTACATACGGAACATAATGATTCTTCAGCTGGTGTGTACGGTCTTGCCCTCTAATACCATAAAGGGATATATTAAATAAGGGTCATGTTCTGCCCCCTCTCCAAATGTCCTTATATAATGTATACTGCATAAGATGGTTAACATTTATTTCTGACATCAATTTTGTGTTCGTGTGTCTGTAGCCATGGTTACTGGGTATCGAAACACTATCAAGAAAGACCTGAAAAGTAGTCATCTTTTCCATTTACTTCTCATCGATACTGCTTTACCATGAGCAATTCACTCAGTTTAAAATTGCAATATGCCATATTTTTTGGGTTATGAAGCTCTATAAATAAAGTTTAATATCTAAAACTGTTCCAAAATGGTCCATCGTAGACAAAAAAGAAATTTCTATTATACTTCAACAGAAAACTGTCTAAATTACATTGATAGAGAAGCTACTTAACCATAAAATATAAAACTGTTCCAAACTAAAATATTGCTTAATATTAATCAATGATATAAAATATTATTGAATTATTTAAATGATTGTTTAATATTATTGAATGATATGATTGTAAAAAGGCGTTTACATGGACATATCTTCACTGACAATGACAAGTGTTCTTTATCTATTTATGTAATTTTTTCTTGATACTTTCGTGGCAATATACCACACACACACACACACACACACACACACACCATTATGTTTCAATCTTCAGAAGAGAAAAAGATAATACATCGCATTCCATACCCCATTTTAGCCTCTAGTTAAAGTCTAATGTTTATAAACTATATATGTGTCTGTGTTTTAATGCGAATGCCAAGTCATATTTAATATCCGCTACACCAACACATTAGTACTTTTTGCATACTTTTGTAAAATATAAATGGTAAAGCGCAAACGGGATAAAAAGCATCTATTGTTTTGTTTTAGCGAGTACACCGTCCATTAATACATCAAAGAAGCACAATAGTCGAGTCAAATTATAAACACTTGATCACATGATATTTTTCGGCTTTCATAATTGCTTCACCTAGTCCATATCTAAGTTTAGTTGAAATAACTGCAAAATATAATAAATATAGATCTTGAAAGTTCGTCTCTGCATTGTATATTTGCCTTCACAGCATTAAAAACACCGAAAATAACTATTTATAACCTTCATACATTTACCAATGCTATCAAAAACACAAACTTCTCTCTATCTCTAAATGGCTTTGTTCTGAATATATTGTATGTTTGATACGCTTTATGGTTAGTGAGATCCCCCATTTATGTTTCACCCAGAAAAAATAGGAAGGTGATCTTTCTTTTAGTATAATTATTAATGATGGTAGTAGTAGTAATAGTAGTACTTATATTCAAGCCGGTTTTACTTAGAATAAAACATTTTCATCTGTAAATGATATAAAAATTACAATTATGATTTTCTGTTATTATACCCGATCAGTAAGTATATAAAGTTATGAGGTAAACATTTAATGAAATAAAAAAAATAAAAAAATATGCCATTGCAATAAATATGCAGTATTTAGATAAACAGATCGAACTAACTTGCTTTGTTTTTTGTTTTTTATTTTGCTGGTTGTAAGATATAAATAATTCCAATATCCTTTACAAACACGTATAAATGTTATAATATATAATTATGGAATAATATTTCGGTTTCACTACAATCATTTTCTGATGCAAAGATATTCGGCCACTCTCCTCTAGTTTACTTTTGAAGATAAACGTTACTTTTCAGGACAGAAAAATAAACTAATTGGCAAATTATTGAGGAATACATAAATGAATTCATACTATTTTGTTTGCAATATTGTGCATAATTTTCTGTAAGTTGTGAAAACTGAACAGATAATAAAACTTTGGTTCAAATCTGTAAATGGACAGCTCTTGATGTAATGGGTATTTAATTCAAAAAGAAAGAAAAAGAAGAAAACAACGAATTTATATGAGGATGGTTTTTCGAAACAGGAGCGTGAATATGGCACATTAACTCTCTACTAATTGAACCTTGAAAGCCATCGATAACTGATATGTATATCGTGCTGATGACACATTTCTTGCAAACAGATTTAAACAACTGCAGACGATTCTTTGTTGTTTGTTCAGTTCATGCCCTAGCTTTCAAGAATTAATATTGTTACAATATGAAGAAAGACCGAGTTAATACAAATTTAATGAAATATATGCTGGTTACAACTGTTCTCTCCATCTGAAAATTGACAGCTTCATTTATAGATCACAAGTACGGAAATACGCTGCAGTATTGAGGACAATACACAAATATATATTTATTTAAACATACACAAATATATCAACATACATTAAAAATAACATGGCTTTTAAAGTGTTTATATAAAGCAATTTGATATACCGATACTAATGATATATCAAATTGTGATCCTTCCATGGAGTAATAATACGTATATATAAACATTCTTGCAATGGCGCCCTTGCAACTGTGTGCTGTCCACTTAGTAATCATAAGTGACGTATGAAAATAGCGACAGATAATTCCCCGTTTTCTAAATGAATTTAATATGATACACATTTTCATCGCAATCCTTTCTGCTTTGCGTGCCCTTCCCACTCATGCATAAGGGACAAAATACGCAAAAATCTGGAGTGAGAGAGAAAAACTTGAAACTGAACTTACCCCAAGTAACCTACAGAAAATGGTTCGTCGTAACGGTATTAGTGCACTTTCCTTTGGATTTATCTACTGTGTTTAAATAATCAATGATACATAGTTGCAATCCCTGTAGACATTATATGGTAAACCTCTCTCTTACATGGTACACATACTGTGATGTATTTAATGTTTTGTTGTTTTTACTGCCTAAACCTATTATAAAAGACGAGCATAGAGGATGTTGGCCTATTGGATCTCACAATGTCTCCGAATTTATGGATGATGGTAACAGTTAAGTCAAACCGACCAAAGGTTGAGAGAGAGAGAGAGAGAGAGGGAGAGAGTTTTATGGTCGGTAGTAGTATTATTAAAGCAAAATAATAACATAGATTAACTGTAAATATATTAAAAAATTAATTACTGATTGTTGGTTCGTCATTTCAATTAGTTTCTATTCCACACTCATTCCATGCGCCGGTAGGTCAATGGCTCAGCGGTCTTCATTAAAACCATCATGTTCAAATCATAAGTGTGTCTGCCAAATTTCCACTTGCAATCATATCTGTTTCTCGTTCGTTAGTTTAAATATCATAGACGTCGTCAGTTCTCAAAGGATAAGCGGATGGGGTTTTATAAGGGTCATGAAACGTGTATGAATAATCATACAATGTTTTTCTCCAACCTATGCATACAACATAAAAATATATGTGAAGGTATATAAATAAGGTTTAACAATTATTGCCATTTTTATCATATTTAGATGCTTCTGGTTTAAAATTACTTATGATCATATATATATTATAGACTTTTTCTAACACCTTTCCTTACTAGAAATTACACAATTTATTTCCCTTTTTGTTACAACCCAGCTACAATGATCTATACCAAGTCGTAAAGTTTAATATCTTGCAATGATAACTTAGTGATTCTAATCTGAGTTAGATATGCTAAGTAGAAATTGCAAACATATATCTGGTGCAGTACTAATGTCTGGTTCAATTCTTTCCAATATTGCATTGGCATTTCTAATTGTTTTCAACGCCACCACCGTGTACATTATCTCCTAAGCCATGTATGTCTGAGATGTCCTTTATTTCATAAAGGGTTGTTCCTTCACCAAGAGTGTGACCAAGTGTATTCATCCTCGAAATGTCTGATACTCTGTGATTAGATCTTGCAAATACATTTTTGATGTAAGACTGAGATCTGGTTTCATAATGATCACTTCGATCTTTTTCAACACCACCTACGTGTACATTTTCGTCCAAGCCATGTACGTTTGAGATATCTCTTATATCATAAAGGGTCGTTCCATCGCCCAGCGTATGACCAATAGTGTTTACAACTAAAGTGTCAGATACTCGGTGATTTGATCTTCTATCCTTCATCAAACTAAAGCTGACATCTTTGTCCTCTAATGTGCCTACCGCGTTCTTTTCGCGTTGCTGTCGCATAGTTACTGCCTCTAGATAATCATCATTCGAGCAGAAATCCGCTTCTTTATTTCCATGACTGTGTGCACCATGAATCCCATGTTGATCCATGATCGAGTTTGCTTCAAGGTAACCACTGTCAACAGAGCTTTCATTGTCTTTCTCAAAGACAGCGTAATCGTAGACATGAACTTTTTCATCTGCGACTGAACCTCCAAAAGGTACATGTACCTTTGCAGCGTGTCTTTCAGTAATTTTGCAAGCATTCAAAACAGGCCTATTTTCTTCATCAATTTCATGATAGGTAAAATGCTTCTTTCTAGCACTATCATTCAAATGAGTAGACTTCAACATTGAAAATGACATCGCATGTTGGTCTTCATTTTCTGGTGTGAAAATTGAGTGTTTTTGCTTTGAATTGAATAGTAATGGAATTGAATTTCTTGCTCTGTTCATATAAATTAATCCACTTGGATATTCTCCTACGCACGTGTCATTTTTGTTATCCTCGTCTTTTCCAATGTTTTCATTTCTTTCTGAGTAGTCTTGATTCGTTGATGAAATTCCTGTGTTGTCTTTGAATTCCCTGAGTTTGTACTCTTTGCTAACTTTATGTGTCACCCTTCGTATAGACGTTTTATCGGAGTCACTTTTGTCATAACTGTGCTCAAAATCTTCTTTTAAAACTGAAGAGGCAGATGATAGCGAAGCTGTACTCCAACTCTTGACCTCTTGTAGTAATGAATCACGTGTTTTATTGATATGATCATCATCAGAAGATTCGCGAGTATATTCCACTGTTTCATGCATACTGGTTAAGCTTCGATATTCATTAAGCGACCCATTTTCATATGTATTATACGTAGATGAAGGTGCCCCAACATTGTTATACATTTTGTTAGATCCTTCATTTTCACCGCGAGAGCCATATGGAGAGTAATTATCATACCTTGTGTGTGTTTCGGTACTAAATACCTCATGTTCTGGATTCCTTCGAAATGTAGGCATTATATAAGTAGGTCCAGTCATACCCAAACGTGTCATGCGTGATCGTGCAGTTTCTTTCGGTTGATGAAACCTGTTTGCCTTCGGCATTCCATCAACGTTGAAGTGATGATGATAAACGTTTGCTGTCTTTAACGGTCTATCTACGCATACTTTGTCTTCGGCTGTAACTTTGTTGAACTTGACGAGCTTGTGTACGGCATGACGTTTGGATCGTCTACTCATGATGCTGCAATAATCAATTGCCAAAGCATACCAGTGAATTGTGAATGAACATGAGATCTCATACTGAATTGTGAATGAACATGAGATCTCATACTGAATTGTGACTGAACATGAGATCTCATACTGAATTTTGAGTGAACATGAGAGCTCGTACTGAACTGTGAATGAACATGAGATCTCATACTGAATTGTGAATGAACAAGAGATCTCATACTGAATTGAGAATGAACGTGAGATATCATACTGAATTGTGAATGAACATGAGATCTCATACTGAATTGTGAATGAACATGAGATCTCATACTGAATTGTGAATGAACATGAGATGTCATTTTTTCATACCTCAGGATTAATTATTGTAAAAATTGAATTTATTTTCAGTATATTCGGAATCTATTCCTCATTTTTAAAAATACTATAATATCGGTGACCTCTTTTAAAGGCCGGACATTCTTTCCACCTTTCAGTAAAACAAATAATTTAAGATAATAATGAAGAGGACTGTCTTTAACGTTAAACGATTTAAAATGGAACTTACATGATCTCCATCCTTTCAATAATTTCGCCAATGTCTGGACGTCTGATTCTTTCTCTGTACCAACACCATTCCATCACTCTGTATAGTTCGTCAGGGCATCTTCCCGGCTGCGGCGGATATTGTCCTTTGTGCAAAGCGTCCAAAAGCTACAAGAATAAAATCTCGACGGTAGATTACCTGGTACAAAATCATTAGATATAACAAAATAAACTCAGGCCGCCTTTATGTTTGTAATGAAACTTGTGGAATAATAAACTGCATTTTTGTTTTCAACTTCCATATAATATTTACATCATGGAAAAATGTGTTGCCAAAAATTATTTACAGAAATAGGAGACCTTAACGAAAATCAATCCTGTTTTATTCTCCAAAATATGTAATTATCCATGCATTCTTACAATTAGGTTATATAATTATTTGTACCTTCGCAAGCTCATATTCAGCGAAATATCTTTTCAGGCATAGAGATGAGTAGAATCTATGTGGAAACCTCAACATATTTTTCTCACTATATTTATTTTTCCCTTCAACATTCAACACATTCGGTATTCATCAGGAAATATTTTTCCTCGTCTGTTGCTATAGTTTTCACGGTCTTTCAAATTTTATTATCAAAATCTAAGCAAGTTAATAAGCTGAATATTATATCTGCCAATTGTACAAGTCTTGTTAGTCGTATAACTTTACGAATTGTCTATATCGCATCAATAATGTAACAAGTCACGTGCTATTGATTTTTCACACAGTGCATTAGCATTAGTACGAATATATTATCGAAGGTAGTGTTGTGATCGTTAGATCCTACACACGCATGAGAAGGTAACAACAAAATCATTTGACAGTATTGCGATTTAGTCACATTTCATCAATGCTTGTTATATGCAAATAGCAACAAATAAAAAAATTATTTAACTTTTTAAAAGTTATTTCATAACAATAACTTTCCTTTCTGAAACACAATTATTCAATATGATGTGGCCAGAACATGGACACCATGGCTAAGACAACCGGACTATGACAAGTGGACAGAGGAATGAACAGTAAGGAGAGCATTTCTGCTAGATTTCTCTGTCATGAGGATGAGAAAAATGTTTTTAATCTACCTGTTATATATACACAACGTTATCATTGTCATGCATTTGCATACCTTATATTTGGATACATCAGCAAGAGGAACGCTAGATAAAGAAGCTTTACGTCCATCAGGTAAGGAAAGTATCTGGTAAACTTCAAAGGCAGTCATACCAAATTGGTATATGTCGCTGGCTGTGGTATACATTTTGTCATAATCAGAATGAAGAATCTCAGGTGGCATCCTTAAATGATGTGGATATGTTGAAAACGTCTTTGTTATAAACACCAAGCATATCACTAACATTGATTACGTAGGGTACGTGGTAAACGTATGAAAATTACGTATTACTGTTAGACTAATCCTTATTTTTTTTGTTCAGTTATGTGTCCCATGATCTATTTCACCAGCGCAAGGTCAAAAAGTGCAAGTTAAATGTTAATATTAAACCATATATATTTCATAATTGTTGAATGAAAAATTAAGTAATACAGGTTGCTAAATCATCCCTTATTTTAACAATCGTATAATTCAGACTGCAATTATCACTGACCCTCAGTGCTATTCAAAAACCCTTGGAATCGAACTAATATAAATGTGGACTCATCTATTCGAGTTTTAGTGAAAGACACGCAGACGTACTATGGCTGCTAAAATTATGATCACTAAGAAAGCCATTGGTGGGTGAAATAATCTTGACAATGAGTACACCTTAAAAGCACTTCTAAAATTACCATTTTCAAAACCAAATAATAACAAAAGAGTGTGAAATAATTTGGAAGTCAGTAAGCATTAATTTTCGCTTACACTTATACTCAGGATTTGCATTAAAGATAGCTAAGACACATACTGTGTACTTATTTGAAATTCACGTTTCTTACAACTAACATAACATCATAATTATGTGATCGAAGGTATAACGCTTCCATATAACGCTGTAAGATCTTGGCTCGGATTTAATGGATGATAGTATTCACAAAACCTTAGGAAGGAGACTGTTTTCGTAAACACTAAAGATGTTGATGTCAAAAGTAAATACAAGGTAGGCTACCAGTGTCGTCGGTCTTCGAATGGTTCGTCTATGACCCATTCCACATCTGCTGGCAGGGGACATGTACGTGAGAGTCTCAGAAAGTAAACCTGTATGTACAATAATAAGGAGACTAGAGAAATTTATTTCAAATGAAAATGGAATCATACTGCCGAAAATTACATATATCTCTTAAGTGATCTTTAATCTGCAACATACATCCTACTTCACGACGTATACGCAATTCGCTTTATAACTATGTACTTATCACAACAAATTGCTAGCTATTTATAATCAGTTTAATTATTTCATACAATATACCGGAGAGATCAGACAATTATTATTACGGAACTCTAACTACGTTTACGATTTTGGGTGCACATATTAAACATTATTTCGTGTTTCAAAACATCCAAAGAAAACGATCCACGTGGATGTATCACTAAATCATTTTCTATGTACGTTAGATACCTCTCCATTCAGGCCAATCCATACATCCCTGGCACTTATACACCTCACCAGCCATCTAGCTCTGTGGAATTTCTGTATGCACTTTGCTAGTTGAAGTAACTTTTCTAAAACATCGAGGCTATCTTGGGTCTGAATCGCAAATTCACGCAGTCGACAACCTAGCGGATATCGGTTTATCTTCAATTGAAAAGAAACATTCGAGCAGTTTCTTCGTGTAGATTTGTGACAAGAGAGGCCTCCATCAAGACCATAAAGTATATATATGGTAAAGGGCACTTATTATAATTCTAGCGAATATAGAAAGGTCGATGGAACACATGAAATATTCACAATAACTCTGAAAATTGAACACTAGCATCCTTAAGTACAATGGTAGGATCGTAACTGCAATTTCTATAAAGTGACATGAAACATTGAAATGTTCTATTTACTTTTTAACAAAGTAATATGATATATTTGTTATGTGCGTAAAAGACGTATATGGTAATTTTTTATATAAAAAACTATATAACTGGTAAATAGACCATCAATGTTTTTAAATTTGTGAATTTTCTAATTTGAAATAGGAAAATATTTTTTCATGTAAGAAAAAGATCTAGACGTTTGTGGGGGGAGGGTTGGGAGGTTACAAACCATCTGCATGTATCCATCGTTTTCGTAACTAATTTCTATAGACTCTATGTCCATAATATTCTTTAGCGTCTGTCGATAAGGAATTGTATTGTTAATGGCAAAATGGGTAAGTGGCTCTGTCACAATCAGGTCTGTGGTTCGCTGTAATAGTGAAACTGTATGTTAGAAACCGATAAGTTTTTTAACAACTACAAGAATAGGACCAATAGGATTTAACTGTAACACACTGTCAAGTGGTTTGTTTTCCTTTGATCAATTGACGGGGTGTTCAGTGGGACATCAACACATGAAAGTTTATATGGTGCCAAAGCAATTGGAATAGTGTGTCTTTCCCGAAGACACTTTATGACGGCCGAGTAAGCATGGTCTTTGCTGGATTCGAACACCTGCGCCATTCTGGCCAAAACATCCTCACACTAACTATTGAAATACCTTGACACCTACTGATGGACAAAAGATGTAATTATTTTTAATCTTTAACCTACTGATAACTGCGACTTGATCTTTCTCTCTCTGTATATATATGCATATATATCGTAGCATAGAAATCTCAGCATCTATCAAACCAATGAGTGGTGACGGAAGACGTTAATGAATGATAAACTATTAAAATTCAGATTGCATCCCTTTTGCCAACAACCCTTTGATACTGCCACCTGGAAACGACAACGTTCGATTTAGATTCGTATTTTTTACAAGTTCATTTTTCGTATAACTGGTCTGCTGAAAGCGTCAGAAAGATTTCATTTACAACACAAATGTGCTCATGTAAATGCTATTTTTTTTAAAAAAATGTATTATGACATTGTTCATATATACATAGTAAGTTATTTCATTACTCAGGATATGTAAATTGGAAACTTTCAATGAGAGGCAAATAATAGTCCTGACAAGTAATAACCAATATAATTGTATTATAATCTATGATATTGATTTATAGCACTACAAGAAATTTATCTCAAAATTGCCTTGTGTTTTGTTCCCTTTGAGGGGGAGGGGAAGCGTTCGGTGCTTTCGTTTTGGGGTTTTGTTGCTTTATTAAAAGTACTCGCTTGCAAGTCAAGTACAACTGCGAACTGAATAGACCCATATATGTACTCGCATATTGGGTCTTTGCACTTTGTTATAATTATTTATTAAAATAAACAACGTGGATCTTAATCAGCCGGTATATTATCAGATAGCAGATCAGGGTCTATGTAATTTCAGTTCGACTCAACAAATAAGTATGTACGATATTCATTTTTGAGCCTGGCATCCACCTGTTGATCTAATCCTTTTCTTTTGTGAAAGCAATTGAAATGTACTATCTGATATTTGCCAAACAGGACTTCATTAACTAACGATGTAAATTACCTTCAAAAAATTAGGCTGGTTCATAGAAGTCATTAAATCAGCTTCTGTTATTGCATTTTTCTCCTCACTCCTTCCTTCAAAAATGTTGTAATACTTGGCTGAAAAAGGTAATGATGTAAACCATTGAAGTCATAATACTAGTAACGTTAGCAATGCATTATTTTATATCATTATAATAGTGATAGTATCAATATATTGTATATAGTAGAGGCAGTAGTAATAGTACCGACCATAGCTCGTATCTCTCCATGACATTAATCGATTTGAATATTCATTGGAAATATTGAATTCTGGTTCAGAAATAGGCACACACACACACACACACACACACATATATATATATATATATATATATATATATATATATATATATATATATATATATATATATATATATACCGAACTTTGAACGATGATTCACATTAAAACTGACCAGAAGAAGATAAGTATAACGTAATAACGTATGTGCGTAACATCATTCTGATGTGTATGTATGGATGTATGTATGTATGTATGTATGTATGTACGGGTGCATGCATGTATGTATGAATGTATAAGTACGTATGTATGTATGTGTATGTATGTATTTATGTATTTGTGCATGTACGGACCCAGGATTATATGTATGTATGTTCGGATGCATGTATGTAGGTAGGTAAGTAGGTATGTGAGTATATGTATTTATGTATGTATGCATGTACGCACCCAGGATTGTATGTATGTATGTATGTATGTATTCATGTATGTATGTATGTATGCATGTACGCACCCAGGATTGTATGTATGTATGTATGTATGTATGTATGTATGTATGTATGTATTCATGTATGTATGTATGTATGTATGTATGTATGCATGTACGCACCCAGGATTGTATTTATGTAATGTATGTATGTATGTATGTATGTATGTATGTATGTATGTATGTATGTATTCATGTATGTATGTATGTATGTATGTATGTATGCATGTACGCACCCAGGATTGTATTTATGTAATGTATGTATGTATGTATGTATGTATGTATGTATGTATGTATGTATGCATGTGTGTATGTGTGGATATACTCACTGTCACCTGTTATCTTCATACTCAAAATGACACTGGGAATTGTCTGTGTGGTACAAAAAAATCTGTATACATTTAAGTACTATCTCAAGTTTCATGTCCTTTTATTTGATCATGTTTACAAATACATCTTTCAAACATTGTGACCATGTCGCTTATAATTTTGCACACAGCTCACTAACTCCGTATGTTTATTTAATCAGTCATCTATTCATCTAGTTATCTATGTTTTTCACTTCAGTTACCTTAAACAGCATGTTCCATATTGTCATGCAGTATGCATGGCTTACTGGCTTGAGATGTTTGGCAAGTCGGTTCAAAGTGCCTAATAAAACCAAGACCCGCCAACACAAAATTATATGACTCGTTAATTTGTGCTTGTAATTAAACAGACATTCCTTACTTAATAATAAATATTTCTTTTGAATGACCTTGAGTATATCTATTTACCTGATTTGTGCTTTCTTACTTTACAAAATTAGATTATGTCAGTTTTTAATACTGGGGACGATTTCGACATATCTTGGCAGAAGCAAAACTGGGAGTTCAATATCAGCGTGGAGTAGATAGATAGATAGATAGATAGACAGATAGATAGATAGATAGATAGATAGATAGATAGATAGATAGATAGATAGATAGATATACTGCATAGCATATTAAATTTAAGTGTTATACTTTTTTTCAGGATGTTGATAATTTTACATACATTGCTGTATCAGGCAATTATATCCAACTGGTCCAGTTTCGAGACCGAGCCAGTACATTAATGTCGTTAACTTAATGGCTTGATACAGGAGAGACATAGAGGATATTTTTTTCTACGTTATACCGTATATTTTTTTCGTGTGGTAGCAAAACATGATATTTTAACAAGTGGTGTGTGTGTGTGTGTGTGTGTGCTTTGGATTTTAAACTTCGCTTTAATTTTTCTGTGATATCACTACGATGTCTGCAGTGTGCCGAAGACATGTAACTTCATATCCCACCCAGTCACATTATCCTGACACCAGGATGACCAGTCAGGGCTCGAACCTGCGACCTCCCTCATCCTTGATGGACGCTCTAACCACTTTTGCCACTGGAGCGGTGTTTGATTTGGTATTACAAGATGAAATATATCAGGTACTAACATAGGAAAAGAAAATGTTCTTTTTATTATATACCAAATTTGCTCCAAAATCGAAGTTTCGAAGATTAAACTCACTGACACAACACGCTCCCCAACCCCTTTCGTAAATTCACCTCACTTACATTGGCTGATGTTATAAATATACGTGACTTACGAAAGCAGTAGGATTGTGTTGATCTAATATGTAGCGTTAAATTAATCTTTTCTTCATTTGAAAACTATTTGGCCCTATCTGAAAACAAAACAAGCCCGATTCAGCAATGCATCACACCAGGTTTTTCGTTGTAATGAGAAATAACTTCAGATAGATTTGAACGGCGTCTAGTCCAATTTGTTTATCTAAGATTAATTTCCGTGTCTGAAATTTAAGGCACTTTTTATTAAATTTGTTCTAGATCAAATATTAATCTTTGCCTTGTTTAATGTACAACTTTTGTATGTACACCAAAAAAAATCACATGGCATGACGGGAAATCTTACATTTTTACATATGAAAATGAAAGGATATTTTTTCCCCAAGTGAAAATATAATGATGTCTTTTTCACAGGTGAACATATACGAACGAAAACATTATGAAAATTATTATGAAACTTATTTCGTCAGTGTCTCAGTATTTCACACTTAAGCATATAGAAATGAACCAGAGCTAAGCCAAATAATGCCATATCAAAATATATGACTGGGTTGAGTTATAGTGCGTTGATTTGCTCAATTAAAGACTTAAAGACTTGAAAGTGTCATAATTGTAATATCATTAAGTTAGCAACTATCATAATAAAGGTGAAACCTGTTCCACTACAGAGCATTCCCATCATTACTTAAACGTGATCATTTAGTATTATGTATCCGTAATTGATAAGAGTTTGAAAATTCATATTGCCAAAACTAAAACTTGAGTGTGGTTTTATAATTAATTTCGTTCCAACCTATTCAAAATTACCGTGACCCCTTTCATAAGTAAGTTTGGAACAGCTCAGAAAATATTCGATAAATCATATCAAATATTTTTCTCATTTTCGTTTCTTTTCTTGGTTTAATCATTAAACAGGGGGCTTTAAATGTTTGAAATGTTAAGAACTCAGAGCAATACCTCGATGTTCCAAAGTAAATAATAACTACTCTATAATTCCCCGAATTTGGAGAAACCTTGACTCTTTTCTATTTACATACCAATTCTGGGAGATAAATGTTTCTCTTCTGAGCTAGCGAGATCGGAGGGTACTGTTCACTTTTCGTCCACACAGCTCTTAAACTTTCCTTTCCCTTTCCTGAAATTTATCAGGTAAAGTTACATATACTAAATAATCATTCGACCTTCAATTTTGCTTCGCTGAAAGCTTTCATCGTGGATTTGGTTCGTGAAACGTTCTGAAGTAAATAAAATTCTGTATTCCAACTTTAAGTTCAGCTCCAAAGTCATTGTTATTTGTGATAATTTGAGAGAAATCATTCATTAAAAAAATATTCATTGGATTTGCAAAGAGCTCATTGTCAGTTTGGACTAAAAGACTAGTTTGAGATTATTGTGAGTTCATTCAAAGACATTCTGGATTAAATCAGTGTGATACATCAAGACTGCTGGCACGTCAGCTCATCCAAGACTATTGGTACATCAGCACATTCAATATTGGATTTAATTCAGAACATTACTTGTACTTCTGCCTATATCCACTGCTTGCATATATTGATTTCAATTGCATAGGCATCCATTAAATTCCATAACGTTCGTATGCTTTAGTACCGTTAAATTTCATGATACAACTGCGTGAGACAAAAAGAGCTAAATGCACAACCATCACATAATCACTGGAGCGTGGTAAGTAAATAAATATAACATATATTCCTTTCAGTGGGTATCATTGTAAAATATACGTCGCTGCAACCAAATGTTATGTATGGTAGGTGTTCTAAGCACCACCCAGTCCACTGAGGAAATACTCTTTACAAAATATATAACACCTAAAATACTTGTATCTGTTAAACCAAACTCAATAAAGATGATGCTCCATCTGCCTCTAATAAGTACGTAGTATTTTCTGAATGAAATTTTATCGCTTACCAGCCCGCTCTAGAGTGAGTGAAAGAAAGATTTAAGCCTTATCGTGCAAGCCAAACAGTAACAACTTTATCCTAAATTCGAATCGACGCAACATGCATACTAGTTTAATATTTGCAAAATTGCGCTTTTTGGAATCTTCCCTCTTACCATTAGCGTCACATTTTATGGACGTGTATTCTTCCAAATTTTGCGATAACTCCTCGGCTGTTATCCTGTATTCTTCCTCATCAAAACATCGAAGTATCAGTTTAAATATTTCATCCGGTACACATGGTGGATGTCTTGGATTCAGGTTACCTTTTATTACCTAAAGAAACGATACACAAATCAGAATAGAGATATGAAAAATATAGATGTATGTTCTAGGTAATCAAACCTCTCAATGTGGATTGTCTTTGTAATAAATAAGATCGTTCTTCTACAACATTGTTTCTGTACTTTGCAATATTCAATGTGCTTTTCGGTTTATATCACACAGTAGGCTTTCAACAAAATAACAAGCTAATGGCTGATTACGGCTCATTTGATTCAGCTGTGACAACTAATAATAATATTTATTTGTAACTAATGTATGTGCATTAGTAGATATGTATCTAAGTAAACACGTGCTCTAAAAAAATAATACTTGGAAAATATGCAAAAATGACAACGGTAGCTATTCACGTTTTACGTGTTCCTCTTTGTTCCTGTTGTGGTGGTCATGTTGGTAGGGGCAGATGAAGAAGAAGAAGAAAATCGAAGAAAAGAAGAAGAATCAATGGGAAGGGTAGGTAATCATTACCATTTCCATGATTTCCCCCGTCTCCTTGTCTCTGTGCTCAGTGAACGGCCAGCAACCATGTGTAAAGATTTCAAGGATAAAGTGCCCAAACATCCAAATGTCGGTTCCTACTGAAAATTTGTCGTAAAGAAGTGACTCCCTGGCCAACCATCTCACTGCTAGCAACGCTCTATCAGCTGGAAAGCATTAATACATGCTAAGAATGAGACACCTGAACAGGAAGAAAATCAAATTTGATCAGCTAAGAATGAGACACCTAAACAGGAAGAAAATCAAATCTGATGAGCTAAAAATGATACACCTGAACTGGAAGAAAATCAAATTTGATGAGCTAAGAATGAGACACTTCAACAGGAAGAAAATCAAATTTGATGAGCTAAGAATGAGACACCTGAACAGGAAGAAAATCAAATTTGATGAGCTAAGAATGAGACACCTGAACAGGAAGAAAATCAAATTTGATCAGCTAAAAATGAGACACCTGAACTGGAAGAAAATCAAATTTGATGAGCTAAGAATGAGACACCTGAACAGGAAGAAAATCAAATTTGATCAGCTAAAAATGAGACACCTGAACAGGAAGAAAATCAAATTTGATGAGCTAAGAATGAGACACCTGAACAGGAAGAAAATCAAATTTGATGAGCTAAGAATGAGACACCTGAACAGGAAGAAAATTAAATTTGATCAGCTAAAAATGAGACACCTGAACTGAAGAAAATCAAGTTTGATCAGATACTTTTCAGCAAAATTAAGCCCAAAAAATAGCATGACAGCCTTATGTGTTTCTGAAAATTATGTAAAAAAAATATATATTTCACTTAAGGTCTTGCTCAAAAGTCCTGCAGTATTCTGGTTTTGGTGACAGTAACATAAAATGACTTTACAATGTTTAACATTATTTATGGTCGAATGTGCAGAACACGCTTTAACGGGTTTGGTCGCAAAGCTTATATAAACTTCCCTTTGAAAACGATTCAAATTCAAAGTTATTTTTAGCCTAGATTTTAACAAAATTGTGGAAATTCACATATGTGATCTGGAATAGTTTATTAATTACATGGACACAATCAAACTAACATTGTACTTGAATTTTTTGTCTTCCACATTAACCGATACTTACTTAAAATTACAATGTTATACAAATTATGCTCATTGATTTTCAGTTGTCTCTAGTGTTTGAATTAAGCGTAGACTGAGACATACTAAGTAAATTAGATCAATTATCATGATTTCAGAGAAGTTACGTAACCACTTGAGGTCCACAAACAAACCATTTTGATCAGCTAAGTGAAATGTTGCAATCTTCCATCAGAGACATTTTGGCATACACGGGCCTTCTTTTCCTGTAGAGTGAAGACTGTATATGTTTGACTGATTATTACATTCTTACCCGTATAAAAAAAGTCTTGTTTGTTAGGTGTTCTTTTAGACACTCGGAAGTTCTCCAGCTTTACATGAAAGGTATCGGGACAAATTTTAAACTGAGCTGTCGTGATGTCACGATGAAGTACATCATTAGCATGCAGGTACCTGATAGCTCTCAAAGATTCAGAAACGATGAGGGTCAATTGAGAGTAACTGAGCCATTCTTTATTTTCTCGTCTAAAAAGCAAATATTTCAGTAATTTCACTCCATGTGGATTCTCCACAACAAAGAACAGAGGCATGGGTAAGCATTGATAGGCGAGCAGTTGAACCACATGTTCGTGAACTCCGTTCCTTTGTAAACTTCTCAAAGTTTCTAGAGTGTTTAAAGCAGCATCTGTTTCTCTTTTATCTGCTTTGTCCTTGTAGTCCTCTTGAAAGCGATCGAGAATGCATTGATTGCTTGGAATCAGACACCAAACGTCTACTTCTTGAGACCCCATGCTACCAGAGTGCATTGCCCAAGCTGGAAGAAAGTCCGATTTTGTCTTATCCATTGAATCTGAGTGAAGACATAGCCTGGCTTGCCGTAATTGATGTGTTACGTACTCAAAGCTCGTAGACTTTAGATTTTCCAAGACGTTTGTTTTGGAAATTATTAATTTCCGAATATCACGATTCTTGTGAAAAACGAGGTTCTTAAAATTGTCGCACACGACTTCCTTTACTTGGTCCTTGGTATCCATCGTCAGCTGCACGAGTTTCTTCATGTTCTCAATGAATTCATTCTTTCCACTGACGTCTGAATAATAATAATAATAATAATAATAATAATAATAATAATAATAATAAAATAAATAAATGAAAATAATAATCCAATAATAATAATAAAAATAATAATAATAATAATAAATTTGTAAAATTATAGTAATAATAATACATTTAAAAGTAATAAATGTAATAAATAAAAATGATAATAATAATGATAATAATAAAGTTGAAAAGTAATGATAATAATAAATTTGAAAAGTAATAAATGTAATATATTATAATAATAATAATAATAATAACAATAATAATAATAATAAAATTAATAATAATAATTATAGTGTGTAGAAGTAGTAGCAGTGGCAGTTGATGGCAATGCTTAAAAATAGTAAATAACAATAGTTTTAGTGAAAAATGGAGCATGTTGTATTTTATTGGTTTTAACGCGACTTTTCAGCGAATGGCAGGTTATATACATGGCGGCCAGTAAAGCTGGAAAAGGAAGAACCCGGAAAAACGGGAAGCTACTGGCAAACTTTCTCACATAGTAATATTTCCCGAGCCCAAGACTCGAACCCACGCCGACAGGGGTGTGATGGCGGTGATCGCTAAAGGCGGACGCTTGAGACCACTCGGCCACATGGGCACCTCCCCCTCCCCGCCCCAATAAAAAGCCCCAGCAAATGGAGCATAATACAATACTTGAAATAATACCGAGTATATGTAAGAATGAATGTGATCGAAGTATAAGGTATTTGACCGCACCTGTACCTTAGTGGTTAGAGCATCCGCTTCGGATGCGTGAGGTCACTGGCTCGAACCCCGGCCGAGTTATACCAAAGATTTATAATAAAAATGGTACTAGCAGCTGCCTCGCTAGGTGCTCAGCATTATGAAGCGGTAGGACTGGTCGGCCTATTGTCAGGATAATGTGATTAGGTGGAACATGATGTTACATGTCTGCGGCATGCTGCCATCGTGCTAGACATCACCATAAACTGCCACACTGCAGACATCGTTGCGATATGACTGGAAAATTGTTAAAGCTACGTTAACATTTTGTACCACACGTACACGCACGCGCACACGCACACGCACATACACATAAGACATTTAATTGCATGCAATGTTCTTTTTCAAGTTCAATTAAACTTGTAGGTCATGAAAAAGATATTTTTATTATTTTCTATATGGACATAGAATATCTTAAATAATAATACAGTTGCCTGTATAAATATCGGTTATGCTGCTGTCAGGATATTAAACGAAGAAGAAGCTAATGTGGGTATCCAATAAAATTTAATCTTTTTAATGGAATAAACACGTATTTGCTGTAGAACCATGACGTAATATAGATTGAAACTCGAACAAAAGTTTGTTTTGGGGTGAATATGACTCTAACTTATTATGCATTGCCCTTTCCTGTAATTGTATGATAATATTTAATAAAGACACCGGACTACAATTGCCTTTTGGTGTTTTGTCACTTATACTTGGCAACAGTGCTGGATCAATTTGGAAAATGCCGACATGCTATTGCAAGAGTAGAGGTAGGTGAATTATTTTGACAAAAGTAGGCACGTTCGGAAAATATCGAGTCTAGATCGTTTAAAGGCCATTCACAAGTCATAAAATTGAACTTTTGTTGCATAATACCAGAACTTTATTCAGTATATGAGTTACCAACTTGGTAATTGCTGGTGCAGGAGAATATGTTTGCATGACCTTGCAAGAAGGTATCGATACGTCTGAGATATAGCCCTTTTATGCTCTTGTTTCGTCTGTTTAAAGCGGACGATAATCTGTGCAGCTATGTCTGCTAATAATCCTGTCAGGAAGAGAACACTGGATCCTAATCTGTTAAGCTGTATGGAAATAATAATAAGGATTAGAGTGAACGGATCTGACTATTACCTCTTCGCCACTATTTTAATGTATTATCGTACTTGTTAGCTAGGCAAATCGATATGTTTAAAGGCCCGTTTTAGCGTCTTATGAAATTTTAACGTCTATCATCTTGAAAAAAACCTCGGTCAGATTCATTGGGCATTACATATGTCATAAGAAAGAAAGACCATATATGAACATTACTTTATTATCATGTTAGTATCTGATCACTTCTTTCTCGAGGAAAATGTTTGGTTGATTTTTATTTTCACAGCATTCTCGAATCTAACCAAGAAAATATGTGTCAAGCAAGATATAAATCGCGTTATATTTAGTACATTCTGAGAAAAATATATTTTGAGCAATGGTGTCATACTCTCTTCTGCTTGTACTTAAATTACCGATACCTTAGAATATCTCAATTTATTGACACCTCAGTACATAAATGATTTTTATCAAAGCACAAAACAAAATTGTTAAAAGATAAATATTCTTTACACGCATCGTGATGTATAAAATAACAATGAGCAGGCATGCGTGATTGCATACATATGTACACAGTAATATCACATGGTATAAGGAAAAACTCACCATATTTATCAGAAGAAATGTCAGGGAAATCTGTTCGGAGACATCCATTTTTGAAACTGCTTCAAACAGGAATTTCGTGTTACTTTCTCTCTTCAAAGCCTGATCCCAATCTCCCATCTGAAGTATGCTGTCCTCCTTTTCTATTCTGCAGCTGAGCTTCCTCAAAAAAATCTCTAAGCCCCATATGAATCCCCTCGTAGATTCTCCGAGACGATTCTGTGATTCACATTTGGAAAGTTGGATGACGAAATCATGCAGAAGTTCTCTCGTGAATCGAATGTGTTGTCGTGATAAAGTCGTGTTTGTCAAGGCTCGCAGGTAGACCATTGAAAGCAGTAATATGAATGAGTATACCAGATCTCTGACCGTCGGCCCGTCACCAATGTTATTCAACAAAGAAGCAAAAACAAACTGAGATGCTTTGATAAATTGTTCCTGGTCGCACATGAGCACGCTGCTCCTGAAGCAAATCAACTCTATTTTGTCAATCGTTTCAGATTTGATAATCATACAGTCACAGAGGAGCAACTCTGCGAGATCTGTCAAATTGTTTTCGTACATACAAGCAGGAATATACCTTCCCAGAATAAATTTGCCCAGCAAGTCACGTTCCTTCGAGTTGTTAAAGGCTTGAGGTATCATTGATGGAATAAGAAATGAAGAATCTGAAAAGGGGAAAATAATGTATAGGTATTCCTCTTTGACGTACTTATGAAATAACAAACCATGCACACTGAATAGGATAAGCAGTCTAGTGGTAGGACCTAATGCTATACATCTATAGTTAAAATTATATTTTTAGAGGACCCACTGTTGCGATTTTTAATCAGTGAGCGTGGTCGACCCAGCAAAGTTATACCTATTAAGTTGATGAAACTTATCAAGTGTGTGATATTACATGTGGGAATTAATACCTTTTTCGAAAATGACATTGTAAAAGGTACAATTTGTAATAATTATATCCTATCACTGAAATTTTTGCAATTAAAGATTTAAGGTTATTTCCACCCCCACATATTTTTGTATATGCCCTGCGTATCAGTATTTTATATACGAATAAATGTTATGAATATATTTTCATACCGTGCCTTCCTCGAATAATAAGCAAAGTTACATCGAGATAATCATACCATCAGAACAATGAAAACAGGAAGCGACAAGCTATACATACATACATGCACACACACACACACACGCACGCACGCACGCACACACACACACATACATGCATACATACATACATACATACATACATACATACATACATACATTACACATTATTATTTCAGCAATAGTTTGCAATCAAATTAAGCCAAGAAACGAGCTAAGGAAAAATAGAAAGTAAAGCTGTGCAAAGTGAGTAGAAATACCACAATGTCACTTTATTTTCTATTGATACAACTTAACCATATATAATTTTATATTTGACAATTTAAAATCATTTCGATAAATATTTACTTCCAAGGTAAAGCGTGAAACAAAGATCACTACGTCATCTTTCTCTCTAATTAATAAATATACTGGACATGTTCGTTTATCTAAGATATCATATAAACTTTTCTACACATCAAGTATGTATCCATGTAGAGTAGACTGAGAATGAGTCAAAGTTATTATTTTAGTTCGAATTATTATCTTGTAATAAGTAAACCTTTTTTGTTATGTATATCGCCATAGACAATATCACCACCACTCCTTTGTCCTAATACGGGTCGTTCACTGTTCTTTACTATATATTCAGCCTAACAATCAATCAGTGAACCGAATCTTATAGGCGAGACGTTATAGATGGTCAGAGCTCTGGTAGCTAACATCATTGGGTACACATTGTATAATATCAGATTTGCAGCGAATAAACAAACAAAGTGATATTGGCGCCAAGTATGTTGTTATCGAATCATGACAAAAAAGTTTCTGAAACCGATTGTGTTCTGTCGCTATAAAACTCTGGCTGGAAGAGAGATTTTACACTGCAATTAAATAAGTAAGATAAGAGAATGGATTTACTTCGATGTACCCTGAATAATAAGCAGATGCTTCTGTGTATTTCAAGATTGTTTTAACCTGGTATAGCAATTATTGTACAGTGCCAAAAGTAGTGCAGAAAAAAGTTTGAAGAAAAAACATGGACTGCAAAGCAGCTTGAAAGGAAAGCGTATTTCGTTACTCCCTACGTACGCATGCGTAAGCAGGACCTTAAGCTAATTTGCCACTTTGCTTTTGGGTTTATATAACACACGCATACGTGCACACATAGCCAAATAATGGAAGAACGTGGAGAATGTTGACTAGCTTAAAAAGTTTTATATGTATCGTATTGTCAAAGCTACTGGTATCCTGTGGGTAAAACAACATAAAAAGGGTGATTGAAGAGCACTGACCACGCCGAGAGTTTTGAGAACTCGTGAACGAAGTATCGGTTTATTGATTCAAAGCCATTTAACGTTTGCAAGGCCTTCAATTGATTATTATAAAGGAGATGTTTTTATCGTATTCTCAACAATAAACATTTCACTTTGATCATTTGTTGACCTTTCATGTATTGATCTGAAGTCGATGTTTCGTACAAATTACAATTGAATACAAACCTCGGTTTCACACAATCAGCGGACAGAATGGACTGGCATCTTTGTTTTTACTTTACCGTTTTCGCTTGTGAACACGATCGTACTTTTGGTCTACTTAATCTTGATTGGAACGGATGCTCCTATGTCCGGAACGCCAAAGAAAAGAAAACAAAACCCTGTATGGCTAAGAGTAAACACGACTCACAGACATCAGGACAGCCTCCGTGAAATTGTTAACCAGTCTCGGGCATTAGCAGCACTTATCAAGTTGAGTGATTACTGATTCTAAGCTTCTCCAGTCCTTCAATGTCAGTAAGTTACATTTACAAATAATTTTTATTCCATTTTTCAACTCAGTATAGTCAGTCTGAACGAAGAAAAATAACTTGAATGCGAGAATACTCTTACGTGCTTTCTGCAAAAGGTGTTTTCAAATATGAGCGAACAATGCGCTCAGCTTTTATGGAAACCGTAAATGCCTTAAGACAATGTAAAATCCAGATCACCAGATTAGTAGAGGAAGAAGTTACTCACCCTCTGGAAAACAGAGAGGTCCCCACACATGTATACCAACTACTTCTTCCGACGGTTCCAAAGTTGAAAGCTGTACAAATCTCTTCTGCCCAGTAAATGAAATATTACGAAAACGACGAACCCTTTCTAACTGTTCAGGTTGTGATTCCGCAGCTTTCTTCTCTGTGGTAAATGGTACTCTCGATTTGGTTGCCATCATGTACATCTTATTCTGAACTTCACTAGGTTGACCTGATTTGCGTGTGAGTTTGTAGATTTCCTCCACTCTTTCACTAGACAGCCGAGAGTCATTTGAATGTGTTTCACTACTAAATGGTTTATCTAAAGTTTCGTTTCCGTCCTCTCTTCTTTTATGAATGACGTTATTATTTATAAAATCATAAATATCATCTTCAGCTACACCTATAACGCAATCGTCATATTTCGCTTCTTCCTCAGTCAGTCGGGTTGCTTTGAAATTACTTTGAGACTTGTCTGCGACATTTTCTACATTAGAATAATTTTCGTTTTGGACAGATCTTATTTGTGGGAAAATCTGCCTAATTTTATCCAACAGGAGCTGCTCAAATCCATTATCTTGAAGATATATCACATGAGTCCCCTTAGAAGAAATATGGACCCATGTGCCAACAACTAACCTGGACAAACACTCCTTATCCAGCATTTCTTCATAGGAAAGGAATACATACCGGGTATGTTCACAAACAAGAGACAAAACACAAGGTTGATCACGACACTGATCGCGGAACTTTGACATTGAAACCCCTTGCAAATGTTCAACCACACGTGGAAACTGTTCTCTCTCGAGAATCTCCTCTACAAATGCATTTCTTTGTATACATGCAGTTTCTTTGCAAGAGTGCACCACGATCATCTTATTGCCGGAATAGCACGCCATAACAAATATCTGTATTCACCTTTGTAAAATATGTTTATAATATGTCTTGATCAATAAGTGTTTCACGCCAAGGTGTAAGCTGCCCAAGTATTTTAAAGTTGTCACAAAATCTCTTTAACAACACAGAAAAGCTATTATGAAATATGTATATGTATATGTCATGATCCAGAAAAGAAAACATGAAGACAAGCCGGAAGAAAAATCAACTCCGATTTCAGCGCAGCTTTTCTTTTCCCGATGGAAGTCAAATGCATTAGGTCTTTGCCAATATACATCGCATTTATATGATTTACGGTCAGGAATTGTGTTCACAGATCTCCGTTACAAAACATATCATCATCAAAATACGAATTATCATCTGGAGTCTTGAATTTTGTGACATTTCATATGACATCAAAATAAGAATTATCATCTGGAGTCTTGAATTTCTTGACATTTCATATGAAAAGAGATACAGAAAATGAAACTTTTAGCTCAAGGTGGCAAACCCACACAACCAGATAAAGACGCTCGGTAATTCCCCTTTTGTTTCATTTATCATACCGAAAATACATAATTATCAACACTTTATATGGCCTCATTTCAGAAACTTACTAATTTTTGTCGTGTTGACCTTGTTGTGTTTAAATCAATTGTAGTCAGTGAAAAAGATTTGGGTTATTTTAATTGGTACCGTGCCCAACCATGAATCATTCTCTGTATTCTATTGTTAAATAGGTAAATACTTTGTATGACACAGTCATTGCTTTTGTCAAATAAGAGTTCAGTTAACAATGAAACGAAACCTTACAGATCCATTGAATATGTCCTGTTAAATATAATCCCGTGCAGGCAGAAAAATAGTATGCAGTTTGTAGAAGTATATTTTATACAACGTAACGTTCATGAATGTTATAAAATAGTGGTTCTCAGCCCTTTTTTTGGCCGCGAAGCTAAGATCTATTTCTTCTGAGCCTCGCGACATGTTGATAAGTTTTACCAACCTCAAAAGATCTGGCGACCCTCTGTGTCCCTCCAAAACGTTCTTGCGACCCTGATTTGGGTCGCAAAGTGTGATCTGGGAAACACTGTCATGGAATAACGCGATGACACAATCTAGATTTACATAAAACTACGTGGGTTTATTTTCGTCTTTTTTTTGGGGGGGGGGGCGGGGCGTACAGGAGAGATTGTAAGTGCCATATAATAACACGATGACATAATCTATTTAAGAGATATTGCTTTGGTTTCGATATTTTATTGCGTGTACATGCTGCTTGGTTAGATGAATACTGTGTGAATGTGATATTTGTTAGTTGCAAAATCTGAAAAATGTGCCCTATAAGAATGATGTAGGAAAATTTTCACAAACCGTTCAAACATTTTCGTCAAATCAGTTATGCCTAACTAGAAAAACTGATACCGGTTTGCTTATTAATAGGAATGGAATACATGCACACACACGTACACACAGAGGGGTACGCGCCTGAAATATCTGAACTAATGAATCGACAGCGCAGACATGAACTGCATTTTGATTAGTTTGGCACCACCTCATAATGCCATTATTGCCGAACATATCGAAAATCAATAATGTTTTTGCTAAGTAGGCGACATGATAATCAAGAGTTTCGCAGCATTTGTTTTGCCAATATACGATCTCAGCGGCGGCTACGATAAAAAAAAATGTGTTACGATAATCACTATATGTACGAAAAGGTTTATATAAACAGAAACGAAAATTAACTTGGGTATTGTTAATGCAAGGTGGAAAAAGGAACACAAACTAGCACAGTTCCTTTCATGAACCACCGGTAAGCTATATGGATCAAAAGAAGCGCTTCAAAAGGAAAGAATCTAAACTTACTGGTGCAAAAACACGAAACAACCTGCAAATCCGAACAGAAAAGAGACATAAATGTTATAACATTTTTGTCACCTAGCACTTACAGAACAATGCAAACTTTGACGGGATACCTAACCATCAAGCATGGAGTACTAACCATGAAAGGAACTCTGTACAAGTATTCCTAACAAAGACGCATGGAACCTCCAAGTCTATTAAATGCGTTACATTTTACTTGCTTAATTGATAGAGGCATTCCACAATCATTTATAGATACTGAAAATAACTAGAGTCGAGTCAGTCTGGGAAGACTAAAACACTAAATGGGGTTAAGGCTTGACTTTTATACATGTATTTAGCACTGGAATAAGTTAAGTTCTAAACAGCAAGAGAAAACGTTTAGATTAATCTACAGCAAATTTTAATCCTATATTGGTATAAAATAAATCGTTGCACATACTCCGTTCGTTAAAAATGTATGCACTTCAAAATTCTATTAAGGTATTTCAAAAACCTTTTGGCGTACAGAAACTATACTATTTTTTTTTCTGGTTTTAGCGGTGGTTATATAATTGCTATATGTTAAATTGAACGCATACATAATCACATGAGTACGTAAATAGTATTAGGATAACGTGTCACAGGGCATCACTATGGTGACCAAATGACCTTGTAATATGTTATTCAACTGTAACACCTATTTGTATTTGAATCCGTGAAAATAAAGGTTATTTCATGTTATAAAGATTAAATATACATGAAATAAACTGAAATCTTAAATTTAAATGAAAACACGCATTTGGCGCGCTAATATTGTGCCGCTATAATGCCTACGCACAACTGTAGTAGCAAAACATACTTATGGCGAATGAGTCTTCACACACTCATTCAATCTGCTCCAGCATTAAGGCGGCAATGTTTCTAAGGCTTTTTTTCCAGTCTGAGCATTGTTCGTAATTTGGTTGTTTAACTGTAGATTCAAATAAGTTTTCTATGATCACTAGAATTTAAATTACATATTTGTATCATATGCAAATGAGTTCGTTCTCTAAAATAATATGTGCAGATATCAGTTCTCATTAAATTATTCATTTATTAGCTACAATTTAAATCTGACCATCTCTTATAAAACATTGTCAGTATTATAGCAATTATTTTAAATGCGAACTATTCAGCTCTCCAGTACCAAGCGTAAAAATAAATCTTCCGTCCATATTTCACACAAGGACTTCCAGTGACTTAGTATAACATTTGACAAATTATAATGACATGATCAAATATTACGTACTAATAAACAGAGATAAAATGCAATTAGCAGCTTAACAAGTGATTATTTTCAAACCTGTGACTTTGATTTTAAACGCATAACCTGTTATATTCCGAGATACAAGTAGAGATGGAATATATGCGTAAAAATAAATCTTCCGTCCATATTTCACACAAGGACTTCCAGTGACTTAGTATAACATTTGACAAATTATAATGACATGATCAAATATTACGTACTAATAAATAGAGATAAAATGCAATTAGCAGCTTAACAAGTGATTATTTTCAAACCTGTGACTTTGATTTTAAACGCATAACCTGTTATATTCCGAGATACAAGTAGAGATGGAATATATGAATAATGTTTTTATCTTTTTCTAGCTAAATATACATCTATATATCTAAAATGAAAGGGCATATGTATAGATTAGATGGGTTAAATGTTTTCTTATAGACCACAATATTCTGTAGAAATATATTTGCAATCCAATCGGAAAAGAAAGAAGCATTTATGTTGCTTTGGAAGCAGTGGGTACCATTATTCCACCAGTAATTAAAAATGATGTATCATAATTCAAATCCATGTTTAATATCATCATGTTATAGTGTATAATGTGTTTGTGTTATAAGCTAATAGCTAACCAAAAATATTTCATTGCGTCTGAATTGATGGTAAACAGGACTATAATATCACAATGACTGTCACCAACACACTGTATGTTTGTATTTGTTAATCTAACAAGAGATTGTGTCCTATATGAATCTGTGCACTTGTGCTTGCATGCGTTTGTGTTTTCCTACACTACATTAATTGTCCCTAGACTATGTGAAATTTTAAGGTGACCTTGGGATGGTTCCCTGATCCAATAATCAACCAATTACGTGGACAATAAAACACAATGGTTGTCATGACATTGCTCTAGCAGAAACAAATAATGTTACGCCTACATTTCAGTGTTTTGAATGCTAAGAAACTTTTTTGTAACTGATAGTCGAAATTGTAATGGACAGTTTTAAAATTTGGAATTTTATATTCCCTAACTTTCTTTAATTTCTCACATTCGGAAGGTAAGGTTCATGCAAATATGTAAGTGTTGTCTTAATTGCAAAGTCTGTCAATTATCCACTAAGCCGAACTATTTATGTTCATGTACGGCTTGAACCACTTTCCGAAAATTACATCCCATCAACAGAAGATATTTTGTTTTTTTTCTATATTTATTAGCTCAGTAGCATCCAGTTGACCAAAAAGAACTTGATTATTGTTCTCTTTAAATTCATATATGCATGAAAGCGTATTTCTATCTAACAGAAGTAAAAACAAATACAGAATATTGCTAAATTGTCTCTCAATGGCTTGTGACACGTGTTGAGTGAGACCATGTCAGCGAGACCATGTCCTCTACATAAAGATGTTGAAGTAGGGAATCATTGCTCTGGCAAACAATCTACGAAGGATGAGAAAGTGAACAGGACCAGCTAATGCTGCAATGTTTGCAACAGAGAAAAGTAACTATGGCACTGACTTTGAAATGCTTTCTAGGTTTGCGCCAGACGTTCTAGATCTGTCTTTAAGAAAATATAAATATAATACAATACAGGGCGAATAAATTGACAACAATAACCTTATGTATATGTACACTTAACAGAATTTGCCTTTTAAATGCAGTCTATTGTTTTCTGCATAGCTTTAACAGTTTCAAAAACACTTGCTGAAAGGAATAGGGTGGTTTTATTTCATGTTAGTTGCACACCTTTATTTGTATTCAACGTAGATTGAACTCATAAAGATATAGTTTCAAAATTGATTTCAAATGTTTCCCTACAAAGAGTAATTTGGAAGAATGTTTACATTTCTTTGTCTTTCAAAATGTAAAATTTGAAATTTTTTGTTGAAAGTTCCGAAAGCACAAAGCATAAAAGATCAATATTTGTGCAGAAAATAGCATTCATCCCAGACTTCTTTTAGTAAATAATCTTTGTCCTGTTTGGATCACCCACGGCACACGTATTAGCTTCAAATTTTTAATGAAATATCAAATCATAGTAGAGCTCTTGCAGATTTGGCTTTTTGTTTCAAAATTTCGATATGAACATTGAATAGATGATACTAGTAATAAAACTACATTTACAAAACCTGACTGGCAAGACTCATTTAGATTTACAAATAAAATAAGATTTTGAGAAATCTCAAAATCGGCTCGAATCTCAGTTGTAAATTTTTTTAAAGCGAAACCCCAAAAGTGTTTTAAAACAACATAGTTGCAATATAAATGTTTCATCTTTTCTTCATCATTATTATAGAAAGAATACCCTTTATCAGCTGCAAAACCAATTTTGACGAAGTTACATTGTCAACGAGCGTTTGATGGGTGTCGTTTACACCATGGTGACTATAAAATAATTGTTTCGTAAACGGTGAAAATAAGCGTTCTCAAATTATCATTTGTGAGCATAAACGAATAAACGAATAATTGTAAAATGTCCAGCTGCCCCTATTGTTTATGTAATTGCATAATTGGGTCTGGAAGACACTATTCTGTCCAACAAACAAGAAAAAGAAAAGTACATTCAATGGGCTCCTAATATGTTGCTCGTTCGACAAATACCACACATTTTTCTGAGAGTAACATAGAACAGTTGGTAACTTTTTGACCAGCAACCACATACAACCCCCAGTGAGGGAGAAACTTGTAGCCAGCATTCACCTGTTACTGGTTAGGAAGTAATTCAAAAATTGTATCGTGCTTCTAAAACCGAACTTAAAAGTGAGAAAAACATTACAATAACGTACACGTTACACGGACCCTTTCCGCTAATATTGTCCTGGAGTCAAACTTAAGCCACACTCATGGATCCTTAATGACAAGCAACAACATACAGTCTGTGTTATAAATGTTTGTTTCATGTTACTGACGTATTTTAAATCCGGCTTGGGTCATTCATTTGACTTCTACAAGATAAGAGCTAGCATGAGCCTTAAACCAGGCTTAGAATCAAAGTGGATGTTACCCTCTAAGATAGTATACATACTGACAATGCCACAGAATTTGTGAACTAACGTTTCTGAAAGAACTGAAATGTACACATTCTTTGTTTTCACCGCTGTCGATTCCAAACGAAAACCAGTGTTGTGGAATGTTTTAAATAACTGTGAAAGAACTTATGTGGAAGTCTTTTCCACATCAACACACTTTCAACTACATCGACGGGTTACAACATCTCGTCAAAGCTTACAATCACTCGTATCATAGCAGCATTTGATATACACCCGACGAAATGATCCTTAAAAACACCGTCTTGGTATTTGGTCGATTGTTTGGAATGTCGCCAAGGGATGGTAAAGACTGAAGACTGGGTCAACATTAGAAATACATATTTGACAATGTTTAGGTATCCAACAAGACAACTGAATTCTGAAAAAGATATTCAGCTTTGTTTCTTGAATTGCCGCTTTACAAGTCATTGACTATAAAAGAAGTAACCATTATGTCGTTAACTATGGCATCTACCTCACCTTCTTAGATTTCCTCTCCTCAAAAGCTATAAAAGCAACCTACGTGGGTATGATGTGGAGAATGCGTGCCTAAAATTCAAATCATCTTGTTATTCCAGATGTTTGAGGTTTCTTGTGTCGTCGGAGCAGCCTTGCCAATCTGAGTCTGCAACAGGGAGACAAACATTTGTAGACAATTTTACTCAACAGTTACCTTCTTCCCAATCCTTGCTTGAAATTTACCACATGCAATAACAACAAGCAACCATAGATCTATTAACAATCCATTGAATTTAACTTTACCGAGTAAATGTTGGACTTATATGTTTACCAACAACAATATATTATATTGATTCATGGTCAAATAACCTCAAGCCAAACAATCATTTATCTAAACAGGCCATGATATAAACGAAGGTTCAATCACTTTCATAGTAGATATCCTGAACGAACAGGTTCATGAACAGTTGAACGAAAACGATACCTTTATTTACGAATCCAAGAATTTGTTATGTATATTTAATTTAATTGTTTGTCTTTTAGTTTTAAATTTATTTTTTATTCCATTACATGTTATTGTAATGTAATATTGTTTACTGGACTTGGCCTTGTCCAGAATTGAGTTCAGTTCTGTTTCATCTGATTGACTTTTTATTTTTTATTTTTTATTTCATTGAAGCAAACAACTAACAATATTTTCATGAAACATTGTAACTAGTTGCTGACCTTTTTCCAAAATCAGTGACAGGTTTGCTAAACAAATCTTTCTTAGAGTAAGAATCATTAAGTTGACTCAAGGTCATATCTGTACTACGTGATATCTTCTCATGTGCCAATTGGTTACAAAAAACTTCTATTTGTTACCAGAAGAATGAACTTTTGACCCTCATCCGGGAATCTGTTTTGCGTCTAAGTTAGTCGTATAACTGATTATTTTCATAAGGTTAGTCACTTGTGCTCTAACATCTAGCACTTTAAGTTGTGTTATGTTGGGATCAGTTTGGGCTGAATTTTAGTTTCTTCAAATTATTGAATTCAAGTGATTGTTTTCCCTGAAAATACAAAAGTTCTCAGATAATTCTTGGACAAAGACATTAATAGGAATTTATATTGAATTCAAACCTGGAGTAATATTTCTGTGATTCAACAAGAGACTGTTGACAAATCTTCAATTCCATTGGGATTTGAACTCAGATTCACTTAGAACTTCTCATTGATAGGATTTGTGTTTATAATTCTTGGATTATTGTTAGATGTAATTCGCAATACCGTAAGATCTTTTTTCTTATTTTTCACTTAGTATTCAAGGGAAATAAATTATATGTTACATTTTACAAAGCTTGTTGTCTTCACTCTTTTGTGTTACTTATTTTTTAAGAGCATAGACTCATAACAAATGCATCTCCCACCAATCCTCATTTGACTACCAATACTATGCGAAATCCGGCTGCTTATTATTTTAATGCTCAGTATTTGCAACCATAAGTTTAGCGAAGCAATAGAGAAGGCTTGCAAACGTATACTGATGAAGTACCATAAAATTGCTCATCATCTTAAAATAGAAGGTAAAATAATATCCATTACTTTATCTTCTGGGTTTCTTAAAAATATTTTTGGGTGGATATACTGCTCTCTCTCTCTCTCTCTCTCTCTCTCTCTCTCTCTGGTGAACGATAGTTTCAAAAACGATCCATTAAACAAGTATTTTCATTATCCTGTCGAGTTGAACCAAAGACTTACAATTAGTTGGAATGCAACGTGGTGGGAAAGACGGCCACTTTACTAAAATCAGTATTCGTACGATAGCACCCATCATACAACCGATGCTGACTCGAGGTTTGGATGGCTTCATCGATGCATCCTTGACGCAAGGAATAGAATGTCTTCAAAAACTTCTCATCGACAAACAAAGTCCAAACGAAACATTCAAAATTGTAGGTGAAACTGTGTTACTTTAAACTAGAAAAGACCTTTTGTGTCGCCAAGATAACTCTATAAATTCGCTTCCCACATCTGGCCAAATCATTGCTTCATCCTCCGCGCCACATCAAGGACGAAGCGGAGAATTGGAAGTGTGTAATTGCTAAGTGAAAACAAATTCGATCTGCTTGCAATAATCACGATGCTTGAATCCCAATGGGTGTACGATTTCCCTTTTGGACACGTGGTTGCAAAAGAAATATCTACTGAATGGTGTCAATGTGCGTCTGTGACTGAATCTAAGCAATACCGTGTACCATCTGGTGGCCCAAGCTAGCAAATAAAATACCATCATCGAAGAAGTCAAACTGTACTTGCGCCGTATGGAAACATAGGATGGGAAACGACATCAGTCAAATGATGTCATCAGAGCAGAACGACAGCCAAGTATCCTCTATAACGATTGGAAGTGAAAACCTTCACCATTGTCGCCTGACTCCGATACAAGGTCGAGGATCATAGTTCTCAAAGACAGTTATCAAACATTTACTCAATGCCATCGTCCGCAATGCGGAATTCAACGGAGTGATTGATCAAAATCATTTCGAGTACCAATACTTCAATGTGTCCAAGATAGAGGTCACTTGCGACGGCCAGACCATATATACCAGACCCTCTGAACCTAGCTTTGTGCAGAAAACTTACTTCAGATTGTCTTTGATACTGTTTCAAGCTAATTTGAGTTAGGTACCAACAGCCACCACGGTATTTCGTAAGCGGAGGGATACGCTTTGTGCGGATTTAATTTCAGACAAAGGAAGCGACCAAGTCATTTTCGCCATATAAAATCATTACCTTCGAACGCACACTGTGTGCTAAAGATGAACTACCCCGTCGAAAACCGTAACGACGTTCAAGCTTATGTCATCACACCGACAAATGTCATTAATCACGAACCCATTGGGTAACCGTTTACTTTCCCAATATTAGTATGGAATATTTTGATTCCTATGGATAATCGGGTTAAAATCGCCAAACAACTACTTGCTAAAGATGTAAAGCGTGACCAGATACGAGTGAGTAAGATTTTAACAGGGACGAAACCCTGGCTTACATTATTGAAGTCGACTCAAGAGACAATAATAAAGTTTGGATTGGCGAACAGAAGGAGAGACCGAAAATCGCTTAACATAGTCAGACAGTCAAGAGAGTTTTATACATATTTTTTCTTTGCAAAATGCCCACTCATCCAGGTATCTGTGCAAGCCGCTGCTGGTGCCACAGGACATTTTTATGCCCCTAACATGTTGCCAAAAATTGTGGAACATTGCTAAACCATCCATCTGTGCATAGATAACGTTTACTCCATAGCAACTCTCTGGCGCATAAATGCGCCTTCCTAACAGTCATACTGAAGGAGGAGAGCATCCCAACGAAGCCACATATTTTATTCGGCCCTGATTTACCTACAAATTATTTTTGCCTTAACCCCATTATAAAAGATTGGCTGAGGAGCATTCAGTTTGACAACCATCATGTGGTTCAAAGTGCAATTTTCCAGTGCATGAACAACATACCAAAAAGGAATACAATGTAGCATTCAGCGGTTGACCTACCAGACTGAAGAAGACTGGAGAGGTGCATGGGGAGTACTCTCAATGGATTCACTGGCATAATGTTCACTGATAAAGAACTTTTTCAAAATTTCTCTTATGTAATGTAGTCCATGATTATTAATTCTTCATCGCGGACAAGACAAGCTAATTTTATTCGCATTGATGCTAAATCTCCTTTCGCTTATAGCATATATATGTAAATGTTTCCCTCATTTTATTTATCCTAAAATATTATGGAAACAAATTGAACATTTCAATATTTAAATGTATGTCTGTGAGTGTGTATATACAGAAACATACATACATACATACAGACAGACAGACAGACCTACGTACGTACCTACCTACGTACCTACCTACCTACATACATACTATTTTTAATTTCAAAATGAAATTTGAATAGATGCAAATATATTTTTGACCTGCACTATTAAGTGAAAACCTACGTATTTAGGTTCCTGATTTCTTTCCAATTGCGGCTTCAAGATTAGTGGAAAGTGTTTGTTCATATGTTTCATGTCAGAAGACCCGGTGCTTGATATAACTATGCAATGTAATGTTAACAATGCTAACTAGCTGTAGATGTATTTATCCTGATTTTAGTTACACAATGATCCTCATGTTTTAACGACGTTTGTTAGTATGAGTCTCCGTACTGTGTTAATCATGTCACTCAAGTTCCTTCTTCCGGTAGTATGAGTCTCCGTACTGTGTTAATCATTTCACTCAAGTTCCTTCTTCCGGACTAAATTTAGACGCGCTCAATCTGTGCTAGCACTTTTTTCAGTTTTGGTGCTTTTTTTTTCAACTCTTGCTGGTATGGTGCTCTTTTGATCCCAATATTTATAATTGCTATTTACAAGAAGCAACCGACCTTTATCCAACAGGCATAAGCTCCAGCCTCTCTTTCATATATATATTTAATTTTCATTTTTTAAAGATTGGTTCATAACTTTTTCAGAACCTCACCTCTCCGAAAGCTTCTGTGGTAAGATGTCCAGGCATTTCATCAAATGTTTTGCTGCGATTCCTTTGTCCTCTGCTTCCCAGGTTAGCAACATCTTATCAAAGATATAGTCTGGTACACACAGCAGCAGCTGTGTTTTCATTCCACTCTCACCCCCGTAAATACAAATTATTTGTTAATTAGACTGGTAGTAATCAACGATGGTACTCAATTCCTTTCATATTGCGTTGCAATTTGAAGCTATTATCTTTAGAATTATAACCCCTCTGTGACGTTAGGGTTTATATGAATACTTGCGTCAGTTCGTCTGTCATCGAACATTGTGAACACAACTAGTGTAGCGCTGTTTCATGGGTTTCTGTTAAATTTGGAACTTGTATGCTCATCATCTAAAGATAATAAATCACCGTGATCTGCACTTTTTGTCTGTTTTACATACAGCCGTAAGTAGCGCATCATAGATTCTTTAGAACACGACTAGTCTCACAGTTACTAATTGATCGCTGTAAAACTTTATGCATACAATCGTTATCATCTTAAAATGAGCACAGTAAAAGAACCACTGCGCTCCTGCGATATGCATCAATCATTGTCCTTTTTATATTGTAACTGAATGCAATGCATCTCGCAAACGATGCAACGTTCCTAGTAACGCAGTTTTTAATTGGTGCCTGTCAAACTTAGCAACGAAACTAATAACGCAGTTTTTGATAGGTGGCTGTGAAACTTAGCAACGCGGTTTTAACGGGTGTCTGTGAAACTTTGTACATATCATTATTTGTCATTGGAAGAGGATGCATGAATTGGCCAATCCTTGTACTCAAGCAATTGTTGTAAGAGTTCTTCCCCTTTCTTCACTTCATTAGTACTATATCACATCCAGCTATAGCAAGTGGCAGAATCTTCTAAACCAAAGTATTCTAGCAGTTATTGATGCAATTCTTGTACACATGGTACATGATCATGTTGATATCATCAGAAAATTAGTTGTCTTTGCTCACGATTACTTACATCTACTTACAATATATAACAATCTTTTGACCGTAATTAGTTTTGCGGTTCTCAATACATCTGATTGATTTGTTTGTAAGAGTAATTGCCCTTGATGACTTCCATCAGAAGGCAACTAATCTCGGACTTAGTATCAGTGGAGACAGAACTACGGACTCATTTCCATCAGAGAAGTTCGGGTGGAGTGCTGGAGATGTGGGGACTATTGTAGTTGCTTGGCATTCTTCTAGTTTAAATTATCTTGGACCTCATTCATTTGTTCAAGGTGAATCGGTCAGTATAGAAGGTTTCTAAGGATATCATGGATGTTAACTATTTTTCGGATATCTGCACAACCATGTATAATTAAAAAATGCTTCGTTATTTGTTACAAAACACAACTATTGGGGTCAGCGGAGTATTCCTTTAGCGATTAAAACTAAACACGATTAATGTTCAATAGAAATAACTCCGTTTCTTATATAAAATTTAGTATATTTCATATATCATGTAAAAATTCCTGATTAAGAATAGTAAAATTGTAATGCAATAAAAAAGCATATTGTACTTTATATAGTGCTCCTTTGCTTGGACTTCCGGATCTTAGATTTCACGAAAAATATGTATAATGTTAAAGTTCCAATTAAAAGAGTTTTCTATTTAAGGTAATATTTCTTTCCTTCATAGTTATCTTGTTTGAATGAATTTATTTCAAATACGAAGTATATAATATAAAATACAGATTAAAACTGACACTAATTATTTGTTGGGTGATAGTAATTCGGACTTGTAGTGTTTGCATTGTGTAGCTAATGGTCTAACAACCGTGAGTTCATGTTTCAACCATAAAGTGGCCGAACATCCATAAAACCCACACTGCGAAATACTAACGTCTCCAACATTTGAGCTTGAGTTGCACTCCATCGGAACCAGCTGTTTGGCATTGTATGACACTGATAGGCAATGAGTTGTACTATTTTGGATTGAACATTCTCCCTCTGAAGCGAAACTATTGTGAAGAGGGTGTTACCAACATTCCCTGTATCGTAATCAGTTGTTTCTTTCTTGCCATACTGAGTACTGTTCTTGTTGACAATAACTCCCTTGAATTAATACCCTCTTCACTCACGACGGAACAAACTTCTTTACACACATGCTACCTACGGGCGCCGCAGAAACAGTTTCCAGGGACGGTTGTTGGGTGGCAAATATGTACTGATCAGCTATTACGTTTTATGGATGTAGGCCAAAACATGTTTAGAGGTGATGTTTGGGGGGGGGGGGGCTGATTCAGTTGTAGCGACGGAAACAGTCAAAAGCAGAATTTGCCTTAAAAATACACCAGGAATATCTTTAAATGTGATGTGATGTGATGTGATTTTTATTTTTAACGTAGCTTTAACAATTTTTCAGTCATATCGCTACGATGTCTGCAATGTGGCAGTTTATAGTGATGTCTAGCACTGGGGCATCATGCCGCAGACATGTAGCATGATGTCCCACCCAGTCACATTATCCTGACACCGGGCCGACCAGTCCTAACACTAACCTCTTAATGCTGAGCGCCAAGCGAGGCAGCTGTCAGTACCGTTTTTGTAAGTCTTTGGTATGACTCGGCCGGGGGAATATCTTTAAATGTTCAAATCCATTTTTGCTCTGATTCTTATGGGAACTAATATTCTCTCACTTCGCAAGTTCATGCGGGGCAGATAATAAATGGATAATGTATATTATGCATCATGTGTGTGTGTGTGTGTGTGTGTGTGTGTGTGTGTGTGTGTTTCTCTCTATGAAACCCCACCATCTGGAACACTTCTAATATTCTAAGGCTATTTCAACAATACGTTCATGAGCTGTCTGGTACCAACATCTGAGTCACATTAAAATGAATTAAAGTTATTTTACAAAAGAAATCTATACAAAGAAATTATATCTGCACGATCTTCTCTTTTATATTATCAGCCCTAAATCACCAAAGCTGCATGCATAAAATATTATTTTAAATTCCATGACAAAGGTGGGTACTCTACGCAATGCATCACATTATTGTGGCATGAGTTGGTAAAGGCATTTTGAAACTTCCTCTCAAAGCCAACCGCTTTGAGCTCGAAGACATCAAAATAATGTGATTGCGACACCAACTCGAGGCTTTAAACGACAAGAGTTCCACACGGTATATTATATAGTCATCATCTGTCTTTTTCCCTACCAAAAAGTGATACAAACCTGAAAGATGTATCATAATGTGTGGAACTGGATAAACATTCATTTAAATATATAAAGTAGCTAAAAGGTGACAGCCTAAATAATGAACTAGGACATTGAATTCACCAATTTTGGGGGTCGGGGTTACCTTAACCTTGGGGGTAAATGAAATGATTATGAATACAAGAGACACTAATCGATATATACAGCAGGATACATTTGTATGAAGCTACTTTCATTACTTCAAATAATACACCAATACATGGACAGAGAGCGCTGATTTATATTTCGCTGTGACCTTGAGCTTCAGACTGACGTCATGGCTATAGTACCTATAATTATGATATAATTCTGATTCAAGTTTCGTAACAATATCTTCAGTAGTTTAAAAGTTATCCTCCAGAAAATGCACAACATTATATAATTATAGTTTCGCCTCACGTGCATTGAATTTAACTAAGTGGTTGATGGCATGGATATAGTATGTCAGACACTTTATATATGTGAAACATACACCGGTATATAGTAAGTCGGACTCTGTATATATGTGACACATACACCGGTATACAGTATGTCAGAGATTATATATGTGACACATAGACCGGTATATAGTATGTCAGACACTGTACATATGTGACACATAGACCAGTATATAGCATGTCAAACACTGTATATATGTGACACATAGACCGGTATATAGTATGTCAGACACTGTACATATGTGACACATAGACCCGTATATAGTATGTCAAACACTGTACATATGTGACACATAGACCGGTATATAGTATCTCAGACACTATATATGTGACACATAAGCCGGTATATAGTATGTCAGACATTGTATATATGTGATACATAGACCGGTATATAGTATGTCAGACACTGTACATATGTGACACATAGACCGGTATATAGTATGTCTGACACTGTATATATGTGACACATAGACCGGTATATAGTATGTCAGACACTATATATGTCACACATTGACCGGCATATAGCATGTCAGACACTATATATGTGACACATAGACCGGTATATAGTATGTCAGACACTATATATGTGACACATTGACCGGCATATAGTATGTCAGATACTATATATGTGACACATAGACCGGTATATAGTATGTCAGGCAGAGCTTCATAAAATCTTCTCAAGACATCAAGGTCTAGACAAGCAACTGTTAGCAAAAGTATTATAGAGAATATTCAAACATAATATGCCTAATTTAGCATGGTTGTAAAAATATGTATAAAAAATTTTGTCATAATTTAACATAATACCACAAGTGTTCTTAGTTGGACCCTGACTTTGAGAAATGACATGGAACATGGTATGTACTACACTCCCTGTATCTCTCTACATACATTCCTGCTAATATATTAAATGGTTTAGGAACTATCGCGTGGATTAACAAAAATGAATACCATCAAAGAAAACCAAGACATCACATGTAAAAAAACCTTGAGATGACTGTTGCCTTAACTTTGCAAATAAGATCTTATGACTGGAGCAAGACAAACCAGTCAAACTAGTTTAATTTTATTACTTGAGCAGTTTCTGCACTTTGGCCTAACCCAGCAAAAACGCATTGATCTTTCTAATTGGATCATAAAGACGTGTTACGTGAAATTACCTTAGATCATGATGCATAAATATAACTTTTATCCCATAATCCTTGAGATTAATATTTACTTACTATTTAATTATTGATGCCAATAAAACAACAAACGAAATAAATGCGGATCAAAGCAAATAATTTAATCTGGGATGCAGAAGAATAAATAGCATTTTATATTACATCTTTTATATGAAATGATGGATTCCGTATCACTTGTAAACACAGATGTAACAATAAAACAGTATATAACGTCAAACTTTTTATTAGATAACTTAAAAATCTGGGCTTGTTTATGTTTCAAACAAAATAATATTTTCTTTATGTACCTAATAATGTCCATGTTCGCAAACAAATTAAGAGATATAATATTCCAAATCTAACTTTGATGATTACTTATGTCACGGTAAAAATGGCGATTTATTGATCCTACATTAAAAGCATCACATATCATACATTATCAAAGTAAGTTTATCTAGGTATTTTTATAAGACTTTATACAGGGCCTATCAGGCAACCGCCTTTGGCCCCGCGCTTTTAGGAAATCAACTCCGCAATGCAATTTGTTTGCTTGGGGCCCCGCTCATCGCTTTTGCTGCTTTGGGCCCCGCATGCCGATTTGGACCATCCTAGGGTCGGACCTGGGGCCTATCGATTAACTGTAAACAAGAAAATAAATTGAGATGTATTGGCCTGTATATGGCTTCGTAAAATAGCTGTGTACAGACTACCTTTCCATGACATGGCTATTTTCAATGTGCATTGTAAGTTCTACGATTCTTGCATTACTAGGAAAAAAGCATAAGTTTAGCTTTGTAATATTAAACATTATGATTTGTCAAATCAAATTTTAATTTGGTTAATGTATGCACATGTACACAGCCAAAGCCGCTATCAGTTACTTTTCCTAAAAGAGGTTATAGAAGCTAAGTTTGCTGCACGAAAAGTAAAGTGCTTTTGAAACGATATATAAAGTTGACACGTGATTAAATTAATGTCATGGAATGGGTGTTTTCGTATTTGCCTTGTTATATGTCCTCGTTTGGTTACATTTGACCACATCTTTTAGAATAGGCATCAGTACGGGATGATACAAATTAAGTGATACAGGACTTATTAGATGCAATAGTCAAGGATAATGGGGTGATCAGAAAAGAGTTATCAGTGATACAGATCTGCATAGGTATTTATTAGTATGTACTAGGTGTACTGATATGAAGTTAAGCAGCACAAGATAGCTCTGAACGCTGTTGGCTTCCACCCTCTACCATGTTATTTAATTTGCAGAAAAGATCTCTGTCTCATCAATAGCTTGTGTAAGGCAGCAACATGACAAATGATGTGCAAATACTATTTTTGTCATGAAAATAGCCTAATCTTTGTGATATTGAGTTTATACATTAAAATGGCTAATAATAATAATAATAATAATAATAATAATAATAATAATAAACTTTATTTATTCTCAATGCATTCTTGAGACGAAGGCCCATTTTACACAGGCTGAAGATGTATTCATAACATAAATAGTGTCACAGACAGAAAGCATTGCATCTTATATTTTAATAATACATAATATTCTATTTTGGACCTAAGGAAACAAGAATTGTGAACGATTTAATATCATTCAGTAAGATATTTCATATTAAAATACCGTCTCATACAAAACTTAAATTTAAACATTTCACACATGTGTTTTGGGATACCAGGCTATTTTTTTTTAATAATTCATCGTGTGATTCGACTGTGTACTAGAGTAATTCATCGTGTGATTCGACTGTGTACTAGAGTAATTCATTGTGTGATTCGACTTTTGACTAGAGTATAAGTAATGGTGCAAAGCTGATTTAAACTTTGTACATGATGACCTATTCGTTGTATTTTACAAAGTCTTTAAAACGTAACGATTAGAGTTTTACAAACATCGTTTTACTGGTGTTTACACTTTTTTATTTAGCATACATTTAATGAGTTTTTAAAGATAAGATAAATAATTTCACCAAATGTTGTAACAGTAATCGAAATATTAAACAGTCGTATCTAGAACTTGTTTTGTCGTCACCATAATTATTTGAATCCACAAATCGTCGAATTCATTTGTACGCAGATAATCCATTTCTATGTATTTCATATCTTATGCATCATATAAAGCAATACTTCCTTCCCCTTTTGTGAATCGATCTTTCTGTACGGGACTGATCCTGGAGTTTTAAACTGGCGTTGTCGTCATAGTCTTTTAATCAAGTATCAGTTGTCCCAAAAAAGCTGATGCCAGAATTGAACCGAATATATTTTAAATATATGCTAGTCATATCCCCTGTAAATACTGACATCTTTTGGAACATGTGTTTATAGGGTATTGTGATTAGTTGATTGCATATGATGCACTATTATTAATACAAGTTTTACAATATTACTTGTTAATTGGTGAATCATTGTTGTAAAGATACTAATAATTCAGGCATTGTTTGTGCCAATCAATGCTGTCAAGGTACTGATCATTTATGTATTCTTTGTGGCAATCAATGTTGTCATGGTACTAATCATTTAGGCATTCTTTGTGCCAATCAATGTTGTCAAGGTACTGATCATTTATGCATTCTTTGTGCCAATCAATGCTGTCAAGGTACTGATCATTCAGGCATTGTTTGTGCCAATCAAGGCTGTCATGGTACTGATCATTCAGACATTGTTTATTCCAATCAAGGCTGTCATGGTACTAATCATTCAGGAATTGTTTGTGCCAATCAAGGCTGTCATGGTACTGAACATTCAGGCATTCTTTGTGCCAATCAATGCTGTCAAGGTACTGATCATTCAGGAATTGTTTGTGCCAATCAAGGCTGTCATGGTACTGAACATTCAGGCATTCTTTGTGCCAATCAATGTTGTCAAGGTACTGATCATTCAGGCATTCTTTGTGCCAATCAAGGCTGTTATGGTACTGATCATTCAGGCATTGTTTATTCCAGTCAAGGCTGTCATGGTACTAATCATTCAGGAATTGTTTGTGCCAACTAAGGCTGTCAAGGTACTGATCATTCAGGCATTCTTTGTGCCAATCAAGGCTGTCATGGTACTGATCATTCAGGCATTGTTTGTGCCAATCAAGGCTGTCATGGTACTAATCATTCAGGCATTGTTTGTGCCAATCAAGGCTGTCATGGTACTAATCATTCAGGCATTGTTTGTGCCAATCAAGGCTGTCATGGTACTGATCATTCAGGCATTCTTTGTGCCAATCAAGGCTGTCATGGTACTGATCATTCAGGCATTGTTTGTGCCAATCAAGGCTGTCAAGACTTTTCATTCAGGCATTGTTTGTGCCAATCAATGCTGTCATGGTACTGATCATTCAGGAACTGTTTGTGCCAATCAAGGCTGTCATGGTACTGATCATTCAGGCATTCTTTGAGCCAATCAAGGCTGTCATGGTACTAATCATTCAGGCATTGTTTGTGCCAATCAAGGCTGTCAAGACTTTTCATTCAGGCATTGTTTGTGCCAATCAAGGCTGTCATGGTACTGATCATTCAGGAACTGTTTGTGCCAATCAAGGCTGTCATGGTACTGAACATTCAGGCATTCTTTGTGCCAATCAAGGCTGTCATGGTACTAATCATTCAGGAACTGTTTGTGCCAATCAAGGCTGTCAAGGTACTGAGCATAAAGGTATTGTCTGTGGCAAGATATAACTTTCAGTACAATATACCTCAATATCTCATAGATAAAGTACACACTGTACGCAACACCTGACGGAGCTAGATTGAAAAAACCAACGCTGGGGATTTGGAGATTTGGTATGTTTCGGATTCCATAGTTGTGTTAATGTAATTGGAAAGCTTGGCTAAACAATGGGCTGAATCCACTCTTATTTGTTCGTCATTAAAGACAATGTGCCACCAATCAGTTATAATATTATAGATCCTTATGGCCATTGCTCTCAATATGATGTCTGGGAAATCGTTCCAGAAGAATGCGTTTGAAAATATCCCGTTACGCTGTGATGGAATCCTTATAAAGCGTTCCAGAAGTTCTTGTGCAGGTTAACATTTCCCTAGGCAGGTTGATATAGAGAGATATAGTGCTCAGAGATTAGACTTAATTGTTTATGTCTTTGAAATCACTTATTAGTATTGGTATTTTACTGTCTATATTTACTAAAAACCAAATAGCGAAAAAGCTGTTTCCAATAATGTGAAAACTCCTTCTACCTGGATACCTGTACATGAAGAGTATACAAAAACAAATGACAAAGTGTTGCCTTGTTGTAAATTTTAAATATATTTTTAGAAGATAAAAGGAATGTGAGACCATACATTTAGTCATATATGGACCTGACTCATGCTCCATACATACTGCATAGAAGTGAAAATAGTTGAATTACAATGTGAGCATAGTGAAAGGATGTTCGAATCATTTACAGGGGTAAAAAAAAAAAAGTATAGCAGATGATACTCAAAGCAGGCATTACCTGAAATGTAAATGAAAACATTATCAAATTTCAGACACAAAGTTGAGCTATAACATCGCTTGGTCGCAATAATTTCGGTATGGGTTCATTGAGTAGTTTACCTTTATTCCGTTAATATGTATTGATACTATTTTTGATGGGACAATGCAGTGAAAATAAGAAAGTGGGTACAACTAAATCAACTCAGCAAGCATTGGAAATGAAATTTGCTTACAACTAAAGTGGCATTTACCTTTTCCCCAGCAGCTTGAAATGACATGGTTATATTGCAGCTCCCAGTGAAGATAATACTTTGGTATGAAATTGTAAGAAGAAAGTTATCTTCTGCAATTCAAAGTGACCTTGGCCTGTAAATTAAGTACTCCATCGATAGCATAATCGTAAATATTAGTTGCCTATAATGGGTCTCGAGGAATCACATGGAAACGTCTCCACTCTGGTTTATAATGACATTGAATTCTACCTTAAATCATTTTACCGTTAGGGACAATATATATCACCTGGTCCTGGAATAGCGGTTATATTATCATTGATTAGACATTTCAGTGAGCTATCCAACAAAAGCCTTCCTAACCGGGGAGGGGGGAGTGTCTTTTCTCCGCATTCAGTTGACTAACCAACTAAACAAACACGAGGTCATAGAGAGAGAGAGAGAGAGAGAGAGAGAGAGAGAGAGATAGATAGATAGATAGGTAGGTAGGTAGGTAGGTAGATAGATAGATAGATACAGACAGACAGACAGACCGAAAGAGAGACCTCGAGTTCTCGAACACAACAACCTGTGATATAACTAAGTTCAACCTGTAACAAATGATAGCCTTGTAGATTTGTTCTCTATGTACTATCTTGTGAATTCCATAAACATTAAAATCTTATGTACTATCTTGTGAATTCCATAAACATTAAAATCTTGATCGTCTAAGTATATCGTTTCCGGTCATATAGATATAGTTATATAGATATAGACATATAGATATAGTCATATAGATAATCTATCAAAACATTTGACCATCCGATTTGGTATAATCTATCATTACGTAAAACCATTTTGCGATTGAGGAGACAAAGTGGTTTTTCAGTTAAGTTCCTGAACGAATTTATTGCATGCTTGGAACAAAAAGTCCATTACATGGAAATGACGAAGGGTATTGCCAGTGGTTTTTAGGAAATGAGCTGATGGAGTTGTCTAAGGCAGTAAATCTCCCTTAATTATTTTCCACTAATAATAGACCCAGAACTATGATATATAATTCATACCCTAAAATAAGTATGATCTCATTCAAAAAGTATCGTCCCATATGCTGGACGCCTCTGTAAATGTAATCTTGATCCAAACACGTTTGTATATTGTCAGCGGCTTGTTCCAGTTTATAAAATAAATATCTGATAAGCGTGAAATCCGCCATTGATATGTGGTTTCCCATCTTTCATCGCTACCGTTCTCCTAATAATGGGTTATTGCATTTTTATACAATATTATTGTAAAAAAGAAAGAAACTATCTCAATCTACACCATAAGAATGTATTTCTGGTAGATGACATTTTCGAGTCAAAAATGACACGGTGAGTGAGCTGTAAAAAGACAAAAAGATACAAAATCACACGAAATCTTTCACTTGAGACATCATGAACACAACAACATTTTCGCCAACATTGTGTTTATTCAAGCAGCATGCACCATCCCGCCATTAACAGGCACATATATATATGCAATAGTCATATACGTACATACATACATATATATATATATATATATATATATATATATATATATATATATATATATATATATATATATATATGCAATAGTCATATACATAAACCAAATATGAAATAACCTGCAAACTATGATTGCATTGCTGCATATAATCATAGATATGTACTTGCTGTTGCCAGAGGCATGTGATTTTAATAGAAACGCAAGAGTTCCACAGAATATACAGTGCCCTGCCTGGGAATGCCGTTGTGATAACATAAATATATGAGTATGCAGCCAAAACAGAAACACCTAACACATCCGGACACAAACATTTAGCCAGACTATACCAAAGAGTCAGTCGATTCCAACAACTTATGTACAATTTGTACAATTTGTATGACTTTCAAAATCCTTTACGCCGAACCTGATTGTCAACAAGTATGCCAACAATTTTCTGCTTATAAAAGGGAAGCAACTCCTGATAAGTCAGAGGACAGTCATTAGTAATAGTGTCCGAACTTGTCAGCGTATTACACTAAATTTCATAGCAGACATGTGGCGTTCAAATATTTAATACAAATCTTAGCATAAATGTCATTCCTGAAAAACGGCCGTCTCCTTAACCGCCTTAAAAGTTATGCCTACCTCAGGCCATTTAAAGCAGATACAGAACCGTTAGATACGTATTGCCAAAGTGCAAATCGTACCCTGATTCAGTCTGAAAACTATATTGCTGGCCTATGGTACTGAAGAGCCCATTGGAACATATCACTTCATTCAGTTGGATTTTATGTACGGTTGCCGTTGAAACCAGTCGATAAAGAAAGTCGGCTTCGGAGTTGTTAATATCGGCATCTGTCTCAAATTGAGCAGGCTTCAGGCTATCATACAAATACAATACTCAGTTTGTAACAGTATGGTTAACATTATTCAGAAATTTAAGACACTTTTGACAAATAGGTCGCAAGTCTCTAGGAAGTTAGCTGGTATGATATTAATTATGTTAGTTGGAAAATCATTCATCAACACATCATGTATTCAAAAACAATTTCAATTCAAATTTTCATTTAATATACACTGCTTTTAATATACTTAGTATAATGCGAAAATACAAAAACAACAGGATATTGGGGGGATCTCTAGTCTTTCAAATTCGATTGCTTACATCACTTCGCAAATTTTACTTCCTTCTTGATTACAAAAGGTAAAAAAACAAATCAGCAAACCAGTTTGCCTTCGACCTGCGAAATGTTCAACACTTAGATCAACAAACCGGGTCAGTCCTTCGGGAAAAGAATACCCACATGAAAACGTAAGCTTAAAGTGATTCATACAACATTCTTCTTTCGTATATATCGCTGTGTATACGCCTTCATGATAGGTGTACAACAGTCCGTCCTACCAATGCCTTCAAGCGAACAGTGCATTGCGTGAAGGTAGATTTTTGGTCTATAATGTTAACATTTACGTTTTGTTCAAAGCACATGTTTATCATCTACTATGGCACTTATATTTAGGCAGTAAATAGTAAGAAAGTCAGCAAAAGGGATACATACCGCGTTCATTACAAGCCTGTCAAGTATGACCGGATGTTATGAACAAGAAATAAGTACATAAATATGTATATACCCGAGCAAATGCATGCAACCCTTGAAATACAAGAAAAATACGACGTGTCATTGTCAATGGCACCTTGAGTTTGCTGTGGCAATAAACGCTGTTAAAAGCAAATAGCATATTTTTGAGACCGATTAAAGAAAAAAAAACCTAGTCAAGTACAGATAGATAGTTTAGACGGAATGGGGGATTTACCTGGCCTGTGTTTTCTAGGTGATCTTGCCTGACGTATTTCGGCAGTCTGTCTCACTTGGAAAAAAACTTGAACTAATGCCAGTTACTGTTGGCAATGAAGGATTTGCTTGTATTCGATGACAATTCGATGGTATGTATGTATGTATGTATGTATGTATATATATATATATATATATATATATATATATATATATATATATATATATATATATATATATATATATATATACGACTCTGTTCTCTTAAACTAAGTTACAGAAAAGAGCAAGTTTTGTTAAGCTCTACCCATATTTTTCCCCAGCATAAAAAAGTGAAAGTTTAATTGAAATTACAGTATTGTGAACTAAGTATATCCTTTGTCTGGAGTGTATCGATGTGCTTACTGGTAAGGTACAACATGAACTTGATTTTGGACAAGGTCAAGTAAAAAATACATATAAACATAAAAAGCAATCATTAAGAAAAACCAACAAATAAGACAAATTAAATGATGTTGTTGTTGTTGTTGTAGGGTTTAACGACATTTTTCAGCACACGATAGGCTATACATGGCGACCGGTATTAATGGTGGAGGAAGAACCCGGGAAAACCCCAGAAAGAACCACCCACCCACGAGAAGCTATTGGCAAGCTTTCTCACATACCCACATTGGCTGAATCAGACTCGAGCCCCAAATGAAATGTACATAACAATATATATATATATATATATATATATATATATATATATATATATATATATATATATATATATATATATATATATATATATATATTCAGTTCTTGGGTTCTTGCATCTACAAGTCTTACATAAGTATACTCAAACATTTACAGTCTGTGTTTGGTTAATCAGAAAATATACATACCTGTCGAAGATTGTAAAAACCAATGACCTGATTTCGTCAGGATTTATTTCCTACATCCGTCTGAAAACAAAATATGTTGTACATGGTAACTGTGTTTTTGGGAGCATGCCTTTATAATGCGGAAAATGTATACCAACTTGCCTTTCAACATGCCTTTCGTGTACTTTGCTCTACATATATTTCACAAATCTTCAACGAAGCGAACAAAAATCAGATAAGTTCACTTCTAGTCGAAGTAAAACATTACGCTTTTTTTTGTTTCCAACACCTTCTATTTACGTTTATTTCGCACTATGCCATACTGTATCAGTTACATTTAGCAATTTACTCATGCCCTAGATCTAGAAACGGAACCATTTGTTTCGCTCACTAGCATATTAAAGCCGTGACAGTTTTCGAAATGGAATAGCTAGATGATGATGATGATGATGATACAAAATACTTTGAACATGACATGAAAATCCTTTTAAGCTGGTAGACCACACGAGCAGGAATGATCATCAATAAGATGACCGTAGTACAATGCTGTCCGAAGCCAGTAAGTAGGATATTACCGCGATAATTTCTGCATTCAACATATCATAACGCTGTATAGAGATATATTTAAACTGCTTGTTAAATATACAATTTTATCGATATTTCTTTCTTCGTTGATCTGTGATGAAACAAACTAGGTACGTAGGAAGTAGATAGTGCAATACATGAACACTGTTACCTCTTGGGCAGTAACAGATCATAAATGTATCGAAAGAGTGACAATCAAATAAAGGTATCAAAAGAGTGACAATCAAATAAAGGTATCAAAAGAGTGACAATCAAATAAAGGTATCAAAAGAGTGATAATCATGCAAAAACGATACTTTTATTATCACAGAAACATCTACAAATATAATTTACCACACACACACACACACACACACCGGTATGCAAAACACACATTCTTCTATCGAAGAGAATTTAGGAGGAAGATTAATCTGGTAACCAATTCAGATATAGTTATTTTGTAATATAACTCACCGATGATAATAAAAATAAGAAGAAACATCATTATCGGGATTTCATCCTTATCAAATATCAGTTGTTTATATATAAACTATTATTTCTCAGGTCAAATAACTGTCATGCAGATAAAATTGCACAAAAACCTCCTTAAATCAATGTACTGCCTCACTACGGATGCAATATGTGATATTCTTGCAGTATTAGATACTAATGTAGGATATCATGGCGGAAAATATCAAACACCTCACACATTGATGAATCACTACACCTCTACAAATCAGAACCTAACAAATTGTAGTTATTGTGCAGGTGACTGTCCTAAACTGGTACTACAAGGACAACAATTCACATCAGCTCTATCACTATAGGTTGTATAAAACGTTTTAGATATAAAACTACCAAGGTTGCGTATAAATCAGTACATCACATATGGAACATGATCTTTGCTCAGAAGGTTTGCAAGGTCTTGCCCATCTACCAGTCTCACCTTCAGGTCCACGCTATGGCACTCACAATAGAGCTATCACACTTTTACATTTGATGATGCAAACCTTATTACCATACGTTGTAGATTCGAATGAAGCGCTATTTACTTTAAAATGGTCTATTACAATTCCGTACACTCTGCAGTCAATTGAGAATAAAATTATTAGCCAATCCGTCTTCCAAACATACCCATAAATATGTAAATATAACCAGCACCGATAATTAATCTAAACTTCATAGAACTCCAGTCTAGACATGTCTCTAAGTAAATAAACTTCGTTTATATTATCTTCTAACCAAATATAATTTACTTTCCGTCTTTTGTCCTGATATAATGAATTTGGTAAATCAAAGACTCTAAGGACACAAATCTCTAATAATGACAGGTTCAAAGGCATTGTAGTACTTAATTCGCAATAAAGTATGCAGTATGCAACCTTAAGATGAGATCATCAATCCGCATTCATTTTTGTTTTACTTCGAGTCGAATAGTTTCCTGGGAGATTACTTTGCTGAATTCTTCTGGAAACAATTTCCACGTGCAATCACATATTTTTATCGTTTAGTGATTAAAATGTTAAAGATGTAATTACTTGAAGGATAAAGAATGTGGTATTACAAGGGCTCTAAGACGTGTATAAATAGTCAGACAATATGTTCTTCTAACGTAAGCATAACGATAACATTTTAGAATATTTGCATTCATACTTTAATGCCATAGATTTTAATTTATATATTCTTTATTTAAAAAAATGTGAAGAGTTTTTATTTTTTTCTAGCGCCCGTCCTTACTTGATGTGAAACAATTATCTCCCGTTCGTGCCCCACTCAGTTAATTCGATTGGTATGAAAGCGTTTTGTTTAACATCTTGGAATGTTAACTGAAATCATATACTGCCGATCTCATCTAGTCTGAGGTATACATGTTAAATGGAGATTGAAAATACGTTGTTTTTTTTTTCGGTTCCATTATTTTCGAAATTCCGTTCATTTTGTTTATCATTTTCACTGCCAATAATATAAACATCATCCTCAAACTATGGACTCTGTGTTGTCCATTTCTGCATAAAGGGTCGTTCCGTCACCAAGTGTATGACCAGTAGTATCCATAAATGAAATGTCTGATACTCTGTGGCTAGAAATTGTTAATGTCCTTTTGTTGTAAGCCTGCGCTATTGTTCCGTTTATTTCGATATTGCTTCGACTTTCTTTATTTTTTTCACTGCCACCAGAGTTCGCATTATCTTCTAAACTATATATGTCTGAAATGTCCCTTATTTCATAAAGGGTCGTTCCATCTCCAAGTGTATGACCAGTAGTGTTCATAACTGAAATGTCTGAAGCACTGTGGCTAGAACTTGCAAATACCTTTTTGGGCCAAGACTTGGGTATGGATCCGTTATTTTCAATATTGCTTCGACTTTCCTTATCTTTTCCAGTTGCACAATCTTTGACATTGTCTTCTAAACTACATACGTCCGAGATGTCTTTTATTTCATACAGGGTCGTTCCTTCACCAAGTGTGTGACCAATATGTTTTATAGCTGAAATGTCAGAAACTCTGTGGCTAGATCTTCTATCCTGTATCGAGCTAATGCTTACATCTCTGTCCTTAGATGTGCCTGCCACGTTGTTTTCATGTTGTCTCCGCATAGTTACTGACTGTAAATAACCATCGTCGAAGCGTAAATCCACTTTTTCATTTCCTTGGCTGTGTGCATTATGAATCTGATGTTGACGCCTTTTCGTGTTTGCTTCAAGGTAACCATTGTCATCATAGCCTCTAGCTTGATCGTCTTCCCCAAAAACAGCATAATCGTACACATGAACTGTTTGGTCTGCAACTGAACCTTCAAAAGGTACCTTTGAAGTGTCTCTTTCAGTATTTTTGTAAACGCCCAAATCAAGCGTACTTTCCAACTCAAAGTCACGATAGGAATGTGCTTCATCTGCAGCACTTTGGTTCATCTGAGATTTCGGAGACTTAGATATTGATAATGAACTTGTATGTTTTTCATCATCATCTGGGATGAAAAACGGGTGTGTCTGAACTGGAATGACTGGCAATGGAATTGAATTTCTTGTTCTGTTCCTATAATGTATTCCACTTTGATATTTTTCTCTATCCTTTTGATGTTTGTTATCCTCATTGTTTCCAATGTATTTATTTCTATCTGAATCCTCTTGATGCGTTGATGGAAATTTTATGCAGTTTTTGAAGTCCTTGCTTTTAGACCTCTTGCGAATTTTATTTGTCACACTTTCTATAAACATATTATTAGACACATTGTTGTCATAACAGCGCATGTCATCCTCATTTGACCTTGAATAAACCGATGATAGCATAACTGACCTCCGGCTCCTCTCTTCTCGAGGTAATGCATCACATACTTTATCCATGTGATCATCATCAAACGTGTCATTAACGTATTCTACTGAATCGTGTTTACTGGATAAACTAGGACTTTGAGCCACTGACCCATTTTCAAATGAAATGTGTGAAGACAGATCCACCGATGCATTTTCATACAAACGTTTCGGTCCTTCATGAGGGCAATTATCATACCCAGTGTATGTAACAGTATTACGCGTCTCATGATTTGGATTGCTTCGAGTTGTGGGCATTATGCTACTACGCCCAGCGCTACCCAAACGTGCTCTTTGTGATCGTTTAGTTTGATTCATCTCGTCAAAAGTGCTGAGCTTCAACATTTCCGCAACGCTGTAGTCATGACAAATTACTTTATCGGACTGTGGTGGACTGTCTACACTGCCTTTTTCTTCAGCTGTACATGTGTTGAACTTGGTCCGCTTGTAGATTGTATCATTCGTGGATCGCCTACACTTGATGCTGCAATAAATCAGGTACCAATATGAGATTTCGTTTCGTCATTCTTCAGATTTGATTAATGTAAAAATAAAATATATTGTCAGTATAATATGACCTTTCTTCTGGTTAATACAAGTAAGAACATCGAGGTATGTGACCTCATTCTGAATCTTTCTACCTTACAATAAAATATTACTTTCAGACAGAATTATATATTGCTTTCATTGGACATTGTTTGGTATCAAATGACGTATTAAGAATATAGCAAAGCTTTAGAAGACAAAATATATATTGTTCCGTAAAAAATAGAAATAAATAAGCAATGTTGGAATAGTTTACAAGATTTAACACGGAACTTACAGGGTCTCGATCCTTTCAATTATTTCGTCAATGGCTGGGCGTCTGATTCTTTCTCTGTACCAACACCGCTTCATGATTTCGTACATTTCGTCAGGACATCTTGCCGGCTGCGGCGGATGTTGTCCTTTATGCAGAGCGTCCAAAAGCTACAAGAAGAAATTTCGACGGTAGTCGGTATTACTTGATACAAAATCATTAAAATTAGATAACTAACTCATGTCACATTTGTGCTTGTAAAGAAAGTTTGGGAATACGACTTGTGTATTTCAAGTTTGTGTCAAACTTCTATATAAAAATTTATCTTATGTAAAATATATAGGGCAAAGAAGAAAATATAAAAATATTTCGAAGGCTCTTTAGAGAAAATCAAATATTTCTTTATTCTCAAAAAATATACAATTTTCATTACCTTCATATGACACGGTTTAACGAATATTTGTACATTCAGAACTCATATTCAGCGAAATTTCTTTTCTGGCAAAGAGATTAGACGATTCTATGATGGTGTAGACAGAGATAAGAAAAGTTAGGTTAGTAATCAGCCAGATTTCTCTGTCACATAGGTGAGAAAAAAATATACATTTTATAAAAACACAAATGTATCATCATCTTGAGTTCACGTACCTTATATCTGGATACATGAGCTAGAGGTACGCTTGATAAGGATGCCTTACGCCCATCCGGTAAGGAAAGTATCTGGTGAACCTCAAAGGCAGTCATGCCAAACTGGTATATGTCGCTGGCAGTGGTATACATTTTGTCATAATCAGAATGAAGAATCTCAGGTGGCATCCTTTAATGATATGGCAAAATTAAGAACTAGCTTTAGTTAGAAACGTCAAGCCAATCAAGGACATTTACTATCTAGGGTACATGGCAAAACGTACGAAATCTGCTTAACGCTGATAAGCCGATCTTATTTATTATTTAAGAAATGTTTGTCATATCACTATGTTCGGCAGGGGGTAAAAAGATGTGATCTAAACATGTACATTAAGCATTAATTATTTCGTATTGGATACAGATACAAAGTACGTACATTTCTTAAGGTACAAAACTAATTTGTATATGAATCATATATTTAAATCACATTGAAATTATCACTGAAAATAGATCAAATTTATTAAGAAAAAGACCGGAACCGAATCAGTACTAAGTGGTGGTCTCACTTACAAGATTTTTAGCCAAAGTTACGAAGACAAACAGTGGCATTTAAATTAAAGAGCATTATAAGAGCCATTTGCAGGATGAAACAATATTTTTATTGGTTCTCTTTTAAAAGAAATTGCTATTAAAATAATCAAACTGTAAGGAATTAGTTTTGAAGTCAGTAAATATTAATTCCATTACCTTTTTCTTTGATCTAAACTCGGATATTAAATCAAAGATTGCGTATTTAAAACTGCTTACTCATTTAAAGTTTCTTCGAAGTCACAAACGTTTTCTTCGGAGTCACATTTAATCATAATTATGCAATCAAGGGCAGAACACTTACAGAAATCTTACTTTATGTAATACTAAGAGATGTTGATACAGGTATCCAAAGATGTTTTATTCCTAGAAAATGTGAGATTTGGACGATATTTAAAATACGCTACCAGTGTCGTCTGTCTTCGAATGGTTCTCCAATGACCCATTCCACATCTGCTGGCAGGGGACACGCACGTGAGAGTCTCAGAAAGTAAATCTGTACGTAAAAAAGCGACTAAAGCAATCCATTCGAAGGATATTTAGAATAATAATCCAGTTTTTGTCGAATTTATTTACAGATACTATTTTCACAAAACTGCCCTAATATTACAGAATTTGTAACTCAAATTGCAAGGGAATCATAGTAAAGAAAATTCTACATAAAATATGAGAAATGATCTCTAATCAGCAACACAGGCCCCACATCACTATGTACACATAATTCACTTATAATTTGTACATCTTACAAACAAGATATTGGTTATTTATAAATCAGTTCCATTGTGGTGTACAATATACCAGTGGAATTATAAAGTATTTTACGCAACTCTGTTTCATTTTATTATCCTGCATGTATGTGCAAGACTTTGTTGTCTTGTTCTAAATATGATAAGAATGATCCCCATAAATTTAACGTTAATTCATTTTCCATAAATTATAAGGATTCGGATCAGTCTATGTATGTTACATACCTCTCCATTCTGACCAATCCAGACATCCCTGGCACTGATGCACCTCACCAGCCATCTAGCTCTGTGGAATTGCTGTATACATTTAGCTAGTTGAAGTAACTTTTCTAAAACTTCGAGGCTGTCTTGGGTCTGAATCGCAAATTCACGGAGGCGACAACCTAGCGGATATCTGTATATCTTCAATTGAAAAGGAACGTTTTAAAGTTATTTCATGTTGATTTATACCAATAAAGGTAGCGATTAAGAGATTATATGTTTATGGGAATTGACACTTATAAGACAGCCAACGAATAAAGATCGATGGAGTACATGAAATATTGATATAATCACTCATGACAATATTTTCAACCTTCTTTGGTGTAAATTGATGGGTTCATAAATATAATGTCCGTAACATTAAATCAAACATTAAGATGTTCTCTATGCTTTGACTATATATTATGACTAATCTGCCATACCTGCTTAAGAGACGAAATTAGTATTCTACAAGAAAATGTATGTCAATCAATATGGGATTTATTCCTCCTTATCTGAATTTGATTAACTGAATCAACTTGGTTCAGTGATTCGAAAGTCAATGTTGACATGTTCTTGAACACTTCATTCATGCAAATTAGCTGGGTGAAAATTAGCCTGTAAGTCCATGCACAACACGATGATCCAGTAGGTGTTACATTATTTGTATCTTGTTTGATATTGGTAGATAACAAAACTAGACCCGCTAGACCATTAACAGCTCTGGTGAAACACATGCTACTAATCTTTTCTAGCAGTGTAGATCAGTTGCATTATCATCTTAGGACTTTACCTAGTTAGTTGGGTATCATCTCCTGCAATTCTTGTAACATAAACAAGCAATAAATTTGACTCCTTCAAGACTCGGTTATTAACCGAAACAAAATTGAGGTAGTAAATATAGCGCAATTTCTTTTAAATCTATAAATTCATGCTGCTCTAACATCCATATTTGATAAAGCAAAATAATTCTTTCAGGAAGAAAAATATGTAGATGTTTTTTCTTCGTACTAACCATCTGCATGTAGCCGTCGTTTTCATAACTAATATCTATTGTATCAATGCCCATAATCCTCTTTAAGGTCTGTCGATTGGGAATCGTATTGTTAATGGCCAACTCACTAAGCTGCTCCGTCACAACCAGGTCTGCTGTTCGCTGTAATAATGAAATTATACGTTAGAAACCGAAACGTTTATTAATTAACCTGGAGAACAAGACTGGCATGCGTATTTAACTCTACAGGTAACACAATGTCCAACTATTTCTTTTACTTTGATCGAGTGACAGGCAGGTTTTTAACGGCACATCAATACATGAAAGGTCATATGGTGCTAAAGCAATTAGAATAATTAATGTTCCCTAGAGACACGTCACGGTGGCTGGGTGAGCAAGGCCTGGATTCGAACAATCGCTTTTCTGGTTAAATGTTCTCCACGATAACCACTAAGTAATTATTTGCAGAATTTGTAATTCGCATTCGTATTTGTTTTTCCATTATTATTTCTTCGTTTCTTTCTTTTCTTTCCAAAATACTCACTGATTAGTCGAGTCCGATTGCAAACTGTACAGATCCATAGCTGATGTCACATAATGAACCTGCTGCTCAGGATCTTTACTGTTTGCATTTGGACACAACTTCTAACCCAGTATATATGGTATTACTCATTTGCTTTGCATCACCCTGTTCATCTAACCCTTTCAGTCTGTGAAAGCAATTAACAAGTAGTGTCTGATATTTAGCGAAGAGGGCTTCGTTATCTAATGACTGAAATTACCTTCAAAAAATTGGGTTGGTTCATGGAAGTTACCAAATCAGCCTCTGTTATAGCATTCTTCTCCACATTCTGTCCTTCAAAAATGTTATAGTACTTGGCTGAAAGGTAATAATTGTATACACTAGAGTTTGTTTACTTGTAGCAAACACATGTTATCAAAGTATATCACCATCACAGAAATCTATTTGCATATGCATAGGAAATATCGAATTCCGGCTCGTATGAATGTATAGAACATGAATGTACCAATATACCTGCCATAAGTGACTACTCTGTGGGTGTGTGTGGGTGGGTGTGCGTGTGTGCTTGTGTGATAACAATCATTTGGTCATAAAATTGTAAATTGTGCACATATTCGTTATCGAAGAGATGGAAGACGCTCAACTGCAAGGAGTTGCGCAATATACATGTACAGATCCACTCTTGTGAAGTTTTTCTGATTTGTCTAAATGACTTTTAACCAAATTTTACCTTACTATGCACACTAATGTGCATTATTTCTAATTAGAAGGAAATAATCTTATGACATGTCGTTTGTACGAAACATCATTTCGAAATAAAATGTAGGTATGTGTGTGGATATACTCACTGTCACCTGTAATCTTCATGCTCAGTATGACTGAGGGAATCGTCTGTGAGAGACAGAAAGAAAGAATATATATATATATATATATATATATATATATATATATATATATATATATATATATATATATATATATACATACATACAGAGAGAGAGTTGCTAATGATAGAACAGATAGAAAAACTATTTAAGGTAAGAAAAGATCACAAAATATCCATTAAAAAATATAACAGATGCATCTTTCAATTAACATTGTGGTGTATAAATATGCATAATCCTCACTAATGCAAAATATTTAATCAAGAGGTCATCTATCCATTATACGCTCGGCATACGTTAAGCTTTGACATGCTATTCACGTGAATTACTTTGAACAATACGTGTCATCTTACCATGCAGTAGAAACGGTTGGTTTGCCTGGTTATGCCAGCATCGAAGGAAGAACAATCACCAACCTTCACTTAGCAGATGATATTGATAGCTTAGCAAGAGATGAAAAAGAACTGGCTGACTTGGTTGAGCGCCTCGACAAAACATCCACAGCATATAGTATGGAGATTAGCGCCGAGAAAAACAAACTGATGACAAACAACACCAATAGCATCAGTGCAGAAATAGCGGTCAGTGGACAGTAGCTGGAAACAGCCTCAAGCTTCAAGTACTTGGGATCCATTATCACAGATGAGAGTTCCAAACCAGAACAACTTTGCATGATTGCCCAGACAACAGCAGCAATGACAAAGTTGAGACCAATATGGAAAGACACCAACATTGCTCTTGGTTCCAAAATAAAGCTGGTGCCTCAATTGTCATATCCATTTTTCTATATGCTTGTGAAACACGGAAGCTCACAAAGAAACATTCAAACCTTCGAAATGAGGTGCTACCGCAAGATCTTGGGCATCTCATACATTGACCACATAACCAACAAAGAGGTCCACAGCAGGATCCAACGAGCCATTGGACCCAATGAAGACCTCTTTACCACTGTGAAAGAACGCAAAATGAAGTGGTATAGTCATGTATCAAGATCATCTTGCGTGGCAAAAACAATATTGCAAGGCACAGTGCGGGAGTGCAGAAGAAGAGGCGGACAGAAAAAAGGTGGGAAGACAATATTAAAGAGTGGATAGTTATGGGGCTTGAAGGTTCCCAAAGGGAAATAGAAAACAAGGAAAGATGGAGGGAATTGGTTCTAGAGTCAATTGTTGTGCCCCTACGACCTCTTGGTTTAGGGATTGATGATGATAATAACGATGATGATGATGATGATTTCCCATACCAGACCAGTATGTCTTGGGCGAGCAGGTTTGTAGTACCTATAAAACAAAAACACCCGCGAACACACAAGTTGGCTGTTTATATTGATTTATATTTTCACAGTTATTTACCTACTCTATACCTTCCATGGAAAGTATTTTATCTTTTACTACATTGCTATTGTCATAAGTGTGAAAATTGTAAGATTGGTTACTTTATGTCGTTATTCAAGAGAACTTATTTGTTTAATTCCAAATATTTATTTGGATAATCTTGAGTATATCCATTTATTTGCAGCATGACTTGTGTTTTCTGACCATGGAGAATTAAATTCAAGTTTTAATGATGGATACGATTCTGTGCAATACCTATGTTGAAACAAATTCAAAAACAGGTTTTAAAAAAAAATGGAATTTCAATATCAAAAGGGTAGACTACAGAATTATATTTAATAACATATTATTGTTATTATTCTGCATCGACATATCTTTTGATTACTTTATGCGAAATAGTTTTCACATTTTATTTCTCGCTTCAATCATTCAACAAGTACTATGCATGTTACGTCATTAAACAACGTCATTTCAAAGTTAAATCATTAAGCATGATGCTTTGAACGTTAGAAAAGCAAAGATACGAGAGCAATAATTGAGGGTTTTAAATTAAATAATAATTAGCCCTTAATTACCCGAAGTCGGGGTAAACCTATGTAGCTTTTCTTTATCTACATACCCATTCTGGGAGATAATTTTTTCTCTTCTGAGCGAGCGAGATCGGAGGGTACTGTTCACTCTTCGTCCACACAGATCTTAAACTTTCCTTTCCCTTTCCTGAAAGTTATCAGGTAAAGAGACATTAATTGAATAATCGTTCGTCTTTAAATTGTGCTTCGATGAAAGTTTCTTAAATTGAGTGTGGTCGGGAGAACAATGATAAGAGACCCACTGTGAAATACTGTGCCATTATTATTATTATTATTATTATTATTATTAATGATGATGATGATAATAATAATAACTAACTTGAAATGTACACCTCATGTCAGGGACTTTCTGCGCACCTGCTGACTATAGTGTGTTTTAATTATAGCTGAACTCTCGAATCCCATAAATAATTACAACAAAAGACTAAAATTGCCAGAAATCGAGTAGAATACATTCGCACGCTGAAGTACTAAAGGCACAATAAAACCATTTCAAAATCTGTATGATACCTTTATGTAATTATTGCACAAGTTAAGATAAAGAAGATTTCTAGTATGTTAATAGTTGAAAGATAAACACCGTAGGAATGTTTTGACCAATCGATCAAGCGCCATAATAAATGCTTAGACTTGTACCCTGGTCTCATTTGTAATGCTTTGCACAAGAGACCAGGCACGTACAGTTGAAACCGATTGACAAATTCAAGATAGTGCACCTAATATAAAACGACGTTTTTTTAATCAAGAAATAGCATTAAATCAGATATTTCACTGGCTTTTTATCTGTATTAGTCACAACCATGTCCATTAAAGAGGTACTGGGAGTTTGTTCAAAGTGGCGCTTTGTGTTACTGTCCCTTTCAGACATGATGTAGAACGGGGGACGGGAGTAAGCTGAGTGATTGCAAAGTCGTATAATTTTATTTGTGTGCGTCAGAGATGTTCTATTTGAATGGAAGTTTGATCGAGTGTGCATCAGAGTTAATTGACATTAAGTTTAAACATTTCAAAATATACCGATTTTCATGTCACTGAGCATACCTCTATTTTAGAATGCATTCATGTAACATATGCGGGATCGGGGAGCGTGGAATTAGATTGGTAATGCAATAGATACCTATTAATGCCATTCCAGTTAAGGAGAAGAATTCTGGGGTAGAATCATTACTGGCCAGAATTATCAGGTATACATTCAATACAAAAGGCATAATAATGCTTTAAAACGTCAGACAAATATATTTTCAAAACTTTTTCTGTCCTGTATGGCTTGCTAAGAAGATAAAGCATCAGTAAAACAAAATTGGAAGCTTTACAAACACATTTGGTATTTTAAAAAATTTGAGTTGTTGTTTGTTAACCACATCTTTGAAAAATCTCAGAGCTGCATGAGTAGTATTGTTATACACTATTGTATTGAAACACTTTAAGCGGCAGTCCTAATAAGTCCTAGACAACCCTAATAGCCCTGTGTATTTGGCCCAGTCATACTTTACACCCAGTGTCACATAACACCCAGTTACACTTTAAAGTTATAATTAAACAGACGTCTAAAACCTGGACACGTCTTTGAGCAAATTGCAAGTCTGTGCATGTTAAGTTACTTCAGTCGACACATGAATGTTGAAGCTTATCTTTGGTGTCAGTTTCTAAGCTTGCACTATCAGAAGCATATACTTATTCCCGTATAAGAATGTGGAAGGTGAATTGGTGCCTTTTGCATACTGGTGGTCTGTCTGCAACATATATTATTTTTTCGTTTACAAAGTTGCATAAAATTGTCAGTATTACTTTACATCAAATATTATCTCTTTTTAAGTCAAAACATCATCTATACCTGACAAAATTAAAACGTAACATATTATTAAGGTCTAAGATGAGTTATGCTTTTGAGGGTTTTTTTAATCCAAAGACCGACTGTGCTTAATAAGTACCTAGTAAACCTAGAATTTACCTTACACCATAGCACGTTTTTTATCTTGATATTTTTTAGTTAATGGCAACTTAAATATAATAAATCTATATTGAAAAGGATGCGCGATTTATATATACAAAACAAACACTTAGCACAACATCTACGAGAACATCTGGACTTATACTTTATAGAATCACTTGGTGCGATTTACAACAAGAGATATAACAATGCAAAGTTGTGTAGGAATTATAGACGAGCGGATTCGTGTGTCTATCGCATGTTTTAACCTAATTTTAAGTTGTGAGCAAATGACATGATAAAATATGGTGAGAGATCGACGCCAGAAATTATATGCCTGTAGAGTTTTGCATGGGGCTTTTGAAGGAAAGATGTTAATAATCTAGTTTCCTGCTTCGTATGCTCGCCGCATTGCACTCCGCAATACGAAGTCAGGTGAGGGCAGACGCCATATTGTCACGTGATCAAAACAAATTGCCTCGTATGGAGAGATCTGGTTAATCTAACCGCGTCACATTTATTCCTTTAATATTCTGTTTGTTTGTAGCAAAATGTGAACTTTACTACTATTTTCTATTTGAACTACAGCAGTCTTTTTCTTATGTTTAAGCTTAACCACCCATTTGGTCATATAATTATTTTAACAAATAGTTTTACTAGTAGGCGAAGATGAAGGAAAAGGGTACATACAACGATATTTTGTTAGCATTGCACATTTTACACAGCGTCATCTCAAACATTCCTTATCCAATCAATAGCTTAATAAATTTGACGTCGAAATTTATATGAGGTGATATTTGGAAGTCTAAATATAGCCAAAGATTAAGACAAAAATATCACACCTCTTTTACGAGGGGGTGAGGTTAGAGATTGTTTAGCAAAATACTGCACACTTCTCACCACGTCATCTTAAATATTCTAGTTGCAATAAATTTCTTGATCAATTTTACATCGATATTGATATCTCTTTGTACATCACACGTCAGACTTTGCCAAATATTAGGATCGAAATAGCAACCCTATTCCACGAGGGGGTAATGTGACGATATTTTGTACATATTGTACATTCCAACTGCATCATGTAATTTGTAAAAGATTCAATTTCCAATCAATTACTTGATACCTTTAACATCAAAACTGATGTAACGCGACAGATGACAGCTTTCATTTGCCAAAGATTAAGACCAAAATACTATCTCTTCTATCAAGGTGGGTGGTTGGGGAAAGTGCGCGGAGTGACTTGTCTAGATAAAGCATTAATGATTAAATAAAACTACATGTACTTTTTTATTAGAACTAAAATGTATCGCGGCAAATTCCTCAAATGATAATCCAATAGGCTAAACAATAAGAACACAGGTAATTTAAATACGATGAAAGAGAAGACGCGAGCAAAACGTTATTAAACAGAGTTGTTACGGTGAAATCAATCTAAAGTCAAGATTTTTCTCTTATTTCACGCTTATAATTGATGAACAAATTAAAGGTCTGAGTTAAGATTGGGTATACTAGGCACCATCCAAACCACAATCCAAAAGAATGAGTTTTCCGTCGGAACAGTATTGTTAATTCAAACCAGCTTGAATGTTTCCTTTACCAATATGACTGCTATTAATTCAATTTTATTTGTTGGGTCATAAATTTAGAAACATTTTATTTCGTACATAACCAAAATAGAAACTTTAAAAAGAGCATTGAGCTTTTCAATATGAAGATTTTAACCAAAGTTTAGTGTCTATCAGGTAATTTATGGAAAAGTACTTTTGCCACAGAAACCAAACTATCCCATAAGGATTGATGGACAAACCACTTTTCCTTATAAATATATCATTTAAGCCTTGAACATAAAAACTGCACACTGGATCCAGAAACATGAAGAAGTTTAAACGCAAAATACTGATTTGTGTTTGTGTAATTATTGTTTATAGGATCAGCTTAACTGCTCAAGGCAATGAATGCAATGCAGCAAATATTCATGACTTCCTATTCAGCTAGAAAGGCCAAAATAATTCCGAGTATTCCAAAGATCGTGGAGTTTGACAAGACAATGTTAGGTACATTATTCGATTTACATGGTCATATCGGGTAAACCATTATCTTATATTTGTCAACCTCTATTGCATGAAGCCTAAACCGATAGTCCAATAATGAAGTAATCTTTTCTTTAAAATATATAAAACGCCATTGAACCAAATGTAATTAGGTTGATCCTCTGGCGTTTTCTATCAACGGCACAGTACTTACTAAAAGAGATAACAGGGCGTACGAGTCCGAGTACAGAAGTTTTAGCCTTAGCTGGCAAACCACAACAACATAACACGAAATCCGAATCAAAGATAAAGAAATAAAGTAAAAAGTAATAAAATCAACTCCAGTCATCATATAACATCAATACTTTAATACAAGTTACCATTGGCTTCAACGTTTGCAGAAATGAATTCGTCCAAAACTTGTGCTAACTCTTTGGCTGTTATCCTCTCTTTTTCCTCATCAAAGCATCGAAGTATTACTTTAAAAATCTCATTCGGTACACATGGCGGGTGTCTTGGGGTCAGATTACCTTTTATTACCTTCAAAGAAGATAAATTGAATTCAGTCCATTTATTTACACGTATGAACAAATCACACGATGTAAATGAAAAATATATATGGTACGTACTACACAAACAGAAGTCATAACGTGGACTGTCTTTTTAATAAAAAGCAAATATTTTCTCAAAAACTGTTCAAATATTTTCCAATAGCTAATATGCTTCTCTGTTTATTTCATATATCAGCCTTCCAACAAACTAATACAGTAACTGTTCGAAATTATTGATTTAATTCAGCTGAGACGACCAGTAATACTAAATATTTCTTAATTCATTTTTTCTGCAGAAGTAAAGATATACCGAAGTGAACGACGTGTTAGAATAAACATAATTGGAAAATGTATACTATATTACTTAACTAAAGAGTTTCAATTTTGTCATGTAACTCAGTGTTCGTGTTATGGTTATACTGGTGATATTTGTAGGTGAAAAAGACGAAAATAGAAGCACAATGGCGAGGAATAGATGGCAACCATTACCATTTCCATTATGTCCCCCGTTTCTTTGTCTCTGTGCTCAGTGAACGGCCAACAACCATGTGTAAAAATCTCCAGGATAAAGTGCCCAAACATCCAAATGTCTGTTCCCACTGAAAATTTGTCATACAGAAGCGACTCCCTGGCCAACCACCTCACTGCCAGCATCTCTCTGTCAGCTGGAAAGCATTAACAGGTTTTAATAATGAGACTCCCAAACTGTAAGAAAATGAAACTTTGTAACATACACTTCAGCACAATAAACCTATAAAAACAAGTGCTTTTGTGTCGACTGTGTATAAAATATTTGGCTTGAAGAATTGCTCATAGTCATTCAGTATCCAAGCATTGGTGACAGTAGCTTAAAATTAATTTCAAAAGGTTTACATTAATAATGGTCCAAAGTGCAGAGCATGCTATAACAAGCTTGGTCGCATTTTTATATAAACTTTTCTTTGACAAACATGATAATAATAAATTATTAGATTTATTTCAAACTTGATTTTTAAATAGTCTTGGCCATTCATAAATGTCGCCTGTAATTATTTATCCATACAGTCAAGCTAACGTCTATCTGGAATTTGTTTATCCATCTTCTACTTGTATTGATATTCATTTACAGTTGCATTACATAGTTAAACATATTTTCGGAGACCTGAAATCACACAACCGTGTCAACTGAGAAATTATGTTCATTTTCTTTATTAATTCTCGTTTTTGAACGTGGCAATAAACTGAGACATGTTAAGTAAATTATAGCAATTACATAATAGTACTACTGACACAAACAAGAACTTGCCACGAATGTTGTCCTGTTGTTGAATTCAATCCTATAAACTTGGACACAGCTCCAGAACAAATTTGTTGCTTACACAGACGTAGCTTAATCACCTGAGGCCCAAAAATACATAATTTGGTTGACTAATTAAACTTGTTTCTTTTAGAATATAAATGACCACTTATTGTGTCGTATCAAGAACTATGCCGTGATTCGACAGTAATGTTTAAACTAAGGCTTGACTCCTTTTATTGTAAAATGAAAACGGTATATGTTTGAATATTTAATTCTTACCCATATAAAAGAGATCTTGTTTGTTTGGAGTTATTTTAGACACCCGAAAGTTCTCCAGCTTCACGTGAAAGCTATCTGGACAAATTTTAAACTGAGCTGTCGTGATGTCACGATGAAGTACGTCATTGTTGTGCAGATACATGATGGCTCTCAAAGATTCGGAAACAATGTGAGCCAATTGAGAGTAACTGAGCCATTCTTTATTTTCTCGTCTAAAAAGCAAATATTTCAGTAATTTCACTCCATGTGGATTCTCCACAACAAAGAACAGAGGCATGGGTAAGCATTGATAGGCAAGCAGCTGAACCACATGTTCGTGAACTCCGTTCCTTTGTAAACTTCTCAAAGTTTCTAGAGTGTTCAAAGCAGAATCTGTTTCTCTTTTATCTGCTTTGTCCTTGTAGTCCTCTTGAAAGCGATCGAGAATGCATTGATTACTTGGAATCAGACACCAAACGTCTACTTCTTGAGACCCAATGCTACCAGAGTGCATTGCCCAAGCTGGAAGAAAGTCCGATTTTTTTTTCTCTATTGAATTCGAGTGAAGGCATAGCCTCGCTTGCCGCAGTTGATGTGTTACGTACTCAAAGGTGGTAGACTTTAGATTTTCCAAGACGTTTGTTTTGGAAATGATTAATTTCCGAATATCACGATTCTTGTGAAAAACGAGGCTCTTAAAATTGTCACACACGGCTTCCTTTACTTGGTCCTTGGTGTCCATCGTCAGCTGAATGAGTTTCTTCATGTGCTCGATTAATTCATTCTTTCCACTGACGTCTGAATAATAATAATAATAATAATAATAATAATAATAATAATAATAATAGAAATAGTGGTAGCTGGTGATAAGGCTTGATAATAATAAGTACTAATAGTATCAGTTAAGCTGGAATAGAATAACCCTAGAAACAAGGCCAAATTAGAAATCCGTTAATTAATATTCAATTAGATCCTGATACATAACCAGTCATAACATTATACGCGTTTTGTCTAAACGTGCTGTATGAAGTAGCTATGTGGTCTAACTTAATATAAGCAACGGTGTTTTTCTATTTCTTTCTTTTATTCGGGCGTGGGTGGGGGAGAGATTACATACATTTTTCTCTGCGTGACACAGAGACAAAACTACGTATGCGTTTTGCTCCAAGTTGGCAGAAAGAACGACTTTCGTACGGCGCAGGAATGCTAGGCCGTGAGATCGATACGTGTGTTCTTTCCCCGGAGTCGGAATAAAACACCTATGTGGTTTTGTATTTATTACATATCCCCTTTTCAATTCACGCATTATTTATTTTCATGCATAATTATTTATTTATTTTAAATTATAGACATTTGGAGTTTTTGTTTTAAAGATTCGTCTTTTACAGAAACGGGGCTAGGCCTACACTGCAGATATATACTCTGCAGTTACGTCATCGGTCTGTCTGCGGATATGGATTTTCTCTTTAGCTTTTGAATCTTTTTATTAAAACAAAAGTTGTATGGGACAGATAAAAGGATTTAATCTGCAGGCATTAGCAAGTTGATTTTTATTTCTTACTTCTCAAATGGAACATAGATTTACGGACCAGTAAACACACACTTTGGTCTTTCTTTCTGTGTTCCACGCTAGCCAAACAATAAATCGCGAGATCGAAACTCGCAGCAGCTTCCCAAATTTTGTTTTATTATTTTATATTTTTATGTTCAACCTTTCTCTTAAAATACCTCATCCCAGTATGTTATTTTTTACTCTTTAATTATTTCATGCTGAAAATTCTGAAAATTTTATTATTTTGTATTTTTATGTTCAACCTTTCTCTTAAAATACCTCATCCCAGTATGTTATTTTTTACTCTTTAATTATTTCATGCTGAAAATTCTGAAAATTTATTTTATCACTCCCGTCCTAGAATGGGCAAACTCGCTGCCAAACAAGAGGTCGCAACTTCGAAACTTGCGGCAGCATCCCAATCGTTTTACCTTTTTGGTATTATTATGTTTAAAAACATTCTTTTAAACTCGCTCATCCCAACTTTTTTAACTTTTTTTCTTTTTTTATATTCTCCTCCTAGGATGGGAAATTAACATAGCAAAAGAATAAAAATGCAACAAAAAGAAGACAAGATGAACAAATTATTCACTAATCTTTTCATTTTTCAGAAGAGCAAATGTCATGAAAAATTACCTGACATACTACCATTGGTATACATGTTGACAAAAGTTCAAATTCAGTAATGTTCATCAAGCGTTCTCATACTCACCTGCTTATCACAAATATCACCGGCAAGGGCAATATTTTTAGTAAACTAAGCTGTTGGTCTTTTCTCGCAAAACTAGTTCAAATAATTTTCAATGGTAAATTAAATCAAGCTAATCCTCATAGTACATAGGATATTGTATGGCGCAGAAATATTTATAAACCTGTAGCAACATAGTTATTTCACCTTTTTCAGTCTAATCACAGTATTCATTTGACGAAGTGTTAACTATTTGTTATCTGATGTAACAAATTTTATCTGATTGGGTTCGTGGTATATACTACAAATGCTTAAATGTGATCCTCGTTTGGTTGGGCGGAGTCGTCTTTAAGAAAGTTTGCCCTTATAATAACTGGTGTACATGACTTGATACGTATGAAAAAGAATGCAATCATTGACGTATCAAAATATGTATGTAGGCCTTAGTAAATCCATACCCATTTCAAAATTTAACGTTATCTTCTGAATGAAATGAACAAGTCGTATAACTATGCTGAATTCCAGACTGAGACTCTCGTCTCCTGAATTTGTTAGATAATACTTAATGTAGATGCTGGACAACAGTTAACTTTTTTTAGTTGCGTCACTTTTGTTTGAAACACAGCAAGTTCCATTCTTCACAATGGCGCTAGGCTAATGGAATGGGGGAGTGGGGTATGATTTTTCTGCAAAAGAGGGAACCTTAGCAATATTTAGCCTCGTGATCATTCACACTTCGTAAAGTTGAGCTTTTGTCGCATGATATTACAACTTCATTTAGCATACTAATTACCTACTTGATAATTCCTGATGCAGGAGAATATGCTTGCATGACCTTGCAAGAAGGTATCGGTACGTCTGAGACAAAGCCCTTTTTTGCTCTTTATTCGTCTTTTTGTAGGGGGCGATAATCTGTGGAGCTATGTCTGCTAATAATCCCGCCAAAGGTAGTACACTGGATCCTAATCTGTTAAGCTGTAATAGAAATAATAATGTTTACGGTGAATCATATGGCTTTTACCTTTTCGCTACTATTTTAACTTACTGACGTACTTGTTAACGAGGTAAGAAAATATGTTTAAAGGACAGTCATTTAGCGTCTTTTGAAATATTGGCCTACATCCTGAAGCCTTAATCAGATGCATCGGGCATTCGCGTGACAGTGAGAGTACGATCATGTGACAAAAGTCTTTTAGCACAACGTTGGTATCTCACTGTTGCTTTTCTGGGGGTAAACTTTTGTTTATTTTCCCCTTTATAGCATTCTCAAATCTAATGGAGCAAAGATGCTGCCAAAAAGATATAACTGAACGTTTAATTTTGAGAAATAAACATTTTAAACAATAAGTGATACTTATTGCATACATATAACCAAACATGCAAAGCAATATCAAAACATACAAGAGGAAAAAAAGTATCACCATGTTTATTAGCAGGAATGTCAGGGCGATCTGTTCGGATATGTCCATTTTCGAAACTGCTTCAACCAAGAATTTCGTGTTACTTTCTCTCTTCAAAGCCTGATCCCAATCTCCCATCTGAAGTATGCTGTCCTCCTTTTCTATTCTGCAGCTGAGCCTCCTCAAAAAAATCTCAAGGCCCCGTATGAATCCCCTCGAAGACTCTCCGAGATTATTCTGTGATTCACGTTTGGAAAGCTGGCTGACGAATTCATGCAGAAGTTCTCTCGTGAATCGAACTTTTTGTCGTGACGAAGTCGAATTTGTCAAGGCTCGCAGGTAGACCATTGAAAGCAGTAATATGAATGAGTATGTCAGATCTCTGACCGTTGGCCCGTCACCAATATTAGTCAATAAGGATGTAAAAACAAACTGAGATGCTTTGATAAATTGTTCCTGGTCGCACATGAGCACGCTGCTCCTGAAGCAAATCAACTCTATTTTGTCAATCGTTTCAGATTTGATAATCATACAGTCACAGAGGAGCAGCTCTGCGAGCTCTGTCAAGTTGTTTTCATATATACAAGCAGGAATATACCTTCCCAGAATAAACTTGCTTAGCACGTCACGGTCCTTCGTGTTGTTAAAGGTTTGGGGTATCATCGATGGAATATGAAGTAAAGAGTCTGGAAAGGGAAAAAGAACGTATAGTTAGTGATCTTTGCCATACTTAGGAAAAACATCAATCGTACCGTACTTTGGAAAATCATAAATCAAAATAATTGAATTAGGTGAACAATCGATTTCTTTCATAACATAGTTATTGATCTATAATTGAAACGATTATTTTAGAAACCAACTGCAACAATATTGAATTGATGCGCAGTGGTCGATTCACCGGAGCTGTATGTATGCATGCATACATACACACACATACATACATACATACATAAATACATACATACATACATACGCACGTACGAACTGCTTTACACCTTCTTCAGATGATGCTACATTAAGAGTGGTGGAATTATATGCTTGCTTGTCTGTCAATTGTTTTGAAGGATGAAAAGGGTGCAATACATGATACTGTGTCAATAGTTTAAAAGTCGAGAAAGGTGCCATATATGCAATGTGTCAGTGGTTTAAAAATCGAAATTGGTGCTATATAAAAGGAAACATTTGAAGCAGTGGCGCAAATCCAAAATCCTGCGCTACAAATATTTATTAATGGGAATTCGAACAAAATGCCACTTGAGATCTGGGCAACACTTCTTAACTGGCAACCCACCCATCCTCCTCGACCCCACACTGTAAGGGCCGTGTAGGTGATAAGTTATATTCCTGGTGTGTGATGTGTTTGATACTACAGCCCAAATAAAATAAGTAGAAATCATGTATACCATGAGGTAATTAATTCAGCGGAGCTAGTAGTGGAAACTTCAATAATAGTACGGGCGGGTATGTATGTTGTAGTGGAAACGTCAATAGTACGGGTGGGGATGTGTGTAGCAGAGGAAACTTCAATAGTACGGGCGAGGATGTGTGTAGTAGTGGAAACTTCAATAGTACGGGTGGGGACGTGTATGGTAGAGAGCTAGGAATTAGTCATATCCAAAGTAAAAGACCCATAGCAGTCTCTACAGAATATCAATATGTCTGACAGATTTGAAATTACCCATCTAGACCAATTCATCAGACGAAACGATCACTGTTTATTAAATGAACCAATATCATTTCCAACACGAAAAGCAACTTAAAAAAGAGAAGATTTTTTATTTGTGAATAGTTCAAATGAATTTCCAACTATCTCAAGCTTCAAAATGAATTATAAATTCGATTTTTCAAAAAGGCTATTTTCAACTGATCCTGTTGACAATGACATTAGCACAGCTGTGCGTATCATTCGTAACGTTCTGACATAAAATCATTCCGCCACTGGAAATGTATAAAATTCCAAATAAAAGTCATAACATTTACAAACTTATTATTTAAGAGAAAATTATGGCGATTTATCGTAAACGTTGTTGTCCCATTCGGAAAGCAAATTATAAACAGAATTGTCAATATTAGAAAACAAATATATTCCTGAAGTCATACAAGGGCCATAAATTAACTTTCTTGCGGCTTTGAGACGAAACCATATATTAATTTAGATTGGTGCAAACACTTTTATCGATTGACAAAATAGACTCGCGATGAAAGACAAGTATCAATTATATGAAGCGTATCAGTTTAAATAAGTGGATCTCCTTCGTGATTTTGTAGATTTATAAGAAAATAGTTTACCAAAGTCTTAAATTTATTTGTTGTATCTGTTTGCAATATTGGTTCTGGCTAAATCAATTCAATTTCAAATAAAGCTTTCTTAGAGTTCTAAACAACATTTATAGCAAGTACAAGTGAATGGTCTTAATTGACCGTAAATCACCATGCAAAATAAGCGTAGCTACACATTTCTCGGGACGAATAAACCCAACTCAACCCATACCCAGAGCAATCACGTAATTAATTAGTAATGTTATCTGTCATTTAAAGTGTTTTAGATACCAGCTGATACTCTTTATTGAGCAATTCATGTTTATTGTACTGAGTAGGTCCGAGATGGTGTGTGTGTGTGTGTGTGTGTGTGTGTGTGTGCGATTTGGATTGTTAATGTAGCTCATTTTTTTAATAAGTCATATCACTCTTAGCTACTATTACCTTTTTTTTCAAATCTTAGGTATCAATCGGCCGGGGTTCGAACCCGCGACCTCCCGCATTCGAGGCGGATGCTCTAGCCACTAGGCCACCGGAGCGGTTAAAAACAAAAATAACAGGCGAGTAAATATCTACAACTACAGTTTCACATCCGTTCTACATTCAAAATGTACTTACCTGCAACTAATACCCAAATAATTTATTATTAGCTGTAAGTATTGGTAACACAGAAATGAAATTTTTAACTCAATATTTAGTTATTAATAAAAGTTATAAAATTCTGCCATTTTGAGCAACACTTAAATAAATCGACGTCTATAATACAAGACACATGGGTAGTGTATGCGCATTTACTCATTTTAAATTAAATAAAAATTGTTCTTTTAAAATGTAATACCAATTTTCTCTAACCAAAGTCTATTCAGTCGTGATTATTAAATGATCTGCACCTTAACTGTCACCAAGAAACTTCCAGATGAAAATTATCCATCTCTGTTCTTTTACAATAGTGGCCATGTGCTAAACATGGATGAAAATAAGAGCGTGTCGAGTGGAATCGTCACAATCGAGGGTAGTACGAATTTTTTTGTCAATATGCGTAGCTTTCATTGTGACATAACAGCGCGCGACATTCAATAAGGATTGTACTCGATCACACCGTTAGGTTCGTCCAAAAATGTTTACGTATGCACCTCTTGGAGCGTCTAAATAATGACCTTCCAAAAGAATATGGACGTACACGAATCCAAATGAAGTCAATACTTGCAACTTAAAGGTATGTAGAATCAAATTCTAAAAATAGACACTCATTCCTGAAATTGTCGGTGTTGAATGTCTACATGATCCGTGTGACTTGTACTGTAGGAGGAAACAAGCGAATTAAAATTCGTATAAACATTTTCCACAGGAAGTGAAATGTGTTTCGCTTGCTTTGTCTTCTTTTTCCGAGGATAAACTGATACTCGACCGTGTACTACGCTATCTCATCCAGCTACGACTTGGATCATAACTATTAGTCAAGGGTCAGTACCCACTAATGTAGTCCTTATATATATTTAGAATAGTGTTGATCCTTGGATTAGATCTAAGTACTTATGAAAGTGATCTCAAGGACAGTGTTTATTATTTATAATATGATGTGTGATGTGATTTGGATTTTTAACGTAGCTTTAACAATTTTTCAGTCATATCGCTACCATGTCTTTAATGTTGCAGTTTATAGTGATGTCTAGCACTGGGGCATCGTGCCGCAGACATGTAGCATGATGTCCCACCCAGTTACATTATCCTGGCACCAGGCCGACCAGTCCTAACACTAAACTCTTAATGCTGAACGCCAAACGAGGCAGCTGTAAGTACCATTTTTGTAAGTCTTTATTAGGACTAGGCCGGGGATCGAACCCACGACCTCCCGCATCCGAGGCGGACGCTCTAACCACTACGCCACCGGAGCGGTTTTATAATATGAACATTATGGTATGATTATGTGTACAATTGTGTACCGACGGAGGGGAGATGATCTTTAAATCTCGTATTCAGAGCAGACTACCGATGCCGTCAACCTCAAAATGTCCACGATTATTTTTCAATTGTCATTACAAAATTAAAATTGGCATACTTCTGTGAATTAAAAATTTGTTGTAACTTTCATTCAAATGTTTTAAATCTTTAAAACTGAAATATTTAAATTTTTCCATTATGTAAGTTGGACCAATAGCAAAAGATACATTTTTGCATCTCTACTAACTTTACACAGCCTCTTTTTCAATTTTCCCTCACCCAAAAGTCAAAATTGGTCCTGTTTTCAAAACATATCAAGTCTTTCTCGTTCATGTGTCCAAACAGTCCATGTATGTGCTTATTCGTATTCTTATGTTACGTGTTTAGGCTCGAATAAACAGTAACACAATAATAAGTGAAAGAACAAACTTTGACTATTATATCTTTACGGATGAATATATAGTTTATAACTAGATTACAGTTTGACTATAGACTATCTCAAGGGGGTGTGGGAGACAATATACTGATTTTTTTCTTCTAAAAATAGAAACACATTAGTGTATGTGTTATATAACCATGAAAATATAAGGATAAAAGTACATAAATACATAAAGAACATTTGTCATTTCAAGTGAAGGTATGAAACCCATGTATTCGGCAAAGAAGTTAACATACAGGCCCCTGTTAACACCTCCTTTACCGTCATATTCAATAATATCAAACATCATTCAATAATATTAGACGATATTTTAATGAGGAACAGTTTTTGTATTGTATGATTAAATACATTTTTGTCAACGTATTTTAGAAACAGTTTTCAGTTGACGTATAAGTTCGATATTCTATTTTCGTCTACGATGTTCCATTCTGGAATAGTTTTAGAAACTAAACTTTATATATACAGCTGTATCGCCTCTAAAATAAAAAAAAATGCATATTGCAAATTTCAAACTGAGTGAATAGCGCATGGAAAAGCAGTATCGATGAGAAGTAAATGGAAAAGATGACTACTTTTCATGTATTTTCTGATAGTGTTTTGACACCCTGTAACCATGGCAACGGACATGTGAACACAAAACTGATGTCAGAAATAAATGTTAAACACCTCATATGTACATTATACATAATATAAGGACATTTGGAGAGGGGACAGAAAATGGCCCTTATTCAATATAGTCCTTTAACAAATTATTTATTTCCCTGGAAAAATACTGTAACAACAAAAAATTAAGAACTTACTGTTTAAATAATCAAATCCAAAAATAATCCAAGAATAATCTAGGAATAAAATTTTAGAATTTCTAACCGTGAAATGTTCTAATTAATTCAAGTTCTAGTCCGGACGAAGAATCCAAGATGGAAGGCGATGACGTATGCTGTATCCTGTATTGTGTGGTTGTCTGCAGTTCCTTGTAGAATCACAAGAAATAACACTCCGAATTTGGAAAGCCAATAAAAATATTTAATAAATGTCTTTGTTCAAGAATTATGTATGATCACTAAAACATATTGCCAGAGAAACTAATTAATCTTTCAGAATCTAAATAATCTGAAGAAAATTTAATATATAACTCGAAAACTCACTACAACAGAAAAAAACGACTTGACATCAGGTGTTTTAATCCCAGACTGAGATTATTTCTCTAAAAAATGGTATAAAAACTGATTGCTGCGCAAAACAGATGCCCGGGTGAGGGTCACATGATCATGTTTACATCACAAACTCAAAACATGGCCCTGACGAAAACCAATCATTTTACTCTAAGAATAAAACAAAAAGTTCTTAATTTCACTAAAAACTGTTTAAAAGTCGAGGGTCACGTATCCAACACAGCCTCGATCTCAACCTTATTATTGCCACGTAAAAAATAAATTAAAAAACTTGTTCACTTGACTGTTACTAATTTTGAACTAAGGTCGGGAACTATGTCAGCTTTGTTGTGTTTACAATTGAATCAGTCAAACTCAAACTATTTTCTGAAAAAATTTCCAAATCACGTAAACGAGATCATATTAGAATAGCATGTACAATAAACATAAATTTTTAAAGATGACAAACACAATAAAATTAACATAAATATGACTTAAATCAGATATACGTAACAGTAACCACATTTCTGCTAATATGAGTTATGATAAATATTTATAACCATAGTTACATGACATTTAATGAGATGATGGAGAGGAAAATATTATTGTGATGTCACTCTGTCATCTGAACCATTTTAAGCTGTCAGAGAAGGAGAAATGTGGAAAAAATAGGTCAAAGGAATGAAAGATACTTTCCCCTAGCCTTATTAACTTGGATGTAAGAAAACAGCAAAATGAAGTAATTCTAGCATAACATGGATTCTCTTTATGATTAATAATTTGGGATAATACATTGATTGGCATAGTTTGGCAAGCAATGTATCATCCATAGCTTGGCATTGTATTTATAAGCTGGTGTTACATTCAGATTCAAAATTCTACCTATTATTGCTGACTGGGGCGCTTCAAAGAACACCAGACATGTTCAAACCGATGATCTGAATTAACTTGTTACAGCTGATCTTAATAAGTACATGATTACATCTGCCTCTTGCGCAAATTTCCAACCTTATTTAGACTTTTGGGGTTATAAATTCGCATTAACCTGAGAATATAAGATCTCATTGTACCTATAGGTGATGATACAGGGTCTAAATGTACCTATAGTTGATGTAATTGGATCATATTGTACCTATGGTTTATGATGTAGAATCTAACTGCACCTATAGTTAATGATGTAGAATCTATATATATATATATATATATATATATATATATATATATATATATATATATATATATATATATATATATATATATATATATATATATATATAGATAGATAGATAGATAGATAGATAGATAATTGTACATATAGCTGATCATATAGGATGTAATTGTACATATAGCTGATGATATTGGATCTAATTGCAACTATAGTTGATGGTACATGATCTAACTGTATCTATAGTTGATAATATAGGATCTAAATTTTGTACCTATAGTTGATAATACAGGATTGTATTGTACCTATAGTTGATGATATAGAATCTAGTTTAACCTGTAGTTGATGATATATAGAATCTAGTTTAACCTATAGTTGATGATATAGGATCTAATTGTATATATAGTTGATGATATAGGATCTAATTGTATATATAGTTGATGATATGGGATCTAATTGAACCTATAGCTGATGATATAGAGTCTAATTATACCTATAGTTGATGGTATTGGATCCAATTGTACCTATAATTGATGATCTGTGTGTGTGTGTGTGTGTGAGAGAGAGAGAGAGAGAGAGAGAGAGAGAGAGAGAGAGAGATTTGGATTTTTAGCGTTGCTTTAACAATTGTTCAGTCATATCGTTACAATGTCTGCAGTGTGGCCGTTTATAGTGATGTCTAGCACTGGGGCATCATGATGTCCCACCCAGTCACATTATACAGACACCAGGCCAGTCCTAACACAAACCTCGTAATGCTGAGCGCCACGCGAGGTAGCTGTTAGTACTATTTTTGTAAGTCTTTGGTATGACTCGGCCGGGGATCGAACACACGACCTCCCGCATCCGAGGCGGACGCTCTAACCACTAGGTCACCGGAGCGGTCGATATGGGATCTAACTGTATCTATAGTTAATGATATAGAATCTAGCTGTACCTATAGCTGATGATATTTGATCTAATTGTAGCTATAGTTTATACTATAGGATCTAGTTGTACCTGTAGTTGATGATATAGGATCTAATTATACCTATAGTTGATCTTAGAGACACATAATAGGTTGTACGTACATGACATATCCAAGACTGTTATTTCAATATTGATTTACTTCTGATAATATTGTTTAATTAGTGCTTTGCCACTCAACCTTCTTGCGTATTGTTAAACACAAACAGTTTTGCAAATGATCAAACCTCCTCCTTAACATATAGCTTTAAACTTTATGATAAATCAAGTGTTTCTAGCTAGTTATTTAAGACGTAAATGGTTTAACATACTCTGATAATCTCGTCTCATTTGGATAAATGTTTTTTGTTAGGACTCAGATAACAATAGTAACTTCGGGTCAGGACCAAGAAATGTAGTTCCGGTCTAATTTTTACAGTATTTCATCCTTTCTTTATGATTGTGATACGTGGCTAAGATTTGGCCATTCTTTGTACCTTTCCATATTGACTTCTATAAAATAACCGTTCATATCATTATTTATATTAACGATTGGCGTGTTTAACGAAATTAAAATTAAAGTAGTTTTGAAGATTTTGCAAACACTTCTTTTCACTGACTTTATTTACTAGGGTACAGAGACTAAAAATATGCTGCAAAACTTTAAAGACGAAAAGAAAATTAAAAGATAAAAGACTTCATTTACTCTGCACGTATGTATGTATGTATTTTTAATGCTTACCGGTAAATACGCTATGTAACACACACACACACACACACACACACACACACACACCAAACTAAAGGAAAAACATTGAAAATGTTGACTGAGGACAAATGTATCATTCGTGCTGTATCACCAAACTATATGAATCAGCGTGATAGTTTGGCATCTTGTCGATAAAGCAGCATACAAAAGAGCAATTGGGGACCGCTAACGATGCCAACAGTTTTGAAACATCAAAGAGCACGTGAAAGAAATTTTGGACCATGGATTCAGACCCAGGGATTTTTAAGTGGCAAACTAAATTTAAAACTACTAAATTCAAAACTTTCATAGAAAACCTACATTTCTAACGGTCGCCCTTTCAACGGCACGTGATTATCAGCTTTCTTCATCGCTTCCATCGATTTTGATAAGAGCTGTGCTTTCAGCATGCTATACACATACAAAATTTTACTTTGGTTATTGGTTGGTGTTCAGATATCATTGACTGTATTGGTCTGAACCCATTGTTTGACCCAAAATGCGGTCGAGGATTGTCCAACACAATCTCCATATACATATCAACCGTCTCAGGCATTAGCAACACTTTTTAATATGACTGAGTACTTCTTCAACACATCTCTCTTTCAATGTCAGTAAGTTAAATATACAAAACATAGTATTTATGTTCCCGCTCATTATGGTCAGCCTGATCGATGAAAAATAACTTGAATGTGAGAATTCTATCTCTTGTTTTTTGTAGAAAGTGTTTTGATGCAGGAGTTGATTATGAACTCAAGTTTCAGACGTTTTATGAAAGCAGTATTTGCCTTAAATAAAATGTGCACTCCAGATCACCAGATTAGTAGAACAAGAGATTACTCACCCTCCGGAAAACAGACTGGTTCCCATAGATTTACACCAACTACTTCTTCCGAGGGTTCCAAAGAGGAAACCCTTACAAATCTCTTCTTTCCAATAAAATTCTTCCGTCTAGAAGAAGAAGAAATATCACGACAATGCTGCACTTTGCCTAAATATTCTACTTGGGAGTCCACAGAATTTTCCGATGTGGAAAATTTACTCTGCCTCTCGCTTGTTCGATGTGATTTGAGTGTCCGCGTGTATATTTTCTCTTGTCTTTCACTAGTCAGCCAAAAGCCTTCTGGACAGGTTTCACTCTTAGGCAGTTCATCAAAAGTTTCTTTTATGTCGTCTCCTCTATTCTCGATGATATTATTTAAAAAATCATAAATATCATCTTCAGCTACACATATATCGCAATCGGCATATTTTGCTTCTTCCTCCCTCAGTCGGGTTGCACAGACATTACTTTGAGACTTGTTTACGAGATTGTCCACACCAGAAACGTTTTCATTTTGGACAGTGTTTCTTTGTTGGAAATTATGTCGAATTGTATCCAACAGACGCTGCTCATATCCATTATCTTCAAGATATATCACATGGGCACCCTTATTGATAATATCAACCCACGTGCCAACAACTAACCTGGACAAGCGCTCCTTATCCAGTATTTCTTGATAGCAAAGGAAAACAGACTGGGTATGTTCACAAACAAGAGACAAAACGCAAGGCTGATCACGACATTGATCGAGGAACTTTGTCATGGAAATCCCTTGCAAATGTTCCACCACACATGGAAACTGTTCTCTCTCCAAAATCTTCTCTATGGAAACATTTTTTTGTATACACGCACTTTCTTTGCAAGAGTACACCACAATCATTTTATTGCCGGAATCGCACGCCATAACAAATCACTGAATTTACCCTTTCAATATCTTTTTCTATTGTGCCTTGATCAATAAGTGTTTCAAACGAAGACGTGAGCTGCCCCACTATTGTGAAGCCACCACAAAATATCTTTAGCAACACAGAAAAACTCACAAAATCTAAAAATAATTATCTTATGTTTATAAAGGACAACATGGCAGCAAGGCGGAAGAAAATTCTACTCCAGTTCCAGCGTGGTTCTTTTCCCAATGTAAGTCAGAGAAATTACTTTTACATGATTAAGGAACTGAATCAAGTTCACAGTTCTTCAATAACAAAATATATCATGGTCAAAATGAAAAGTATCTCCTGAAATGTCGAATGTGTTGACATGACTTATCAACTCAAATGCAAAGAACCAGACTTTTAAGTACACGCTGGTAGAATGACACGACAAGGAAGAGACGTTTGCTAATCTACCTTTTGTAGCCATTAATCATACTGAAAAACATATTTAGCAACCATTTGTATGATATCACTTCATACACTTGTAACTGCTGTTGTGTCGACCTTGTTTTCCTTAGCTACAATAGTCCATGAGAATGATCAGTGGCATTTTTAAATTCGTGCCGATCCAAAACATGAATTATTCTCGTTATCATATAGCTCGCGTTAAGTACCTAGACACCTTTGAATTATAATGAGGCCACGAGGTTTTGTGGGGGATTTTTAATGTCATGAGGAAATTAAATAAAAACCTTTATGAATCCGTTGATCGCTTGAAGTGTAAATATTAGCGGGTAATACGAAGGTCACACGACTAGCTCAGAATCGTAAAACATGAGTAATGTTTTGACCTCATGTAATTCATTTTACCCCTAAGTGCATTATCACATCAATTGCATCGAAATAAATGATGCAATAATCATTTTTCACTTTACGTTTCCATTTTGTTTGCTCTACATTGCATTTGATTTACACGCGATTTACGTCTCTTTTGAGTATGGCATAAATACCAATCAAGTATTGCATGAAATAACCAACATTCCAATTAACACTATATATATCAAGATAGTAATCGATTTTTATCTATTTGCATTTTACGGGAATAGTGTGGTGATCGAAGACATGGTGATCGGACAATTGGTGCAGTGTGGTGATTCGGACAATAGATTTTTTTCCAGTGGATTGAGACACGCAGACACTTGGTGTAGTGTGATGATCGGACAGTAGTTTTTTTCCCAGTTGTGTGAGTCACGCGGACATTTGGTGTAGTGTGGTGATAGGATAAGAGTGGAGTGGAGTGAGTCACGAATACACTTTGTACAATATATCATCTCATATTTCAAATCATTACAAACACAGACATTTTTCCATTACCTTTTCACAACTGACTATAACATATTCTCTCAATATGCATCATCTTCTGTGATCGACAAAAGTGCCTATGGAAAATGCTAATTAGTCATATGGGTGAGTTCAATTAACAATTAAATGGAATGGTATTGATCAATTCACTCTGTGTAACGAAATATAATCTTGTGCATGCAAACTGTTTCTGCGAGTACCATATTTTAACTAAAACCTTAAGGTTCACACTAGGCATGGAGAAGTTGACTTTATAAACGTAATACGCAAGGTGCCAGATAATAATGTTTATTGACATCTACGTACGGGATCGATCAAACTAGCCTGCAGGCATTGGTTGTGTCATCGCCTCCAAATATATATGCAGATAGTGTTATCTAATATCAATAACTATCTATTTTCTCGACTGATAATGTGCGCAACTTCATGCATATGCTGAACTCAACGATTATATGGGCTTGCAGAGTAAACTCTAGTGAATAGTTTTTAAAAGTAATATCATTCACCGTGAAATACGTTTCACCTGTGATGGAAATTTCCAAACTCGTGGCAGTGACTAGTAAACCAACAATTTGGCCAGGCTGCAGAAATTTCCATTAAATAACTTTTGGTGCTCATATAGAATTTTGTTCAATGCATCAGTAATCTAAATCACTGCACGCTGACTAGTATAAAGTATTTTATCAGCTCGTAAATTACTGCCACTTGTAAATGACATCCGATAACTTCAAACGTCTTGCTCTGCTTGTATATTGACTCCATACGTAAAACTCCTAACACTGCATTTATTTCTTAGACCCTTCAGTTTGTAAATATTTGTATATATGTATATATATAAAATATATATATATATGTATATATATAAAAGTGTCGTTGGTGTTTACATGCATTATAATGATGCAAGCATCTCTCTCATTGATTTATTTTTCATACATCGCTCTCAAGTAGTGAAGTGGGTCACCCTAGCCTCAATGGGAATTAGCATTACAGGACCCCCCTGGGTCACTCTAGCCCCAATGGAAATTTAACATGGGAAAAAGTCTTGTTTCACTCTAGCCTCAAGGGGAATTGAACATGGGGAAAAAGTCTTGGGTCACTCTAGCCTCAAGGGGAATTTAACATGGGAATAGATCGTGGGCCTGTATAGTGTCAAGAGAAATTGAACATGGTGGGTCTGTATAGCGTCAAGTGGAATTTAACATGGTGGGCCTGTCTAGGGACAATGATGGTAGAGGGCCAAACACAACAGAGACAGAGACAGACATACACTAGTAAAAGCCTGAGATTTATATATAAAGCATTACTAAGACCTGAAATGTTGCTGGGCTGTTCAAAAATTTGCATAATTGTAATGATGCTATAAATAGCTATAATCAAGAAATGCTCAACGACAAAAAGGATGTGACCAAAAGTAACGCTAAAATGACGAAATTGTCCCAGAATTTAAAGGAAAATAAACATATCCCCGAAAATTAAGTTACAATGGTTTAGACTAAAATGGATAAAATTAGTAACTACTTACAATATCAACTTGTGTGACGATCGTGGATAAACACCCATGTATCTATTTATAGCTATAATCAGCTAAAATTCCTATGAAATCCCACTATCTATTTATACTACAACTTGTGGGTTATTCCTTTGGAAAACCCCACTATCTTTTAATAGCCTCAGCTTGAGTGACGTTCCTGTTTATGAACTCTAGTACATATGTATAGCTACAACCTGTGGAAAACCCCAAGTCCATATTTATAGTCTCGAAATTTCCAGCGTCAGTGACGTCACTGTACTGGAAACTAGGGGGATAAATGGCAACAGTGTTGCAAGTGGCTGACCTGAATACGCGCTACTGTAGGTAGGTAGGTAGAATGTATTTGATAGGGATAAAGGGAGTTTTATAGGGACAAACAGAGACCAATACACACACACACACACACACACACACACACACACACAAACGCACACCACAGAGGGAAGAACAAAAAAACAAACCCAAAATATACTATCCAGAGGTTCTTACACTAACACACACACACACACACACACAACAGATCCAAGAATAAAACAAAAATTAAAATATAGTATCCATACAAACGTACGCTAACGCGTACAAACCCCAAATATACTATCCACACAACGTCGCTAACGCATACAAACCCCAAATATACTATCCATACAAACGTACCCGAACTCATACAGTTCCCAAATATACTATCCACACAACGTCGCTAACACGGACAAACCCCAAATATACCATCTACACTCGGGAGGAAGAAGAAAAACACAACCAAATATACGATTTACATAACGTACGCGAATACACACACACACACACACACACACACAAACACACAGGGAAGAGGAAAAAAACAAACCACAAATATACTATTCACACAGAAGGGAGATAATACTAACCCCAAATATACTATCTACACAAGGAAGAGGAAGAATACAAATCCCATACCTACTATCCACACGGAGGTGAGATGTAAAACAAATAAACCCCATATCTACAATCTACGCAGAGGGAAGAAGAAATAAATAACCCAATATACGCTATCCTCAAAGAGGGAAGAGGAAAAAAGCCATAATATACTAACCACACAGAGGGAAGAAGAAAAGCATTATACACTATCCACAAGGAGTGAAGAAATAACCCTTTATATATACTATCAACATAGAATGAAGAAAATAACCCATTATATTCCATTAACACAGAGTGAAGAAGAAAAAGTTTTTTGAAAGCACCTAAACCCTCACCTGCAATGACCAACTCTACAAAACCCATTTAACCCGTTATTTTATGGCATCAGTGTGTGATTTAGGAAACATCAAGACACAAAATGATGAATGAATAGACTGACTATTGTTTACCGACTTGCATGCCTAAAGAGCGTGCGTGAAGGAAAACATCCTTTCATTTCAATTCTAACTAAAACATGTTCCAGAGGGATAGAGAGAGAGGTGAAAGAGCACAATTTCATAAAGTGTGAGTAAAAACAAAACACGTCATCCTTATTATAGAATGTCAAGACTAAGAGACATTTACGTTTTCTTTCTGGTCTATTCTCCTTTAGAAGGTAGTATGAAATTTCACATCAGGGCCAACGCATCGGCTCACATTGTCAATTTTTCCATTTCCATGTCTTCACTGGCACAAGTTCTTCCTCATCTTCAATTTCTTCTTCTTCTGAATCCCTCTTCTCTGTTTCGTTTTGTTTCTGTTTCTTCTCTTTACTCGTAGGGCACTCTGAATCCCAGTGTCCTTTCTCCCGACAGCGATATTAGGCATATTGACTTTTGTCTCTCTTTCTTAGACGAAGCAGGTATTCTGGAGACAAATACCCATTTACCTTTGCAGATATAGCAAACTTCATTAGCGCTTACACACTTTCGTATGACTCTCATCAAATCAACGACCAAAAGAGTAAGTTTTGTTGCCACTTTCGCCTGTGAATTATGCTTTCGTACGACTTTTAGCAAATATTTGACCAGCAGGTCGATCTGTGCTGACTCTTCCATCTTCTTGATCGTTTGAGAGTGGAATGAATACTCTGACGCTAAGACACTCTCCCTATGTACAGGGACCTGCTGCGTATGAAACCTAGTCAAATGTAATTTTGCAATAAGATGAAACGATTTCATTGAGAAAGTAAAAGGCAATGACGTGCCGTGTCGCCTCACACAAGAGCTGAAGTGTTAGCTCAAATCCGTGTCAGCGATTTCGAAGACGACATAACTGAGCTTTCATCAATGTTCTCCACATATGCCACAAAACCACGAGTCCTGCTTCACGCCAAAAGAAATTTCGTTCAGTCCGTAAAATATAGTATCACATCTGAGAAACACAAAAACGAACTTCCAGAAAACTGAGAACGACGACTTACACCTACAACGTAAATGTATGAGTTCAAGTAGTGCGTAAAATTTAGTCAAATTAAATTTTTATAGTCAAGACGAAACGATCTCTTTTCGAACAAGAAAGCAGACACCAAGCGACAATGGCGATCCGTGTCACACAACACTTTTCAAAATGTGTATTATCAGAGGTTTGTTTTAGCGATCTGCACGGTTAAATTAAATGTTGATGTATTTTGCAATAAGACGGACACAGTTTCCTTGGTATCGCCCATGGTACGATTGTTCGTGCATTAGTTTAATTTTTAAAAATATTTTTTTTATATGAATCGCCTATAGGATAGACTCAGTAAAGCATGGCCATTCTCGTCACTGTCTGAATAGCTACTCAAGTCAATTCGAAGCGAACGCGGTAAGAAAATAAGTGTAGCCAATGAAATGGCTTACAACGGGTGATGCATTGTTTTGTTCTAGGACTGTGTGGCATAATAATCCCTACATTCTTGCGTTGTTACCATTACAGTGCAGACAGACTGAAATGTGAACTTACAAGCCCTCTTTGTGTGTGTTGTACCATTTCTTCTTACCACATCAAAATACTGAGCGTCACAGTATTGGTTCGCGTTTTCAAGCTGACCATTTTTTTTATATCTCACTTAAACATTTTAACATAAACACTCACACTCACATCGGTAGAGTCAAAACAGACGTGTTACAGTATTGAGGGGCATGTTATCTTTTTTTCCTTCAAACTAATAAATTTGGGGTTTGTATGAAGTAAAGAACCGAAAGTACAGTGAACCTCAAGGATGATGACCCAATCTGTCTGTCTATTGTTGCGTGTATTTACTTAAGAAGAAATATGACCTCTAAAACACAAAGAGATACGGCAAGCATGATTAGAATGAACACAACGATGTTTTCCTTCACGCCCGTGTAATTTAGAGTTTCAATCCTCTTTCAAGACAAACTTGGTCTCCTTTTGTAGGGCTTGAAATAATAAAAAAACTGAAAAATCTTAAGCACTTTGCTATAGATAATTTCATCAACAGACTAAAGAACATAAATACCGTTACAACACCAGAAAGCCTTAAATCTTCTATCAAAAAGAAATGCATCAAAAAATTAAAGATTAACGATAACTAACCAATGAAACCGAATTGAACAAAGGCAATGACATGTGAAGAAATGTCTCTCACTTTGGAAAGGTAGGCGAATGTAATCTGTCATGCACCATCAACTTGAAAAAATTATAAACAGAGAGAAATCTGAATTCAAAATTCATTTTTTTTTAAAAAAATTGTTTCGTTTCTTTTTTCTTTTTTGGAACAAATCTAAGCACTAATATAGAGTGGAAAAGGGAAAATGCACATAAAAGCTTTGATAGTTCTGAAAAAATGAGGGGATATTCCTAACGTTCATAATCACCTATATATGCTTGGACTTGTCTGTGACTTATCCACAAAACAAGATGTACATATTTCTGGTCAAGCTGCAAGTGTGTGCGTGTTTTGGAAAATGGTAAAAATTGGATATACAATTTTCTCGTGACACTTATAAAGTGAAGAGTCTGTGCAAGTGTCAAAAGCCAAAGTCATATAAGTTTTGTATTTTGTACGGCTTGTAAAGATTTCCACTTTAGAAAATGTGAAGTATCACAAGTTATTATCACAAACAGAAGTGGAACATAGGGGCCTTGCAAGAAATAAAATAACCCAGACAGTTGGTGTCATCAAGAGTGCTAGAGACGGTACCCGAACTTGCTTGCTTGCTTACTTGAATTAAAGTGATTTTCGCTCTAATGGAGCATGTATCACTGATTTAATAACGCACCGCGTGATTTTTAATTACTCCTGGGGAAGGAAAGAGAGCCTCATTCCCCAGGCTTTTATGTACTCTCAGACAATTTTTAAATTTAGCCACTTAGGTGTAGGACTAACTAGTCCTTAACAACCTGACTGAAAGGCTTTAAACACGAGTGGGAATTGTCTCACCACACACTCATTTTTCTGTCCGAGCGTGGTAAAGGAGCAAAGAGGTGCTCAGCAAGACAGCCATGGATGTTAAGTACTCACCAAAACGCTAGCCCGTACTTATTTCAAATCAAGTCCCGTTTTTGCTAATGGACAATAAAAAGTACCAATAATGTGTTAACCACCTGTGCAATTAGTTCAAATCTAACGAGTCTGTTAAATTTCCTACTTCCTAACATATCTGTCTAATATTAGTACTTAGTGTACATAAAAATAGCCATACTGATCTTATTTAAATTATTATGTCTAAGCGACATATACCAGTTTGGTCACTGTTAGGTTTAAAAAGTTAAGTTTGTTGCGGTGTTCCAATGGGTCAAGTTTGTTTCGAGAATAGTTTAGTCAAGGAGGGATACCAAGTCAAATATGGTTCCCTATTTAATAATAAGCAATCTTTTGGAGCCCTAAAAAATCTGTTTTTTCTGTTAGAAGGTAACACGTCTCTCTTTTGCTTTCGCGTTCTTTCCCGCACTCCTAGTCTCATGATTCTTGATATCAGGAAATGCGTAGCCATGATGGGCGGTAATGTAAGCAGCGGCTTCTACCAGTTGACTGAGGGGGTATCCAGTGTAGGCTTGTCTGTAGAATTGGGGAAGAACTCTGACCCCTAATCCCCATTGAGAAGGTCTTGGTTTAAAGGTGTCTAGAGATTTGTAGGCAACGTATTGTATAGCTCTAATAAACTGCCCTGCTTTGTTGACGTCATACAATGCTTGATCTAGCCCCATTTCGGTGTATTTCTCAACGAGGTTCAGCGTCCCCCTCCTCCTCCTCAACCGCCTCAATTTCCTCTTCTGGTTCTGATACTTCAGTTGAGGTAGATAGTTTCAAATCCGCTGCTATGGTGTCTGTCGCTGTTATTGTTGTTGTGGTTGTTCTTTCAGCTGAGATTGCCTGTAGTATCGGAGTGAGAAAAGAACGTAGTGCCTCCGATAATTACATCTGAGTTTGCCATACCGTTTGTCTAACATAATTGGCCCTTTGTTTTGCCACCACTCTTTCCGGGGCGGGTTGTTTGTTAGGTATAGTCGGCTGTTGACTAGATGTTATTTGTGTTCTCGAGGTGGGTGGAGTGCTAACTGGCTAGGTCTGCATTTCTTGCTCCCGCTGCCGTTGCGTATGTTTCTTCCCTCCACACCGAGTTCTGGACCTAATTCTTTTAAGTTCGTTGTACCCGAACTTACATTATCCATATTATCACCAACAAAAAAAAAACGCACAGACCTAAAAGAAACACTCACTCACTTTTTACAGAACATTACTATTTTTAAAATTTTGATAAGCGACGGAAACGAACAACTTAGAGTCACACTTTCTAACCAAGATAAAGAAATCATGTGCTGATAGACTCACTTCTGTATTTTTTCTTCTAACTGACTAACATATCATAGGCAATGGAATGTTATTTCTTTTCGAGAGTATGGGGTAGCCCTGAATTTTTTTATTTTTTTTTTGGGAACTTGAAGCTATGGCGATCGCTTAGGTTATAAGATGGCGGCCTCCTCTGACGGCAGGCTTTCTCACAGGATAAGGTCTGCTTCTTCGGAAAGAGAAGATGAACTCTTTGGTGTCGATACAACTGTTGACAAAGCCTCTGTCAGGTTCATGCTGCTGCTGCTGTTGCTGCTCTCTCTGCTGTTTAAGAAGTCTGTACTTCTCCGTCCATTCTTCTTTCTCCTTCTTGAATTCCTCCTTCAAGAGCTCTTCTTTCAGGTCTTCAGTGACTTTCAACATTATGATATTGTCTATCTCTTCAGGTCTCGGTATCAGACTTGTCATGACCCTATGCAAATTCACATAGGCTTCGTTCAACTTGGCTAATCTTGAGCACATCTTCGTAGGAAGATGAGTCGACAATGGATGGGCAGACTGGAGACTGAACCGTTTTTATTTTCAAAGCGCGGACGTGAAGGAAATCATTATTACACGGTTTTCGAGTCGAACCGTTCAAATAGTGTTATGGGAGGGATAGAGAGAAGTCAAAGAGCATGAATCAAGATACCTATAGTTAAACAAACCACAAAGGCATTTTTTTTCTTCAAAACACAACATTTTTATTCCAAATTACTTAACACTAACAAACAACAATAACATTTTTAACAATAATCCAACAATATAACATCAAACATTTTTTCTAATCACAAACATTTTTTTTTCAATTCACACATTATTTTGGACAGGGCTGACAACGTTGTGAATGAAATTGTGATTTCCACTGTTGTAAGTCATTAGGCCATTGATGGACACTACGTTTCCTAGTTAGAGACAAAAGATAAGCATACTGGTCACAAAACCATCGATCTACTTTCTCATCGTTTCTAGAAGAATGACGATCAAAATAAGTCACTAAATGTTCTAAAGAATAGCCCAGACTACGATGATGCAGAAAATACACACAATATTGTCCACACACCAAGGAATATGTGCCTTATTATTTCACATTATTGAATCGTGTGGTCTGAGCATTTCTTCTCATAAAGTCGATGATATCGTCTTCCAAAGGGGGCAATCCATACAAATCGAAATATTCCACACATCCTTCTTGAGGAAAGTAGACGGCTACCCAGTGGGTTCCTGGGAGATGACTGTCGTCCGTGTTGATCACATAAGCTTGATGGCCTTGAGGTTTGTGATGAGGGAGTTCATCTTTAGCACAGACGACAGGATTCCAAGAAGCAGTGTGCGAACTGTGGTTCAAAAGGTAATAAAGTTCCCAGGTATCCATTTGTGTGTTGTTTTTTTCTTCACAGGTAATAATAAGTCATCAATTCGATCCTGACCTTTTGCTTGAAAATGTCTGAAAAGTAACCGTTTCTTCGTCTTGTCTCCCAACTCTGATCCAAGAGAGCTTCGATGCGATGGATCTCTTGAGTTGTTAATGGAGGACAATAATGTTCACGCAAGCCTTTATACCACTGTTGTAACACGTCTTCTTCCGAGATGAGACTCCAAGCTTCGTCCAGATATTCGTCCAATTTTTCTTCTTGACTCAGCATCAGGCATTTATCGTGTTGAATTTGACTGGGATGATCGTTATGACATCCATAGCAATCTTTCTTGATCAATTCCTTAATTTTTTTCTGTCAAGACTATAGCATAACAGGAAACTAAATGTGATTCTTGTTCTGGCCATCTAGACTTCATCATGATGACTTCTTCGTCTTTGTCTTGGGGTTCTCCTTCCTCAGGATCTTCACATTCCATGTCCAAAGAATCCCTACTATATAAACATTGATAAAAGTCTTCCATGACTTCTAATAGTGTAGAATGACTTCTCTCAAACTGTTGGTTTATATCGTATTGTCAAATTCAGCATACAGGATGACGTTCACCGTATTATCTGCGCGTAGATTTTCTGCAAGCTGAAATTCCACACGCATCTGGCCGGATTTTATAGGGCGAAAATGTCACTCGTCGCTGTCTTGATTTACAATTCGTTAGAGAACCGTTTTCGAAAATGGAGTTTCACTGTAACTTTCCCTTTGGAGAATGGAATATTTTGTCCCAGATCTCCTTTTATAGCAATGTTGACAGTGTCCAAATACGACTTACTGACGGGCAAATAGTGAGGATGTACAAATTCACGGTGTACGTGATAGGTGTTTGCACCTTCCTGGTCATTGTTTGTGGTACTATCCACTTTGAAAGGAATGACACGCAGTAACGGCACAGAGGTGTGTCCCACCACGTTGTACTCCACCACATCGGAATACACAAAGATCAAATTAAGTCCTTGGTTCAGTTCTACCGGGTTTCCAAAAGCTCTGTAAAAATCCATATTACTGTCGATCTTGGGGCTCAAATTGTTTGCGACCATTTCTGCATGTCCACCCAAAATTTCAAACAAACTACCATTGAACCTGAGGGACAATGTGTCCGTATCTTGAAATTTGACCATGAGACGATGAGCCACTTTATGGTACTCAATCTTCACACTTTTTTTGGCTCTGTTCAGTGCTTTGCCAAAGGCTAAGTTGAACCTGTCCGCAATAGCGTCCACCAAATGTTCACCACTAAAACAATGACCTGAAGGAATTTTCAAGGTGTAGATAATGAAACTGGATTGCTGGCTGGTCTTGTGTCCCCTAAAAACCCGATTTTATTGATTTCTTCCTCCAATTGGGCATTCAGGATTTCCACCTCGAAAGTGTTTTGCTTTTCGGTCATGTTTTTGATTTGTGTTGGGTGAATGATTTCCACTAAAGCCACTTCCCAATGGGCTTCGTGATCTAACTGGATGGTGTGAGGTAATTTGACCGTGTAACAGCACAACGTGTTCTTGGGAAACACCTCCATGGAACTGTCACTGGGTAAGGTTAAGTAAAATTGGTTGTTATTGCTCATAATTCCAAGTTTTGTGGCTCTCCGAGGGGTTACTGGACGTCAGAGGAGTGTCTCCGCCCAAAATGGGGTTGTTGTTGTTGTTGTTAGAGTGGTGACTGGCACTGACACTGGACACAAGGTTCCCGTGGTTCCCGTTCGAGGAGAATTTCAGGGAGGGATTAGGAAGCAGGTAACCGATGCAACTGCTCAATACAATGGTCCACAATTGTTTGTCTCCTTGTTGCAAACTCAAATTGGCAATGGCTGCACCGATGACACAATACACCACGAAGGTTTGGCAGAAAAAGACGATTTGCGTTTTAGGCACACGTTCTCCATACCATACCCACAAGGGTTGTTTTTGTAAATCTTGCAGAGAAGAATTGGGTGAAGGAGTGATCGCAGTAGCTGAATCTGTGTGAAAGGCAATGATGGTCACTTCTTTTTATAGTCGATGACGTGCGAAGCGTCGATCCAAGAATCAAAACTGGGCGGATATCCTTTCCAACGTAATTTGACTTCTTTGACACGTCGTTTGCCCACTTTACGGTTTCTGCGTTTGACAATGACTTTGATGTCGTACACGTCGTCTTTTTTGGTGACACGATTTGATTTGAAATAAGTACGGGCTAGCGCTTTGGTGAGTACTTAACATCCATGGCTGTCTTGCTGAGCACCTTTTTGCTCCTTTACCACGCTCGGACAGAAAAATGAGTGTGTGGTGAGACAATTCCCACTCATGTTTAAAGCCTTTCAGTCAGGTTGTTAAGGACTAGTTAGTCCTACACCTAAGTGGCTAAATTTAAAAATTGTCTGTGAGTACATAAAAGCCTGGGGAATGAGGCTGTCTTTCCTTCCCCAGGAGTAATTAAAAATCACGCGGTACGTTATTAAATCAGTGATACATGCTCCATTAGAGCGAAAATCACTTTAATTCAAGTAAGCAAGCAAGCAAGTTCGGGTACCGTCTCTAGCACTCTTGATGACACCAACTGTCTGGGTTATTTTATTTCTTGCAAGGCCCCTATGTTCCACTTCTGTTTGTGATAATAACTTGTGATACTTCACATTTTCTAAAGTGGAAATCTTTACAAGCCGTACAAAATACAAAACTTATATGACTTTGGCTTTTGACACTTGCACAGACTCTTCACTTTATAAGTGTCACGAGAAAATTGTATATCCAATTTTTACCATTTTCCAAAACACGCACACACTTGCAGCTTGACCAGAAATATGTACATCTTGTTTTGTGGATAAGTCACAGACAAGTCCAAGCATATATAGGTGATTATGAACGTTAGGAATATCCCCTCATTTTTTCAGAACTATCAAAGCTTTTATGTGCATTTTCCCTTTTCCACTCTATATTAGTGCTTAGATTTGTTCCAAAAAAGAAAAAAGAAACGAAACAATTTTTTTAAAAAAAAATGAATTTTGAATTCAGATTTCTCTCTGTTTATAATTTTTTCAAGTTGATGGTGCATGACAGATTACATTCGCCTACCTTTCCAAAGTGAGAGACATTTCTTCACATGTCATTGCCTTTGTTCAATTCGGTTTCATTGGTTAGTTATCGTTAATCTTTAATTTTTTGATGCATTTCTTTTTGATAGAAGATTTAAGGCTTTCTGGTGTTGTAACGGTATTTATGTTCTTTAGTCTGTTGATGAAATTATCTATAGCAAAGTGCTTAAGATTTTTCAGTTTTTTTATTATTTCAAGCCCTACAAAAGGAGACCAAGTTTGTCTTGAAAGAGGATTGAAACTCTAAATTACACGGGCGTGAAGGAAAACATCGTTGTGTTCATTCTAATCATGCTTGCCGTATCTCTTTGTGTTTTAGAGGTCATATTTCTTCTTAAGTAAATACACGCAACAATAGACAGACAGATTGGGTCATCATCCTTGAGGTTCACTGTACTTTCGGTTCTTTACTTCATACAAACCCCAAATTTATTAGTTTGAAGGAAAAAAAGATAACATGCCCCTCAATACTGTAACACGTCTGTTTTGACTCTACCGATGTGAGTGTGAGTGTTTATGTTAAAATGTTTAAGTGAGATATAAAAAAAATGGTCAGCTTGAAAACGCGAACCAATACTGTGACGCTCAGTATTTTGATGTGGTAAGAAGAAATGGTACAACACACACAAAGAGGGCTTGTAAGTTCACATTTCAGTCTGTCTGCACTGTAATGGTAACAACGCAAGAATGTAGGGATTATTATGCCACACAGTCCTAGAACAAAACAATGCATCACCCGTTGTAAGCCATTTCATTGGCTACACTTTTTTTCTTACCGCGTTCGCTTCGAATTGACTTGAGTAGCTATTCAGACAGTGACGAGAATGGCCATGCTTTACTGAGTCTATCCTATAGGCGATTTATATAAAAAAAATATTTTTAAAAATTAAACTAATGCACGAACAATCGTACCATGGGCGATACCAAGGAAATTGTGTCCGTCTTATTGCAAAATACATCAACATTTAATTTAACCGTGCAGATCGCTAAAACAAACCTCTGATAATACACATTTTGAAAAGTGTTGTGTGACACGGATCGCCATTGTCGCTTGGTGTCTGCTTTCTTGTTCGAAAAGAGATCGTTTCGTCTTGACTATAAAAATTTAATTTGACTAAATTTTACGCACTACTTGAACTCATACATTTACGTTGTAGGTGTAAGTCGTCGTTCTCAGTTTTCTGGAAGTTCGTTTTTGCGTTTCTCAGATGTGATACTATATTTTACGGACTGAACGAAATTTCTTTTGGCGTGAAGCAGGACTCGTGGTTTTGTGGCATATGTGGAGAACATTGATGAAAGCTCAGTTATGTCGTCTTCGAAATCGCTGACACGGATTTGAGCTAACACTTCAGCTCTTGTGTGAGGCGACACGGCACGTCATTGCCTTTTACTTTCTCAATGAAATCGTTTCATCTTATCGCAAAATTACATTTGACTAGGTTTCATACGCAGCAGGTCCCTGTACATAGGGAGAGTGTCTTAGCGTCAGAGTATTCATTCCACTCTCAAACGATCAAGAAGATGGAAGAGTCAGCATAGATCGACCTGCTGGTCAAATATTTGCTAAAAGTCGTACGAAAGCATAATTCACAGGCGAAAGTGGCAACAAAACTTACTCTTTTGGTCGTTGATTTGATGAGAGTCATACGAAAGTGTGTAAGCGCTAATGAAGTTTGCTATATCTGCAAAGGTAAATGGGTATTTGTCTCCAGAATACCTGCTTCGTCTAAGAAAGAGAGACAAAAGTCAATATGCCTAATATCGCTGTCGGGAGAAAGGACACTGGGATTCAGAGTGCCCTACGAGTAAAGAGAAGAAACAGAAACAAAACGAAACAGAGAAGAGGGATTCAGAAGAAGAAGAAATTGAAGATGAGGAAGAACTTGTGCCAGTGAAGACATGGAAATGGAAAAATTGACAATGTGAGCCGATGCGTTGGCCCTGATGTGAAATTTCATACTACCTTCTAAAGGAGAATAGACCAGAAAGAAAACGTAAATGTCTCTTAGTCTTGACATTCTATAATAAGGATGACGTGTTTTGTTTTTACTCACACTTTATGAAATTGTGCTCTTTCACCTCTCTCTCTATCCCTCTGGAACATGTTTTAGTTAGAATTGAAATGAAAGGATGTTTTCCTTCACGCACGCTCTTTAGGCATGCAAGTCGGTAAACAATAGTCAGTCTATTCATTCATCATTTTGTGTCTTGATGTTTCCTAAATCACACACTGATGCCATAAAATAACGGGTTAAATGGGTTTTGTAGAGTTGGTCATTGCAGGTGAGGGTTTAGGTGCTTTCAAAAAACTTTTTCTTCTTCACTCTGTGTTAATGGAATATAATGGGTTATTTTCTTCATTCTATGTTGATAGTATATATAAAGGGTTATTTCTTCACTCCTTGTGGATAGTGTATAATGCTTTTCTTCTTCCCTCTGTGTGGTTAGTATATTATGGCTTTTTTCCTCTTCCCTCTTTGAGGATAGCGTATATTGGGTTATTTATTTCTTCTTCCCTCTGCGTAGATTGTAGATATGGGGTTTATTTGTTTTACATCTCACCTCCGTGTGGATAGTAGGTATGGGATTTGTATTCTTCCTCTTCCATGTGTAGATAGTATATTTGGGGTTAGTATTATCTCCCTTCTGTGTGAATAGTATATTTGGGGTTTGTTATTTTCCTCTTCCCTGTGTGTTTGTGTGTGTGTGTGTGTGTGTGTGTGTGTGTGTGTGTGTGTGTGTGTGTGTGTGTGTTTGTGTGTATTCGCGTACGTTATGTAAATCGTATATTTGGTTGTGTTTTTCTTCTTCCTCCCGAGTGTAGATGGTATATTTGGGGTTTGTCCGCGTTAGCGACGTTGTGTGGAATGTATATTTGGGAATTGTATGCGTTCGGGTACGTTTGTATGGATAGTATATTTGGGGTTTGTATGCGTTCGCGTACGTTTGTGTGGATAGTATATTTGGGGTTTGTATGCGTTAGAGACGTTGTGTGGATAGTATATTTGGGGTTTGTATGCGTTCGCGTACGTTTGTATGGATAGTATATTTGGGGTTTGTATACGTTAGCGACGTTGTGTGGATAGTATATTTGGGGTTTGTATGCGTTCGCGTACGTTTGTATGGATAGTATATTTGGGTTTTGTATGCGTTAGCGACGTTGTGTGGATAGTATATTTGGGGTTTGTATGCGTTCGCGTACGTTTGTATGGATAGTAGATTTGGGGTTTGTACGCGCTGGCGTACGTTTGTATGGATACTATATTTTAATTTTTGTTTTATTCTTGGATCTGTTGTGTGTGTGTGTGTGTGTGTGTGTGTGTGTGTGTGTGTGTGTGTTAGTGTAAGAACCTCTGGATAGTATATTTTGGGTTTGTTTTTTGTTCTTCCCTCTGTGGTGTGCGTGTGTGTGTGCGTGTGTGTGTGTGTGTGTGTGTGTATTGGTCTCTGTTTGTCCCTATAAAACTCCCTTTATCCCTATCAAATACATTCTACCTACCTACCTACAGTAGCGCGTATTCAGGTCAGCCACTTGCAACACTGTTGCCATTTATCCCCCTAGTTTCCAGTACAGTGACGTCACTGACGCTGGAAATTTCGAGACTATAAATATGGACTTGGGGTTTTCCACAGGTTGTAGCTATACATATGTACTAGAGTTCATAAACAGGAACGTCACTCAAGCTGAGGCTATAAAAAGATAGTGGGGTTTTCCAAAGGAATAACCCACAAGTTGTAGTATAAATAGATAGTGGGATTTCATAGGAATTTTAGCTGATTATAGCTATAAATAGATACATGGGTGTTTATCCACGATCGTCACACAAGTTGATATTGTAAGTAGTTACTAATTTTATCCATTTTAGTCTAAACCATTGTAACTTAATTTTCGGGGATATGTTTATTTTCCTTTAAATTCTGGGACAATTTCGTCATTTTAGCGTTACTTTTAGTCACATCCTTTTTGTCGTTGAGCATTTCTTGATTATAGCTATTTATAGCATCATTACAATTATGCAAATTTTTGAACAGCCCAGCAACATTTCAGGTCTTAGTAATGCTTTATATATAAATCTCAGGCTTTTTCTAGTGTATGTCTGTCTCTGTCTCTGTTGTGTTTGGCCCTCTACCATCATTGTCCCTAGACAGGCCCACCATGTTAAATTCCACTTGACGCTATACAGACCCACCATGTTCAATTTCCCTTGACGCTATACAGGCCCACGATCTATTCCCATGTTAAATTCCCCTTGAGGCTAGAGTGACCCAGGGGGGTCCTGTAATGCTAATTCCCATTGAGGCTAGGGTGACCCACTTCACTACTCTGTCATCATTGTCTTCGTCAGTTATTTCAATGTGTTCACTATTATCACTAATCATTTTAAGTTTTCGCCTTTGTTACATGTACAGAGGTAATTCTCTAAAATAATATATTGTCACGTAAAAATGAAGTATTCCTGCAAAATATTGCATAGCAGCGATCAACACATTTTTTGCACATTATTCGCACACAAAGAAAATCTCTGCAGAAAATATTATAGTCGAAATCATATTAATGTAGTATTTTGCTCCAATATATTCTTAGAATGGAAAATCTATGCAAAATATCGTATAGTCTAGATCAATAACAATGGTATGGCAGCTGTAGTACTATATATGTGTATTGAAGAGCTTTGTGGAATACTGTGGGGCTCACACGGGTTACACTCGTATGCATAAATCCTATGTTTCATAATTTGAAACCACGAGTAGTATGATAATAAAGGTTTCTTTGGCAACTGATCTAGGTCGAAGACTTCTATCTCTTTTACGGGTTACAATCGATGACTCGAGCGAACTCGCGTGATATAAGGGTGACAAAGTCATGGGGTGTTGAAGGCCTTGACCTAGATTAGTAACCAAAATTTCAAACCCCTATTTTCATACTATTGTTGTTCTGTATCTTTTGCATAATGCATCTTCTATTCCGTACCTATAATGTTGTTATTAACGATTTATATATATATATATATATATATATATATATATATATATATATATATATATATATATATATATATATATATATATATATATATATATATATATAACAAAATACTTCTTTGGCATCTAGCCTTGCTAAACATGAAGAAAATATTTAGATTAATGTTTAAAAAATTAAAACTTCTTATTACCAGAATCGATAATTTAATAGGACAATGTAAAAATAAAGAGTATAGGAAACGTAAGAAATAAAGGGAGCATATTGAGTGTAAGGTGGAAACAGGAAAAGAGACTAGCAAATTTTATATTAAAGAAGCACTGGAAAGTTATGTGGACTCAATGAGGTTTTATGAAATGAAAAAGTACAATCATGGAAAACGAATGCTTTACAACTAATAATAACGAAGTTGTATTAACCTCACAGCCTCTGAAATGCGTTACAAATAATTTGCTTATAAAAAGTTATAGCTGATGAAAATAAAATATTATCGAATCGAGTTCTTATATATGTGAAGAAGAGTCAGCCCAGGAAGACTAAAACACCATCAGAGGCTGAGGCTTAAACTGAATATTTGTATGTATCGATATAATAATTTACATGTTATAAACAGTAAGAGTAACCTTCTAGACTAGATATAAAACAAAAACTAATAATAATGATTTTAACAGCCAAGCCGTCTTCACTAGCCAATGTTCCGATATGTTAACCATTCTACACACTGGAGGATCAATCCGATATTTCAGTGCTTTGCTTTGTAGAAATTTAATGGTGTTGATAAGTTGTGGAAGCGGACATTTACATTTGCTGCAGAAACACAAACACGTTACTGCATATATTCATTTGCCATGTAAACAATTAAGGTGATAATTGAGTACATTATAATTGGACAGAAAGGATTTTTACACCACTGTCATATTCTATGTTATATGCTGGCCAACTTCTCTTGCATGTGGTTGTTAAGCTAATGGCAGCCACATGCAATCTCGGGCCGATTTAGGCACTTTGTTCTTGTTTAAACGACAACTGATGGTCGTATACCATTTGGTGGTTAAGTTTATCTCCAATAATAGGAGACGATAACAACTAATCTTTTAAAATGCTGTTTTGCTTGTTCTCATGTTGTCCAACCACTTCAAGCATTAGAAGTGTTATTCCTGTGTAATAATGAATGCAAATAACGAAACATACGAGTAGAAATTATTAATTTTCCAATAATTATCAAAGACTAACATCTACATCCGACACATATGTGCAAAATTAATCACATCTATTGGACAAAATGGTGGACGTTGTTACGAAAATCAGATGCTAGTTTTAGAAGGTATGAAGAAGAAACAAATTTCATTTTTGGAATAAGTTTATTAGTGTGTATTTCTTTGGTAAGATTTAGTCGCATCAGAATGTGTATAGTGTCAAGCAGAACATTGTAAACATCGGTCAAACACGGATTTGCAATGTTGATAAGCCGTTTAATAGAAAAAGTATGCAAATATATAGCTTTATTAATTTTGTGTCGATGTACATGCCTGCTTGTGTTCTATTTTAATCTTTGTAATGCTTACGATTTACTTAGACTTCGAATTTTTCTAATTACAAATGAGTGAAAGTCATTGCACATGTTTACACAGAAGTCCTGTGACACCTTTGAAGTCGGTTGATGAAATAATGAGCGGCACCTTTGAAGTCGGTCGGTTAAATAACTAATCTTGTTTTAATAGTGATACATACTGTAAGTGTGGATGGAAGTTACTTTTCTCTTTGTTGGCATTTTATTAAAAAAATACACATATTAAAAGCCTCTTTTACTGTTCTAGTTATATCAATGTCTTGACAGGGAAAATAATTCGCGTTAAATTTACACATAATTACATGCGTGCAAATTAAAATATTTTCAGTGTGTGGGTTCACTAACCTATTGTCGAAACCTCGTTTATCAGAAAAGAGACAAGGAAGTTATTTATGCCAGTGGTGGTGGTGTCTGCAGTTTCAGTCTCGGTTACAGTTTAAATTTGCCTACATTCCCGAAACCCCATGATCGATTTTCGTAATACTTCGCGTAGATCATTATAACGATGCGATAAGTTTTATCTACGACATCTGTGTTTGCACCTTTTACTCAGGAGTCAATGTCAGTCACGAAAGTTTGCGTTATGGTTCTGATTATTATTTCTTTACACATTCCAAATTCCTTAGTGGATTTTCTTTATACTTGGGATGGATCTTTTTTAAAGCTACGAAATTCATTATTCGACATGCTCGCTCATCTTTTTTTTTTGGACCTGGAATCAAGGACATGATTTTTACAGCAAAAGCTTTGATCTAATTTCACTATAGAGGCCCTTCTTGCATTTCAATTTAAAATTTAGAAAGGTTCGATTTAGACAGGACTAGGCAAAATTTGTATAGAGGAAACTTTCTAAGTAGTATGTGCGGCAATACAGGGACACAAATGTCAATTGGAGGTTATTGGAGGTTATCAGAACTATCAACATCTTGAGGCTATGGCACTTGGGGCTCAATGACAAATTAACATGAAATGCATAGGAAAAACATCAATTATCATTATGGAAAGTGTATTGTTAATAATTGTCTACAGGAATGTCATCCGATAACTTCAAACGTCTTGCTCTGCTTGTTAATGTTGGGTCGGTAGGCAATTAGTATTATAACGCCATTTTGTATACTTATGTGGATCCAGAGAATATGGATTATGGGAGAGAGCCTCATTAACACATTAACATTTACTAACTAAAACACCGTTTGAATGAATTACACCCATTCATCAATTGAACATCACCCGCACGTAATAACAAGACCGTTTGAGTGACCAACAACCACTTATTTACTGAAAAATGTAAGGGAAGTAAAAGGGTAGGAATATATATGCACTATACACATAATCACTTATATATTATCATTAACAATGGCACGAGTGTTCTCTCTCTCTCTCTCTCTCTCTCTCTCTCACACACACACACACACACACACACACACACACACACACACAAACACACACACACGGGCGGGAATACTTTCACATAGGCACACATACCCACAAATGTAGGAGTGCGCATATACAACCATACTAACACACACAAAGGATAGTCCTCAAACACACACACACACACACACACCCAAGGGTATGATGTAAAAGACTGGGAATGAAATAAAAATGAAAACCCTTATACAAAAATAAAAATTTCTCCCTGTACCCAAATAGCCTCTAAATTGTGTACTTTTCCGTTATAAAAGCTACCAAGACCTACACCTCGTTAATCATAGAAGTGAAAGGAATGAAGAATGGTAGGAATATGCACACAAATACACTTAAATACTATACCGTGCAAGGGTAGGAGTGCTCGGGCACTATGCTATGCACACGTGCACAAAAGGGTAGGAGTCCTCACATATACACTAACACATAAAATGTAACTGTGCAAATAACGAAATCATTCTAATATAACCCTTTTATGTTCCAGTTTATAAATATATATGCTAAATATAGAATCGTCAATAGAAAATTGATCACCAACTATACCTCGGAATTTTCCGTTTATTCCAATTCTAAAATGTATGTTTGACATTACATGTATGTCTCTGTTTCTGTCATTTTAGAGTTCCCATAGAGGATCATAACGTTCCAATGTCATGCTACACCTCTATAACTGCCATACTATTCCGAACGTGGAACTTTACGGAATCAATGGAAAATTAAATATGAAAAACACTTCCATCTAAAGAACAACACAGAGATTTACTAACCAAGAGTTTTAAGTCCAATGAGATATTCATATTGATTTAAAAACCCAACAGTCATTATCAGGGCCACCAATATATATAATATATAATCAATGATGTCTCAAACAAAACGACTTCCACAATTTTAAAAAGTGTTTAATATCATATTTATACTTTCAAAAATCAAGACCTAGACACCACAACTGGGTATATTCTCTGGATCTCTCTGTTACTTAGAATTTCACCATAGATTCGTAACAGTATACTCTTCCGTAAATGAGGATATAGTTATTTAGTTACTTAGTTAGTTAGTTATTTAGCTAGCTAGTTAGTTTGTTCGTTAGTTCTTTGTTATATTTACGCTAAATATTATCGTATTGATAAATATTTATGGTATCAGAAATATTCTCTTTGATGACTGTGCGCTACTGAAATCCACATCAATAAACACTTACAGTGTGAAAAATAAGATATCTGAGCACTCGCGCTACATTCTGCCACTTCCATAGATGTTTACAGTGTGGTTACCTTTTTAGGACGGAATGATAATCACACACTCGAAATCAAACATACTTAAAACCAAAACAGCAGAGGGGACAGAGATAGCAGGAGGTCGCTCATGACTACGTATCAATAAGCAAACATGTCCTTGCTATCTAACGCCACACATATACACAAACTCTTGTGAAAGTGGATATCGATTACAAAGCTTATGTAGTATTGTCACACGCCAAAACGATAGGTAAATTTCTTGCCTATTTTATATATTTTTTAAATAATTAAATACGCTGCTAAATCTCGTCAGATAATTAACTTGTAACGATGCTTGCAAACAATTTGTAGTAATACTAATATTCAGTTTAATAATTGTCCATGTTTCTAATTCTTGTCAAAAAGACGGGACTAATTTAGCCATCTGAAGAGAAAATAAACAAGATGCAAGACTTTCGAGGGACTGCTGTATTTGTTAGCCACATGTATGATGCTAAATGTTTTTATTTTTTTTTATTTTTTTTTTTTTTTGGTGTATTCATTTTATAGTTTCACCTTCTGCTCTCACGTTTGACGTTCACAACATTTCAACCTACGCTATTTTAAAAGGAAACTTTTTGACGTGCTCATAGAAGACATTTTTGTTCATCCGTGCCGCTCCTACAGCTGCTCCTACCAATTTAATATTTCTTTACTATCAATAGTTTTTACCAAAACTGTAGAAGTAATTTATAGGAAGGAAAGCTGATCGCCGTACACTGTCAATATAGTATCGTTTGTTTTTGTTGGAGAAGTACAAATCCCATTAACAAACATGCACACATACGCACGTACACAAACTCGCTCTCTTTTGAACACCTAAAACAAACATACACTTGAAAATTTGCTGTTTCGTGAAGTTAATAATAATGAAGCAATATAAATTTGCTTCTTCTCACCTTCGCGGTTTTTCATCAAATGCGTACATGGCAAGCTGCTGTTTCCTACTTGTACTGTGTTTGGATGTTCGACCAAATGGACCACAAAGAAGACAACATTAAGTGTGTTTGAAGTATTACTTTTCGAATTACATGTACATGCATTCACAGTTATTTCCAAATACATAATTGGTCTATATATATGTACACTGTATGCATGTAGGTAAGCAGGTGTGCAAATAAGGAAGAATAACTCTCCTCTTTTACCTATAGCTTTCTTATTTAATCTCCTTAATATGAATAAATGTCTAACAATCCTCCTTTAAAGGGCAAAACGGGAGTTTCAAATATGAAACGAAACCAAACTTTCGTGATTTATTATAATTTTAATATATATTTTGTTTCAAGGCGACATAATCAGTCAACGTTTTGACGAGACAAACAGACGGTTGTTTAGGTTAGCACACAAACACAACGATAGGTGGATAAAAATAGGACAAACTGACAGACGGACAAAAAGATAGAAAGATAAACGGACGGATCAGCAAAGATTGAATAGACGTATGGGCAACAGGCGAAAGGATAGCTGAAAGAACAGACCGAGGACAAATGTATAGACTAATGAAATGATGGAAGGACGTGCAGACAGATGGGTGAATATATAAACGGATAGACCCATTCACTGAGAGATCTCCAGATTGAGAGGGAATGGGGCCGAAAACGCATAGAAGAATGAACGTAGTTTTGAATAAATACTGGGGTTATCGAATTAATAATTAAAAAGCGCAGGCGGAATTTCCAATAACAGTATTCGTTCGGACACAGGTGAGACAGATTTAAACTTATGTAAGACAGCAAATATTGAAAGAAACAGAATAGAGTATGACTAATTATTTTACCATTCGCTTGCTGAGGAAAAGGTGAAACCTGATATGATCGACAAATGTATTTTTTTAAGAAGTCGGTGTATGGTCACATAGCATCAGATACACATTTCAAAAGCTCTATCGCTGTAATATTTTGACCTTGGCCAAGCTTTAGTCGATTATGTTAAATGAAATGGCCATTCTTTATCCACCTCGCTCTCTCTTTTTCCATCCCCACCCGCCACCAGGGCATTTCACACAGAAAAAACTGGAAAGTAGTGACGTAGTCCTTACTGATGCCTTTCTTTGTTTTTTCTTTCTTTATCAAAAGCGACCAACTCAAGCAGATAATACTTTGTCGTAATACTCATGATAATTATTATCTATTCTGTATAATTAATCATGCTGTCTAAATATATTTTTGTTTTGCAAATATATTTGGTTAAAATACATAAAGAAGAATTAACACACAAGTAGAGTTCATGTACATTATATTAGGACTTCTCTCTCTCTCTTTCTCTCCCTGTCTTCCTCCCATACATTCAAAAAGGAATTGTTGCTAATATAGTACCCTTTAACAAAAACAATAAATTAAAAAAATCAGTTGAAGACGTAAAATGTAGACACAATAAAGCTCTCGTAACAAAGGAGAATCCCACTGCTCCTGATTGTCGACTCAGATTTAACAATATACAAAACATATTCAGCACATGTGCAAATTAGTAATGGTGATGGTATAGCGTTTGAATAGGGATAGATAGATATACTCTAGTAAATATTTTCATATGCGTGACACAATGGGATTAAACAGTAAAAGATATAAATAGTCTCAATACATATGAGTAAAAAATATTTAAAAGTCATTTCTTAAAATTACTTAATCTTACCATACGTTGATACTTTATTATTTAGCAACTCAACTTTTTCTGACCTTTATGGCCGCTCCGGTGGCTTACGTTGCTAGAGAGTCTGTCTTGGATGCGAGAGGTCACGGGTTCAAACCCCATCCAAGTCATACCAAAGACTAGCAGCTGCCTCGTTTGGCGATCAGTATTAAGAAGTTAGTGTTAGGACTGGTTGGCCTGGTGTCAGGATAATTTGACTGTGTGACTGGGTGGGACATGACGCTACATGTCTGCGGAATGACGCCCCAGTTTTAGAAATCACTATAATCTGCCACACCGCATACATCGTAGCGATATGACTGAAAAAGCTACGTTAAAAATCGAAAGCACACATACACACACACACGAGACCAGGAATAGACGTTGATAATCTACCTGGGGGGTATCCATTAATCATACTGAAAAACATATATTTAGCAGCCCTTTGTATGATATCACTTCAGATACTTCTTACTGTTATAGTCTTCACCCTGATTCCTTTTTAAGTCCATTGTAGTCCATGAAAAAATTATTTGTGTTATTGTTAATTTGACACAGTGCCAACATATAAATAATCCTCTATATTCTATTACATATGCTAAATACCGTTGTAGAATAGGGCCAAAGGTTTGTGTTGTTGTCTTGTTCATTGGGGAGGGTTGGTTAATTATTGGATTTTTATTTTAAAAGGAGTACATATTAGCAGGTAATTCTAATCAACATACGCATTTAACTCAAATTCGTAAAACATAAAGACATACGTAAGGTTTCGATCTCGGGTAATTCAACTTACCTTAAGGGTAACCTCATTTAATTTACTTCGAAATAAATGTCACAAGATTCCTATTCTACATTTCAGTTTCATTTTGTGTGCTCTGGTTGCGATTGACATCTCTGCTGAGCATAGCATTTACGTCAGTTAATAATCGTATAAAATAACTAACATTCTAAGTAACTGTCCGATCATAAAATAAGGTACACATTATCACCAATCTGCATTTTTATTGGTATAATGTGGTAGCATTTTTCTTGGTATAGTGTGGTGATTGGACAAGAGTTTCTCCAGGCGAGAGAGTCACACATACACTTAGGGTTATAAAACAATTTCTACAATTTCGAATAATTATGACACCTACATTTTTCCGTCAACTTTCATGACCTTTTCACAACTTACTATAGAATATTAAATAATTAATCATCACCTTTCGTCAGTGATAAAAATGCCTATGTAAAACAGCTATGATAATTAGTCAAATCAGAGAGTTCAGTTAACAATTAAACGGAATAACACTGATCCATTCACCCTGTCCAATGAAATATATTCTCTTGCATCCAAATGAATCTGATCGCAACATATTTGACGTAAAATCTTAAAGCTCACACTCGGCTGGTAGAAGTGGATTTTATAAAGAATGCCATATGATAACGCGATGACACAATTTATCTGCATGACGTTTCGTGGGGTTTCGGCGTACAGATGATATTTTGAATGCCATAAGATAACGCCATGACACGATCTATTTACGTGACATTTTGTGAAGTTTAGCACAGGTGAGATTTTGAATAGTTTATAATAAACGCTATGACACAATTTATTTACCTGAAATTTCGCGAATTTTAGCGTACAGGTGAGATTTAGAATTCCATATAATAACGCGATGAAACAATCTATTTACGTAGAAATTTCGGAGGAGGGGTCAGCGTACTAGTGAGATTTTTAATAGATTATAATTACGTAATGAGACAATCTATTTACGTGACATTTTGTTGGATTTCTGTGTACAGGTGAGATTTTCAATAGCTTATAATTACGCGATCACACAATCTAATTTCGTGGAATTTCTTTAGCTTTTTGCATATATATGAGAATGTAATGAAAGTGTGCGATTATTGGTTTCATGAAAAACTAACAGCGTCCTTACTGTGTTAATTGTTATTGCGCTCTGATCCGGATTTAGTTTGGTAGATATTTCATCGTGAGCATTTCTACAAAAAGTTACTTATTAAGGCTGAGTAGGCAATTCAAACCTCTGAACAGCTACTTCCTTAAAATATGCCATCAAAGAAAATCCTGAAAGCAATTAGCTTGTTAATATGAACGGCATACAGGAAGATATATTTACGCCATTGAAAGGTCTGCAACGAATATTTAAAATGAAGAATAGTTGAATTATATTGAAACCTCTGATTGGACAACACACATACGAGCATCATCTAAATTAGTTAGGAACTACGTCATAACGGCATTGTTGCACAACCTACGATGACGGAAAATGTCAACAATTAATAACTCTTCCAAGAGCATTATGATCAAGATTATTTCCTCGTTTCAGGCGTGCTTGTATAATTACTGCATGGTAGTTTCAACACACAAATATACACAAAGAGGAAGGAAGAGAATATATTGTTTATTAGAGTGTAGGACTTTAATTGCATTGATAGATTGTGGAAGAGGCCGTTTTCTTTGCTGCAGATACACAAACACGTTACTGAATATATTCCTTTGACACGTAAGAAATTAAGGTGATAAAGGAATTGAATATATTTGAAATATATATGTCTACTTTTCTTTTGTTTGTCTTTGTCTTCGCTCACTTAGCCGTAAGGTCAAGAAAAGTCATAATTTGTTCCTACGTCGTGCGTCTTCCGTTGTCCGTAGTGTGTCGTCTGATACAACTGATATTTACAAAGCTTCTGGAAAGCTGACTGACCAATTTGTAGATGATTTTACAAGAGGCATTTTTGTATCAAGGACATTCAGATTTGTTAAATGAATGCGGCTATGTCATTCAATCTGTCTCCCGTTACTTAAAACAGAGACAATTTTAAACAACAACTTTATCAATGTTCAACAGAATTTGATTCAACATGAGAGAAAGTATTTGGCAAAAATGTCTTTCAATTTTATATACACGATGCTGCTCTGCAATCCAATATGGCAGCCCTGTTCAGCAATAGAAAAAAATCAAAGCTTTCTTCTAAAAAAATACTGCACAGAACATTCTTGCATACAGATCTGTCAGACTTAGGCATATGATGCCGAGCCACTATCAAACCACCTTCACAAAACTAGAAAGAAATGTAAATGACTTATTCTTAGAAACGTCGCAGCAGAATTTGAACAAATTTTCCAGGAAGTGTTCTGGCCGTAAGGTTTTTCATATATTTACAAATAAAGCATATTCGCCACTAAATTGATTTTCTTAAGAATAATGCAAAAGTCCTAGTAATAAATGTTCTAATAATTTTAAGTTCGAATCCTGATGGAAAATCCAAGATGGATGACGATGACGTATGCTGTAGTCAGTACTGTGCTTATTTACAGTTCCTTGTAGGAATACAAATAATGGCACTCCGGTGTTGGAAATCCAACTTAAATTTGTAAGCAATGTCTTTCCAACATTTATGTGTAAGTACTCCTCAAAATATTACCAGAGAATAAAGAATTAATTCTTTTGAAATCCAACTGATCTGAAGAATTATTATAGCTCAAATCTGGCTACAACAAATTAACTTGCCATCAGTATGAAAAGCCCAAAACTGAGAAATCTCTCTCAAAACAAAGATTATATTGTATCATAAGACGCAGTTTCGAAATTCCCCCAAGTTGCGAAAAGGGGGGGGGGGCCACAGGATCATGTTTATATCACATACACGGAATATGGCCTTGATTAGACCAATGATTTTATTCCCAGAATAAATATTTTTAAAAAGTGTTTACTTCTTAACCCACGTAGTCCCATCATGACCTTGACAACAACCAATCATTTTAAAATAAAATAGAACTTTGTTTACTAATTCTGAATCCAGGTCAGAATTTAGATCAACACCTGTTGTTTATAAACTAACAGTCAAGGTCAAAACATTTTCTGAAAAAGTATCATCTCTAGTGAATAAATGTACATTACAATAGCATGTAAGAAAAATACAAATTTAAAACTGACAAACACACAATTAAATTTTTTAATATATATATATATATATATATATATATATATATATATATATATATATATATATATATATATATATATATATATATATATATATATATATATATATATTGATAGAAACAAGATGGCCGCTATCGCTTAACCGGCTTGAAGCAGCTGTTCCGTTTTTTGTGCCGTTTTCATGATATTTGTGCTTGTTTCTGTTTTCATCTTCGTTATTGTGTTCATTATGTATTGGCTGTTAAATTCCTATGTGTTTCTTCATCTCCTTGTTTTGGAAATGAGAACAATTAGACTTTTTCTCAGCTGTCTTCCTCCACTGTTTTTGAACAAACCGCCATCACGCGATAATCGCCAATCAACCCGTTTATGCTACGATGGACCCTCATTAATTGCTTTAAATGATCACTCCTTGGCTGTCCACACTACATTGTGCTCTAGACTAAACGAACTGGGACTACATTCATCATTACCTAAATGTGAACAGAAACGAAAAAAGAAACGTCGTTTCAAAGCTGGCCGGCGTAGAACAGGAAGAAGAATTCCAGTTATCTCCCTTATTTCGGCTCAACAATTTTAAAAAAAATTCCACCGTTAATTTAGATAATCTAATTCAAATCCCTATTAATTCGTCAACCTTTGTGTCAACTATCCAAGAAACAGCTCTGCGCATTGCATTATTAAATGCCCAGTCAGTAGGACCACCGGAAAAGCGCACAGAAATAGTTAATTTTATCAACGACCAGATTATTGACGTATTTTTCCTGATAGAAACATGGCTAAAAACATCAGGCGATGAGCCCAAGTGTGCGGATCTAACACCCACTGGTTACTTCATCAAGTCGTTCCCCCGTAATTCTAGCGGAGGCGGAATTGCTGTCATCACAAAGAACTCCATGATAAAACGTCTCAACCACACCACAACATTCAATTTCGACCACACATCGTTTGAACTAGTCCAAACCCCACTCACACTGGAGCAAAGGTCAGTCCATTTTTTCTGCCTATACCGCCCTCCTCCTAGTAAAAAAAAAAACAAGCTGGCTGACTCTCTTTTTGGAGCAGTTTCCGAATCTCCTGGGCTATGGAAATTCGATAGGTGGCAACCTGATTATTCTTGGAGATTTCAACTTTCACTTTGACTGTCCCGGAAACTCAAATACATAAAAACTCATAGATTCCATTAATGTTTTCAACCTCAAACAGTCATTTAACCAACCCACCCATAAACATGGTCACATTTTAGACTGGATTCTTCATAGGCCTGATGATAACATTCTACTGTCCTCCCTGGTATCCCATGACCTTGCATCAGATCACCTCTGCATTATATGCCATCTTGACGTATCAGTCCCTAACGCTCCACCTTTATCTGCTACTAAGAGAAACCTCCGTATGATAAATAGAACCAAACTAATGCACGACATCCAAGCTAACCTAACAACTTGCTTACCTCCTACCGCAGAACAACTCGATAACTGCCTGCATTCATTGCTTGACAAACATGCCCCAGCTACCAAGTGTAGAGTATCAATTCAAAAGTGTTCTCCATGGTATAGCGGTGTTAGGGACCAGCTTCGCACTGCTAAAAGAGACCGCCATAAAGCTGAGAGGCTCTGGCTTTCCACCGGACTCACTATTCATAAACAACTCTATGAAGCCGCTAAGAAGAATGTCACAAATATAGTCCATGCAGCGAAATCAGCCCACTACACTACTAAGATCATGGAAAGTTCCAGCTGCAAAGAGCTCTTCGAGATTACTAACAAGCTAATGTCAAGGAACAAATCTACACCACTTCCAACTACCTTCTCTCCAGTCGACCTTCCGGACATGTTTGCAAATTTCTTCCGTGACAAAGTACAAACAATTAGAGATAAGCTTGACACCACAATTTCAATTGACTCGTCGTCACCATACAGTTGGGATACAGAATTTGAGCGGCAACCATTAGCAGCATTTGAACCTGTCTCTATGGATTTCGTACGTACAATCCTGGTGAAGAGTGCACCAAAGTCATGTGAACTTGATCCAATTCCACCATCACTGCTGCTTGAGTGATTAGATCCAGTATTACCTTCAATAACTGATGTTATTAATACCTCTCTCTCATCCGGGGAATTCCCATCATTTTTCAAAACTGCCATTGTAAAGCCTCTGCTGAAGAAACCATCCCTAGAACATAACGATTTAAAGAACTACCGCCCAGTTTATAATCTCCCATTCATATAAAAAAATCTTAGAAAAGGTTGTTCTATCCCAGCTTGTATCTCATCTAAATTCAAACAGTCTTTTCAGCAATGTACAATCTGCATATCGCCCTTGCCACAGTAATGAAACTACTCTTCTAAAAGTTGTCAATGACATTCTCTCTGCGTTGGATAGCGGAAAGATTACAGTCCTCACCCTCCTTGATTTGTCTGCAGCATTTGACACAATAGACCATGATATATTACTTCACCGTCTCCAGCATGTATTTGGCATTCATGATACAGCCTTACTGTGGTTCGAGTCCTACTTGGTCAACAGGACACAGATTGTATCTGCAAATGGAATACACTCCAGCCCATTTGATCTATGTTGTGGTGTTCCACAGGGGTCTTTTCTTGGACCTGTTCTCTTCATTTTGTACACTCAGTCGCTCTCAAGTGTTATAGATCATCATCCAATGTCTCACCAATTGTACGCTGATGACACCCAAATAGACAAATCTAGCCACCCAACTGAAGTTGCTACCATCCAAGGTGTAGAGAGGTGCATTTCTGATGTGAAATCATGGATGACATGTAACAAGCTGCAGATGAATGATGATAAAACTGAGGCCATTCTGATCACAACACAAAGACTTTCACATTCACATCCTATACCTCAAACAATAAATATCAGCAATGCCAACATTAAATTCACGTAATCAGTACGAAACCTAGGTGTTACTCTGGACAGTACTCTCACATTGCACCAACATGTCATGAACATATGCAAGGCTGCATATCTTGAGCTGAGACGCATCAGCTCAATTCGCAAATATCTTTTAGTTGATGCCTCTAAAACACTTGTGTATTCATTAGTACTTTCAAGACTGGACTATTGTGACTCAATTCTGTCTGGTTCATCTCAATATCTGCTCCAGAAACTTCAAAAAGTTCAAAACACAGCTGTTCGGATCATAGTTAGAGTACCACGATCAGAGCACACCTCCCCGCTGCTCTGTACCCTACACTGGCTATCCATTCGATCCAGAATCAAACACAAAATTTGTTCTCTGTGCTACGTTTCACTGTCGGACTCTAGTCCAACATACCTATCCAAGCTCACCCATGTGTACACACCAGCAAGATACTTACGCTCCTCTTCTGACAATCGTATACTCATTATTCCCACTATGAAAACAAAGTCATATGGACAGCGTTCTTTTGCATACCTGGGCCCAGCAACGTGGAATGAATTGCCCACTGAACTTAGACACAAAGACACAGTGATCACATTCAAGAGGGCTCTCAAAACTCACTTATTTCGACTGCAAGAACAAACTTAAAGACCTAATGATGTTTCCTACCTTAAATATTCTCAGCATGTTTTTTTTAATGTTTTCTAATTTTATGATGTTTGTTTTTGTAATCATATCATTATATGTTTTTTATCTTATAGGTGTTGTCTAATGTTGTAAAGCGCTTAGAGCTTCTGAAGATTAGGCGCTATACAAATTCCTCATTATTATTATTATTATTATTATTATTATTATTATTATTATTATTAAAATTATTATTATTATTATTATTATTATTATTATATATTAAATCAGATATACGTAACAAATGTTATGTAAAAGGAATTACTGCACAAAATAATTTAATTTATGAAATAAAAAATATTGATTTAAACTGTTAGTATAAACATCGTCTGTCCTTTTCGCAGACGGCAAGTCCTGTTTGCACTTTACACCCATCCGTTTCCCTTGAAAAAGTGATCGGAATCTTAGTGACCTCCCTTTGTAAACTTTGGAATCGCTATATACATGCCGGGGATACAGTCTTCGTTTTAGATTGAAAATACAAAATATCCATCACTTCATAATGGATGTAAGTTGCATATATTGTTTTTGTTATAATGAAATAAATGTAATTTGAATCGGTATATTTTTTAATATGAGCAGAGAGGAAAGGTGCAACATTGCTCCGGCCACAACAAAATTTCGGGGGTGGGGAAGCAGGTTATGATTAAAAAACTGAGTTTAAACGGTATTATTGACAAACGTGTGGTGGCGACATCTCATTGAATATATGTATTAATTTTTGTGTCGTTGATTACAAAAGTATTAGTACAAATGGTTGAAGAAACATACAAGAAAAAGGTTATATAGGCCGGTATCCCACATTTTGACTCGAAAGGCATATGAAAATATGATTTCTAAATGTCAACACGAAGACCCACTCCATGACCTTCTTAAACATGTAATCCAGAAATCCTATTTACTATGTATATTTTAGAATCATAAAAAAATAATATTATATAAAAGATGGAAATGTATACCTTAAAAAATTCAGCATCTTGAACCAAGTTTACAATTTATCAGTAGTCCTACAATGTAAGACATAACACATGTTGGTTTTGTTTAAGTGCTATGTCTTACTATCCAAATAGCGGCCTTGTATAGTGTGTTCCAATGTCAACGACATCGGAACAAGTAGTAAAAGTTTCAGGAATATCTCACACATTTGGCAGCATTTATCAACACTCTTCCACTAATTTATGTGTAATTAATATACTTACTGTGCTGTCTTTACGCTGGTGGAATGAAAATATGACGCTAGCAAATGGACACATTTTCATGTTCTGTTGACATACATTTGAATTTGTTGCAATGCGACGGTAGTCGAGGTATGCCGAAGTATGTTTAAGTAGGTTCATGTGGAGGATGTGTTTCTTGAATGAAACAAAACGTTACTTTACAGTTCCAATAGGCATAATATATTTTTATTCATTTCGTTAAAGAATAATATTTCAACTTAACCTGATTTCGGCATTCTCAGCTTTCATCGCTTTCCAGTCAACTGAAATGTAGGTCAGTGAAACTTTAAAACAGCTCCATTTCTTTTGTGAGAATTTGAATTTGTTAGAGAAAAGAAATCAAAGTAAAGTCTGACTAAAACATTATGACTTTACTTTGTAGAAAAGCAGCGTTATTTTAGTTGCCAGTTGTACGAGATATTCCTGAAAATTTGACTTTCGTTATGATGTTAGTCAACATCAAAACACACTACACAGCGCTGTTTATTAGGCAGTAAGACCCTGATGCCCTAAACATAAATATCAGTGTCAGGGTCTTATCTGTAGGACTACAATTTAGCAAGAAGTTGTCCCACATGTACAATATCATCTGCTACCCAACATGTCAACTTGCTGATAGAACAGCATTCTCAAGAAATTCCCTGGCATATAGTCTGTTTCTAAATTCTTTAGTAATTCTTCCCCATCAACAAGAAGTTGTAAACATATTACATCCTATTCATTGTTGTTTCTCTTCCACATAATAGCTTATTTTTTTATAAATTGTTGAACTTTACTAATTTTTTTACAAGATCGGTTTAGTTTGCTTAATATCTAATGCCATTTTTTGGCGTTGCTGTGTTGAATTTCGTAAAACTATCTATAAACCTAACCTAATTACTTGACTGAAATACTGACAGAAACAGTCATAAGTAATGTATTTCATTTCTGTAGCCTGATGGATAAACATTACATCTTTTCAAACATGTGCACAGAATAGGCCAACATATTGCGAGTCATGAAAACACAGGGGTGGTGTCCCATGTGTCCAAAATTAATATTATTTTGAACAAAATATTCTGGTGACTATTGTCTCATTTCAAATGGTGAGCATTGCAGTATTTTATTTTCGTCAATCAGTCAAATTCAGTAAGCGTTTTGCTAATATTGGAGATGGAAACAGAAATGCCTGATGGCATTGTACATATTAAAACCAATCTGTTATTGCTGCAGTGTTACAAATTGTTTCTCTGACTTTCCCTCTATCTATTCCTATAAAAAATCTCGGTCGATACAATCATGTTAATATGAATAAAATCACATATGGCGGCTGACACATAGAGGAACAACTCTATATTATCGTGGTATTTACCTAACTCACGTATGGTAGCACGCACATATTATAATATACATAAATTTAATCTTAGTGATAAGATGGAATGTCCACGCTTGCAGTGGCTGAGTACTTCCACCAAAATAAAGGATGCAATGACTCAGTTGAATGCAATAATATCAGTTAAGTTGAAATCCATGATAACAACAGTAAAAATTAAATTAAAAATAAAAATTATATATCACTTTGTCTGAATTTTAAGTGCAATGTGGGCAGAGAAATATTTATATATATATATATATATATATATATATATATATATATATATATATATATATATATATATATATATATATATTATTAATACTGAAATGTTACTGATTAAAAAATAGTTGAACTGTTGTTGCCTTCTTATTTATGTAGGATAAGTAGGATCATAAGCAACGTTTTGTCAATTTTGGTCCATATTGGCTACTGTGGAATGAAATTCCAAGCGTAACATTTTAAGGACATTTATGTCACTATCAGTACATGACTTATAATCCTCAAATATCAGACGATATACTGAATATATTTTGTAATCAAAGCCAATGCAGGTATAGCAAATTCAACTGGCATTTTGTATAAGATAATCAAGGTACAGTGTAATTGCATGCACTTTACAAAAAAGTGATGTTCATTCTTGTAAACTTATAAAAAATGTTGACATTTTAAAGGATATTGCGCTATAAGATATTTGCATCCTGACTGGCTACAGCTTTACATCTGTAAACAACCACTAGACACCACATGTCCAAAATTAATCAGAAAATCATGTTTGCCACCATAATACAGCGTTGGAGTATACTGCGTTACTAACCAAACATGCCCAAAAAATTTCAGTACATTTACTTTTTCATATTAATCTTACTGCATCAGACTCATTGTTTGGGGCATCAGACAGGGTGAATGATCTTCATTTCCCATCAGTGGATCTGTCAGTGTGCTTGGTAATCCAAAAATTAACAGAAAGTCAAATTTTCAGTAATATCTCACACACTTGGCAACCCATATTAACGCTTTTATGCAGTACAAATTAAAGTGATAATGTTTAATAGTAAAAGTATAGGACATATTGCTATGCTATGTTCATCTGTGAGTGTGTATGTCTGTCTCAAACCATTTCAGCAAGTCAGCACAAAACCAATTAGAATTATATCCATGAAATTTTGTACAAATTATCATGGTCATGTGTAGATGAACAGACTGGATTTTCAGGCCATTACAGCAGTTTGTCAGTTTATTATACATTTTGATCTTGTTGAACTTTGGATTTTTTCCAGCAAACACAGTTAAGCTAAACCCAACTGAATCAGACAAATAAAATTTGTTAGACATATTAAAAAAATTTGTATTTATATCTACATATCTGATAAGTTTGTCTAAACCACAGTAATAGTTTCTAAGCAAAACATTTAACTTTTTGGACTTTAACAAGAATTATGTGGGCACAGTTTAGGAAAATTCAGGTAAGGAAGACATTAAATTTTGAATGCATATGCAGTAATATATATAGTTGATCTGAATTGATTTCCCAGTCATTATAGCAGTTTTTTTAAATTTTTGTGGACTCGTACATACTTTTTGGATTTGCATGTTTGCAGTGGATGCATATGTATTTTACATGACATAAATCTAGTGTTTGCTAGTTTCTTATTCACATGTACTCTATAGAATCAAGCTACACAGGCAGCTGTCATGTCCTGCCAGTTCATCAAAGAAGGTGTTACTGGTATCAACATATTTGGTAAAAATCAAGCTTGGACTGTTAGGTTATGGAATTCCTGGGTATTTCTTCTATACACAAATTGTGAATTAAATCTTGGGTAATATTTATAGAAGGTCTGTTCTTGAACTTAACATTTTTTAAGAGAAAGGGGGACATTTCTAAATACAGGATGGATGCAGGAAAGAAATAATGGTATGGCTTGCAAATATGCTATCTTGATTTTCACACAGCTTAATTTTGGGTGCAACTTTATAGATATTCTAATGAGTTTTACAGTTGCACATCTGTGAATGAATATTTGTATTTGAAATTTACTGAGTATAATTAAGGAAGTTAATATGGAAAGGAAACTTTAATCTCTTCCTTCATTTTTTAGCAAAACACAGAATGAAATGATTATCACTGCTCTCATTTGCCTATGATTTTCATTCTTTTATTATAATAATCTGATGACATTTATATTGGTAAATTATTGCAAGAAAACAGATCTCTTTTGACTCCAATTTTTAGGGCTGGTATCCCACCTATTTTTCAAGGAAGGAATCCTGGACTCCAACTTCCAAAATCCTAGTGAGAACTATGATCATTAAGTGATTCTTTGTTTGGCTGAGGAGAGTGCTGAGTCTTCACCTCTATCAGGATCATTAGGTTTCAGGCCAAAACGTAGAATACAGACAAGATGCACATGGCAGGCATGTTCAAAGCCTTCAGTATCAATGGGCAGATTATCAAATAAAATGATTTATTTGTACAATGCATGTGTTTCATTCGCTATTGAAGATGAACTATATTAAAAATGAAAGTCTCCAACCTCAAATAAAACAATTTTAAAAACATGTGCTCCACATCACAGAAAAACTGACCTAATGCCGGTTGCTTTTCTGTTAATGTTATCGATAGAATATAATGGCAGTCATTTCACCAATTCCTTTCCACTGTTTCAGCTTGTGATCAAGGATGCAAAATCAGAGAAGACCTTGGCAAACTTGCAGGTGAGTAGTTTCAATTATGACTCATTTACAAAATTGGGTCACGAGGTTCTGTTTTTAGTGGCAGCATTGGTACCATCTCAGGCTGAACCTTATTTTGTAGTTTATGTTGCCTTATAGTTGGCATTTTGGGGCAGGATGACATGAGTTTGTTTAGCTTTTAGGGACAGGAGGACATTATTTTGTATTGAAGTTAGAGACAGGACATTATGATTTTGCATTTTATGTTGCCTTGTAAAATTTGCATTTATAGACATGATATGAACATTTTGCATCTTATATTACCGAGTAAAATTTGCATTTAAAGACATGATATGAACATTTTGCATCTTATATTACGTTGTAAAATTTGCATTTAAAGACATGATATGAACATTTTGCATTTTATGTTGCCTTGTAAAATTTGCATTTAACACATTAACCCTTGGAGCTTTTTGTCATTTTTGCCTGAAAATAGAGTAGGAAACACATTTTGAAAGCTATTTCTGAATAGACTAAAAAACACCAGATCCCTGGTCATCTTTCAATAACATACTGCCTAGTTGTGTTAGAAACATTGTTTTTCATTGGCTATTTGACTCACGCATGAGCAAAAGGGTGAAAATTGGACTTCTTTTTCTTTTTTTTTTGCTAAACGGAGCCATTATTTTTGTATGGAGACCACTCTTTATTCCAAATGCCCATCTTATCCTACTTTTTGCAAAGGCTCATCTGTCTGTTTGCAGTTCATACCGGTTTGCCTTAGATCTGAGACCAAAAAGTCTAAAATCCAGACACAAAATCAGATTCCGACAACGGGCGAATTTTGGGTTAAAAAAAGTCGGGTCCAAAAAATGAGGTTTTTCTATCTGTATTTTATAGTGCAGCTAGATATTCCAGATTATTTGGTATCATTGTAGAGTTACATCTGTCTACCTTTCTATAATACCACCCACTTTAGTGTATCATGCATGACCATGATGCTGCAGAGCTCAGCAGTAGGCTACTACCTCCTGCCCCGTAAAGTCATCGCTAAAGATTAATCTGTTAAAGACATGATATGAACTTTTTGCATTTTATGTTGCCTTGTAAAATTTACATTTAAAGACATGATATGAACTTTATGCTGAAAACATGTCGTCTATAATATGTGACAGCTGTTTTAGATTTTCCACCTAGACTTTAAGGATATTTTGCATTTGCACAGTCAATATTTACTATGCAACATCCAAATAATCATATTTTTGCAGTATTACTTATTCAGTTTCACATTTTATGTGTATCTCAGTATGTTATAGTGATAGAGTTCTCAATGATTTCAAAACTGGTGAATCATTTGACCTTTGACACCAAAGTCCCAAGAATCAATATGAAAATCTCAAGCATCAAAACTGAAGTCTCAAAGAGTCATATGTTTTTAGTCATGATTACATTGCTGGGATTGTGTTTGTTGTTCATGGAACAAACTGATGCTCAAGATTTCTTGTTTCATGTTTAATAATGTTTTATAGTATGTTGTAACTGATGCTCAAAATTTCTTACAAGTTTTGGAGATTTGTTTTGTTTTACCTCACAATTGTTGCTACCTTTCTATTTCTTTGAAGTCTGAGGGTAAGAATGATCATCACTGGCAGGTCATTTCTTGGACCAAAACAAAAATGTAATAAACTTTTGAGTCATTGTGATTAATTTGAGCCAGTGTATGACAGTTTAGTGAAGAAGAAAGAGGTGTATATCTTGTAGTTCACTGCCAAGATTAAAAAAAAAAATTAAACCCACAAGCATTTTTAGTTTTGTTCACAAGATCACAGATGGGTGACCAAAGATGGCAATAATTGTGATTATTAAGTTGCACACTTAACATTCTTTCCCAAATATTATGGTCCAGATTTCCCCTTGAATAATTTTATTTTTGAGAAGAATGGAGTATGTCTTTTCTTTATCAGCATTATGACAAAACATCCACACTCAACCAGCAAGAAATATCAAACTTCCAAGACGCTTCCAAGCCAAGTTCATCCTAAGGAGTTTCAGAGTTAGACACGAGATGCATTCCAGAATTTCACATTTCTTAGCCTTTTTTTAAAAATATTTTTAGTATTGGGAGAAAGCTGATGTTGCAGCATTTTGACATGAACTGAACCAAAACATTTATCAACTTCCCTTAAATATTCTAGGGGTCTAAAAACATCTTGAGTAATGCAGGAACAATTCAACATTACAAAAATCAAAGATCAGCAAATTTTGAAAACCATTATGAACCACCATTGGTCCCTTTATTAATTATAACACCTCATAAAATATCTTGTATTGGCCTCAACTCTCCAGATTACAGTAGTAAGGTAATCACTTAACAGTTTGATGTGTACACATGCCTGATTAATGCACATCATTGCACCGGTATTACATTTATGGTCTTGAGTAGACTAGTTCCCACTTGTTACTGTATTATGTGGGAAATATGCACAGATATACTGATTAATTTTGTCTAAAAAATTTATTTTATATTTTTTTATTTTTCAAAAGCAATAGATTGTAAGTATAAAACAGTGTGTGCGGTATACAACCTTTAAAATGGTAGTTTTGTCCTACAACAGATAGACTCACACATTGATGGGCAATTAGACAAATGGTGATATTTGATTCAAAAGTTAATGCAATTAAAAAAAATCAATGTATGTCATAAAAATGAACATGCTGGAATTTCCATGCATCTGAAATGGGTAAAATTTAAATTCCATGTGTCAAAACCTGAGAGTATGTGTCAATTGAGAACCTTGAGTGCTATGCATTCTGGGAGAAATTGAAAGTAAGATGGTATGATTGTGATTTCTGCCTCGTATTGAAAGATTAAAAATAAAAATGCCAGTATGCAGCTGCCAAAACAAGCTTAATAATCACATTAACAATATTGTCAGTTAATATGACAAAGTCATTACACCACTTGTAATCATTAGTGATTTATGACCTTCTGTCAGTTGAGCAAGATTTTTTGTTTTGGAATTTCTATGCAGTCTAAATAATAAGACTTCACAAAATCTGATACAGTTATGGCATATAATTACTGTCAGTATTTTCATACCTTCCACAGATAATATACAGACAGGTCGAAAAATCTCTAAAAAAATCCTCTCACCCAGTCAGGCAAGTAATGCTGATATCTCAAGTCCAGCTGCAAGCAAAAGAGACCATGACCTGCTGTCACTAATGCACAAACATATTAAGGTCTATGCTGCTTGTTCTATTGATTACTTCTAACAAACTGCAAAGAACCAGATAATAATTGACTAGTGCATTACATGGTGATCTGGATTTCTGCAGTTTGCAGTTTACTTATAAGTGTGTATCTATGTTACTAAACAATTTTGCTTTCCCAGAATAAAATTTTAGGCAACCAGCCATTTCAGAAATATAAATGTTGATTATGTTAATGACCTAAATTTTGCTGAGTTAAAGTTGTTTTCCAGTACTTAAAGTTTTTAGCCAGAGTTTTTAGCAGTTAATAACGAAGACCAGTTCACATTCCCACAGGTAGGTATTTATTTGTATTGAAGAGTTAGAATGAAGTGCTTTTATGAACTCGATCAAATACCAAACTTTTTTTTTCTTCCCAGTTGAAGTATGGACTTTAAGTGAACAAAGTTCCCAATATTCTTGACAGAACATCCATTTAATTAAACAGAACCACTTCTCAGCTCTGAGCCAGTACTCAACTGTTATGATGATTGCTTGAAAAAATCACTAAGTCACCTGAAAGATGAATATATTTTTTTACCTGTTGGTTTATTATGTCTTGATATTATTTAAAGCACTTTTCAGATTTTCTTATGTATGCAAATCTCTTCTAACAGCCTATGCTTCAAGACTTATGGTTTTCATTTAATCTTATTTTTCTTTGTTTACAATCAGGTGGAGTTAAAATCAACAATTTCTGATGTAAAGAAACAATTTGCCAAACAAAGTAAGTATAAACAACAAATAATGACATTGCCAGTTGTTCACAATAACATTGGTTTTGGTCACTGCAAGGTAAGCAAGGAAAATAGACGTAATGTAGTCAGTATCCAGCCATCCATCTATCTAGTTTTCTGTCTGTCCAAAAGCTTGACAGCTAGATTCATATGTTGATTCAAAATGGAAAAAAAAACACACAGCCATTGAAATTTATTAATGAATACCTGCTCTATGTCATCATTATTTAATTTGCAGTGCAAATAAATTACATAAATGCACAGCATATTTATCTTGTTCTGAGTCAAGAACGTTGTGTTTACTATGTTCTTTATTATATTTTTAGTAACAGACTCTAATTGTACTTGAGATTTTATCTCATAAACATTTGGAACCTTCTTGAATGAAATTTTCTGTTAGATAATAGTTTTTTTAAAGAAAAGTCCTAATTGTGACCTTGGGGAGTACAAATCTTGTTTATTTGAAAATTATTTATTTATCTTGTACGATTGGAGTAGAATCAGTTATATGACTGTTGTGTCCAGTATTTTATTTGGGCTGAAATTTATTTATTCAGATTATTTCATTCAACTTAACACAAACTGCTCAAAAATAACATTATTGGATATAGAGACATGGATCTGTAATGAAACTTTAATTAAGGATATATTCTTGGATTGTATTATTGTGATTCAACAAAAGGCTGTTGGCACATCACTTTGACACAGGCCACCACAGGCACATCAAAACTTCCAGCATTGGATTTATTATATAATACCACTAAAGATTGTTCAGAACTTTAATTTTTAGGACTTGTGATTGAAAATCGAGGATTATTTGGGATTTATTTTGCAGTACCCTAGGTACTTTTACATTTTTCACTTTGTATTCTAGGGAAATAAATTATTTGTTTTGAAGTTTACAAAACTTGTTGGTTTTCACCATTTTCTATCACATGTTTTAAAACCATAGAGTTGTAATAATGGTGAAATGCTTAGCTGTTAAGTTATGTAAGTCCAGTAAGTGATATCAGGCCCACTTGGACCTCTTAGTTATTTTTTCCACTGGTGAAAGAAGTAGATCAGACAAAACAAATCTTATTGTTATGTATAGTTCTTATTGTAATGTTTAATTTACTTGCTTGTAGATCCACTAATTTCATTTCAGAACCAAAATATTATGCAGACAGACAGTCTTATAGAGTAAACCCACGTAAGTAGTTTCTACCACACAACAGAATCAGAATCAACATCCAAATTAAAATATCTGCCTTATGCCACATATCTTTGTTAGGTCTTTCATTTATTTTCTTACTTGTAAATGGCAGATAATTATCACTTTACCATTGACAATAGGGCCAGCAATGTTGCCAAAGTTTTCAAAAGCTATATATTTTTCCATTAGTTGCTGTATTCAGCCAAATCTTTGGTATAATAGGCCAGAGAGTTCTTTGGGAAATCCAGATTTTAGGGATTATTACATTTGAGACATATAGTCAAACCCACTTATCTCGACCTTGTTTACCTCAAGAACCCGTGTATGTCGAGCGTTTAGTTGCAGTCCCCAAAAAATCCTTCTTTGTTATGCTAATTATTCCCCACTTATCTCGACCCCTCTTAAGTTATGTGGGGCATAGTTTTCGGTCCAAAGTAACGTGAACCTGCTTAATTCGACAAAATGCAACTTTAATGTCTATCTTGGAGAAATTGTACAACAAATAATCCGGAGTGTCTGTACTACTGTACCTCATACTGCAAGGATGGAAAAAGTCAGTACAAGACCAACTTTTACCACTGCTGCTACAAATACTAATCAACCAATCTCATCAATGCATGGTTTATTGCTTGCATAGAGTGGAGAAAATTATGTTGTAAGGGAATTTAATAAATGAGTTTCTGACCTTTGCAGTAGTTGCTTTCATAATGGACAGCCTTACATGTCAACACTAACGCAATATAGTTAATTCCATGCAGCATCGCATATTTTATCTTATCAGTAACTCAGAAAATTATCAGGTCAGCATCATTCAATGTAAATAAAATTACATAATTTGTTTTACACTATATATTTAAAACGAAATAAGTACGTTTAGCTACATTTAATGATGCTAACCTGAAAACTGACAAAATTAACGATAGGATAAAATTTTGTGATGCTGTGGAACAAACAATAATGTAATCGCATTCCAATATTGTCACGGTCAGTCACCAACTTAATTCATACACAATAAATAACTTTGGTTCAGAGTTCACTTGTAAATAGTTAAATGTTTCCATGATTGGAGCAAGTGTAAGCCTTCAAATTCAGCATGGCTAAATCATGTGACTTACAATCATCTATAAATAGAAACAGGCAAAATTCCAAACCAAGCTGGTACCCCACCCCCAACAAAGTCATGGTTATGAATTTGTTTTGAACAAAGAGTACATAAAAGCACAAATAGTATTTTTAAAAATTCATAGTGCCCAGTATTTTTTAAAATGAAACTGTCCATGGCAGTGCTTATGAAACCGAAAGAGGATTTCTTCCATTTGTATTGTTTTATCTAGAATCGAATATCAAAGTCATTTCAGTCCATCAAAGTAATACGCCAGCTTGCCTTCAGACACTGTGTTGTTGTCGATGGTCACTGATCAAAGTCAGGAGGGATAGGGGACTACAATTGTATGAATAGATTATGTCAGCTTCTTAGAGAATATGATGCTGAGACAGTTAACTTTAAAGACTTTAAACACATTTTACACTTTGTTGGTACATGAATACCGACAGTCATCTCTTTTGGGGGGTACAGAGGCAAATTTTGTCAATGAAAACTGGCATAACAAACCTCTAATGATCAACAAAAGTGATAGGTTTTCACGCACAATTCTGGTCAGTTGCATTTTGCTTCTAGTTAAAGTTAACACTAACAAAAGAAAATACTTTTGTTAAATAAAAAGTACAGTCCTACATGTACATGTACTTAAATTGGCCTAGATTTTGGTCAGCATGAGAAAACCATTGCATTGCTGAGGCTACCAAAGGGATGAGGCTACCACAGGAAAATAAAAAACAACTTTATACCGCTGACATTGTTGTAGTAACTTAATTGTAAAAATGTGTAACTTGTTACATAAACAGACCTCCAATCTGTTTTCTGCAACCTGGTATAACTGAATTATTATTTTTATTGTGCATTAGAAATTCTATTTGTTTTTAGAAACAAAACTCATTTTTGGTGCTTCTGATGCATAGTCATTGTTCTGCAGTACATTTGGCAACTAAACCCTGATATCTCGATACCCCGTTATGTGGACGATTTTTTGACACCCTCAACATAATCGAGATAACTGTGTTTGACTATATATGAAAAGTTGCTAGTTTGATCTATAATGCTAAAATGTGATTATCATATATACTCACTTATAAATTGACTCCAACTGCAAACTGCACAAAGATCTGCCATCACATAATGCACTGGCAGATCTCGTCTGTGCAGTTTGTTAGAAGTAATCAGTGGAACAACCCTGATACAACATAGATCCTGATCTGCAGGCACGTTATGCTTTGACAGATAAGGATCTTTGTTGTTTGCAGTTTGATTTCACTTATAAGTGAGTATATACAGTATCAAAGAGGGATTCTTGTTTACATTTCAGAGATTTTAATGTGTTACATGACTGTATAATATTAACTTATACCTAAAGTTGATACTCTAACATGCATGGGTTTCTTGTCTCATTGGGCCAAATATCTCTTATCACAGCAACAGTGGGTGCTATCAGAGGTAGTTGCTTATTAAAAAGACCAAATTTTGCTGCTGCCAGCAATGGGTGGTGTTTACAAATCTGTATTTTGTACCCAAGGATCCATAGAAATGCACATATTGCACAGGTCAATAGCTTGACAATTTATCTTCATACCAACTCATTCATGCATGTGGTATGACTCATTTGTCTGTGTTCAGTGATAATTTTCCAGTACTACTCATGTCTCCCAGTTGATAATAGTTTTGATATTGGAAACAAAAGAGCTATGGGGAAAGAAAGTCTGAAAAAGATAAATAATTAAACTAACAACCTCTGCATGTCACATGTTTGTTATAAAATATACTTTGAGAAGCACCATCCTGTGTTTCATTTGGACTTTTCTGTGCACAATAGACTCAGTTATTGCTTATTATCAGAGTGACATAAGAGAGACTACTGTTCCGCCTGCATAAACTGAGAGCTGTGATATCATTGGGCCCATCAGAAGCAAGAAGTCACTTTATTTTGCATTTTCATTTAATTTTTGTATTTGTATCTTAGGTAATGTGACATGTCATAGTGTGTATTGATCAATGAGCTCATAGAACTTTTTTAAAATTATTGTTATCACACCTACATCTTCTTTGATGTCATAGAAAAGAATGTTCTTTTTTATTCTAATATGTTTTAATATCTTTTTGACGACACAGGATCCACAGCATAATTTTACCACAGTTTTTAACTTTCAACCAAATTTAGTACAGCTATTAGATTGATAAACCCTTGAATGAGTTTGATTTTCAGCATTTCACAACCTGATTGACAAGAGTTATGTCCCCTTTATTATCTGCTGTCCTGACTTTGTATTCTGCAGCATTACTTTAGTAATGACTGTTGGGTTTCAGCCAAATGTGACATGCAGCTTTATGGTGGCACTCACCAGTTATTATATACTTTTGAGAGAGTGACATATGTATGGTGAAGTTGTTTGCATTTAAAACATGCACAATGGGGAGAATGGTGGCATACCTCTATGCTACATTAATGTAATGTGGATGATATTTCTTTGGATATTGTACTTTTAGAAATTGTACATGATTTAAACACACTGCTAACTAAAATGAATGCTCCCTTGTGCTAAAAAAATCAGCCTGAATTAGTCTAAAGTACACTATCCATAGCAGCTATTAAAGTAGGGAAAATGAATTTTGCCAGACTAGACAATACCAGCTTCTGAAAGTGCAATGAATGAATTACCAAATATATAAAATGTAAAAAAAAAGTTATGGGCTCTTTTTTATACAATTTATCTCTGAAGTTCAGAAGTGAAAATGACCAAGTGGTGCTGGCACTTTTTTGAAAGGTGCACATCTGGAGTAAGGCCAAGCTGTATACTCTATAACCCATATTACATCCATCAATCATATACTAAAATAAAGGGAATTAAATGTTCTTTGAATTATACCTAAGATATACAAGTTTTTTTTTTAAATAGTGAGGAAAGCCAGGGAAATTCTTTTTCTTTAAAATCCTAACCCTATGCAAAATATGAAACTGTAGAGCGCCACCTTAAACTGAAGAGACTTTGAATGAGTTTAATTTCCAGCATTCCTTATTTTCATTTAATGATTTCTGCAGTATTATTTTAGTAATGACTGGATTTCAATCAAATGTGCCATGCAGCTTTATACTGAAGATGCTTTGAATGAGTTTAATTTCCAGTATTCCATATTTTCATTTAAGAGTTTTGGTTCCTGATTGCCCGTCCTTCTCGGGATTCTGTATGATAACTTTAATAAGGAATGTTGAACCTCAACCAGATTTACCCATTACATTATATTGATGAAATTTTTAATGAGTTGTTTCCAAAGTCCACATTCCCATTTGGAAGAGCTGTGTCCCCTGATTGTCCAAGTTTTATAAATTTGGCTTCACAACACCAAACAATTATAGGTAGTTGTGCCTATGTAATGCACTCATCAAAACAGTTATAGTTAATATTTAACATTTTCACAATCAAAAGGTGAAACAATGACAACAGTATTAACAACAGTATAAGCTTTATAGAAACAGTTTAATTTGCAATGTTATAGGTGGCAAAATGTTGAAAGATGATGACACACTGGAAAGTTTGGGACTCACTAAGAGCTCTCCAGCTCTCTACTTCAAAGACCTTGGACCTCAGATTGGATGGACAACTGTAAGTACTTCCTAGTTAATATTAATGTAAGTAATACTGGATGACATTAATAAATGTAAAGTCTTATTTTAGCATTTCTTCAATTAGTCAAACCTGTTTACAGTGGTCACCATAGGAACTGGTAAATACTTAGCCTAAATAGACTTGTCATTGTACCACAGAAATTTATAGTTTGTACTCACTTAAAAGACAAGTCAAACTGCTAAATACACAGACCCAGATCTGCCATCACTTAATGCACCAGGGTTGGCATTAGTATGGTGGTATTGTTCCAGATCTCCTGCATGTACCATCTTTTGGTGTGTGTGTGTGCAGCATGTGCTGTTGAATAACATGCACTGCAATTTTCCACAAATAATGATGTTAAAAGCTTAGTTATGCCATATAATGTGCATTGGATTTATTACATTTCAAAATCTTGATGTTATCACCACAGGTACCCCAGGTGGCTAAATAGTCAGAGGTTCTCACCTTTTCAGATCACTTACTTCTCACAACTGTGTCTACATGAGTCACATGCTTGGCCAATGTAGGTTTTTGTGAAAGCTTACAAGTCACTTCCCATGGGTCGGTGGGTTCTTCTATGGTTTTTTCCTGGGTTCTTCCTCCACCAGATATACTGACCACCATATTTTAACCTATCATGTACTGATAAATGGCATTAAGCCCAGAACAACAGCATATCAGTACACTTTCATAGTGTGGCAGTAGTCAACCATTTTGGATAGTGCACTGATCAACATTTGTTATACAGCATTTGATTGGTGTACATTAAAGCATTGCATGAAAGTTTGCCTGTTCCTTATTTATTTGGACTATCATGACACTTGCATAGTAAATCTCAGTACCCATGCTTGAATTTACTCTGACAGTGCATTGTAATTATGTTTGGCTAAGTTTATTTGCCAAATAAATGTAAATAAGTTGCAAATTTAACCAGTATGCAATATGCTTAGCACATCAAAACTTTAGTCTGTGTGGATAACCTTGAAAGCACTTTATTGAGTCAGTGAAGTTTTGATCACTATAGTTACAGAGAAATATAAAATATTTTGATTTATGGTGAAAAATAAAACTAAGGAGCAAGTTTATTTTTATTTTAAAGGTAAATTATTTGCCAATTTCTTCCATTAACTTATTATTTGGTTCCATGATTATGTATCAATGTTACCATGATAGACAAAGTATAATATCAAAAAGATGTCCTCTAGATGTTCCTGAGAGCTGGACATTACCAATGCTTGAAATTTTAAAAATATATTTCAGTTCAGGCATAATTAAAGAAATTAATAAATGAAGAAAACAATTTATTAAGGCAACAGTTATTGATTATTGGATATGTATGGTGGGTGTGGTAAACATTTTTTTATATAATGCAATGCGGAATTTTGCACAGCTTGAATGTAAATAGATGAATAAGTTACCAGTCAGGTGAATTTCTGAAGAAAAAAACTATTCAACAGTGTGAAATTAAATGAGTCTATTAACATAAGCACTAAAAAAACACACTATCAAGGTTTGTAATTTTACTTCTTAAATAAGGCCTTTTAACAGTGTAGTTCAGATGAAATGAATTATTATTCAACAAGAAGTAAATGTGATCTTTAGGCAGTTTAGTGCCATGATCCTTTCATCAGATTAATCTGGGCATTTTTTTCAGCTCTTATAAGAAATAAGAAAAATATATATAAAAAGTTCATGTTATAAATACCAAAATACAGCAACACACTATACATATCAAAATATAGTAAGGGCTATTCCATTAAAATATACATGGGACCCAGTGAAGTCACTTTTAAGCTGGAGTACTCATCCATAGGTACAATTTAGAATTTTCTTATAAATTCCATATGAACTCTGTGAAATAAAGTACCCTGGCATATCTATTTAAAAATCTGCCTTCCCTGGGTACCATGAATGTTTAAATGGAACTGCCCAAGCTCATAATACATACCAAAATACAGTAATACATTATACATACCAAAATACAATAGCACATTATACATATCAAAATATAACAACACATTATACATACCAAAATACAATAACACATTTTATTTTATACTTATATGTTCAGTAAACATACCAAAATACAATGACACATTTCATTTAAACTTATATGTTAAATACACATGCCAAAATACAATAACACTTTTCATTTTATACTTTTATGTTAAATACACATACCAAAATAAAATAACACATTTTGTTTTATACTTATATGTTCAATACAGAAATCTATTTGTGAAATAATTCTCATATTTTTTTCTTCATATATTTTCACAGGTAAAAATATATCCTTATATTTTCACAGGTGAAAATATATCCTTATATTTTCACATATGAAAATATAAAATTTCCCATCACACCACGTGGCACTTGATTGTATTGCCTATATAAGTTATACATACAGCAATACACGTTCACTCTGTGAGCTATAACAAATAAATAGAAACTGCATTACCTTTCAGACCTGTAAATTAGTTTTTGATGAAAAATGTGACTTGACACTTTTTGTCTCGTTGAAGTTATTTCCTTTTATTTGACAACAGTGATAAACCTGCAGTGATGCATTGCTAATCGGAATTGCTGAGTGGTCAGATGTAATGAAATAACTAACAAAATGTCAAAAATGTAATTTATTGCAGCAAATGAGATCATCTCAATCCTTCTGTTCTGCTAAGTCACTATTATTTATATGATCAGCCCATGAAAGTTAGGTGAATTAACAAAAAGGGGAGTGAGGTTTTATGTAGAAGAATAGTCTGCTTTTCTAGGCTTTGATTTTGGAACAAGTTTAGCATATAATTACAAGAAATTTTTTTATGTTAATACCAGATATATTTCATCCTGTGGTACCAAAAATGGTGTATTTTAACTCGTTGCTTTGCCATTCTATACATTATCACATTGCTTGTACCACAAGATGAAATATATAAGGTGCTAACATAGGAAAAGAAAATATCTTCGATATACATACCAAAATACAAACAAACATTATGCATACCTAAATACAGTAACAAGTTATGCATACCAAAATACAGTAACAAGTTATGCATACCTAAATACAGTAACAAGTTATGCATACCAAAATACAGTAACAACTTATGCATACCAAAATACAGTAACATGTTATACATACCAAAATACAGTAACATGTTATACATACCAAAATACAGTAACATGTTATACATACCAAAATACAGTAACATGTTATGCATACCAAAATACAGTAACATGTTATTACATACCAAAATACAGTAACATGTTATACATACCAAAATACAGTAACATGTTATACATACCAAAACACAGTAACATGTTATGCAGAGATCTTGCTAGGATTTTGAAACTAGGAGTCCAGGACTCCCTTTTTGGCAAAAATAGGAGTCCCACCATCAAAAGTTGCAGTCCCTTCTTTCCTACAGAATCAACACAAACGTGAGTGTATCTATTTTTAGAAGGAGAGGCTTTTGTAATGTAATCACTCACTATAATATAGCTTCATTACAAATAGTCCATTGACAGGATCACAAATTTTTGGTTTATTTATTTGTCTATGTCCTTGTAGTAATTTTAGGCAATTGTTAAATAGTATCTTATTTGCTGTTTTTCCCGTATTTTCGCAACTACGGGTCAGGTTGGAAAACAGCTTAGACCTTAAAGCACATCTCGCGAATTCCACAACATAGCATTGTCCCATACGTTTCTGACCTACATAATTTGCATTTAAAGTTAAATCTTTAATAAAATAATACCTTGGCTTTGCTTTCAATGATCTGTATATTTTTCTGAAAATATTTGCCCAATGGTTTACGAAAACAGCCAATCTAATAAACCTGTACATCACAGACTTGGCGAAGTCCGCCATTATTTCCCATTAGGCCTACTGGTTCACTTAGAGTTTCAAACTAATTTTATGATGAAGTAGTGTACACGAGGCAGTTAATAATCACCGATTCTGATCTTAAAACACAAGTTTGTGTGTTTTATCATTAAAGGGTATCATGCAGGAAATTGATAGTTGCTACCTTACTCGGAAAAGGGTTAATGGTCAATCAGCTATCAAAACATATGCTTGTGAATGGGCAAGAATTTGTTTGTTAATGTAATTGATATCAAAACTAGGCCTAGCTACTGATGTATTGATGAATATATTTTGCTACAACACTAGAACTAACCGGGCTAAGGCGAGCAGCATTTTTAAAAAAAAAGTATGGTCAGTCAATGTACCTCTTAAATAGCTCTTGTTTGTCCATCAGAGTGGTACTGAATTTTGTCAATCCAAGTCAGGACTTATTCCAAACACTAAGCTAGGCATCACACACTTTCTTACACTTAGCTACTGTCCTATCCGAACTATCAATTCTAGCAGCTTTAGCACTCTTCTGAATCTCGTTACAATCTTCGTAAGTTTGCACTTTAAACCCAAAATACTTATCCAGATTTACAAATGGCATTTTGTCTAAGTCTCAACATGTCTTGATTCTCGTGCACTACTTATTCCGATACATTCGGAAGTGAACACAATAATGAAAGCTTAAGTTGTTTATTTGATATACTTTTATAAATGACCACATGTACATCTCTTGGGTCTTTCTGACTCTGAATTCAATCACTGTAAATATCAGTACATTTTCGCATCCGGCCGCCAGTCAAACAAAGCCTTTGATCATGCCGCCCAGCTATTGCATCATGTTCTTTCTGATGTACTCTTATAATGGCAACATGTATGTTCATTAAGGGGTCTTTCAGTCAATGAATTCTGTCATTGTAAATATCAGCAAAGCTAACTGATCAACACATTTTCCCACAAAGCAGGTGGCTGAAGCAGGACTGGCAAGTCTTTGAAATTTGTTGCACACCTATAACATGCATACGGAGGACTCCCGCCTCAGGGATTTTCTGCGTCCCAGATCAAAAATTGGTGTCCAAATATGCGTAATTAAGCGTTTTCGAGATCTCTGTTATGCATACCAAAATACAGTAACATGTTATACATACCAAAATACAGTAACATGTTATACATACCAAAATACAGCAACATGTTATACATACCAAAATACAGTAACAAGTTATGCATACCAAAATACAGTAACATGTTATACATACCAAAATACAGTAACATATTATACATACCAAAATACAGCAACATGTTATACATACCAAAATACAGTAACAAGTTATGCATACCAAAATACAGTAACATGTTATACATACCAAAATACAGTAACATGTTATACACACCAAAATACAGTAACATGTTATGCATACCAAAATACAGTAACATGTTATGCATACCAAAATACAGTAACATGTTATGCATACCAAAATACAGTAACATGTTATACACACCAAAATACAGTAACATGTTATACACACCAAAATACAGTAACATGTTATACATACCAAAATACAGTAACATGTTATACATACCAAAATACAGTAACATGTTATACATACCAAAATACAGTAACATGTTATACAGTAACATGTTTTGCATACCAAAATACAGTAACATGTTATACATACCAAAATACAGTAACATGTTATGCATACCAAAATACAGTAACATGTTATCCATACCAAAATACAGTAACATGTTATGCATACCTAAATACAGTAACATGTTATACATACCAAAATACAGTAACATGTTATACATACCAAAATACAGTAACGTTATGCATACCAAAATACAGTAACATGTTATACATACCAAAATACAGCAACATGTTATACATACCAAAATACAGTAACAACTTATGCATACCAAAATACAGTAACATATTATACATACCAAAATACAGCAACATGTTATACATACCAAAATACAGTAACAAGTTATGCATACCAAAATACAGTAACATGTTATACATACCAAAATACAGTAACATGTTATACACACCAAAATATAGTAACATGTTATGCATACCAAAATACAGTAACATGTTATACACACCAAAATACAGTAACATGTTATACACACCAAAATACAGTAACATGTTATACATACCAAAATACAGTAACATGTTATACATACCAAAATACAGTAACATGTTATACATACCAAAATACAGTAACATGTTATACATACCAAAATACAGTAACAGGTTATACAGTAACATGTTTTGCATACCAAAATACAGTAACATGTTATACATACCAAAATACAGTAACATGTTATGCATACCAAAATACAGTAACATGTTATCCATACCAAAATACAGTAACATGTTATGCATACCTAAATACAGTAACATGTTATACATACCAAAATACAGTAACATGTTATGCATACCAAAATACAGTAACATGTTATACATACCAAAATACAGTAACATGTTATGCATACCAAAATACAGTAACATGTTATGCATACCAAAATACAGTAACATGTTATACATACCAAAATACAGTAACAAGTTATGCATGCCTAAATACAGTAACATGTTATGCATACTAAAATACAGTAACATGTTATACATACCAAAATACAGTAACAAGTTATGCATACCAAAATGCAGTTGATGCAGTAAGGATCATTTCAGTTACTGCTGTCTACATAAACCAAAACTATCTGTAAAATATATTCCAGCTAAAATTGAATCCCAATTAAATTTCATTTGCCTTTGGGATCAATGCCCCTGAAGAAATAAAAAAATATTACTAGCAACTTACTTGAACTTAAAAGAAAATTTTGCCTAATCTCATAGACTGGTGCCTAAAAGCAGATCTGACATTGGATTTAAGAAGATGTGAACACTTTATGGAGATGGCTGTAGAAATTGTGGTGGTATATGGAATTCATGAATATATGGACTTTAGAATGCTTTTCTGCTTGATTGAAAACAAATTAAGGATTTTTTTGTTTCTGTCAGGTTTTTTTGACAGAGTATGCAGGTCCCCTTGTGGTATACCTCATCTTTTATGCACGGCCCAGTCTGATTTATGGAGCAGCAGCTGCCTCTGAAACCAAAGGTCTAGTTGTCCAGTAAGTAAATAGTTAGTTATTCATGGCAGACTTATTTTTTATGTAAAGTTTTTTGTTGCATAATGATGAAAGATAAAAGGTGAGGAACTTAGAGGGTGTTACATAGTATAACAAAGATGCAAATAGTGACTAATCAGATAATAGACCGAGCAGTAAATAAGCAGTATATTATCAACAAGTTGAGTAAAAATGTGTAATGAAAGTTTTAATTTATTCAGAATGTGCAGAAAAGTTTAATTGTTAGTATTTTGTTGCAAAGTTGTAAACATATTATTTCTGCTGTATGCATTGTGCACATGTAATAATAGTCTATACAGTCAAACTAATCTGTACTTTTGGAACAAGTTCCATATGTTCTGTGCATGTTTCATAATAAATGTCTTTTATTGTTAATGCATAAATGTGTGTGGGTCCATGGGTGTTAGAGAAAGAGAGAATGAATGAGAATGCGAAAACATGTAGGTTGCACAGGTCGTGATCTGCATTAAAAATGCTGGATATATCTTACTTCATTTTTTGGCTTCATCTGCATGATTCATTTTTAGCTCTATTGGTTATTGACCAGAAGAGCTTATTGGCTGGTATTTCATCCATCATCCATCCATCCTTTAAAACAAGTTTTTATCGTTACTCCTCCTAAACTGATTAAAGAATTGCCATGAAACTTTACACACATATTCATCCCATGGTCTAGTTGGTCCCAAATGAAAATGGTACTGCTTGGACATCAAGTATGGCCATTTTGAAAATCTTGTTTTCACTGCTCCTCATGGAAGGACGGTCATATCAACATGGGTTATCACAAAAAGACTTCTTATGATGACTGGTTGGTTCTACAACCATATGGATGAACAGATGGACTATCCCCATACCCCTGCGCTTGTTTGAATACTTGATGATAGTAACAGATTGGTCAGGTAAACTATTGATTTCACATTTCATTATAACAGATTGGTCAGGTAAACTGTTGATTTCATATTTCATAATAATGAACTGGTCAGGTAGACTATTGATTTCACATTTCATTATAACAGATTGGTTGGTAAACTATTGATTTCACATTTCATTATAACAGATTGGTCAGGTAAACTGTTGATTTCATATTTCATAATAATGGATTGGTCAGGTAAACTATTGATTTCATATTTTATTATAAAAAAATTCATGTAAACTATTAATTTCACATTTCCATTCTAATAAATTTGATAATCTATTGACTTCATATTTCCATTTTAACAAACAGGCCTGATAAATTATTGATTTTACATTCCCATTATAAATTTAAAAAGAAGCAGTAATAGAATAGATTTTAATCTGCAGCCAAAATGATTTCGAATTATGTATGACAAGGGGTACGTTGATATTCTGTGATTGAGAATTTGTTATTTATTTGGCCATGTTATTTGTTACCTACTTTTATTAGAAATGTACAGCTGCAGAGATGCTACAAGGATGTATGAGTGTGCAAATCAGGCAAACCTTGTACAGATTCATACACTTAGAAAGAAGTGATCCATAAGAGCTATACATAGAAAAATATACTCTGTACAGTATACAGTTTTTATTGAACTATTAAGATAAATTGAATGGATAAGAGGAAATTAAAATATAAGGATATTTACTTGATCAAAATGCATATCCCCTATTCAGATGGCAGACTGTCAAATGGGATTCTCAGGACAGAACAGTATTCATACACATATAAGGAACAGATCAGTCTCAGAAACAATCGATAATTTAATGTAGCCATATGCAATTTCCTCCATGGCACATGCTAGATAAATGATTTTTAAAGTCTCATCCTTTGATATAAATAAGTGGATAAAACCAGGTTGCAGGCTGTAGGTTGCAGGCTTGATTTAGTGCTTATATAATTAGAGGGGACATCTTTTGAGGATTTTGATATGAAAAAAGCCCTAACAGAGTGAAGCAAAAAGAGAGATTTATATTTAAGTGTTTGGTAAATATTAATCTATAGCCATTCACTCTCCTCCACCCCCTTTGGGCCCACTTTTTTTTTTACCATCCTTTTTTGGGTGGTGACAAGGGGAAAATCCACCTCCCCTTATAGATAAAATCCCGGCAGCATCTCTGCAGTTACCCAGCCCTAAAGATCAAAAGGTTAAGGTAAAGTGTTTATAATTTTTGAATAAGAAAAAATACTCACATAGACTCTTAAATATTAACTTTTCACTTTTCTTCCTGATGTAAGAAATGAAGATATTGTAACAATGTAAAATGGTTCTGTTTTTTTCAGCTTAGCAGCTATTTGCTGGACGTTTCATTATGCCAAAAGATTGTTGGAGACAATATTTGTTCATCGATTTTCACATGCCACTATGCCAATAACAAACATATTCAAGGTATGTTTTGTTACCCAACTGATTGTTAGTTCTTAGAGATGTGACATTATGCCCCACCCCACCTGCACCCCCAAATCATTGTTGGCAACCACACATGTTAAATGCATATACATAAATACAGACTAACTACAGTGATGCTTATTTCATGCATCACTGACTAGATAAACTTTCAAGACATTTCTCTCAAGCTAGAATCATCAAAATCTGATGATATTATATATCTGTGTAAGTACCACACCCATACAGTAAAAGATTGCAGTGTTCTACATTTCAAATTTAATGGTTTAAGTTACGTTTTTTAGTTTATCTCATGATTGAATAGGTTTTTCTAAAGCCTGTATGCATACTGTTATACCTACAGTCATGATGATGTTTCGTGCTTGATTGATTTAGGTCCCATATTTGTGTTTTAAATTTACTTTAGAATACTGTTCCTGTTTGAATACTTAGATGAGATGAGTATACGACACCTTTACAACAAAAAGGTCACAATGAGCTATAGATTTGACTGGCTTTGGTTAAGTTTTTGCATTTAGCTCATGTTTCTTGGCACCCTGATGAGAATCATAGTCTTATGACAAAAGTGGGTCACTGAACCATTATTTCATGCTTCACTGACTTAAGTTTAATTTTGTGTTTCCACTGTTCATAATTGAATCATTAAACTTGGTGATTCTGTAAATCTCATTTAGTATCATTCCTGTACTAAAATGGTTGCCGTGCCCTACATTTCACATTTTGCTGGCTTAGGTTAAGTTTTCGCATTTACTCATGACCATAAGTTTTACATGCTTTATGCATTCTTGTTGAGAAATATGAATCTTGATCAGAGGATGAACTTTGATGAGCACAACTCCATCATTTCAGTAGGTCATCATTATGACCCATGTTTTACACTTCACTGGCTCAGGTTAACTTTGTGTGTGATGTTCATTCTCAGGCACTGTTCATGCTAGAATCATAAAATTGATTTTCAGGGACGCATCTTGATAAGTAATAAACCCTTATTGCTCAATAAAGGTCTTTTTGACCAACATTTAATGTTTAAATGACTTTTGTGTCAAAGGTTTTAAGTTGATTTATTGGGTGTGGTTTATGTTCCCATCATGAAACTTGATAATTGGACAGATCTCTGTTAGTGTTTCATCCTTGAAACCAAAGATTACTGATCTTTACTTTCTGCTTTACTAACATAGGTTAAGTATAGATAGGATTTCCATCCTATATTGTAGCCTGCTTTGAAGGCCCCATTCATTACGAGTGTAGTTTGAAGTTGGAATAATTGTTTATTCATTCTTTAACATCTTCATTAATGGTAATGAGTAAATATTGTATATTGTGGTAGGCTACCCACAACACTTGAAGTATGTAATGTGGATATGTAGAATGTTTAAATTAGATGAATGGACTGCATGCAGTATGCTTTTCATGTGAGACCTCATCTGTAGTGGCCAGTCAAGATAGTAGTTGATGCTTGAACTATGCTTGTGAAACTGGCGGTCACTTGCAGTTTACTCACAGCCTGGAATCTCACCCACTGAAATCTGACTTTTAATGGTTAACTATGATAATGACTTCTGAAGCAGATTTGAAGAACAATGATTTTTTAAACAGAACAACAACAGTAGATTATTTTTTTAATTGTTCTGCCTTTTTATGCTCTGTCGCAGTACGTATGTGTGTATGTATATGGTTTAATGGTGTTCCAATAAAATACTGATAAAAACTTAAGCAAATGAAGACTGGTCATAAATAAGGTCGAGATTTCATTTTCAGGATCACTTTAGTTATGGATAAATATTTGATTTTGTTAGTAACTGATTTCAGACATTCATAAAATATTATCCTGGATGTCACATACAGAACTTAAGTCTTGTCTTGAAAACTGATCTTAATTTTAGTGATGTGGTGGTCAGAAATATAAGCCCAATTTAAAATTGACAATCAAATGTCTTCAAGTCGGTGCTTAGCTTTAAGAATTTTGTCAGTGAAATTGGGGCCTCGTAAGACATCCTCTGATGCCATGTGCTACTGGGTTTTGATCAAATGTCATTATAATTTGTTTAAACGCTTGCAGTTACAATTGTCTAAAGTGAAACTAATAAAAGACAGACAGCTATGCCATTATTAGTTGAATTTATTTTATCAGCATGTGGTACCTACTTTTTACATTTATGGCTTTAATATGTGAGAGATGTACTTGTTTTCATATCCCCAAGCTCCACCTATGTGCCACCATCTGTCGGTCAGGCATTGTTTATCCAGTGCTCGAATGGCACACTGCTCTTTCTAAAACTCTGTATGAGATTTGTTATGTAATAATGTCTGGAGTGATAACCTTGTCTTTTTTATATAAAGTTTAGATCAATAGTACTCTGCCACCTTTGCCAGTGTTACAGTAAGAAAATCTGAAGGTATAAAAAAATGAGTTAGTAAACATAGTTATGTTAGATTTGGGGATTTTTCAGGTGTGTTTATTATCTAGAACTGCAAAGAATTATAAAGATGGATTGTCAATCAGTTACTAGTTTCATTTTAACAGTGATGAATATAACAAGGTGCCATTTCTTTTCTTTATCAGAATTCCATCTACTACTGGGGTTTCACTGCTTTTGTGGCTTACTTCGTCAATCACCCACTATACACACCCCCAGGTAAGAGAATAGTACAATCAGTCACTCATTTTACACACCCACAGGTACAAGGATGGTACAATCACTCATGCACTATATACACCCCCAGGTAAGAGGATGGTACAATCAGTAACCCACTATACACACCTCCATGTAAGAGGATGGTACAATCAATCACCCACTATATACACCCCCAGGTAAGAGGATGGTACAATCAATCACCCACAATATACACCCACAAGTAAGAGGATGATACAATCAGTCATGTACTATACACCCCCCAGGTAAGAGGATGGTACAAACAATCACCCACTATACCTATCCCTAGGTAAGAGGATGGTACAATCTGTCATGCACTATTATACACTTCCAGGTAAGAGGATGGTACAATCAGTCACCCGTTATACACACCCACAAGTACGAGGATGGTACAATCAGTCACTATACACACCCACAAGTAAGAGGATTATACAATCTGTCATGCACTATGTACACCCCCAGGTAAGAGGATGGTACAATCAATCACCCACTATACACATCCCTAGGTAAGAGAATGGTACACTCTGTCATGCATTATTATACACTTCCAGGTAAGAGGATGGTACAATCTGTCACAATATATAAACCCCTAGGTAGGAAGATGGTACGGTCTGTCATGCATTATTATACACTTCCAGGTAAGAGGATGGTACAATCAATCACCCACTATACACATCCCTAGGTAAGAGGATGATACAATCAGTCATGCACTATATAAACCCACAAGTAAGAGGTTGGTACAATCATTCATGCTCTGGATACTCCTCTAGGTAAAAGGTTAGTACAATCAATCATGCACTATTATACACATCCAGGTAAGAGGATGGTACAGTTTGTCATGCACTATTATACACTTCCAGGTAAGAGGATGGTACAATCAGTCACCCACTGTACACATCCCTAGGTCAGAGGATGATACAATCAGTCATGCACTATATAAGTAAGAGGTTGGTTCAATCATTCATGCTCTGGATACTCCTCTAGGTAAAAGGTTAGTACAATCAATCATGCACTATTATACACATCCAGGTAAGAGGATGGTACAGTTTGTCATGCACTATTATACACTTCCAGGTAAGAGGATGGTACAATCTGTCACACACTATATAAACCCCTAGGTAAGAAGATGGTTCAATCAGTCATGCAGTATATACACCCCCAGGTAAGAGGATGGTAAAGTTAATCACCCAAATTACACACTGAGAGGTAAAGGTATGGTACAGTCATGATAACTGAACTTAGTGCACGCATTTATTGTGCTTTTTTATTTGTTGCCTCCATATTCTGTGGAATGGGTTTCACATATTACCCGTATCCACATTTATGTGTATATCCATGGGATGTTGGTCACTGTTGGGTGCCTTAGGACTAATGTGATAGTATTGTGCTAGTTGTAAACACTATTGTGATGGAATTGCAATAGCTATGAACTGTTGCCATATTTATTTCAAATTAAGGATTGATTTTTTGTTCTCCACTTAAATAGTAACTTGTACTATGATAAATAAAGAATTTAGATATCTTTGTTTTATAATTATATGGGATTTTTAAATGCATATGGAGGGTCTACAAGAAAGTCTACCATTGGACCTTGCCCAAAAGAGCAGACCTAGATCAGCTGCCTGCATGATATTTGCTTATGCAGGCTGATCTGTGTCTACTTCGGGGGTCTCAAACTCAACACTCCCTGAGGGCCACATGAGGGCATTTTGATGACACCTTGTGACACCAATTGTTTTGTGGGACATATGTGGCCCATGGGCCATGTGTTTGAGACACCTGGTCTACATTGAGCACAAAGGTCATCATTTATAGGTGTGTGAAATCAAATTCTCAAAAAATGACACCCATTGTTGAAATAGTCAGTAGCAAATGTCTACATAACATGTATGACTTTAGTTAAGCTGTAAATCTTTTAAGCAATATTTGTTGGGTTTATTAACCTTTTTGTCTAATTGAATTTGAATCCTGTGAGACTTATTCATCTCTCTTGTTCATTTTGTTTAGCACTGTTTCATGATCTAGTATGTGTTACAGGCAAATGAATTTCTCTATTATACCTCGATAGCTCATGCACAATGTGGTCCAAATACATAAGCCAAAATATAAGTGAGGGTGCAGGTTACTGGGAGACCTTTGAAATATAAGGGATAGAGATAGAGAGATGAAAAGTGGGGAGCAGGTTACATTGTTGAATGAAATTCCACAATCTGGTAAAAAAATAACTTACTAATTTCTTTTTTTTATGATGGAGTTTTATGTTTGCCATTGTAAAATACCTTTCATTTCCAGATAAACAATCTTGAAAAGATCATTAAAAACAGTATTTCAGACAATTTCAGTACACTTCCTATGTGTACAGCTGAACACAGTGTATTACATCACTTCTTTTTTTGTACTGAATTGGATACATTCTGGTGGTGTCGTTCATTAAAAATTAAAAAAGATTTCTTTATCCAAAAAACAGGTAGACATCAAGTTTCAGAAATAACATTGAAACTTTTAAGCGATGACTTGTCAGCATGTTGGAGTTGCACTTTGGAAAAGAAAAACATGTAAAATTTGATATATTGCTTTGGAAAATAAAGGCAAAACCAGTGTAAAATAAATACAGTTATATTATGGAATATATAACATATAAATTGACAATTTACATTTTGTCTATCATTGTGTAATAAAATCCATAGAAATCTTTAATGCTTGACATTTTAAATCCATGAATTATGTTATGGGTTGCATACCAGTATAAAAATAGTAGTCCTTAATGATCCATAATGTGTTAATTTTTCCTCACAGAAGTGTTAGTGTAAATCAGTTTTGTGGTTGATTGAGTCTTTTCATGCTTGAATAGAAGAGAACATACCATGATTCTACTGATCATATTAAAACAAAATTAAAAGAATATAACCAGAATTTCACCTGACACGACATCTTTAATTTATGTTTATTTCTTAGTGTTGCCACATGTTAGCATTTTCCAGAATTTTTCATTCAATGTTATTTTGCCTGTATTATTTACAGTATCTTGAGAAAATATTATTTCAATTAAAAGCTTAGAAAAGTTTTATTAAAACATGCAAATATCGTGATGTTGGTGATAAAAAAAATTTTTTTAAACAAGCAACATATCAAAGTTTTATTTACCAATTTTTATCATGATTTTCTTCACAGTCAACAAATAGGGGCCAATTCTTTTGAAATTTTCTAGAAATTAGATCCATCTCTGATTACATGTTATAAGCAGGTTCATGAGTTATCCAGCCACAAGTTATAGAGGGAGAGATGTGTGTGTATGTATGTGTGTGTGTATATATATGTGTGTGTGTGTATATATATATATATATATATATATATATATATGAGGTATAGTAAGATTTTATATTGTTCTGACTCTAAAACAGGTTAAATTTTATTGTCAGATTTTCTTTAAAATCGGTTGTACTGTGCTGTTTGTTTGGGTCAGCTGTGCATGTACGTTTATAACCGTCTGTCAGTCTTTCGTTTCTCGGGTGACTTTATTTTCAGTGACAAGATGGTCAGTGTTTCTATGTTGTGTGCATTTTTAGCTAGATAATTTGATCACATCTACAATTTTGAGAATGACATAAGATGCAATGACAATGTATCTTAATCACTGATAATCCAAAAATCACAAATATCAGAATATGTTTTTGTTTGTTACAGCATTCGGAGCAGTACAGATATATGGTGGTCTGGCCCTATTTACAGTAAGTTTCATCGTATGGTGGACCTTTTATTTTTAAAAATGTATGAAATGAGTCCCAAAAGAATTCATGCCATAAGCTGCTTGTGGCAGGTGGCATAGTCTGAAATCTGGATTTTATATATATATACACAAACCTTCTGGCATTTCTTTTCAGATCATAAGGACATATTTGTTGAAGAAAGAGTGAAGACATAATTTCATTTTTTTTCTTCCAATAATTATTGATAAATATAATGATTGATTAGGGTGACTGCCTAATTTTCTTGTTATGATTCTGTCACTTTTATTTCTTTAAGTAACTATCGGATATAATATGCTGTTGTCTCTAATAGACAACTGTGAATATCAAAACTTTACAAAATAGTTGTATCATACTAGACTTCACACATTGTAAGCAGATATAAAAATTAAGTGCATACAGTCATCCCTAATTTCAAATATCCAGATTTAACAGTATTTAATTTTTGAGCGAGTTTGATTAAATTTTTGTTCAGTAAAAATTAAGATTCTGCATTGTACACAATGACAAAACCTAAATGATATAATTTTGAGGGAAATTTAAGTCTTACAGTACTTTTAAAGTTTTCTTAAAGAAAACAAGCTGACTGTCTAATGTAAGATTTGAAGACTGCAAAACATGGAAAAGCCATTACTAATTTGAATGACTTAAACTTTTAAAACTTATCGAAGGTAATTAATCAAGAGGAAAGCTTTGTTATACCAGGAAGACAACCAAATATGCAATCTAGAACACTATAGGGTGTTCTCAAATTAGGCACTTAGGGTTTCGGAACATTCCATGTAAATCAAATTATTTTAGCATCTAAATAATTTCACAAAATCTGAAATTTTTGGCATATTCATGACCTGTGAATTATTGATGTACTGTTTATGCAGTATTTGTATCAAAGTCATTACCATAAATGTATTCATGAATTTATTGATTTTCCAGGTTTCATTGTTTAAAGGATTATTTTAAATTTAGTTGACAAAGTGCAACATCTTTCACTTGTTTACTCATAGTGATTGTAATCAAAATTGAGGAATGTTACCTTGAAGTTTCATTCCCAAAAAGTTAGCTGTACAATTATAACTCAAGCATTATTCTGATCTCTCAGTTTAGATGTTATCTATACAGTTATCACTCAAACAGTATTCAGATTTCTGAGTGTAATAGTTATGTATTTATCACTCAGTTTACAAGTCTGACAATGTTAAAGTTGACTAAACCATTTCCTCCCAAACAGTATGCAAATCTATCAATGTAATTTTCAGTTCTGAGTATAAATATTATATCAGCGTAATTGCCACCGTAAAATCATGACAGTTGACATCACAAAATTTCCCATGCAGGAACAGTCTGATTAGAGAAACTTGTATCTTTAACATGTTGGCAAACTGTTAGCATATACTTACATGGTAATATGGACAGAGCATCTTAGTCTTTACATTTGTTTTCCATTTCAGTTTGCCGAACTGGGAAACTTCAGCATTCACTTGGCTCTAAGAAATCTGCGACCTCCAGGTATAGTCAGAGTTGCCTCCCCTCAGAAATTGAGTTTCAAGCATGTTGTAGCATTTTTACTGGCTATTTTTGATTTTTCTTTATATTGACCATGTTCTTGCTAAGATGGGACAGTATTACTGTCACTGCCAAGATAACATGGAATTTTGTTCCCACATCTTAGTAAAACCACACTCAGTCCATTCTTTGAATAGACTCAGTGTGCAACAATTGTATATCAGTGACAACATCGTTAGATTAGTTGAATGTAAGATATTGTCGATGAACATGAGCAGAATGTTTATGCTTCAGATGCATTGCACAGTCATTAAATGTTAGGAGTACATCTACTACCTCACAAAACCAGTCTTTCCAAGCTAAAAATTGATATTCACATCTTTTGTTTTAGCAACAGATATTCTATAAGGTCACCAGCTTGCTTGGTAGAAATCATATCATTCATCAGTTACTACTTGTGCTTTTGTGTGGCCAGCACGTTTTTATGAGGAAACATCAATTGAATTGTGTGAATGAGAGAGCTATGAAAGATACTCAAGGATATATACACCATCAGTGTTGCTGCCATCATTTTCTCCATTATCAGTATTCTGCAGACAGAATGCTTGCTGGTGAAAGCTCTCCCATTAAGAAAGAAGAAAACTGGCAATCTTTGCTATCATTGGCTTCTCACAAAGCTACAGCCCTGCAGTTACCTCCACTGCCACAGCTAAAACATGATATCGTGGCAAATTCTTTCATTCCAATATAAAGACATGGTAGAGTGGTACAGTTGGACCAGTCATGGACATTTCATCATCACTGGCACACTTTGAGTCTGGCTACAGTGGTCTTTTCTGTGGCAGCTAGTACCAGACTTTGATATAAAATACCAGCCAGCTGAGGTGGCAGAGTGGAAGAAGGTGCTCTTCTTTATAGATCACTGACTTCTCACCTCTGTCTGCATGGGTTGAAGTCTCAGGCTCAGCAATTATGGTTAAATGAGAAAGGTTGCCAGTAGCTTCCCCTGGGTTGATTGTTTTTTCTGGGTTTTTCCATGTTCTTCCTTAGCCACATATACCTACTGCCATGTATCTTATGCTGAAAATGGCATTAAACCCTTACCAACCAACCAATCAGCCATGGACCATGTCAATTACAAATAGCTCTGGCACAGTCCCAACCTATTCCTTCAGCTTCCAGGACTGGTCTTTGCACCCAGTATTCTCTCTCATTAGAACCCAACATAACTAGCACTGGATTCTTGCACACAGTGTGGTGACTGATCCATGGAAGTACTAATCCATCACCATTTATGCTTCTATCACAACCCAGTACCAGCTACAGTTACTCCTCATTTCTAGACATTAGGTTCCTGCCTTGGACCTTTGGCGACAACATGGTGATGACCGTGTCCCAGCATTATTTACTATACCCTGACACCCATCTTTGCTAGCTGCTATCTTCACAGGAGTTTTCCTCTTTACCTCACTCTTGGAAGTTAGGGTACATACAGATTCTTGTTCTGATGTCCCAGAAAGACCCAGATTTCATTGCACTGATTGCACTAATCTTCAGGCTTCTATCTCCTCCAGCTCTTCAATGACCTCTCGCATAATTCTTATATCATTTGATATCTTGCAGAGAGAAAATAATGGCCAACCATCTGTGAAGCATTTTCTCTATTCTTTTTTGAGTTACTGACATGTTACACTGCTTTAGAGGCATCCTCAAAACTTAAGATTTGAGGCCTTTCTTGCAGTAACAATGACTCCTATCAATTTTGTACCCAACTTTTTACAAGACAGACATACATTATTTTTCTCATAATACTTCAAACAATATAAATATTTTAGTCAAAGTAGAGAAAAGTAAACAATGCAGAATCACATTTTAGTTTATTTAAGACATAAAAACATTTGTAATTTTGAGGAGTTGAAGAATTCCTAAATTTTTGGAAATCTTCCAAATTTCTTTATAGAGAAGGCAAGACTTTAGTATTTCATTATTTTATGAGTTTAAATCCTTGATACCTGCTGAATATTCTGTGAAAAAAAATCAGTCACTAACCAGGCATTGAGAAAGATCTTCAATTTAAGGACAAAATGTAGAGATGTTTAATGAAAATGTTACCTGAATATAGCCTTGACTCTCTACATCAAGAACCCTAATGAGTCACATTTTCATATCAGTCTGACATATGGTTGATATATTCATGAGTACAAGTCATCCGTCATCCATTAATTCATAACTGTATCCTTTAATCCCAAGTTCTTGTAAGAGATGCATTTCTATCCATGTGCATGCTACAAGACTTTCACCATGCCAATATGAAATGCAACCTCTAAATGGATAATATCCAAGAACAGACCACAGAAGAGGCCAACCATGTGCCATGCATCCCATGACATAATAAGGGGTGAGAATGTCCAGTTTTGTCACTGCTTCCTTTCCCAGTAATCTACTCACTAAAAACAGCACCATGCTGGTGCTGCCCTTTTCTGACACCCCTAGGAGAGCCTTCAACACCACTACAGAATGGAAGAGACCAAACCCTGATAACTCGGAACACAAGCTAAAATGAAATACATGCCTCTGAAAAGTGCATTTGGGCATCTTCACGGCATAACCCCACAGGGATCTTACTCCAGGCCTTTGATTAGAAGCTCTCACAAGCAAAACTTTAGAGCACCTGAGTTCAGCAAGGATACCCTGAGAAAAGTCCAAAACACAGTATGGAATGGAAACATTATAGATGAAACCGCATGGTGAGCATTCTTTGAAGCAAGACATTAAATCCCTTGTTCGACTATTGCTTCATCATGGATTCCTTGTCAGCCATTACATATCCTATATCATTCCTTTACTGCTCTATATTCATATTGGCATGAAGTTAAGAATCCCCTTGTTTTGAGTTTGCTTGCCTAGAATGGTGCTTTAGGATCACCTTGGTGGCTTCTATATATGTCAACCCAAATTTTTTTTATGTTTTTGCTGTGTTTGCAAGTGATACTGATTTATTGTAAAATTCCTATGGGGAAAACAAATTATAGCAAGGGAAAAAGTTTAAAATCAGTGGATTCAATTCATTCTGGCTGAATCATTGAGCTAGATGAATGCCTATCGCTCTTCAGTGCAGCCATTTTACTCCTACCTCCAGATCCCCCTAATATGATGTTCCTTCAGCACTTGGATAAGTACTAGACCACATAATACAGATTTGGCTCTTCATGAATAAGGGTGACATATAAAAGTGGTTGACAGGCATGTGTCAGTCCTTTGCTTGGAGAATATGATCAAACCCCACTTGTGTCTTCTCAGTGTTGCCACAATCTCTCTTGCCCTGCATGACCAGTTCATGAGACCTCTACAGATTATCCTCCTTTCTTAGTAGCATCTGAAACTTTTCCCAGGTGACAAAAGTTTTAGACTGTATCAGGTCTCATCTCTGGCATCCTCCCTGATTTGACAGAGGGTGTCTACTGAAAGATTTACCACTAGAAATCACATTCTAGACAGCTACCAGCACAACTGGCCATGGTGCTCACCTCTTGTCCTTATTTCTTATGACTGGGCTTGAGCCTTTTTAGGAGTGATTCATCCATATCAACAGCCTTGAGATGAAAGTTGTGTTGCATGTCTTTCAGTCACAACAGGAGATGGTATTTGATAAGGGTGCTTTTATTCCTTCTGTCACCTCAGCTGTCATCCATGACTTAAGTAAGCAAGGTAGAACCAAGTCCATAGATAATGCCTTGCTGTTCAATTTTCTCAGTTGGTGTCCTCATCAACAAATAGTCAGATCCACCATACCCCATGCATGCCTGAGTTCCTGGCAGATTCACCATTTGTTGAACCAGCCAATCCAAGCTGCATGGTCCTTTCCCCCCATGGTCATGAGATGAATCTATTGTTGAGGTTTATCGATTGCAGACAGCCTTCTGACAAGGTGAAATGACAAGTTCCACATATCTGAAAACCATGGCAGCCAATGTTGTGGGACATTCTTGATAAACATGCCTTTCTGCATATCCCTGCAGTTGTTCAAGTTTTGCATAATACAAGGGAATTTGGGTGGCAGACAAACAGTGATCCCCACAAGCAGGAAAAATGATGGGTCAGCTACCTTTCCCCATAAACCCTGTGATTAGCCAAGTCTTGCAGGAAGCAATGGAATACTGACTAATCTTCATTGTTCTCCTCACTTGGGAAAAATCATGGATCAACAGCCACTTAAACCTAAAAGTAAAGATTCTGCTATCTAAAATCCTCTCTATCAAAAATAGCAATCTTCCTTCTATCGCTATTTGAAGAGAAGATGTTAGCTTCCATCACAATCAAGGGCTACCATTCCCCAGTCTCAAATGAAATTTACTATCAAGTAAGGATATAGGCCAAAACAAAGACATATCAGACCTTTCTATGTAATTTGACCTGACTTGACCATAGGCTTTGTCCCTTTGTTGGAAATGAAATCTACCTTAGGTTCTGACATGGCTGAACAAGACACCCATTGAACCACTGTCTAGAGCCTCTGCGACTTGCCTGTCATACAAGATCTGTATCATTTCACTTTATCTACAGCAGGCAGAATGGATGATATACATGCCATATCAGTCGACACGGACTATCTGCAGTTCTCTCATGACAGTCCAAGTTCATTGCTTAGAAAAGGCATCAACTTGTAAAGAGTTGATCCTTTATCTTGAATCACTTGTCTTCTTTGGACCCTTGGTCCCAAGTATGTCTGCAGTACCCTGTTGGGGCTCTGAAGTGGTACATGAAGTAGACTGAGCTGATCAGAAAAGGGAGAACTTGCTCTTTCTTACCATTCTAAGAAAGAATAGACAATATTTCCACTCAGGCTGAGTCACTGTGGATATTATATGGGTTATCCACTCAGCATACAGTAACTAGCCCAAGAATAGACTTACACATTGTTGCCAATTCAGAGACTTTTCATCTTGATGGGTCATTTCATCCTGATGGGAATTATGAAATAGCTACCTTTTCTGGTCATTCAGCAGTTTTGTAACCATGCAGGCTATGCTACTTGTATTTGAAATGCAAAACATTTTTCTTTGAACCAAAGCCATGCACACAACTCATGTCTAACTTGCTCCTGTATCTTACACAAGCTGCTTCACATTCTTTGGGAGACCATAGACAGGGCCATCTCCAAGTAAATCCTTATACTGCTTACCTATTCTCATAACATGTTATGAATATGATGAAGAAACCAATATTTATTTAAGTAAAATATGTTCCCTCAGCAATATATATTCAGCTATAATATGGGCACCCCCTCCCAGGCCCTCAATGCAGTCACATCTTTGGAAAAATTTGCATGTCCACTCCAGTAGTAACTGAAAATTGATGGGATTTGGTGTCAGTAGTTAGAGACCAATTCACTCTAGTCTGTCTACTCCCTAAGAAAACACATGACATTTTAGCACTTTTTTGGCAAAACAACCTAAAAGACATGGTAAATATTTTTGTTTTCCTGGCTTGGGAGATGATGAATGTTTTGGTTAGCTTGAGAGGGCTGCATTCACAATGTAGTTGATGTACCTCAAATGAGTGTTATGAAGAGAAAAAAAACTGTTTTACTTCAGAAAATAATAGAGACCTGTAAAAGGTCTTTTTGACATGTGAAACAATCACAGAATGCAGAGTGAATGCAGATGAAATGATGAATGCATGTTGGCTATATAAAAAAAAGAGTACAAACACATTTACAGAGCAGTTAATGATAAATTGAATAAAACACAATGTATTTCATGAGTGGATTTGAATATCAGTTATTTTCATATCACCACTAACTTTCCATGGTTGAATGCACATTCCACATGATAATCCGGGATAATATTCTTTATGCCAAATTTTTTAAACTCTTTACAAGCCATGATATTATTTTTGTCATGGTATACATATCTTGTGATGACTTAAGTTCCATATAAGCCGTGATATTGTTTTTGTCATGGCAGACAAATGGTGTGGTGACTTTTGAACTCCATACAAGCCATGATATTGTTTTTGTCATGGCATACATATAATGTGATGACGTTTAATCTCCATCCAAGCTGTGATATTGTTTTTGTCATGACAAATATATGATGTGATGACTTTGAAACTCCATACAAGATGTGATATTGTATTTGTCTTGGCAGACACATAATGTGATGACTTCGAAACTCCATACAAGCTGGGATATTGTTTTTGTTATAGCAAACATATTATGTGATGAATTTTTCACTGGTGGTTGTATCTGTACAAATTTTAATGGCATTAAACAAAATAAGAAATAATATTTGCTGACAAGATTATATGCAGTAATTTTATACATTTATTGCAGTGGGAGCTATATTTGTATTTAATTCAATATTTTATTCAATTCTGTCTTTTACATATAATGAATTTACTATTTTATGAAAGCACACTTATAAGGCAAAATACAAATATAATGGTTCTCTCCCTTTGATACCATTGAAAACGAGATAATCCAACTTAAATAAATCCATTTGTTTCATTTCAAAGGAAAAAAATAAAAGGAAATGATAAATGGAAGTGATATATGCAAAACTGGATGGAAAACAATTTATTGCATGGAACTGAAACTTTCTCATTATGGAAACTAAGACTCCAATTTGTCTTTCATATTATCTTGTATAGTTCTGGGAAAATAACATACAGAGTTATCTTGTCCAGCAAAAGTGTTAACTTTCTAGCTATGAAAAGTACAGTCAGAGCTGTGTGTAGTGGTCATTGTCATCAAAATTAACCTTTAAAAAAAGGTTGCTTTGATATAGAGGGTCACCAGATGGGGAAAAACTAGGGACAAATAACAGACGTAGGGCAAGGATTAGTGAGGGCTGTTCCATTAAAACATACATGGGACCCAGGGAAGGCACTTTTAAAGTGGGGTTCTCACCCATAGATGCAATTTATAATTTTCTTATCATTTTGATATGAACTCTGTGAAATCAAAGTACCCTGGCATATATTTTTTTAAAACTGCCTTCCCTGGGTACCATGTATGTTTAAAGGGAACAGCCCTGAGAACCAGCTCAATCAAACTCAATTGGTGGTATTACTTGTATAGAAATTATTCAGTTCACTTGATTAATATCAGCATGTTAACCTGAGAGTCTGGTTAGTCCAATGCTTTAATGAGCAGTAGTATGGTTCAGATGGAGATAAAAATAATTAAACTCTACATAATTTCATTTTGTCTTCAGGATCCAAGGAGAGAAAGATCCCTTATCCAACCAGCAATCCATTCACCCAGCTGTTCAAGGTGGTTTCTTGTCCAAATTACACCTATGAAGTGCTGTCCTGGACTGGCTTCACCATCATGACACAGTGTTTACCAGGTTTTTAAAACTTAATCTATTTTTGGGGCTTGCCTGCAAGGACATTGGTATCACTTTTCCTGTGGTGATAGTAGCAGCAGCAACACTGCATATGGCAGTGTCAAGGTTATAATGCTTTGTTAAAGTGTATGAAACATAGTACAAGTCAGATACAGATGGGGTACATCATACATGCAAAGTAACACTATAAACATTGATATTCTGTCTTATACTTATCTTACAAATATAGTCTTAGCTGTGCACTGTAGTAATAATAATAATAATTTAATTAAATAATTTTTAATGCAAGCAGAAAAACAGATGGTAAAGAGTGGATTCTCTGTATTGGATTTTTTTTCATACTTCATTGACTTTGGTTAAATTTTGTGTTACAAGTTTATCATATTTAGTTCATGCTAGAAACATTGAACTAAATCAAGTTTTTTGTATGCAGCTCATGACCTCATGAGTTTCTGGGAATGTTATGTATATACTGTCCTGCTTGGAATGATGACTGTTACATACATACTGTCCTGCTTGGAATGATGACTGTTACGTATATACTGTCCTGCTTGGAATGATGACTGTTACGTACATACTGTCCTGCTTGGAATGATAACTGTTACGTATATACTGTCCTGCTTGGAATGATGACTGTTACGTACATACTGTCCTGCTTGGAATGATGACTGTTACGTATATACTGTCCTGCTTGGAATGATGACTGTTACGTACATACTGTCCTGCTTGGAATGATGACTGTTACATACATACTGTCCTGCTTGGAATGATGACTGTTACGTACATACTGTCCTGCTTGGAATGATGACTGTTACGTACATACTGTCCTGCTTGGAATGATGACTGTTACGTACATACTGTCCTGCTTGGAATGATGACTGTTACGTACATACTGTCCTGCTTGGAATGATGACTGTTACGTACATACTGTCCTGCTTGGAATGATGACTGTTACGTACGTACTGTCCTGCTTGGAATGATGACTGTTACATGCATACTGTCCTGCTTGGAATGATGACTGTTACGTACATACTGTCCTGCTTGGAATCATGAAACTTGATAAGTGGACGCATCTTGATAAGTTCTACATCCATTTGCAACAAATGGAATTTATTTATTTATTGGGTTTGTTTAAGTTCGAGTCGAGAAACTTAATAATTGGATGCATATCTATTACCACTACAGTCTCAAACCAAAGAAAATCATTCTGACCTGTATTATGCTTTACTAATATGGGGTAAGTATTTGTTATATGATCACATAAATTCATCCAATATAGACATATATATACATCCTAGAATACTCTAACCAGTGCAGTTGAGAAAAGAAACCTTTATTCATTGACATTGTTTCCAGGTGTGGTTTGTTCCCATCTTCCAGTTTCTGTATACAGATTAGGCAAGGATGCTCTCAATTTTGAAACAGCATTTCAAAAGTTTTTTATTGTAACCAAATTTTAATATCTTTTAAGTATTTTTTATACCCAAATTCCAAAGACAAATTTACATTTATCCTAGGTCTTTATGATTCCTTTACTCATGCTTGCCAGTTTTGAACAAACAAACTCGTCACCTATGGTAAAAGTCATACAGGTCATGTATGTGCATTTACTCATCTGAAATATAATTTGCTGTTTTAAATTTTAATCCTAATTTTGTTTAACCAAAGTCTATTTAATCAAGAAACTTCCAGACGAAAATTATCAATCGCTATGGACTTTTACAGTGGTGGCTATGTACTAAACTGGATCAAGAATAGCAGGCATTGAGTAATGACATCACAATGCACGACATTCAATCTGGATTGTACTGGATCACACCTTTAGGACGATTTTGTACAAAAATGTACATGTACTTTAACATTAATTTTGCCATATATACTTCTGAGAGCATGTAAATAATTACCTTACAAAGGAGTATGGTTGCATAAATAAAGTGAATATTTGCCATCTAAAGGTATGTAGAATCAAATTCTAAAAAATTAGACCCATTAGTGAAATAATCGGTGCTGAACAGATATATAACCTGTATGACTTTTTCTACCAACATTGTTAGGCAAGTGATAAAAATATTGTCAGTATATTGGTTTATTCAAGCTTCTCTAAGTTCTAGATCATTTAAAAATTGTATCAATAATGCCCAATTCACATTATAAGGTTCTATATCAGTAAACACTGGACTTAATACAATAGAAATATGTTCTACTAGTCATAGACCAGAAGAGCTTATGGGATGGTCTGTTGTCCAATGTCAGTTGTCCATCCATTAGAGCAAGTTAGTTTTATAATTACTCCTAAACTACTAGATTTGCCCTGAAACTTTATACACACATTCATCCCATGGTGTAGGTAGTATGAAATGAAAATAGTCATGCTCACACATCTAATATCTGAAATCGCTAATCCTCCTGAATGGATGTTTATAACAACATGTCGTTTAACTGAAAGACTTCTTATGATGTCTGGTTGGTCCTAAATGAAAATGGTGCCGATCTGATTTCCAATATGGCCACCATGTCAGCCATTTTGAAAATCTTGCTATTGCTACTTCCCCTGAATGGAGGGTCATATCAACATGGCGTTCTCACTAAAAGACTTCATATGATGTCTTGTTCATTCTAAAGGAAAATGGTGCTAATCCGATGTCAAATTATGGCCATCTTGAAATCTTACCATAACTCTAAATGGGCAGAATGTCATATTGACATGGGGATTTCACCAGAAGACTTCTTATTATATATAGTTCATCCTATTTGGGTTCTCACTAAAAGACTTCTCATGAAATTGTGCCAATCTTTTATCCATTATGGCCACCATGACAGTCATCTTGAGAGTTTTCACTGCCTGATTTCCTTTAATGTCTAGCTGGTCCTAAATAAAGATGAGACCAGTGTGGCATCCAGTATGGTCACCATGGCAGCCATCTTAAAAATCTTTTTTATCATGTCACTTGGACAGAAAGTTATATTGATATGGGGTTTCACTAGAATACTTTTTGTTGGTCTATAAAATGGTGCTGATCTAATGTACAGTGAGACAGATGCGCAGCCATCTTGAAAATTTGTTATTGCTACTCCTAAATGGAAAGTCATATCTTGAAAATGTTGTCATCTCCACTCCTGTCCAAATGGATGGCTGTTGTTATATATATTTAATTTATATTTGTCAGTTTTTCTCCTTGATTATAAGTTATAAAATTTTGTACTTGACCTTGTCCAGAATCAAGTTCATTGTCTGCTTGACCAGAAATTCTTATTTTGGTAAGCAATTAATACATACTAGCTAATATTTTTAGTGAAGTGTGGGTTTAATATTAGGATCATTATCAGTAGAAGTAAACATATTTATTATGGTCTGGGTCATGGATATTAGAATTCCTCCATAAAAATGCCTAGTCTGCCTTATGTTTACCACATTCAGTATTGTAATTTTAGTAACAGAATGTTCTAGAATGGAAAAATTCTATCAGGTCAAAAGACTTCTGACATGACCACATCACTGGCCACTACAGGCACATCAACACCTTCAGCATTGTATCTTATTTCAAACACCGCTGAAATTTAAATAGAACTTTATTCATTAGGACTGGTGACAGAACTTTTTGAACTATTTTTGGATTTAATTTGCATTACTGTAAGTTCTTTTTAAATTTTCATCTTGTATTCTGAGGAAATAAAATTATTTGTTGAATTTTACAAAACTTTTTTCTATTACTCTGTTTAAGACCATAGACTCATAATACTTTATCAATATATGGTTTTCAACAATAGACTTATTATGACACCTATATAGTGCCAGTCATACATGCAGTATGGCTGCCATGATGACTGTCTTAAATATCTTGTTGGCACTGCTCCCTTTGAATGGATGATCATTCTCATGTGTGGTTTCCACCAAATGACTTTTAATGTTGTCCACTTTGTCCTAAATGAATATGGTACCAAACTGACATCCAGTATGTGTACCACAGCAGCTAATTTCAAAATCTTCTTTTTGCTGAAGAATATCAGAAAAGAGTTCAACAATTGACAGAAATGGTCGTGTCTCAAATTCCTGGAAATTATTTTCACCCAGTAGAGCATCAGTCCCTTCGAGGGACTCTTGTTGTTTTTACATGTAATGTGTCTGTTGTTTGATGTTTCCTATTCAGTATTAATACAGACATTTAAGGGTATTTTATAGCAGCATTGTTATGTGAAATTATTGTAGCAATCACAAAATCTGCCAAAATTTGGGCTATGAATAAAAATGAATTTATACTCTGGTTTGAGTGTGGTGTATACTTTGTTCTTGATAATATTTGTAAAGTACAATGAATATTCCATAAGCCACACCAACACTTTTTTTATCTTCATTTTTTGTAGTGTGGTCAGTATTTAAAGGTTCATCCAGTATTAGATGTTCCTGATTGACACCATTCAAGGTCCATCCAGTATTAGATGGGCCTAATTGGCACCATTCAAGGTCCATCCAGTATTAGATGGGCCTGATTGGCACCATTCAAGGTTCATCCATTATTAGATGGGCCTGATTGGCACCATTCAAGGTCCATCCAGTATTAGATGTTCCTGATTGGCACCATTCAAGGTCCATCCAGTATTAGATGTTCCTGATTGGCACCATTCAAGGTTCATCCAGTATTAGATGTTCCTGATCGGCACCATTCAAGGTTCATCCAGTATTAGATGTTCCTGATTGGCACCATTCAAAGTTCATCCAGTATTAGATGGGCCTAATTGGCACCATTCAAAGTTCATCCAGTATTAGATGGGCCTGATCCATTCAAGGTCCATTCAGTATTAGATGGGCCTGATTGGCACCATTCAAGGTCCATCCAGTATTAGATGTTCCTGATTGGCACCATTCAAGGTTCATCCAGTATTAGATGGGCCTAATTGGCACCATTCAAGGTCCATTCAGTATTAGATGTTCCTGATTGGCACCATTGAAGGTCCATCCAGTATTAGATGTTCCTGATTGGCACCATTCAAGATTCATCCAGTATTAGATGTTCCTGATTGGCACCATTCAAGGTTCATCCAGTATTAGATGTTCCTGATTGGTACCATTCAAAGTTCATCCAGTATTAGATGGGCCTAATTGGCACCATTCAAAGTTCATCCAGTATTAGATGGGCCTGATTGGCACTATTCAAGGTTCATCCAGTATTAGATGTTCCTGATTGGCACCATTCAAGGTTCATCCAGTATTAGATGGGCCTAATTGGCACCATTCAAAGTTCATCCAGTATTAGATGGGCCTAATTGGCACCATTCAAAGTTCATCCAGTATTAGATGGGCCTGATTGGAACCATTCAAGGTACATTCAGTATTAGATGGGCCTGATTGGCACCATTCAAGGCCCATCCAGTATTAGATGTTCCTGATTGGCACCATTCAAGGTTCATCCAATATTAGATGGGCCTAATTGGCACCATTCAAGGTTCTTCCAGTATTAGATGGGCCTGATTAGGGTGAAATATATTTAAAGTCTGCAGAACTTGGGCTAGTCCAGTTTTCTAGCATTATGGAAGATAGTGTAGTATATCAAAAAAATGGTATTTCACTACTTGCAGTATTACAGAATATCAGAATGAGTCCTTCATTACAGACTGGCCTCATAAAGGAGACTTAATTTGTGGAAGCAGTGTGACCATATTCAGGTGATACTTACCTGAGAAATGTGAAAATGCTAATTTGTTAATTTAATATTTCACTTTATTCTGTGAAACCTGATGTACATTCTTGTACTTTTTCAGCTGCTCTATTTACCATTGCTGGCTTCTATCAAATGGCTGTCTGGGCCCTTGGCAAACATAGGAACTACAAGAAAGAGTTCTCCAACTACCCTAGAGGTCGCAAAAGCATTGTACCATTCCTTTTGTAATTGAATTTAATATATATCATACAGTATTGCTAGTACTTGGTTACACATGGGCCATTTTAACACACTTCACAATAACATTTAAACTAACAATGTTTATTTTTGCTGATAATTGTATAGTTTTTAAATATTTCATTTTAACACAGAATTTAGTTTTTAACTGTACACATATATGTTCATTTTCACCCTGATAAGTGTGGTTGCAGTTGTTTTACAGTAGAATATATGTTCTTGAATTTTCTTTTAAAGTTTTCAACCTTTGCGTATGTACTAACAGTTGTAAGTGATTCATTGAAAATGTAGAAATATTGTAGCAGGTTAACAATAATCATGGAACATCATTCAACTACTTTATCATTTGCATTCTGAATATTACTTTTATAAGTGAAATAAAAGTCTTTTAAACATTGCCTGTTATCCATTATTTGTCTCTGTATCCATCTATATCTTTTCTCATCACATATATTGTTGTCCTTAATTTTTCGTACACTTTTAATTATTTATATTTGTGTGTGTGTGAATAACAATATAATATTGCAAGACTTCAAATTATACAGTTAGTCAGAATTATTAAGCATAATTTTCTCAAGTATCCACAATTTTCAATTTTGTGATAAAAAAAAGAGTTCTGCGTATGAAAAATTACTGGACAGAAAATAAATATAATTATGTTTATTGATGATGTATGAAAAATTAGGCTGTGTGAAAAAATAACAATATCTCATGTGTAGTTTGTCTCACCTTTGCATATTATAACACAACTCATGCAATACAATCTTCATTAGCATTGTGAGCTTTCTAAATTTCACGACTAGGATAGACTTAGACAGCTGAACTGGATTATTTACCATAGTCCTTTTTATGAAATTAAACTCCGTTTACCAACCAGTCACATGTACTTGTTAGAGAGCCATGTGATGTCGTTATTATCTCTTGTGTTTTTAAAAGGCATCAGGCATATTGTGATAAGCTCAGTCCGTCTGTCCATCTATCCAGCTGTCTGTTACTCAGTACCTCCTTAAACGTACTGCCATATTACCCATCCTAAGTTCCAGTAGTGGAGTCCAAAAGTGACCACAACTAATTTTTATTACATCTTCAAATTATTTGGAAAGGACAGACACATACAGATAGACAGACAGACACAGCAGTAAGACCTACATGAAACACGTTTTTGTTTAAGACACCTGCATCATAGCGGAGGATGGGACAGTATAGGGTTTAAATTGGTGTTTCAGTGAGGAAACGGATAAAAAGTGGGGAGATTCGTAATGCAAGCCATCATAGTTTCTTAGAGTGTTATTTTATCCATGGAGATCAAAGGATAAGATTTATGCTAGGGGAAAGATTGCCAAGTCTGTGATATAAAAATGTTTACTTTTTGAGGTTAGATTTTTCTATCTTTTCCACACATGTTAGGAATATTCATTTTCTTTCCCACCATGTTATAGGGTAGATGGGTGGGGATAAATAACTGTAGAATATGAATGGTCATCTACAACTTTTATGTCATAATCTGGGCATTAATGATGTCAAGTGAACAATGTTGCAGTGGTAGCTTATGAACTTAAGATATACCATATATACTCAGTTATTATAAGACTATGCAGTTTGTTTCTAGTAATCAGTAGAAAAACAAACAACACAGACCATGATCTGATGGCGCTTTTGCTACAGCAGATCAGGATCTTTGTCACTTGCAGTTTGACTCGAATTATAAATGAGTATATATGGTATTTGAGCCTCGGAAGAAACTTGGAATTATTTTTGCAAGTGGGTCAGAAATTGAGAGCATTAAGAACTTAACGGGAACAAATAATTACAGCACATTGGATAAATGATACTGTTCTGAAAAGTATCAGGTCAGTGTAGCCACTTCCTCATAATAGAAACAGCATGTTTGATGAAAATAAGGGGAGATGAGGAACCATTGATAAGTTTTTTTCTCCTTCAGATGTATCCTGATCACATTAACATTAGGAAGTATGCTAAATCCCAAAGAGTAAAAAAAATTTCTTTTTCTTCTATATCATATAGATGAAGGGCAGTAACCCTTGTTCATTACATCCCCTTGCTGTCACCACATGGTGCTAGTTTAAAATTTTGTGCCAGTACTGGCAACATGGTACTGAAGGCCTCTAAAAACATTATATGAATTTCTCCAGGGTTATTTTAATCACTGATGCTAAATTTTGGTGTTGTAGTGTATAATAAGGAGTCTGCTATAGATGTTATTCATTATTCACTTTATTGATCATTGTTTTTGTGAATTTTGTCTGGTAGTGCACTTTGTTTATTCTGACCTTGTACTTAACATGATAATGCAGACAAGTGTTGCTTATTATGTCTTTGCACTCACAGGATGTTTTTTATTCTCAAGTAATGAGTGATGTTGAAACTTATGAGCACATCTTTGTATTTCATTTATGAGTGTTTATTTTTCTTGTCATTTCAGTTCAACAATGACAGTGAAATGTACTAAATGCATAAAGCTCAATACATAAACAAAAATAGCACAGCTGTTTTAAGGAAATCACATTGTGTTTATTTTACAAATATAGAACTGTTGTCTCTTTGTTTTATTTTTTTGTACCATAAAACAATGTAATTAAGGTTATTGAAAAGGACTATGCATGTAGACAGATATCTAAATGAGGAAAGGAAGGAAGGGTTAGATTGCAGATATAGTTAGAAAAGCAAAGACAGACATATACACATATAAATATAGACATATAATGGGATAGATAAGGACTTTGAAAATGGATAGATTGTTAAGAGAGAGTGATGGTCAGATAAAATGTCATAAACTGAAACCATGTTATAGAATTTGCCCTTTGCTTTTTTCTAGTGAGTATTGCGTCGCTCACATGTCTGCATCCACTTTTGCATCATCCAGTTTTCACATTGAAATCAGCAACATGCATATAAATAATCTTTTACAAGCTGACTTTTGAGAATGATTTGAGAACACTTATTTTGACCCATTTAATTATTTTCTATACAGGTAGTATGTATCCATCTCCTGTAATAATCAGGTAAACAATAGGTGATAAACACCACTTGTCGGTGATAGGTTTTCAGGGTTTTAGTCATTAGACATGAGTGCTTTTATTTCCCAACAACCTAAGAAATCTCATGGGTTATGCTATTAACCATTATCACCTAATCACCTTGAAATCTGTGACATGCATTAAAACAACCTTTGACGCAATGATTGTTCAGAATCAGCAATCTATTCATGTTTAAAACACTATGCCCATGGCTAGATGAGGACTTGAAAATTGGTGAGTCCCTCATGCATGTAAATATTATGATTAAAATATAACATTAGTTAAATTATAAATATTTATTTCCTTTTTGTCAAAACTTGCTTCATTCACATTATCTTATCTGCATGAGAAAATGTGAGACTGACCATGACATTGACTACCTGGAAATGATAGACAGACTGTAAGTATATGATGCAAAATAAAGGACCAGTAGATAGAAACTGAACAGTTACATATTTAAAGAACTTGGTACAATAAACATGGAATAAAGGTACTGATATATGTACTGTGGTGAGATTGCTATGTCTAACACATGCAGAAGATAAAACATTGGAAACTGAACATGATCAATCTCTCTTGATTGATTGATTAGTTGATCTCATCATTAATCTCTCTCTGTACTGAATACTTTACAAACATGAGATATCCAAACTGAATTCACATTTGATTCTACAAAACCCTGCCTCAAGCCCCATTGTGGCTTAAGTGGGTCCTACGCTCAGCCTACTCATAGGCTAAAAAGATGAGTGTTGTCTTATGAAGATTCAGCTCATTATACAGCAATCTCTGCAAGCCTCACTTTCAATTGTAATGTTTTGATCAGAGACATAAAATAAGCTGTTGGCTGTCATGCAGACAACCTTCTAAATATTTTATCTCAGGATTTAGCTTTGCATTGACAAGATTTGAATTGGATGGGTCTAATGGCTGCTGCCCAGATGACCCCCAGACCCAGTTAACATCAGCACAATCTCTTCATGGTTTAGAACTTTCACTGGATTTACCCATAGAAAGTTTATTGGTAATAAGAGTTCAGTAATCCTCTTCTTAGCCAGATATGGATCACATGACCTTTGCTTGTGCTGCTTTCAAGTTAGGAGAGCAAGTTATCTTTCATATATGGAATCTACCTTTTATTCCCTCAAAGGATGTCTATGGTATAGGTAGGATGTTCCAAATTTGATCCTCCTATTACCTTTTCTACTAACGTTAATGTGATCGGGGACCATATTCGAAGAATGGAGTTGTTTTTTTATATAAATTGCGTTTCTTTGAAAATACTTACCCAGTTACATTACTTTAAAAGTATCTAAACCTTCACAAATGAGAGCGTTCTAGTTGATCTATAACTTGGCTTAAAACTAGCACCACCTGGCAGCAGCAAGGGGAGGTAATGGGCAACTACTACTGCCCTTCAACTATGTATTATAAAAGGAATGGACAGGAATTTTTTTCTTTGTTTATCGGTCTGGATTCAGGAGATAGTGGAGTTTAGTTTCTAACACTGATGTGATTCAGTAATTATTCTCAGAGAAACATAACTGACTGAACAATTCCTTTCTATTTATTTTGTGACATAATAAACATTTTTGATACTGTATACATTAACCCGGCAATAAACAAAATAAATTGTATACAATGAAAGTTCATTTAGCATAGATTAAAACATCATGCATTTTTCAATCTGATTGTTTTAAATAAAAAGTATGATGAATTAAAAAAGAATTCCAACCAACGATGTTGATGTGAATATTCATTGGTTTTACATAAACTTTTTACTTTGGATATTTATGGGAATTTCAGTGACACATAATTTACAAGCAATGGAAGATTTTTTTTATTTTAAATGTTGACAGTTTGAACATTATCACAAATATTGTTTTTAAATATTAACTGATTCAAACACATTCAACTCAAGATATTTAGCTTTTATTTGTCAAGGTGAAACAAGCAATATGGCATTCCAAACATCATCATCTTTACTGACTGTGTTAGTTGCATTAAAGATGCAAATCCCCCATATAGTTTTTGGAAAGGAGATATATACTGTTTGTATCATATAATAAACAAACTAATTAAATATGGGTGGAAAAGCACAGAATATGTTTGAAACTATGCATGAAAAATATGCCACCACAAAATTGCTAAAGTCAAGTAGCCCTAACCCAAATAATCATTTTAAATCAACTCTTTGGCACATTGGAGCTACCATGTGTTGTATGGATAACATAGCATTGGAAAATAATTTTGAAGTTTGAGACTCAAACCCACATGCAGGAGCAAGCATTTGCATATTGTAACCCTGGTATGATCCCTAGTACCATATCTCCTCATCAGTTGGGACCCAACTGCAAACAGTATAGACCCTGATCTGCCATTGCATAATGTACTGCAGATTATGGTCTATGTTTGTACTACTGCTTACTCATAACAAACTGCACAAACCCAGATTTGCCAGTGCATTATGCAGCAGCAGATCTGGACCAGTGTAGTTCACATTTGGAATTGACTTAAAAGCAAGCATAATATGTAAATATATAAATATATTTATCTATATCTTCAGTGCTCTTTCATACACCATTCCTTTGTACAAGTATAAATACATTATGTGTATCAAAACCTTATACCAAGTTAAAACTGTACAAACATATTTTTGTACAAATATTTCAACAGCAAAATAAATATGAATTTTATTTGTGAAAACAGAAAGCTAGAAACAATATAAACATAAAGAATCTATAGTTGCAGGGTAATATTGACAAGCAATTAGTAAAATTGCCCATAATCTCTACTGACCAGAAACCCTAAAAGCCATTTGAATGGTTGTCTTTCTGTTTTCAATAACTAATTCTGTTTTTTAGTTTATATATACAGTGGAACCCCGCTATAACGCGCCTCGCCATAACGCGAATTCGGATATAACGCGGTCGTAGCATGGCTCCCGAAATTTCGTATATTCATTCACACATGGAGAAAAAAATTTGGAGAAAAGTAAAAAAAAACAAAACAAATTAACTTCATTTTGGGCATGAGATTAGTTGTGACTTTTAAAATAATATGATCGTGGCATGGTTCCTGAAATTTGAAATTCATTTACGTGTATTTTTATCGGACCGTGAAAATATTTGTTTAACGTACGAGAAATAGTGTGTAAAACGTTTATTATAATTTGGTGGAAGAATTCGCGTATGACTTTTAATAATAAACGATCGGAACTTAACAATTTATCCTGGTTCTTTAAGTGATTTTGGAGAAGTGATCGTGTATGAATTCTAAAATAATACGATATATATAACGTACGAGAAATAGTGTGTACAACGCTTGGCTTCTGAAATTTATCAATTTGAACAGGTTGTGGTGAAGCTCCGTATTCTACTCTAGAAGAGAAAACTGGTTTCATTAGGTTTTTGAATTGTTAAGCCGAAGTAAACATTATCGGAAGTGTTACTTATTACGGATCCATGAGTAAAGCCAGTAAATCGTCTTTGTGATTGTCTTCCATGAATTCTGTATACAGTCGTTGCTCAAACAATAGCCGACATGGGCTTCTTATTTAACTGCAATCACAGCCAAGCAGTAGACAAAGTTGTGGTTGATACAAGAGGTCGCACAATTTAATAAACATCAAAGGACGAAAGCCGCCAACATGTATGCTGTGCTTGGCGGTGCGATCAAACAACAAACAGTTGAAAGTAAATAATATCCACTTTATTATCTGTAAATTAAAAGGGTATGAAATTGTACATCCGTTCAGCTTAATTTTGTTTTATATAAAAAGTGATTCGTAACCATTGCAGGCCTTCATTACTTAGTTATTGAGCTTTATCTGTGTACGTTGTTTGCTTATATAAAAAAAATATTTTACTGTTATGGAAAAGCAAGTTCAAAAACGCAAGTCGTTTTCTGCTAAAGAGAAACTGTATGCCCTAGATCAACTAAAGAAGGGCAAACAACATTTCAGTACACTAACAGCAAGAATGCTTGGATGAATAGCTCCATATTTGACGACTGGTTTCACAAAACATTCGTTCCAGATGTTCGGGCTCATTTACGAAAACTCAAGCTGGAGGAAAAAGCTCTCCTCCTGCTGAATAATTGCCCTGCCCACCCCCCAGCGGAAAATCTTGTCAGCAGTGATGGCAAGATCAAAGTTTCGTACCTCCCGAAAAACACTACGTCAGAAATCCAGCCACTTGACCAAGGCATAATTTCCGTATTTAAACAAAATTATCGCCGTGAAATGATAAAGGGAATGGTAGCAGATAATAACGCATCCGTCGACACATCATTGGCATTACTCAACTTAAAAGAAGTATTAATTTAGCAGTTTTCACATGTTTCTTTCGATGTTCACAAAATCTGAAATAAAAGTTATTTGCACGCTGAAATCATGCGTTGATTGTTAATTATTCTTGCAGTTGTCGCATATGATAAAATTTTAGCGGTATGAAATTTGTACAGACACCGTATGTAGACCCGGGAATAGCTGCATGCAATGACCGTACGATATCAGACGGCAAGTAAATGGTTTCAATATTTTGTTCATCCTATATTTTACACGACGAATTCAGACTATTACAAAATTATTGAATATTTTAAATCTGTACGATTTTCAATGAAATTACATCCATTATGGATGAACTGCATGCCACGACGGCACGGTAGCATACGGTGTTGATACACTTTTCATGATATAGCGATAGTCTGGTATTATCGGTCAATCTGTATTATCGTTCAAACAAATAAAAATTAGTAAATGTTTTTAATGCACAGTAATAACCTATAAATATATTAACCTTCGATTATTTTGAATATATCTTAATTAATGCATTCCAGTTAATATTCATCTGATGATAAGCCGACTTTTGATCATTGTACATGTATACACGTATATGTTCTCGGAAAAAAAAGTTAAATATTGTAAAACCCCGCATTAACGCGACCCCGCTTTTAACGCGATCCGATTTTATGGACCCCGATCATCGCGTTATAGCGGGGTTCCACTGTATATATATATATATATATATATATATATATATATATATATATATATATATATATATATATATATGATAAAGTGACAACATTTGCAGAAAAAAAAAACAAATTGGTGTTAATGTTTATAAAAGAATCATACATATTGACAAGTAAAAATACAAATAATACATATACTTCCAGAATGAGTATTTTTCAAAACAATAAAACTACAAAAGGAAATGAAATACCCATGAACCATACTTGGCAAGAAACCCCTTGCACCACAGTAAAATACTGTATTAAACAAAACTCGACACATAAAAATTAATGATGTCTGTAAGAGATAAAAATAGACTATGAAGAATAAATGTCTTTAAATATTATATGAAATATAAAATAATCCCAAAATGTGTATTTTTTATCATAATCTTATGATTAGATTTTTGAATACCATAATCAAAAAGATGAATTGCTTAAGTGACTCTTACTCAATAAATATGATGCAATTCTCTGTAACAAAATATATGGCACAGGCAAAAATGCAATATAAGCATCAGCTGTATTAATGAAGAAATAAATTCTTAAAGAGCCAACATTGTCTTTAGATTCCCATGAAAGTCAGTTTGATTTTCTAGGGGTTCCTAAAAACCATCAGGAGAAAAAGTCCTTATTGGAAATATGATAGTTTGTTTGGAGGCTTTCAGTTCATTGTTCTTTTCACTATATATTTTAAAGATCATGCCTTTTAAATTGAAATGAACTATTTTAACCCATCAATTAGGTTTTATTAGAAATAAATATTGATTGAGATGGCCACAATAAATCAAGATCACCTACTCCAAATACAGTCAACTTACAGTGATGAGCTTTGTCCTTTACTATTCAGTCTTTGTCATACAGATAACCAATTTTCTGTACAAATTCATATCTTTTATTGTTTGAAAATAATGCATTTTCTGATGCATATAATTTTTGTTTTCCCAAATCATGCGAAATTAGGCAGATGCTTCCACCATTTGCATTGGTGGAAGTTTTGAAGAAGAATTTGGCCTTGACCCATTTTCTAGCTCATTAATCTGTAATCGTAACCTTTTAATCTCCATTTTCTGCATAGCAATAATTTTCTTTTTCTCCTCCTCCACTTCTTGAATGGTTAAAGCTACACGACCGGTGGAAATAGTTGCTGGTGGATGCTCTCCTTTGTTTTTGCTCACACCAAGTGTAGACTCTAAATCATGAATATGATTCCTTGCCAGCTTCAACTCTCTTCTCAGATCATTGATTTCTGTGATGAGGGTCACATTTTCCTGAAAATTCAGAATAAATCACCATGAGAACAAAAACATGCAATACAATTTACAGTTAGTATTAAATTATTTAACATAATACTGTGAACTGACGTTATTTGGTGGTGTACCAATATATGTGGATTTTGTGGTTGTTATATACTATGAATTAAAAACACATGAAACAGTTATCTTTGTAAGTAATAGAACCCCATCTGTAATACACGAAAATAAGTAACAGTGAAAGTGTCGTGTTTCACAAACTACAAGAGTCCCTTGAAGGGACTGACACTCTGCTAACTGAAAATAATTTCTTTGATTTTGAGACAAGACCATTTCTTCCTTTTAACTGCAGACTATTGAGACTATCTTTGATATTTTAAAGTGATAACAAGATTTTTCAAATTAGCTGCTGTAGTTGACATATTGGATGACAACCTGGTACCATTTTCCCTTAGGACCAACAAGGCACCTTTCATCTCCCCATATGGTATAAAGATTTAAAATACTTTTTGTCTTTCCAGGAGGGCTGGATTCGAGAGGTAGCAGTTTCTATTCCTAGTATTAGTATGATCAGCAAGGTATTCATTGTGAAACATAATTTACTAGAATATATATATTCTTGGTTAGATACAAATTATCTGTATGGATTTGTCTATTTTTTTCCATAATACAAAGTACTTCAGTACATTCATAAATATTAAAAGCTGATCTATGTGGGTCATCATATTGCATATGTGATATATCATTCATCTTTGTTATCTCATAACATCCAGCTGTTATCTGTACCAATTTCTTTCAACAATAGACTTGATTCATCTCAAATCTTTTTATATTCCACCGCTTAGGTGGCCTAGTGATTAGAGTGTCCACCTTGGATGCAGGAGGTCGTGGGTTTGAACCCTGGCTGAGTCATACCAAAGACTTCTAAAAATGGTACTAACAGCTGCCTCACTAGGCACTCACTCAGCATTAAGAGGTTAGTGTTAGGACTGGTCAGCCTGGTGTTAGGATACTGTGACTGGGTGGGACATGTCCCAGTGCTAAGCATCACTATATATTGACACACTGCAGACATTGTAGCAATATGATGGAAAATATTTAAAAGCTAAGTTAAAAATCTAAATCGCACACACACACTTTTTTTTTTCCATGTTTGCAATGATCTGATGCATATATAAAAGCCTATTTGAGAGAATGTAACTGACCTGCATAATCCTGACATTATCAGCTCTATGAATTTCTGTGTCCTTTGCTAATTTTTTCCGGAGTGAAGCCACCGATTTCTCAAGGTGATCTCGTTGACGTGCATATTCTCTCTGAACCTCTGCATCAACACTAGCAGCATCAGCCTGCATATCAATCAAGTAAGTCTCTATATTTTTCCTATTTTAATTTTTCATTTTGTTAATTAAAAGGATTCAAATGCAATGAAACCTGTTTTAGTGGACATGAGGATATGTTATGATAAAGAACATAATTAACTGAACCCATAATATATGTACTTATGTTTTTCTACCCCTATTTATAGGACACTTGTCCAAAAAGGACAAACTTTTGTGGTCCCTTTCTTATTCATTACCAGTATATATGGTTATGTTGTAACTGAAAATAACTAATATCCAAAGAAGAATACATGTTACTTATGAATTTTGTTGAATTTGAATTGAAAACGTTATTTCTCAACAACAAAAGATCCAAGTTTTGATTAGGTGTCTTATATCTGTTGTAATTTATTTTAATTCAGCATATTGAATTTTGCAAATGAATAAGTAAAGATATATTCAAACATTAAAATATTTTTAATATGATTTAAAAGTCAAATATCAAAAATTCAAATACTCAGAGATCAATACTTGAACCTGTTGTGTAACCATAATGTTGCTTGCAACCTCAAGAATGACAAACAACCCAGAATTTGAACAAAAGTTAAACCTACACCAATTCAAATTTTCAAAACTACTATAAATAACAAATTTTACTGAGTAAAAAGATTTTAGCTAATTTAGCAAATTTATTGTTTTGGTTAAAATGGGTTTTTTTGCCTAAAAGTATAGGATATACAACACTCCCTCACTAGAGCACCCTTAATTATAACAGTTCCTTTTATAAGGTGAATATGGTCATATATCAGGTTGCATTAGGCTGTAGTAAAATTACATGTATCATGTAATTCATTATAAAGCAGTATGTTATATGACTCATGGACAGTGTTATTATGGAGTGTTGTAGTATTATTTCTCACGTTTTACAAAAATATTGTATTGCTATGTGAGTTTTTGGAACAATTTAGCGATGCTTAACTAATAAGAATAGCTCAATTTCTAATTCTAATACATACAATGTCTTCATGCACATGTTTCTCATAGAGGGCTTTGATGCTTTCCTTCAACATTTTCGGTTCTTGTATGTATGCCACACAGTTGTGTAAATCTGTCTTGAAACGTTTCACCACAGCCTCTTGATCATGCACCTGTCACAATCAGATTTACTGTGCTATAAATATGCACTGATTACAAATTTAAGCCTTCATCCTAGAACATTATAATTAGACTAATCTGTTCACCTGTTGTAGAACCTTGTAATTAGACTCAACTGTTCACTTTTCGTAGCACCTAAAATGATACTAAAACATTCACCTTTCTAGAACATTGTCCTAGAACATTGTAATTAGACTCAACTGTTTGCCTTTTGTAGAACATTGCAATTATAGTAAACTGTTCACCTTTGTAGAACATTGTAATTATATTTAACTGTTCACATTTATAGACATTTTAATCATATTAAACTGTTCAGCTTTGTAGAACATTGTAATTACATTAAACTGTTCACTTTTGTAGAACATTGCAATTATATTAAACTGTTCACCTTTGTAGAACATTTTAATAATATTAAACTGTTCAGCTTTGTAGAACATTGTAATTACATTAAACTGTTCACTTTTGTAGAACATTGTAATTATATTAAACTGTTCACCTTTGTAGAACATTTTAATAATACTGAACTGGTCAGCTTTGTAGAACATTGTAATAATATTAAACGGTTCACCTTTGTAGAACATTGTAATACTATTAAACTCTTCACCTTCATAGAACATTTTAATAATATTAAACTGGTCAGCTTTGTAGAACATTGTAATTATATTAAACTGTTTACCTTTGTAGAACATTGTAATTATATTATACTGTTCACCTTTGTAGAACATTGTAATACTATTAAACTGTTTACCTTTGTAGAACATTGTAATTATATTATACTGTTCACCTTTGTAGAACATTGTAATACTATTAAACTGTTCAGCTTTGTAGAACATTGGAATTAGACAAAACTGTTCACCTTTGTAGAAAATTGCAATTATATTAAACTGTTCACCTTCATAGAATATTGTAATAATATCAAACTGTTCAGCTTTGCAGAACATTGTAATTATACAAAACATTTCATGTTCGTATAATATTGTAATTTTATTAAGCTGTTCAACTTTTGTAGAACATTGTAATTAGAATAAAATGTTCACCTTTTCTAGAAAATTGTAATTAGTCTAAACTGTTAATCTTTTATAAAACATTATAATCAGGCTAAATTGTTCAACTTTTTTTACAAATCTAAGTTGACAAGGGCATTTAGTCTTTAAGCAGGCCATATAGATACTGTCCCTGCTTCCAAGAACTTCATTTCTGCTCCTGAACTCTTGCTTTTTAAAATGTACAGCTTTCTATATATTGGGCACTCATTTAAATGGATCATGGGTGACTAGACTTCCATTCACAATTAAAGCTAGTTATATTTTCTTTCTTTTTTTAAAAAGAAAAAGAATTTTTAAACAGATCATATCTAAATATGTTCTACTGATATTTCATTTGTGGGTATACTTGTTCTTGAGGCGTGTCATATATTCAGTAGGTAATCATGTCTAGATCAAACAATTAGTTCAGCTTGTTAATTGTGTGTTTCGCTACTTTTTATAATAGTTCATAAACAAATTTATTCCTTTTTTGGCAAAGAAAGCTGAGCTTTAGTTTGAGTGTAGAATCTTCCATTGTAATCAACGTCTATAGAGAGTTAAGGATTTATAATTGTCTATTTATAATATATCAGTATCTTTCCTTGTCAGTATATGATTTAGGATGTACAGTTGTCTTTTTATAATACATATCAGTATCTCTCCTTGTCAGTACAGGATTTAGGATGTACAGTTGTCTTTTTATAATACATATCAGTATCTCTCCTTGTCAGTAGAGGATTTAGGATGTATAGTTTTCTTTTTATACTACATATCAGTATCTCTCCTTGTCAGTAGAGGATTTAGGATGTACAGTTGTCTTTTTATAATACATATCAGTATCTCTCCTTGTCAGTAGAGGATTTAGGATGTACAGTTTTCTTTTTATACTACATATCAGTATCTCTCCTTGTCAGTAGAGGATTTAGGATGTACAGTTTTCTTTTTATACTACATATCAGTATCTCTCCTTGTCAGTATATGATTTAGGATGTACAGTTGTCTTTTTATACTACATATCAATATCTCTCCTTGTCAGTAGAGGATTTAGGGTGTACAGTTGTCTTTTTATAATACATATCAAATTGCAAACAGCTCATACACAGATCTACCCTTGCAAAATACCTAGGCAGATCCAGACCAGTGCTTTTGCTTGAAATCAAAACTACAATCAACAGTATAGACCTGGCTTGGAGATTATGAAACTCTGAGCTTGGGTCTGAGATTGAGTTTTCCCTAACATCCAATCAGAAATGACTATTTTAATGTAATGCATGGTGATCATGAATGGCTCTAGTCAGAGACTGATTCCATTATGAGCCAGTCAGAAATGAGCTTTCAAAAGGAATATCAGCTGTGCAGGGTCAAAGTAAAATTTTGAACTGTAGCTTTATCTGTAGTGCATTACACAGAAGTCAATATGGTAATTACTACAAACATATTGTGGAGAATATGACAAATAATATATTGTTAATATGGCTACTAACATTGTGGGGAATATGGCTACTGGTTCATGTATATTGTGGAAAATATGGCAGTAAACATATTGTGTGGAATATTGCTACTAACATATTGTGGGAAGTATTGATACTAACATATTGCATGAAGCATCACTCCTAACATATTGTATGGAATATTGTGAATAACATATTGTGTAGAACATTGCTAATAATATTGTGTAGAATGTGGTTATTGTTGTCTGGAATATCACTACTAACATATTGTGTAGAATATCACAACTGACATTGTGTGGAATATGGCTACAAATAATCTTGTGTCGAAAATGACTACAAATATATTGTATAGAAAATTACAACAAATATATTGTGTGGAATATGATTACAAATATATTGTGTGTAATATGACTACAAATATAATGTGTGGAATATGACTGTGAGAATATGGCAAGAAGCATATTCTGGAAAATATCACTATTAACATATTGTGGAAAATATGGCTACTAATATATTGTCAGAAATATTGCTACTAACATATTGTGGGGAGTATCACTACTTACATGTTGTGGAAACATTGTTACTAATATATTGTGCAGTGTGAATTTTTCTAGAAGCAGTGTTGTACAGTACATACTTTCTGCCTTTCCTGCTGCAGCTCTTTTTCTGTGGCCTTAAGTTTCTGACGCAGCTCTTCAATGTTCAGCTCAAGTGTTGTGTTCTGCTTCTTTACCCTGAACAGTTCACTCTCCATCTGCAAACGAGTTTTATAATCAGACTTATACGAACTTTTAGGATCAACACCAAATTATGTAAAGCAAAACCTGTATATTGCTCCATTTTCCATTAATCTGGTCTGGAACATGCCATTTTGGCAGAGGTAAAAACTTGTCCCATTTTGTTACAGAATAAAAAACAAGAACATAAATCCAATTATAAATTTAATATAGTATGCTATACTAGTTTTCTCGTATCACACAAACTTGAAGACTTTTTATTTTCTAAATTCAAATACATATACTCACTGATAACTACAACTGAAAACAACATACTCTCATTTCCATTGCACAATGTGCTGGCAAATCAAGGCCTGTGTTGTTGGCTCTAGTGATTTCTCCTTACAAACTGCCTAGACCTAGATCTGGCAGCACAATAATGAAGTGGCAGATCATGGTCTGTTCAGTTTGCATTTGGATTTCACTTATAAGTGAGTATATATGGTACTAAAACACTGTTACGGCTGGAGTAAAATTAAAGTACAGTATTTAAATAGTGCTCCAGTGCTTAAATAGTACTCCAGTGCTTAAATATTACTCCAGTGCTTAAATAGTAATCCAGTGCTTATACAGTACTCCAGTGCTTAAATAATACTCCAGACATAGCAAGTATATTGTACTTTATGCTTAGTCAGTTATGCAGTTGTTTTGATTTATAGCAGACAGATGACCATGAAAATAGTTAAAAATGGCCATGAAAATTTGCTGTTTTAGACAGTGTCTATGACAAATTTCTTTTGCTCACTTTCTGTATTTGCTCTTTCATCATTTTAATGTCTTTCTGGCGTGGCTCAATCTGCTTCTTCAGCTCTTTGATCTTGTAGTCCAGAACAAACTTAAACTTCTCCAGTTCCTGATTCTTCTTCTTCAGGTCATAGATTCTCTTCTCCTGAAAATGAAGAATTCACAGAGTAAAAAAAATTAATGATATCCAATTAAATTCTACTAAAACAACAATAAATTCTAAGTTGATGTTTTCTATGAGCTAACCATGCAATGTAACATTGCCATAAAAAATCAGATTTCTGCAACCATTACTGCTCCGTTGAGAACCATCATTCTTGAAGAAAGTTCATGCAGCATATTTATCTTTCTGTTCAGGATAATCTATCGATCAAAGCAATTTCACATGCCCAGTGTTGCAACATTTGACCAGAATTCTGCACAGCCATGTTTGAAGTGGGATTGATAGTTTCTTTCAAATTGCTGTTAGAATTTGTTTTCCTTTCATTTTTTTCCACATGGTTTTTTATTGTGTATGGCAAGCTCTCAACTCAGTCGGTGGACACAGAGTCTATGCCTGGAATGAGGGCTTGATCAGTGCAAAGTAGATACATCTTTTTCAACTAATACATATATTTAAATTTCCTGTGCTGCACTTTCCTTTTTGGGGGAAGCTTACAGATTCAGCCTACATACCTGGCAGCTTGTATCCATACTGATTTTAAAAACAACAAAAAGCATCAAGGATATAAAAAATATGCACAACTTTCTGATTTCTTTCACTGATTTTTAAATCAATCTTATACAAGCAGTCCCTAACATTGTTCTTTTTCTTCACACAAATGGAAGTTCTGAATGTTAAGAACAAGCCTGTTCACTAGTGTCATTTTCCAAATGCTAGAAGATTCCATTTTCAGTGAAGGGATGAATGCAAGGCTTACACAAATATAGAAGGTAAATACTTTGTCATCTACATCCAATGTATGCGCTGACTACATTTAATATTTACGAAAAAAATGAAGAAAATAAGGAAAAAATATGCTCTTGCATCTTAACATTATGAAAATTTATGGAATTATCCAAAGCTTACAGAACACACATCACTTCTGCTGTGTGAACTATATATAACTACCTATGCAAATATAATAATAATAATAATAATAATAATAATAATACTAATGACTTTCTTTAGAGAAGCGCAATTAGTTACAGAACTAATCTACCTTGAGGCCTTCTATCTGTTATGTACAGTATATACAGTATATACAACATGATGTGAAGAGTCTGGCTTGACACTAAATAATTAAAAGGGGAGATACAGCCTGGCTTGTGGTCTTTTTTTATCCTGTATGTTTTTAAAGTGGCATGTTTGTTCAGTATTCTAATGAACAGATCTGTCCAAGTATCTAAAACATCATCAATATCTTCAAAGATTTGGACTGTACTCCATAGAACCTGTTTCGGACCTTCCAGGAATTTAATAGTATCAAAGTTTTGAAAAGATCTGTAAGTAATGGATTTGTGGATATTTTTATTGTTTCTTTTAATATGGATGCTGCGTTAGTGTTGAAGTTCTGTTAGGTTTAAAATGCAGATGTATAAGCAACTGCTTGGTGGCAGTTGAGTTAGAAATTATAAATCAGTGAATGAAATTAGTAAGGTTTGTGCATTTTTTTTATATCATTGATGCTATTAATTTCCAAAATCAGTATAAGCTGTAGAGGTTGTAGGCTTAAACTATAGTCCTTTACTTCATTTTCAAAATCACATATAGAGCCCTACCATGGATGCATATTGCAGATGTAACCTACTGGAGATTTTTGTATATATAGAGTTTCATGGATCACTTGCTAAGCAGTGAATTGTGTATTGTGTCATTATAACTGTTCAAAAGCACATGTGTAGAAACTAATACAAGGGAAGAGACAAGAAAAAAAAACTAACTTTGTCCTGTATAGTATCATCTCGTTCCTGGATCTGCTTGTTGGCATTCTGAAGGTCTCTCTCCAGATTTTTGATGATGCCAGTACGTTTGGTATTCTCCATCTGCAGTTTTTTAATCTCCTCCTTGTGTTCCTCAATATCCTTCTGTAAACTGGTAAACTGGAAAATTAAAATGAGATATTTAAGTATTGTTGCTGCTGCTGCTGTTTTGATGATGATGATGATAATTTTGATGATGAAGAAATAGTTACTGTACTGTGTTAGTTACAATGCCTATACAAAAAATCAGTTGTAAAAGTAGTGTATTTTTGTCTAATTACATCCAGATGATTTCCAGTTGTGTAACAATTTTGTTGCAATGTTCTTTTTTATAAACTGATACAGCTACATGTACAGATGTATAGCATTGTACTAGATATACCCATCACCCCAAAAATTAGTCTCCATTCAGTTCTTTGCTTTGTCTTGGGGGAGGAGGAAGATGGTTGTTTTAAATCAAAGAGCAATGACAGGGATTCAGGTCTACATGAGACCAAACATACCAAATACACTTGCTTATAAGTCATACCTAACTGCAAACAACACACACCTTGATCTGCCATTGCATAATGCACTTGCAGATCAGGTCTATGTTGTTTGTTCTACTGATTGCTCCTAACAAACTGCACAGACCCAGCTGTACAAGTGCATTATGGAACAAAAGATCTGGGTGTGTGCAGTTTGAATTTGGACTCAGTTTATGAGTACCTAAAGTAGACAGACTGTTTTGAGCTTGTGCACATACAAAAATTAAACAAGTATGAGTATTAATTAATAATTCTGAACCAGGTCTTAAAATATGTTACCTACAATTGCACACTGTAGCAAACAACTTTGAAACCTTATGCTAGTTTGTGCAGAGCTGAGTCAAAAGGTTTTCTGTAAACACATCTAAAACAATTACAAAAATAATTTGTTACATTTTTCGATGTTTGTTCACAAATTTAAATGGTGTAGACTTAGATCTACTTATGTAAAATAGATCTGATTCTGAGCTTGAAGTCAGATGAAAAGAATAGAATTAATTCTGATTTACCACAGCAACAATGGCAGGTCGGAATATTACATTGTTGTCAGTTACTGGCATGTTAAATTAAAGAAAGTACAATAGTGATGTTACCTTTTTCTTCATGATGCTTGTTTCCCCACTGAGTCGGATGTTTTCTTCCTTCTCACTCTTTAAATGTGTCTCATATTTAAGTTTGATGTCCAGAATTTCACGATCAGCATCTTCCTCAATCTGCTTCTTTGTTTCCTCATACTCCTTGTTTTGATGCCTTGACTCATCAGCAGACTAAAAAAACAGCAACATGATTATTAGAATATTCCTTTCTGATCTATGTCTCTCTCTGTCTCGTTCTATATTTCATTGCATCATCTCTGAGTTTTTGTGTCCCTCAACCCTATAATACTATGTTGTCTTTCTTAATCTAGCAGGAATTTGTTTATGTGACATCCGTTTTTAAAGGATGACTGTTTATCATTGCTACTTGAATTATTTCACTTTAATTTTTGTTTCTTGGTACTGAAAACAAACCATAATGTCATTTCATGTAATTGCTGCTAAATACCTTAATTTTGTGTTTTATGCACTATTATGACTCAATCTTGTTAGATCTTGTAAAACATCACTCAGTAACTGGTAAATGCCTTACTATTGTGTTATGCAAGTACTGAAATGTCAATTAACAAGCAAAGCCAAATGAGGATCTCAGTTTGATATATAAAATAATAAATTTGAGTCGGGAGGTTTTTAAGCATCATTCTGATGGTATAGGAGAACCATCCTCTGCACTGTGATTTTTGGTTGCCTTATAGCACAGTGTCCACGCTCTTTTACTAAATGTAGTTTTTGTTACTAAAAATAGTAACAAACTGGATGGTCTTACTAAAATTGGTAACAAATTATACATGCAGATCCAATAGCATTTCAGGTTAATTGTATATATAAGGGAGACAACTCAAATTTGGGTAAAAATGTATACTTGATATTAGTTATCTCCTTTTAATATTGTTCCACTGACAGGTATATAGTAATAACAAGTAATTATAGTAGTTGTGACAAGTAATTATGACAGTTCTGATGTCGATAATGGTGGCTTTTGTCTTTATAAGATAATTGCTAAAATTACCTGCTCTAATTTAGACATGGCCTCTTGTATTTTAGTTTCATAGTACTCCGTGAGCTCCTCCATTGCCTTCTGTTTGCTCTCTTCCATCTCCTGCAGCTGACGCTCATAATCCTCCTGCATCTTCATGTACTTGACCTGCTGTTCCTGGAATTTCTCATATTCCAACATCAGTTTCTGATTGTTGGCTGATTCTAAAACAAAAATATAAATGTGTCAAAGCACTAACACTTTTTTAATACAGCTTATTTCACAAACTCGTCATTCTGAATGCAAGGACAACTTCAGAGTATAACAGGGGCCATAACTAAATCAAAAAGATGAAAACTTAACTCAAGTTGGGTCTTCTTAATAATAAATAGGCAAACAGTAAATTTCATGGAGTCCTTCAGACATTATTGAGCCAAAACAAGATTAAAGCTGCAAAGTCAAATTTCTGAAGCAAGTATCTGGTCATTATTTGGTCAAATTTTAATGGAACAAGGTCAAAATATGTTTCCTTCCCTCATTTTAAGCAAAAATTAAAAGAATCTCCAAGGGTTAGTGAGCTAAATAAATCAACCCTCAAACTTGTATTGGTTGCTAAACAACATCTAATAAAGTTTTGGGGACTGATTTATCAGACTAACCATGAACAAAAGTGAATTAAAAAGTTTGTTTTTGAACACCTCAAGTCTTTCTTACCAAGGTCTGTAAGTTCCTTTCCATGTTTATCCATCACCTCTCGTATCTCCTCCTCATGTTTGGAATCATCCTTGTCTTTGTCAGTTTTTAGTACCTGCAGTAACAAGTAATGCACTCCTTATAATTACACTGACACCTGTCTTGAGAGACCACACTCTCTGCCAACAAAACAGTGGCCTCTCAAGACATGTGGTCTTATTTAAATTAATTAAATTGTCATGAGTACAATAAGCTGTTCTTTATGACAGGTGGTCTACCAAAACAGTGGTTTCTCAAATCATGTTTTGCTGAATTGAAATAACACATACAGACTTGGGTGGGTTGAGGAATACAACGAAAATTCAAGATGCTTTTCATAGACATGGTCTGTGAAATGAAAGTGATATCAGCAGCGGCCTTAGCAAATGCGGGGCCTGATTTGGATCATTTTGGCAGGGTCCCCAGGAATTATGGCCAGGGCTCCATGTGAGGATGGCATTTGGAATAAATATTTAAACAAGTTTTAAATGATATTGAACTTAAAATTTTCTTCCATCGCTTTAAAATTACTTTCTTTCCATAGATATATTTTTAAAAATTAATAAAGTGCAGTCCTGAGTGAGTAATTTCTACTCTTATCATTATAGAAGTCAGTGGCACATGCTTCTTATAAGGAGACCAAGAAAGCTCATCCACAAGAAGCAAGGGCTGCAATTCCACAAGATTTCTGTGTCAAATGGAAAAAACTGATTATTAACAAAGATTTATGCAGAGAAATATCTTTGTTTTAACCTGGATGTTCTTACTTGATTTTTTGTTTTCAGTGATTCCATTTCTGCAAGAAACTTTTCTGTTAGCTCTTTAATCTTTTCATTGTAGTTCATGTCCCTAAGACGCAGCTGGTATTCATTTTCCATTTTTAGCTCATCAACTCTGGTCTTGAGTTCAGCCATCATGGAGTTTTTTTCCTCAAGGTCGCTCTTTGTGATCAGAATTTCCTCAGCCCAGCTTATTTCTTTGTCTCTCTTTCCTATTCTGCCATCTTTTTCTGCTATCTTCCATAGCATGATCAAGGAGTCTTCTGACACAGTGATAAGAATCTGGTCATCATAAGTAATTTTCATCTGTAATAATAATAATAATAATAATAATAATAATAATAACAATAATAACAATAATAATAACAATAATAATAATAATAATAATAATAATAATAATAATAATAATAACAATAATAATAATAATAATAATAACAATAATAATAATAATAATAACAATAATAATAATAATAATAACAACAATAATAATAATAATAACAATAATAATAATAATAATAATAATAATAATAATAACAATAATAATAATAATAATAATAATAACAATAATAATAATTATAATAATAATAACAATAATAATAATAATAATAAAAATAATAATAATAAATCAGCTAATTGTCATCAGATCAGTCTGTGAATTTTGCTGCCATCAGCTGTCCCCAACTAAATTCTAAGTTCTAAATTAATTTGTGGTTTCTCTGTGTTTCATACAACTATATCATTGTAAAATCCTTGAACAGTTTTTTTTTAAATTATATTTGTGATTGTTCCTATCTAATAAGCAAATCTTGACCTGTTAATCAAATTGAAAACTTTTGGGTGAGAATGACTGGGTAAATCAAACATCATGACTATAACAATGTTTGCAACACATTTCCTGACCATGACCAATCCAGCATAAAATTCTGCATTTCCATTTTGAAAATGTGGATGCTGCATTGATAGTTTCCAACATTTATTCAGAAAACTAAATGTTGAAAACCCATTATTACATGGTATATGAATATACATGATGTAATAAGTACCCTGCATAAATTTGATTGTTTTTAAATATTTATCCTGAATTTTAGACTTATACAAAGACTGAAAGATAAACACTATAGACATGTTATATACCCTACCTTCATTACTACAGACATGTTATATACCCTACCTTAATCACTCTAGACATGTTATATACCCTACCTTAATCACTCAAGACATATTATATACCCTACCTTAATCACTCTAGACATGTTATATACCCTACCTTAATCACTCAAGACGTTATATACCCTACCTTAATCACTCTAGACATGTTATTTACCCTACCTTAATCACTCTAGACATATTATATACCCTACCTTAATAATTTGACTGCTATGACCCTGATGTTCCTGCCACTCCCCTGGGACAGTCAGGGGATACTTCAATGACCACAGTGTGCCCTTTGAAGTACCAGCAAACAACATCCTTCCTGAATGGGAGAGGGACACACAGCTCAGAGTTGTCTCTCCTGCCTCCACTTCTCGTAATATCTGAAATATGACAATAAGACACAAGCATACTGTATAAAGGGAAATTTTTCATGGCTGTTTTAATTTATGATCATCCACAGAGAATTTTTAATGACTGAAACATTTTCAAGTATATGCATAAAGAAGGATATCCTTACTCTCTATAATTAAAACAGTTTACTTTACCAGCGTTAAAAAATAAACAAGTATACAGGGTAGCTGAAAAGAAACATGGCTTTACATTTCAATATCTTTTGCTTAGATTAATATCGGTATGATTTTCATCACATTAAAATTATATAATCACGATTGCTACCATCTTGCAACAAAAATGTGACAAATACACCATTTGTGATCATCAAAACAACTGAAGTAAGAAATCTGTATGCTCAGCTATATTTCAATTCGAGAATACATCATTTTTAAAGCCATCACAACTAATTAAATGAAGGTTGTTGGCAAGCAAATTGGGGATTTTATTTCAAGAAAAAGGGATATCTTTATTTTAAATACAGATATTTGTGTTAAAATAAAATATATATTTGTTATTAAATGGAGATTACTAAATTTGAAGTTGAGACATCTCTGTCTGGCACATAAAGTTATCTCTGTTTAAAAAGAGATATCGTTTCAGTATATATATATATATATATATATATATATATATATATATATATATATATATATATATATATATATGATATTTTGATATATGTTTTATATATAAAAATAGCTGTCTTTCAAATAGATGTACAGTATCCTCACTGAAATGCGGATATATTGGGATTTTTAATGAAACCCCCATTTGGCTTTATAACATATTAAATTGGATTTTATTAAAATAACATATCTCTTTTTTAATTTCAAGTGTATACATATGACCAGATACCATTTGTCTGGTTCCTTTTTTAATTTCAAGTGAATACAATTGACCAGATACCATTTGTCTGGTTCCTTTTGCAAGAATTTAAATTGCTACAGGTTATGAGCTTGGAAGTAAAATTTGGAAGATCTTGTTTGAAAATGCTGATGATTGAAATATGCTGGAGAATTCTCCAGATATAAATACCATTTAGCATGAGCCTCCTTTAGAAGGGATAAATGTAAATTGTAAACACTTTTCACAAAAGGAAAAAAAAAATCCAAGGGACAGGACATGAATGGACACCAAATTTCTGATAACTGAAGTCCATCCATTTTAAAAACAAGTTTTCAAAAAATTTATTGCCAAGTATTTTAAATATTGTTTCATGTAGCATAATAAAATACTGGAGGACTTATCATTGCATAGAAGTGCTGGAGATTGATAAAAATTAGTGGAAATATATTAATATGTAGTGTATTTAGTGACTACAACATAGACCTTGATCTGTTGTTGCATAATACACCAGAAAATCAGGATCTTTGTACTAATTGCTCCTAACAAGCTGCATTCTAAGACCCAGATCTGCCTGTGTATTAAAAGATGGCAGATTTGGGTCTGTGTTATTTCCAGTTGGACTCAGCTTACAAGTGATAACATACGGTATATGTATTGGAACAATGCAGCATACTGAATCGCATAGACATAACAGTGGTTTGAAAATCCTGGAATTTGGATGAACATTAATGTGTCCAATAATGTCATAATGGTATAGATTTTAATTCTGTTCCATCTTCAGACATGCCAATTATCTGGAGAAACATGAGGATCTTATGATGACAGGCTCAACACCCAATAACAATATGTCTGAAAATTCTGATAGGTGGTGTTAAAAAAAATTTAAATTTCAAGCAATTACCAAGTGTCACTTTTCTATTATTACATTATTTCACTTCCATAAAGAATAAAAAATTGAATGTGTAAATAATGTGTAAATAAATTTATGCAAGATCTTGAAATGTATTGTCTACTTTGAGTTCATGTTTTTTTTGTAATTCATGAAAGGACCCAAATGACAAGTAATATGACCATGTTTTGCAGTACAGGAAAGAGCTGATTTAAATTACTCTCTCTCTCTCTCTCTCTCTCTCTCTCTCTCTCTCTCTCTATATATATATATATATGTATATATATATATATGTGTGTGTGTGTGTGTGTGTGTGTTTGTGTTTGTGTGTGTGTGTGTGTTTGTGTGCGTAATTGAAAATCAGGTTCAAAATGAATAAGTACTATTATTCATTAATGGCTTTCCTAATTTAGAGATTCAGATACTCCAGTCACTCTGTATCAAGGATGATTGTAAAAACAGGTTCATAAAAAATTATGTCAACCCAAAAAAGATAAATAACTGTCCTTGCATTTCCCCCACCTGAGAATCTGCAATTTCCTTGAGTGTCCTATCAGAGCCTACAGCAAATGTTGTTTTGCCCTCTGGAGTGACAGCAACTCCTGTATAATTACAGGTTTTAAGAACACTTTCTCCAACCCTTTTTCCAGTGTAGGACTCCCACTCATACACTGCTCCATCAAGGCCACAAGAGACGATTCTGCTGTCATCTGGACTCCACACCACTGATTTAATCTTGCCATTGTGGCCTTTCAGATTAGTAATTATTTCAAACGTAACGGTGGAATAAAGCTGGATGACGTTGCTGCTCACAGCTGCAAACATGTGACCACCATTGCTGAAAGAACACTTGCAAAGGAAAAAAGACATAAACTTGAAAAATATACAAATAATTCTCAAAGGGAAAGATCAATCAGAATAATATTGCATGCACAAGTTTCAAATTTCATCCTCAAAAAGAGATAATCCAATTTTATTCATGATTACTCTGTTGGCAACGATAAACATTTTACTTTGGCAGATAGCAAGATTTTAATTAAAATCATAATATCTTGAATTTCCCAAAAAGTCTTGTTTTATATGAAAAAGACTTCTGAAGTTTTCTTCAACATTTTGTTTGAGAATAAAAAAGCTCCCATGTAGAATAAAATTATGAGCCATTTTATTGTCCTTTACACTAGGATACCTACCTGTGACAAAAATTACAATATTGTAAGGAATATTATAAGCATAATAATGGAGAACTCAGTAGAATTATAATAATTGACTAATTCAGTGGGACTTGGTATTCCCCACAAGTCATGTTCTGTAAACATTATACTCATGTTCTTCTTGGGATAATTTACTTTACAAAATTCATTATTTTCTTGTTCTTTGAAATTCCATGCAATTCTGTCAAACATCCTCCATGAATTAAAATGAAACTATATTTAACCCATGAAATTAATCATAACACAAGTCCCATAAAATGGTTTCTTCAACTTTACTTTTCATCAGGAGGGTGTGTGTGTGTGTATGTGTTTTTGGATTTCTAACATAGCTTTAACATTTTTTCAGTCATATCCATATAGTGTGACAGTTTATAGTGATGTCTAGCGCTGAGCATCATGCTGCAGACATGTAGCATGATATCCCACCCAGTCACATTATCCTGACACCAGGTCGACCAGTCATAACACTAACTTCTTAACGCTGAGTGCCTAGCAAGACAGCTGTTAGTACCATTTTTAGAAGTCTTTGTTATGACTCATTTGGGGGGTTCGAACCTGTGACCTCCCGCATCCAAGGCAGACACTCTAACCACTAGGAGGGAAAGTTGGTCTCCATATCATGTAACTTTAGAATCAATCTTCACACGTTTTTTTAGAAATTATATATATATATATATATATATATATATATATATATATATATATATATATATATATATATATATAGATTAGAAGATGTGTCAAATGCAAACTGCAGAGACCCAGATATGCTGTTGCATAATGCACCTGCAGATCTGGGTCTACACAGTTTATTAGAACAAGCAACATAGACCCAGATATGCAGGTGTATTATGCTATAGGAGAACATGAGCTATTTTGTTTTTAATTTGACTCCTCTTTTAATGGAGTAAAAAAATGTATCAACAGTCTAGTGTCCATGCAATGGAGGCAATTCAAGCAAAACTGATGTCTATGTGTCTGTCATTTCACTGAAATAGGACTTAATGGCACATCGCATTGATTACATAAAACTCCCCAGACCCTACACCCTTTTGGTTCAATACAATGCATTGATATTCAAAGTAAGTATATATTTTTTTTTTTAAATTGTCCATTTCAAGAGAAAGGTAGAAAGTTAAAAAATTAAGTTTCATGTTCTGTAATAAATTCTCAGGCTTATACATTCCAGAAATTGCATTGCCATCTGCAGAATTCCCACCAAAAATGTATCCATTATCTTGAAAAAAAGTATTGAAAAGATTTTATTTTAAAACCCAATCAGATGTGAATTATAACTTTGCTGATGTGTCACCAGGACCAGTACTGGCTGACATATTATATTGGTGGCACTCTATGGTTTCATATTTTGTATTCAAATTTTGCATAGGGTTAGAATTTTAAAGAGAAAGAAATTCCATGGGTTTCCTCACTGGTTATACTGGCTGTTTAAAAAAGATCTTGTATATCTTAGGTATTTTTCAAAGAACCTTTAATTCCCTTTATTTTGGTGTATGATTGATGGGTGTAATATGGGTTATAGAGTATACAGCTTGGCCTTACTCCAGATGTGCATCTTTCAAAAACTGCTAGCTGGTCATTTTCACTTCCTAGACTTCAGAGGTAAATTGTAAAAAGAAGAGCCAATAAATATTTTTACATTTTATATATATGTAGTAATTCATCCATTGCACTTTCAGAAGCTGGTATTGTCTAGTTGGGCAAAATTCATTTTCCCTATTTTAATAGGTGCTAAAGATAGTGTACTTTAGACTAATTCAGGCTGATTTTTTAGCATGAGGAAGTAGTCATTTTAGTTACCGGTGTGCTTAGATCATGTACAATTTCCAAAAGTACAATATCCAAAGAAATGTCAGCCACATTACATCAAAGCAGAATAGAGGTATGCCAACATTCTCTCCACTGTGCATGTTTCAAATGCAGACAAATTCACCTTACTTACATCACTCTCTCAAAAGTACATAATAACTGGTGAGTGCCCCCATTAAACTACATCTATAGTGAAGCAAAATAATACAGGTTTTACTATTTTTATAAGTTTGAATAGAATATCATCAACCATTGTTTTACACTCAAGTCAGGAAAAAAGAACTGTTGTTTGCAAAGGGAATGGGGTCTAATTTTGGACCCAAATCAGGCCCAGAAAAATCCCTGTCAGTATTGTATAAAGCTAGTCAACTGCACTGTGTACAAGGGACATTGCAATATAAGGGAGATAACTTTATCAGTCTTTACTTTTTGTCCTATATTTGTTTGTTCAAATCTCTTTGTATGGTGGCAAAAAATTTGAAAATATTTGTACCTCAAATAAGCTCATTTTTATAAACAATATTTGAACCATTTATTATTTGAAATGCCTTGCCACATAATTAATGAAAAGTGCATGAACATTTCAAGACAATGAAATACCTCCTAATGATGTCACAAAGGACATGTACTTGGTAATACATGTATATGCATATATTGACATGGATAGCTCAGGTAATGGAGCACATGCACAGAGTCTGCTTTGGTTATCCCTATTTCTCACTTGTAACATTTGGCAGCCATAATGGGTTATTGGCGTGCATCAGAAAAGCATGGTTTTGGTTAAGGCCAAGCGAGCTGATGGTATTTTGCCTCAAAGACTGTCATGCTGAGTTTTTGTATTTATACCAGTTTGGGAATCGAACCAACCAATCATACCATTCATGATGGGGCAATCAGTGATAGATTCTCTGTATATGTTCTATAGCCTGTAGTATTTTGGTCATTTTTGGGGTGGGTGGGAGTGGGAGTCTACAAAAGAATTATTGGTCAAAATCTCAATTATAGCTTTCATTAATATGTACAAAAAGTGACAAAATATTAATAAGAGGAAGATTTCTGTAAAACTATTAAAACATAAAAAGCATAAAAAATATTTCTAATTTTTAAGGATTGATTGTGTATCAAAACATTTAGGATTTAAGAGTATTATTATTATTACATATTATAATTAGGATCAATGACTAGTGGAAATATGTGCGTGTATCTCAAAAAAGGCGGGGATGGGGGACTATGTACCAAAGTTCACATCACCGATTAAATGCCTCGTGTTTCATGGCACATAAACACATTAAAGGTTTTGTACATGCTGATGAAGTTTAAGTCAAGTTATCTTTCCAGAGAAATAACCCGCAGCCGACATGGCCTGGGTCAGACAAAACGTTTTAATTTTGTAATGGAAAGGTGTGGGAAGTTGCAATTTTAGATGTACCACAGGACTTTCTGTTGATCGATCTTAAAAATTATCATTACCTCTCTGCATCCTCTAATGGTGAATTCTTTGAAAGTTCTGATGTCATCGATCAGGAGATTCATCAGCCGCAGTTTGTCACTGAATCCAACCAGTATGTACAGACCAGATGGGTGAAGGGCAATGCTGTACGCTTCCTCTGCAAATTCTTTGTACAACTCCAGGTTGCTGTAATAATAATAATAATAATAATAATAACAACAACAACAGCGACAATGAACATGAAAAGCAACAAAGTATAGTGACCTGACCAGAGAATACAGAAATAGGAGCACACTGAATAATACCTTACAAATTAGCATAGAAAGTGGCCTTATAAGAGAGGTGGCCTTTTCAGAGGGGACCTTATTTGTGAGAAGTACATGTATATGTAAGTGTATGGAGTATAAAAACTACAGGTGACTTAAAAACTTTTAACATCTTCATTGAAAGGTCACTTTAATTATCAAAAGCTTATCTTCTTGTCATTAGAATAGATTTATTTCAAGTGAAAATAGAATAATAGTTCTTAATTCTTAATTGGTAAGTTCTTGGCACGCGCAATGTAAAACAATTCTAAAAACCTTGCTGTTTAGATCTTGGCACAAATATCGCCTGACCTGGCATTAAGAATTATTATTATTCCGTTTACTCCCTTTTCCCATTGCTGCAGAATCTCCTTACCTATTACGATGTGTTTTAGTCGAGTCTTTCCAACATCAATGTTTCGACAAGAACTCGTAAACTCTGACCACTATTCTTAAGTCTTCGTGGTTTCAAATCAGCATATAACAACTATAATCGCTTATTAGTCGAGTCCAACTGCAAGCTGCACATACCCAGGACTGCTGTCGCATAATGTGCCAGCAGGTCTGAGTCTGTGCGATTTGCAACTAATAATGAGCAGAACAAACAACACAGATCCTGATAAATCAGGCGCATTAAACGACGGCAGATCAGGGTCTATGTTGTTTGCAGTTGGAGTTAGCCATCTTGTTCTCTAAAAATAATCAATACCATGTCTCATAATTCCATATTCGCACAGATTTGTCAAGAGAACTGGTGGCAATCAGTGGTTTGCGTTGACAAACGTCCACCCCTGTTACTGCACTGTGATGAAAAGACTGTGCTAGTACCTCAAAGTAGGTTACATCTCCCTAAAAAAGAAGTATTTTCTCAATTATTAACATTTAATTGTTAGTGTGGTTTTTTTTAATGCTGTTTCACAATTTAAAATTAACGTTTAGTGTTTGTAAGTCACAAATTCCCGTGCTCCCGGTTTTGACGACAACCCTGAAGTTCGAACCTTTTGGGTAGATCCATAGGACTGCCTCCTGGACGAATATTAGCTTGGTCATGTGCATTTTATTTTCATGCCCAGCATGGTTATGTTATAAGGTGGGAATCTCAATAGTTTTCAAATTATGACTTGGGGAACTAGTTCCTGCGAGGATATGGATGACTTTAAATAATTGTGTATATATAGTTGCATAATGGAGATCTCGATAATTTCCAAGTTATGACCGAGGGGATAAGTTCCTATGGATATATGGTGAAAAAACCCAGGGGAATTACCCAAGGATCCCAGTCTGACATTTTGTTTACACTGGGATCGTTGATCACACATGCCAGCTTGAGAGACAAGCACCTCAGGACTAATTTGAAATACATGCAAAAACACTACTAATCCCCACCCTCGCCTCTCGCTCGCAGCTACATCAACATTAATGACACAAATCTTCCAAGTGTTGACACAACCCACATTCAATGAAACATCATAAACCCACATTTCATTTATCTAGTTTTTTACGATGAAGGACACGTTCTAGTACATTATATATATATATATATATATATATATATATATATATATATATATATATATATATATATATATATATATTGAAAGCACCGACAAACCTAGACGTAAGAAAGCAAAGCAACATGATCCAGTTTCTTAGTTACTGGTAATCCCGATCTGATAATTTAATAAACAATCACACACATCCTGACAAGAAGAGACTGGACTTCAAAGACTGTTTGAAAATCATATTCCAATAACTGAAGGCTCTTACACAATCTGAAAAAAAGAAATGGGCATAGTCACACGGTACCAAAATTGTCTTCCAAAAGAATGGAGATAATAACGACGATTTATTGGAACTTAAGTCACGAATCATCTGACAATTCTCAAATATAGTTTAGCACATACCTCACACTCAAGCTTAAAGTCCAAATTTTGCTTTGGCAGATCAAGGTCTATGTAGTTTGTTCAGCCTGATCAGTTGGGAAAAAGCAACATCGACCCTAATTTGTCAGCACATTACGTGACGGCAGATTTAGGTCAATGTTATTTGCAGCTGGACTCTGTTTATAGGTGATAGTATTTATTTATTTATTTATGTTATATTTAAACTTTAACACGAGTTTCATGCTTCCAAAATGGTGAGAATATTCAGTACAGACCTTGATCGTGCATGCGTGAAGTGAGCCTGCAGTTAGTTGCAATTTCATAACTGCAAGATTTTAATTTTTTAAAGTCGTTCTTTCTCTGTTTACTGACGATGGTTGACAGTGGCAGATTTTCCATTAAATAAGAGGGAGCAAACGCGTTTTCGTTTAGTGCCTCTTTTATCCCAATTTCCATGAATCCGCCTAATTGATTGGCATTACCTACTTAATTGCAAAGCCATTTTCTCCCCCCCCCCCCCCCCCCGTCCAACCCCGTCAATATTCCTTTGTCACCTTTATACTTAAGTTGTCCTACTAAGAAGTCTAGAGTAAATGATGATGGCGACGGACAGTTTAATTTAGTGGCTTATACTCTGGACGCTAGATTAGTGAGCTGAGTTTGGGATTTAAACAATGGCCACTCGTCTTGTGCCCTCTGTACTTTATTCATCTAAAGGTCGATAGGTTGTTGAACGAATTTAAGCCTGCGAATCTTAGGAGAGACTATATTGTCAGCGCAGATGTGAACGGACGCCATGGCAGCATCATCTGGGGAGTTAACCTGCAATGGACTGGCGTCCCATCATGTTGGAATAACTTAATTTCATTTGCACCATGCCATGATAACTTGTGAAAGCCTGTAGCCTAATGAATGAAGTTGTACATTTATTTTAGGATTCAGAAAATTTAAAACAAAATCTCAATCTTTTTTGTAATATGTCCCTTACCTTTCCGAGGTCAGCACTGGACAGCGTTAAGAAATAAAGCTGACTCATGTCCGTACTGGCAACCAGGGTCTCCTCTGAGGGACTAACTGTCAGACACGTGATGGTCTGTTGCTGAGCACGCGTTGGATTCTCACTGTTGCTATCTGGAGGGACCTGAAAGTCAAACAATTACAAAAAAGGTGATTGCAATCGATAACAAAGATGCTGTGCAAAAACCTGCTCACGCACAACCTGCATCGTTTTAAGAACGTCAAAGCTGTGGTTAAACAAGGCAGCACATTTTGTACCTCAAATCTAATTCAAAAAGAGAAGAAAAAAAAACACCAGCAGTCACCACCACAATAAGCTAACACCACATTCCAGCTGAAAATAGAGGGTTCTGCTTCTTCTCATCTTCATCTTGGTCTTATTTCTTTTGAACCGTGTAAATAATATAACCTGTTTATGGCGCCCTAAAGACGACACATATTAGTTTTTGTTCTGATGTTGTTAGCAACTTCTATTCATCCAAACTACTCATCTCTCTCTCTCTTCGTCTTCTACTTCTTCTTCTACTTATTATTATTATTATTATTATTATTATTAAGTTTTCTTTAAACTCTGGACGACAATCGTGGTAGAATTAATATGTTGAGTGAAGTGCGACCAAAATGATCGGTACGCACAAAAGATCGATCTTACTTTAGCAATCATTTAAAATAAATACCTAACTTTAGGAATCGTTTAAAAATAAGTATCTAACATTAAAGTTAGGAATCACTTAAAATATTTATCTAGCGTTGGGAAACAGCTGTCTAACATTATTAATCTTTTAAAACAGCTGTCTACGGTTATGAATCATTTAAACAACTCTCTAACGTTATAAATCATTAAAAACAAGTTTCTTAAGTTATAAACCATTTAAAACAACTGTCTCAAGTTATTAACCATTTAAAACAACTGTCTCGAGTTATGACTCATTTAAAACAACTGTCTAATGTTATGAATCATATAAAACATCTATTCAACGAATATAATGAAAACAGATTTTTGTTCAGACACTTGGCACACCACATTCTATCAAATATGATGTTAGAATGCAAACAGATAAGTTACATGGATTTCCCTTGATTTCCTGAAGTAATCTCTATCATCGGTTTTCTCGTAAAGATAGACTCTGCCCAGTCCGCATGCGCAGGCGAATCCCTTAGAATATGCCACAACGGCTGTAACCTGGAGGTGTGTGTCTGTATGAGTCTCCTCTTCTGTCTCGGGCCTTCTACACAAGGGAAAATATAAATATTACACGTGTTAATTTGATTGATTTGATTCTTAGATTATGGAAGCTGTAGTCTACATCGTAAATCATGTCGCCTTGAAACTCGAGTACTGTTTTTTTGAAAATGCTCATCTATTTAAAGAGTCTATAATTAGTACAAAATTTGTTCTCTTTTAATCATATGATTAATCGTTGCTGATATATGGCAGAATGCAACAAGTTCGGGGCCAATTATGAATAAGATAGTTTTCTCAAAATCATCCTAACTGAAGAATGGTTCAGGGTAGAAGTTTTACTCTAATTTATTAGTCCAAACAACCGATGATATTACAATATCACATGAATACCTTGTAATCTGAAACAAAAATTGTATTACTGGTATAAATTCTACGCTGGAATACATTTCATTAGATACCAGCAAAATCCTTTGTACAGTAAACCTTCGATAACACGAACACAATTACTCGATTATTCTGGATAACTCGAATGACTTATCCGCCATGGCATAAAGACCGTATCTTGTCTACAACATAAAAAATTCGAGAAGATTCGAACACAAATTTGACCCAAGGTACTTTAACTTTACGAAGTTCTTCTTTATTCGTAAATGTGATAATGCCGCCGCGACTAACCAATACCTATCCGTATTAAACATATTAATTACATACTTGTCTGATTGTGCAGTGAGTTTGAATTCATTCTTCAATTCCCCGGCTTCGAAAAGTAACACTTGACCATAATCAGTACCAATAATAACCCTCTCCTCAGAGACCCAGGCGTGACATAGGTAATTCTGTGGTTCCAACTTCTGGAAGTTGAAAGTCTTCAGGTTTCCTTCGCTGTAGCGAAATTGTTTGAAAATTCTATTACCGGTGACACAGAGCTGTGTATTGTCTTGTGGATTGAAGGTCACCTGTAAAGGTGTATAAATACAAATACATGTTGATAATAGTTTGGCTATTTTTGCAAGATTATAAGTAAATGATAATAGATTTTACAACGGGAGAACCATGAAGGGTAAAACTCAGTCCTGAATGTTCCGGCAAATGTTCTAACTTAAGCAAATATGCACTATAATTATAGTTACTCCTACAATATAAATATATTGGTGACAATGTAATAATAATAATAATAATAATAATATTATTATTATTATTATTATTATTATTGGTTATATATAGACAGACAGACGAAAAATATACATGATACATGAGATTCAAACCTTGAATTGAAAGTCAAGCGTGAATAAACTGATTACAGTGCAAAAATAAGAACCGTAACCGCTCTATAAAGTTAATTCGAGCACAAAAGACTGCAAACCATGACATAATCCTATATATAATTGATACTATTTACTATGTAATGTTTTTCTCTTTCTTAAAAAAATATAAATTGGTGTTGTGCAAGTCTGGTTTCTTCGTTTAAAAAAAAAAATGCTTTGTCCAGCTTAATTTGATTAATTAATTGTATTACATGTATTATGATGAAAACCATTCTCATTTTGTTATAGTTTCATTTTAATGCGAATCTCCAAGTGATATAGATGACTTGAGAGGTAAAAAGGACACAGATACCTGATAAACTGGTGATCCTAAGGTGTTGGAAGTTTTGGTCGTGGCCATGACCTTTGATTTTTCCCATGTCCAGTACAGGAGAGTATAGTCCGGCTTTCCACCTTGCGCAACGAGGTATTTGGAATCTGGAGAAAAAGCCAGACTAACATATTCTGTTGACTGGACATCTGAGGAAGAACCCAAGACCTTTTTTTTCCTCAAGCTGTGCATATCCCATACTGTAATTATCGGCTTCTCTCCTTTCTCTGCCATTGCAACATATCTTCTGTTGGGACTGACAGCCAAAGCTGTTATACCTTCGCTTTTTTCGGAGCATGAAATAAATTTCTGTGACTTCTGATCGATGTTGTACAAGATGCAGTTTGCCCCCGCTGGATAAACAATCGTTCGCTCGTCATGATAACAAATATTTCCCGCCACACCTGGCTTCAAACCAAAGGTATGTTTGGGTTGAGCTATTGCTATCGACATATTGGAATCTCAACGATGTCAAACTCTGAAAATATAAGTTACCAATGGTATCATTACAACGAAAGAAAGAAAGAAAGAAAGAAAGAATCAGATAAAAGTTCATGGAAATTGTAACTACTTTGTAAGCAGCATTTAACACATATTTTCTCGGTTGCTCACTGGTGCCAACACCATCAAACCAAACCTCAAGAAAACCCTGATACAAACAAAACACTCTCCAACACATTCTCCAGAGTAAAGATAAAACTATACGGCTAGTGTGTATTTATTTGTATGGTTGTGGTAGTGCTTTACGGCACCTAGGCACAATATAGTCCGAGATTCCTCTGACCCTTGTCACGCCATATTTTATATTTGGATATTTATGTTGGGGTGTAGGGCCAGAGTCCATTCCCTATCGAAAAGTTAGAATTCGCAGACACCGTGTCGGCATGGGGTAGCCGCTTACTAGCAGGCCCAGCAAACTTGAACGACCTCTCATCGAGATACACCTGCATACAATTTATAGGAATATGATTTATTTTCTCAAAAATCATGAGCATAGCATTCGTCATGTCTTTAATCCGCTGACAGACGATACGAAAGTACGTCGCTGCTGCAATTTTACCTGGATCTGGTCATTTGCATCCCGAGTCACATGATTATACAAATCTCGCAACCAACACGTCAGTGACACTTGAGGTCATATTGTCACGTGATATCAACGATAAACAAATTTCCAAAGTTGTTTTACGCAGAATTTGGAAATATTACGCCTATATAGAAATCACTTAATGTTTAAAATAAATATAATGCACACTTAATTCTCAACATATTTATTCCGAGAACAACGACCAGAAACCTGTCGGTATCGGGGCAGGGTGGAGAAAACCATTTTCAAGAAGTACCTAGCACGTGTCAGCGACAGTTTTGTTGGTGTCACGTGACTACCACATTGACATGTGCTCTCTACGAAGTGAATCTGGTTTTCTTCAAATTGCTGCAACATTAACAGAATTTTGGTCGTTGTTTTAAGAATTTTGTTTTTTAATTTTTCTATAAAAATTACGTGACTTTCATTTATATGTTCGATTTGTTTTCCAAAAGCAACATTAGAAATTGTGTATTGTTGATATCACGTGACTATATGACCTCTTATGTCATTGATATATAGGTTGCGAGAGTTGTGTAGTCGCCTGACTAGGAATGCAAATGGCCAGATCCAGGTCGAATTTCAGCAACAAAGTATCAAATACATAACGAATGCTATGATCGCAATTTCTGAGAAAATAAATCATCTTCCTATCGAGTTCATGCAGGTATATCTCGATGAAAGGTCGTTCAAATGTGCTGGGCCGGCTAGCAAGCCGCTACCCCATGCCGACACCAAATGGTGTCGGTGAATTCCAACTTTTCGATAGGGAATGGACTCTTACCCAATACCCCAACATAAATGTCAAAATATCAAAAACGGGGTGACAAGGGTCAGAGGAAACTCGGACTAAGCACAATAGTGGCTGTATGGTGCCAGCAAAAGATACTTTTTTAAAAAAAAAATTGCATTTAAACACAGTGCCATTCTAACATTCGCACTCGCAAACACGTGCATGCATGCATGAACAATTACTCTGCCCCCGCTTTTGCCCCACCCACGTCCCCTCGCCCATAAAAGCGCGCTGACAAAATGCTATTCAGCGACTGTTATTCTACTTTCTACCCCCAGTTTTATTGTTATTAATACCACATCTCAACCTGGTACATTTTCAACGAGTACTTCGATACCTGATGCGTTATTCGCATTTCTTCCTGGGTACATCTTGTTTTTGATGTAAAGAATATGTTGTAGAAACTTGACAACCACCAAACATAATATTTGATCCTGTCACAGCCAAAAGTAAAGTTCAAAGTTGTTGAGTAGACCAGAAAGGTGTTATAACCCATTCAAACACTGATGAATATCGTTGAGGATTTAACTCAAGCAAGATATTCGTCTTTTAAATCTAGACTGAATTATATAAGTCTGCAAACCAAAATGTTGCTTTACTACATCACTCTGATATTTGATAAACGATAGAACGGCAAGAAAATGATACCTCATTACACCGTTCTGTTTAGGGCGGAAAAAATATAAAACAGACCACGGTGTCTCAGTAACTAGCGAGCCGAGCTTGAGTTGCATTCTAGGGTAAGTCATTTTACTCCGCGTGACTCAGTACTAAATAAACTACATGTGTTGGTGTGACTCCCTCCACCCCACCCCCAAGAATCCACCCCCCACGAAAATGTGGTTGCAGCAACGACCGAAAGCTTTAAGAAGAAACAGGACTGATATACATGTACGGCCCATGCCTATAGGCTTGAGTGTTAATTTAAGATTCTTAATTGATTGTGTATTTAAGCATTTTAATGGAATGTGTATTTAAGCATCTTGATTGAGTCGGTATTTAAACATCTTAACTGAGTGCATATTTTTACATAATCGTGCACGTCTACGAAACATCCCTGAGCACATCATATATATTACCTCATTAAACTGTGCAACTATAGTCTGGTCGTATATCACCTGTACAACAAACGTTGGATTTTACTGTTATAAATATACGTAACCTTCCTCACACTCAGGGGGACCATACCATTTCTGTCTTTTAGGGGTACGTTCCATTAATATAGACTTTACATATTCGAAGGTGACGATGGAAAATGGCTCGGAAATAATATATTCCATGATAATTTTTCTGGATATGGACCTGTCAGCTTAGGTAGGTTTCGCCATATATGTATTAATTTTTTCAGATATGTCAATAAAATTTAAGTATAATTTTTGCTACTAGATCATAATGGAGCATATGATCGTTTTGTGGATTATAATTTGGTTGGCAAATCGTGAATTGTTTATATCGGTATCTCTCTAAATGTGCTCGCTGCTATATGTAATCTAGCATGAATATGCATATTTTTTCAGCTAAAAGAAAACCTAAGAGCATGAACAAAGAAAAGAGGGCGAGATAAACAAAAACACGCAAACATACCTTACAACTTTCTTACAATTAAGATTTCGTGTATCTGTTGTCAATTTCATCTACACCACGGTTCCATGAAAATGTTTCCAACTATCACGCAGAGTTCAAAGAAGAGCTTAAAAGTGCATAAATGATTGAAAAATGGTAGAGTAGATAGCGTGTACTATCCAAAATGTATCTATTATAACATTTCTGTTTGAGCGAAAGTCCTAATTACAAAGGGAACGATTTTGACTTCTCTCGTATAATAGACAATGGCTGAGACAATATGGTGTTCTGTCACTGATCAAAACAACCTGTTGTTAAGTGAGAAATTGTCCTATCCCAGTACATGCGCGGTCAGTACATTAAAAATTACCTTTCACAAATAATTAAAATTCATATATAAAACAACAGAAAACAAAACTCTCTCTGTACTTACAAGTGATGATAAATTCCCACTTTCATATAGAATGTTGTCTCTTCGTCAACACATGTTGTATTTGTTTCTAGCGGCAACGAACAGTGCAAATGAATGGACATGAATGGGCTAAAACAATAGGGACCGTCTGTAGACGGCATGTAGGGAAAGTGTCGTGAAATTGTACACAATTGCATGTAGATAACCAATAATCAATAAATACTAAACACTTTTTAAAAAAATGAAACCACGTCACACCTAAGTCCAGTTTTTAATTTTTTTTATAAAAAAAACCCAAACTTTATTCATATAATTTCAAAACTTTGCTATGACAAAGTCGGTCTTTGAACCTCACCCCTGGGTCTTACAGAAAATTAGCTTTATGAACAGGTAGCCCGCAAATACAGTAACAGGAAACTACAAGTAAGTTCAGAACAATTAAGTTTTTTGTTTTTTTATTCAGACCTTTTGTACCTGAGTTTCTGACACGGATTTATCCTTGACAGATATTATTGGTGTTGAATATGGTTTCAACTATATTGTAGTAGTGGTGGTGATACTGCTGCTTGTCAAGGTGGTGATATAATTATTATACTCCAACTGCTGTTACTATTACTAATACCAACACTACAACAAACACATTTACACTCAGGGACGTAGAGAGCGATCACGGGCCCTGGTGTAAGAAACACTCGGGCTTCTAGTTCTTGTTCAAACAAAATTTATCTTTTATACAATTAAAAAGTGTTGTTCGGCCCAGATCCCTTACGGGCCCGGGCCCCGGGGATATATCCCCGGTTGCCCCCACCACCACCACCACATGTCGGCCCTGTATACACTACTATAGAATGCTTTCAGATGAATGGTGGCTTGAATATTTCAGTATCGCATAACATTGAAAAAGTGTGTACTTTGAACGATTAAGCAACACTCACTATTCGGAGCGAATGAGGGGGAAAATAGGCTTGGACATGTTGAACAAGGTAATTATCTCTTTTGTTTTGTCCCTTTGAAAAAATCACACAGGGTTTGTTATCATTTCAACAACCATACGCGTACGAATACGAATGAATTCTTTGTTTGTTGAGGACAATGCAACCTGGCGACTTGTCATTTTATTTCACATTTCGTGCGTACTTCTGCTGGAAACACTTTCCTTGAACTTTTTAGCCCAACCAGATATCGATGGTCAGGATTCCAGGCTGTTAATTATTATAGGTTTGAATAAAAAATTTCCCTGTGTGATCACATTTCCAAAATTTCATTGCAACAAAGTAGAGTACACACATACACACACACACACACACACACACACACACACGAATTTATCCACAGACAAACAAAGGAAAACCAAAATGTATCATAGTCTAACGCAGTCTGACCACACTTCCGAATTTTCCTCAGAGTGGAATTCTCAATGTTTCTTTGACGGTTTCGTAAAACAAAAACACGTTTAAAATGCTGGTTCTTGAAAATGCTTAGCACGTCTTCTGTCTCTTAATTTGTATAAAGACTAATTCATGAGAACAAAATTGCAGTTTAAAGATCTAAAACATTCCCAAAGCTCTTAGTTAAAAGGCTGATTCATCTTCAACCGCCCGAGATCGATCCATGGTCAAAACTCGTCTTGAGATCCACTGTTCTCTCTCTCTCTCTCTCTCTCTCTCTCTCTCTCTCTCTCTCTCTCTCTCACACACACACACACACACACACTTGTTACCTCAGGATGTCTACTGGCACAGTTCAAGAAACGTGTTTTGAATAAACTATCTTAATTTCATATTGACGGAATTATCTTATGAGTGAAAAAATCTGTGTATTTGTATGATTCGGATTTTTAACGTAGCTTGAACAATTTTCCAGTCATATCGCTAAGTTTATAATGATGTCTAGCACTGGGGTATCGTGACACAGATATGAAGCATCATGTCCTACCCAGTCAAATTATCCTGACGCCAGGCTGACCCGTCCTAACACTAACCACTTAATGCTGAGCGCTAAGCGAGGCAGCTGCTAGTATAATTTTTTTCAAGTCTTTGGTATGACTCGGCTGGGGTTCGAACCCGCGACCTCCCCCATCCGAGGCGGACGCTCTAACCACTTCGGACACCGGAGCTGTCAATTGAAAAAGAAAAGACTTATCTAAATTATGTATGACAATTTTATCCTTCTACGCATCTTGTAAAAGCAATGATTGTTCAAAACTGTAGCGGCATATACAGTCAAAATGGAGACGCTTTATCATATCAGGATGTAAACCTTATTTGAGGCGCATACATTTACTTCTTCGAATGTCCGTCTGATCAGTCCTGGCACTCTAAGCAACCAGAAATTCATGATGGCCAACCCAGAATATGCAGGCATGTATGTAGTAGCGTTATTACTGCACCTAAGCACAAAGCTTCCTAATGGTAAAGATCGAAGAAAAATGGATTGGACAAAAGTTTATGAAGACAAACCCTTCTAAAATAAACCTAAACTTGAAGTACAACAAGATGCAGTATAAAACTTAAAGACGTCAAAATCACAACAAATGAATCAGCGTAACACACATCCAATCCTTGAAACAGATTTGGTCAGAACAGAGAAATATAGCAAAAACTAAGATAGTGCAATATATGCTTAAAAAAAAACTGCTTGTTCAGTATTCTGTAAGGCATAAATGGTATTTTGGCGTGGTCGTCTTTGTCTGGTACTGACCTGGATTTTAGCAAGAACTATCATTTGGAACACCTCATCACATTCTTGGTTTTGTTACGAACTAAAGAGAATTGAAGTTCTTCTATTAGACATTTCTGCTAAATTTGGATATAAATGGGCCCAAGTCATATTAGACTATTCTTTGAAGTAAAACAGTTTTGCTCCATTCGCTTTGATGAAATGGAATCTTTCTGACTATCCTGGATTTGGCATATTTCTTAGGATCTAACCCAGAACTAATTAACTGATGACAAGTAAAACATTCATTTCGGCACCAAACTCAACCTCCACATCTAAGAAATGCACAGTAAGTATTCATCTAGGCACACTCCAATCCCAGTATAAAGGTAAAGGAAAAACAAAATTGATGCATGTTATTAACAAGTACAGTAGGTGACCATGCATACATTTTTTTTATACATGTGTCTCGTTTTAGCTACAGTTTGTCGATGGTGAGTATAATTTTATTTTGGTGACATGGTATTGCACAGATAAACTATCTTTTTAAAGATCCATATTTAAGGCTTGAAGCCATCAAAACATGGGATTCATGCTTTAGACAATATTAAGATGCTACAGATTTTCTGATCAAAATGCTGACTGAACTGGTCAACAGTGACATAAAGGTTAATTAGATCATCCACGCCCTGGCACTCACTTTTTAAGACTGGTTAAAAGGAAGTACTCTTATGTCACGTGTTTAGGCTCGAATAAACAGTAACACACGAAAGAGTGAAAACAACAAGCTTTGAAAAGAATGTAATAATTTATTTTCCTGGAAAAATTCTGTTAAAATGAAAAATTATGAACTTAAGGTTTTATAGAAAAAAATCCAAAAATAATCCAAGAATAATCCAAGAATTAAAGTTTAGTAGTCCTAATAACAAAATGTTCTTCTGATTTCAAGTTCGAATCCCGACGAAGAATCCAAGATGGAAGACGATGACGTATGCTGCAATCTGTAGTGTTGAAGTCTACAGTTCCTTGTAGAAACAAGAATTATCACTCCGGTTGTTGATAGCTGAATAAATATTTATGAAAGCTGTCCTTATTCAACAATTTCACATGAGCACACGTATTTTCCAGAACAATAACAAAATTAATCCTTTTGAATCCAAGTAATTTGAAACAACTCCAAACAGCACAACATACAACTTCCAGTGTAACAGCCCAACTTCAGCTGAAAATAATTCTCCAAAACATATGTTATATCGCCTTCTAAAACGTAGACAGGGGGTCACGTGATCATGATATGGAAGCTCATAGAAATTAGGTACTTGTTAAGATACACGTACACCCAGCGTGGCCCTGACAAAAACCAATCATTTTATTCATAGAAATTTAACAAAAGAATTGTTTACATCTTAAACTTGTAGTCCCATCATGACCTCGACAACAACCAATCATTTTAAAATAAAAATTGAACTTGTTTACGTGGTTGCTACTAATTTTTAATTAAGGTCAGGATCTAGATCAACAACTGGTGTTTATAAAACGAACAGTCAAGGTCAAACTATTTTCTGAAAAAAAGTATCATCTCTAGTGAATAAATTTACATCACAATAGCCTGTAATAAAAATATTAAAAAAAATTAAAACTGACAAACAATTAAATTTATATATATATATATATATATATATATATATATATATATATATATATATATATATATATATATATATATATATATATATATATATATATATATATATATATATATTAAATCGAATATACAGTCTTATTTTATTTTGTTTATGCAAATTTGTATTTAACAAAGTGATGTCCTTGTCAGTAGGCTAGTCCTCCTTGCAGGTATAAATATATCCGCAAATGAACGTGCACGATTAAATTTAATACAAATAAAATGCCAACAAAGCTAAGACGTACCATTAGATATGAACCAATAAAAAGTCTATAATTCGTACGTGCCATCAAACTGGGTGTTTAATTTTTTTTTATAGAATCTCATGTCACACTATAAACTACCACTCTGCAGACATCGATGCGATATGACTGAAAAATTGTTAAAGGTACGTTAAAAATCCAAATCACACAACACAAACAGGATTGATACTCTGTTTTAGATAAATCGTCCAAGAAACAACATTATATATAAAAAATACGATCCAGTTTAAAGAATATTTATTACAATTTCTTTTTTTAGAAGTGTTTTTCCATATCTTTTAGGACGTCAGATAAATTACCTGTTGAAACTTGTTAATGAATAAAATTTCATATGAAGATAGACAACACAACAAATGTCAGAGTAACGTTTTGGGTGATGGATTCTATTAATCTTCAAGTGTAAATTCTTCAGGGAGGTTTGACTGAATATGTTTACGAAATATTATTGCATACGTTTGGATACTTTGAAATATGAAAATTTAAATTAAAAAAATAAAATAACAGGTGAACATTTAAGCATACTTTGTTAAAATTTGTTAGACCGATTTAGGAATTGAATAGAGGCATCCTTAGCTACATATTACTCCTTGGACTTGCCATGTGTGGATAATAGACAACTACAAAAAATATTACAAATACAAAAAAAAATATTTTTCGAATATCTGTCTAATGTTAAGATATCTCGGATTTATTTACCAATGAATGTTTTTGAAGTGTTACAAGATCCATGTATCGGAAAGGAAGAACTAGGCAGATGTCGTATCATTCCACTTATACATTTAGGATGCTGGGGTCAAGCGTTGTCAAAGTCATTGAAGGCGTTTTATTCTTGGAGTCACAATATGGTGGGGCTTTTTTCTTCGTTTCTTTTTGAATAAAAGAAAACAAAATATTTCTATTGTCGGGAGTGGGGGGATGGACTCGGCGCGCCGTTTCCTTGAGTAAGTTTTCTTTACGGTTAGATGGTTACATTATTGGTTACATTATATACTGGAAACGTTCAGAATGCATGAGCTTCTTGGACATTGTCTTCTGGGTCGCCCCACTGGGGTTCCGTCTCATAGACCCCTCGGCTACTTGTTTACGCTCCACCTAAACGACACTAAACAATATTTCTGTTTCCGCCCGTTTTCTCTTATTTGTTCAGTGAATACTCTAAATGTACAGATATTTAGTCAGAATTGAAATAGCATTGTCACACTTTCAATTTCTGCCTAGTTTTAGTACTTTTTTCAAAAATTTAAGGCACTTTAAAATTAAGGCAGGCAGAAGGATATATTACGGACAAATTAATCGTGATTTTCTTTCTTAAAATCTGTGTCACTTTTGAACAGTCTAAATCAGCAGTGGGTAGACAATGTCTAAGACATTGATTTGCAGCCATCATGAAGCTATATCCATCTTTCAAAGAAATGAGGGCATTTTAAACTTGACAATTCGATGATGCCTTGCAACTTCCATCCAATCTCTCACCCATTTAGCCTGATACAGGAATTTAGTTTTAAAAAATAACTAAAGAAACAAAAAAATTATATCCTTTCAAATACATAGTAGATTTAAAGTATAAATAAAACAAAATTTACCATAAATTAAATTCCTACAATGGCATCATGCAGAGGAATTTGCAAAACGTTTTCTCCCTTGTACCCTTTACAATGGTGTCTGATTCATATTATTTTTCTTACCTTCACACAGATTCACTCCAATGTCTCTTTTGTACAAGTAATTTTTTTTTCCTTTCTAGATTCATAATGGTACCAAAATATAATCTAGGAGTATAATAGTACTATTTGATAATGTGAATGTGGATGTAAAATTTATCATACCATCTTAGTCTTCAAAAGGGTATTTTACACTGGAAAAATAAAACTTCTATTTTTCATCACATCCAGAACAACTTCGGTCAGCATCATTCTCTTTACTTCCATGGCCTCAGCACACAATAGTCATTGATGTGCTTTTGTGCTCTTAATCACAAACAAATCAATCATTAAAATTACATATGATGTATAAAGCAGTGTCCATGATATATGTGCTGAAGTTTGCAGGATAGACTGAGTTTCTTTCTAATGGTCATTATAAAAATTTAAAGCCCTAAGTCCCAACCCACACCCATTTATGTAAAGCTAGTTTATATTGTATATTTCCTATAAGTAGTAAACGTTAGTACTCTAGTACCCGTGTAAAAAGACTGTGCTCAATTTGCTTATTTTTTGTAAGTAGTAAATGTTTGTACTCTAGACCTCATGTATTAAGACTGTGCTGACTTTGCTTATTTCCTATTAGAAGAAAAATGTTAGTACATGTACTCTAGTACTTTTGTGACAAAAAATACAATACCCATATAAATTATAATTTTATTGTCATAAGAATATGATTCAGGTGTAAAAGAATTATGGGAGATGATTTTGCAGAACTATGTAATACTCCTGTCAATTTGTTTCAGTGTCTTTAAAGAGAGAAGGAAGATATATAAATAAAAACAAATTTCCTTATGTTCTAAATACTTTTATTCACAAAAGAAATATACATATAAATTGTTATATAAATTTTATCAGAATGAAATGCAGATGTACAAGATCACAGAAAATCTTGGTCAACTCAATGACCATTGTAAAGCAAATCTAAATCAAGAAATAATGTGGATTACCTACTATAGTGAAAAAGACAGAATTAAAACAAATAGGTAAATGCAGCAACTTCTGTAGCAACCATGTAATCTTTGACTAATGGGAAACAAGTGAATAAATGCATCCTTTTTTAATTAACACATTTACAAAAAAGATTAGAATTCATTTAAATAATTAACTGAAAGAATTCTAAATAAAATAGTTTTCTTTTTTAAACGAGCTGGAAAAGGGCAGTGCAGCAAACAAAGTGCTCTGAGAATAACATTTTGCCCAAATAAAACTATCACTAAATCAGCACCTGATACAAGAAGATAAACTTATTCCCATATTACATTTCCAAAACACTTATTGTATTAAAACAAAGTACTGAAAGACTAAATTATTTTAAGAAAAATGCTAACAGATCTTTAAAGGGGTCCTTTTATTCCAGGCACAAAAAAAATTGTTGTTTTACCTTAAAATAAATATACTGTTGGATTTACATTCTCCCCAAAAGAGATCTTTAAAAAAAATCTTAAATAGTCTTTTCTTTAACCGTAAACTAATGTGAATAACAATGTTTCTAGTAACAAAATCATTAAAGACTATCCACTTCAAGTGTCTCAAATATAATCATCAAAGACTATCCACTCCAAGTGTCTCAAATATAATCATTAAAGACTATCCACTTCAAGTGTCTCAAATATAATCATTAAAGACTATCCACTTCAAGTGTCTCAAATATAATCATCAAAGACTATCCACTTCAAGTGTCTCAAATATAATCATTAAAGACTATCCACTTCAAGTGTCTCAAATATAATAACTCTGTTTCTAAACTTATCTGTGAAAATAGTTCAAAATCATATCAGATTCAGTATTTGCAAAGAAAAGAAAAGACAATTACAAGAGTTTTGGCATTATGCAGCATGACCAAGATAATACTTTATCAGGGTAAGTTGCACCTCCTACCAATAACATATAGTATGATCCATCAGTTAACCAAGTTATACCCAATCCACTTTTATAATGGACCTTTTAAGCATTATCAACATAGAAACTGTGTTAAACAAAGTGTTAAACAAAGTTGTGAAAATTGGTTAAGTAAATGCAGATAGATAAATTTTAAATGCAAGTGACATAGAAAATAAGAGTTATCAAAAGTTAAGGATATAATTTCATAGAAATATAAATATACATTTTATGTATATTGCCAATGACAAAATACACATAAATTCATTAACGAAAATTCCGCTGTAAAATCTGGTGAGCTCTAACGCTGTATTCTGAAAACATTTGAGCAAGAAATGTAAGCTGAAGCTTAAAACCTTAAACTTGTATACAATATATCAACATCAATAAAATTTAGCATGTTGATAGTCTTGACTCAAATTAAGACAATCCTTAATGTTGAGTTTCATACCTTAAATGTTTTGATAATACAGGACCAGGTATCCATCCAGTTGCAATAGAAACTCAAAGTATGATTCATAAATATTTTTTTGTTAGTGAATATCTGTCAAAATAATAATGTACAATTAATAATTCACAAATGCATAATTTTTATAAAAAATATTATATAATTTTTTATTTATAAAAAATTATTAAGTGTATGGTAGTTTTGAGGTTCTTCTTAACAGAGAATCATGCAATAATCAAAAACTATAAACTTCATTTTTTTCCCCTATGTTTCCTTTTTTGTTCCCAAACTGAACACCTAGTTGTAATGTATATGCAGGACTCATGAAGAAAATATCTTCAGTGCAGAAGCTAGGCAAAAATGTGCAAATTAAAAATGATATTGTGGTGTATTTGTTACACAAATTTTACCCCTCTAAATACCTACCACAGTAAATTTCAACCGTATCTTCCAAAAATCAATGAAGGATATGCAAAGCAAATATTAAACAGACTCACTGGGAGATCAAACTGAAACAATTTTTAAGCAAATACTAATAATGTAAAAATTAGTACAAAGTGCAAGCACCTGTTTGTATGAATTTAGAAAATTTACTGTAAATTTATCTCCCTTTTTTATTGCATGTGGTTATTTATCACAGACAAACATAAATCTGGAACTAAATCACAAACAGCACAATGACAAAAATGCAAAGAGCTTGGATTAATACATAAAGTGTTTATTTATGCAGCTGATTCTATGGAGTGCATCGGCGGAAGTTTGGTAGAAGATGATGGTCTTGAACCTAGTTCTATCTCATGCATCTGGGTCCTGAGTCTCTTGATTTCCAGCTTCTGCATCTCCACCATTTTTCTGTTTTCTTCGAGCTCCTTTTCGAAAATGGCCGTAGGACCCTTTGCTGTGATTGCAGCAAGAGCCTGGGTGTCACCTTTGTTGGTCTTGCTATGGAGACCAAGGGCTGCCTCCAAATCATGAATCTGGGTTCTTGCGATCTTCAATTCCTTCCGCAGATCATTGATTTCCTTAATAAGGGATACATTTTCCTGGAATGAAAGAAAATATTCCTTGAAAAAAATATTCCAGTACAATTCACTTGCTACATTTTGCTTAAACCTTTTAGTTTTTAATTATTTATCAATATGTCTTGAAAAACAAATAAAAACAAGTGCATAAAGGTAAACAAAAAAATATAACATTTTGTCAGGCAGGTTTAGATTTTCCTGACTTGATGAAATGTGATATTTGTGTCCTATATTACTTATTATGTATTTATGGTAAATATTTAACCATTGTTTATGCTTAAATTAGAGTATTCACACATGTGAGTAGACTACTATGATAAAGGATGTCTCTAGCTTATCCCATCACCCATTTAAATCTCTTATTTATTCAAAATTATTCCAGTCCTACCAACTTATATCGACATCACTTATGTAGGCAGGCCACCTATTTCGACAAAAGAGCAAAGTCCTGGTCCCTTCATCTACTATTACTACCAAAACTGTCATGCTTATTTTCATGTCGAGATAAAAAATAAACGTACATGTCGACAGAAGCATTTGGTCCCAGCTTGAACAAATCCTTTGTTTTCTAATCATTTATGTTGACAAGCTGCCAGTTCTGACCCATACTTTGTTCAACAATTAGCTGATCTTGCCACCAGGCTTTAATTCTCTTGCCTAATCATTTATGTCGATCAGCTGCCAGTTCCGATCCAAACTTTGTTCAATATTTAGTTGATCTTGCTGCCAGGCTTTAATTTTCCCACCTAATCATTTATGTCGGCAAGCGGCCAGATCCGACCTGTACTTTATTCAACAATTAGTTGATCTTGCTGCCAGGCTTTAATGTCGCAGTCAGAAGAAGAAGAAAATAGGCTTTTGTTTGGTCCTTGATAAATTAAATTAAATTTTATTGTAATTTTATGCATTAATTATGCTATAGATAATAATCTCAATTACATCTTTTATGCAAACTGACAGTTGAGTTTTAGAAGAACTTCCCAAATTCAACCCAGACTTTACTATATTGAGAAGTTCTGGCAGGTGGTCAGCAACCTGACCTACAACCAGGAAACAATTTAAACTACTTTGTGGACCACAGCAGAGTTGTACTAATACTGCCACATTCCAGTGCTGATGCTGAAAGGGCATTTTCTATTCTGATGAAAATTCAGGCTTACTTCAAAGGAAACCTGGATCCAGTAACAACACATTATGTACTAGGTACAGTGTGACCTTGCTACAACACGGTAGTTGGAAGCCACAGAACCTGACCATGTTATAGACCAAACCGTGTTATAAGCAACCAGGTCAGTTACTGAAGAAAATGATGCATGTACCCGAAAAAATTTGCAGGGGGGTTAGGTAATAAATGTGGTCGGTAAAATATGTGTGTCATCGGCACAGTTACCATCTTAAATCAATGTATATTAAATGAGAAATACACCTATAGTGAAAACAGAGAAGGCAGATATACTAGTTTACTTTATTTAGAGAACCACGAATTGGTACATATATGTGAATACTGTTTATATATACATGTCTAATGTATAGCATAAACAGAGTATCAACACTGTGTACTCACCCGCAAATCTCATCATATACATTGAATCCACAATGCAAGTGATTCCAGTGAAAATATGCACACACACAAATTTAAAATATTCAATAATTTTGTCACAGGTCATAATGGGTTGAATTCAGTGGAAAAACAAAACAAAATCACATAATGACGAAGTACATTTACTTTTCAGTACGTCCCAAGAAGGTAAAGGTTAGTTTGCGTTTTAAGCCGCCATTGGTAGCGTTCATAAACATAAACTTTTTCCTTGCAAAAAGGAAACTTTCATGACACAGGTAACATGTTCCAGTCACACTGGAAAATGCAAAAATCCATCAGATTCCATTATTTTTATTTAAGTTTGGTACTGACTTCCTTCGGAGAAAAGTTCTTTGTTTTTAAGATTGTAGTTGGCTTTCTTTGATGAAGGGTACATGTGTTATTGAAGTCACTTCTAAAGGACAGCTCTGGAGAACTAAAAAATGTCCATTTCTTATTGTGGCAGCAACATCAAATAATTGTATTGCATGATTGCGACTGATTTTTTTTCTTCCATTTGCTGAGTACGTTTTCATAATAGTCGGTGCTTCAAAGGTAATCTGTTTCCATTGAAATTTCAGCAAACTATTTTATCTGAGTACATTTTTTAAAGGGAATTGGCCATCATTTGGTCTATTCTAGTTACTGCTCCTCCCTGCCTATTGAATAAATGAATAAGTAAGATGTGTGTTTTTTCTTTTCTTTTTGTTTTTTTAAACATTTGTGGTAGCAGCATGATGCTCCCTTCCATGCATGCGTCAGAAATTTAACAAAGGGTCAATGGTTGATAGAGATACAGGTGTTCTGGTCTGATGACAGGGATTATTACAGAAAATGTGGGTGTTCTGAAGGATTTAATTCTGAGTGAAGAGAAGAGGAATTTTACTTACCATTTACACACAAATGCCAGTCTATGTAAATATATTAATTACTAGGGAGCAGCAGAAAATGTGACGAAAGATAGATTATGAGATAATGCCTTGTCCGGTTGATTTCTGTTACCAGAAATGTCAACAACAAAAAAGTGGATATCTCACAACATACAGTACTCAGGCTACATGTCAAGATAAGCAGATTATGATATAACAATGCATTGTTTAGATGGTTTGTCAATATGGACAAAGAATTTGTTTATGTAACAAAAGATAAATTTCAGTGCAATTTATATCCAGTTTGCAGCTTCATGTCATGGGGCCTCTGAATTTCTCCACTCCAAACCAATGGTTGTAAATAGAAGTTTAAACAGCGAACAATGTCACCAATAAAAAAATAAACTTGTTGCACGTTATTTTTCGTACTTTTAAGAAGAAAATACTACTTTTTTGTGTATGAGAAAAATACATTTAAAATTTCAGGAGCCATGCCATGATCGACTTGTATTGTTCATACACAATCTCTTCACCAAAATGATAATAAACATTTTATTTTTTTTCGTACTTTTATGAAAGATTTTTTTTTTTGTGTATGAGAAAAATACATGCATATGAAATTTTAGGAGTCACACCACAACCGTGTTATATCCGAATTTGTGTTATAATGGAGTGTGCTATAGCAGGGTCACACTGTATTAATCAACAATGATGGGGATGCTACAAACATAATCCATGCAATGATTCAGTGAAAAATTCTAAAAACACTTGAGGTTCATATAAGGATAGTATGAAAGTTAACAAGTCACCATGTGTACATTTAATACGAAAAAATGTAAGTTTGTTCAATAGTTAATCTTTTTGTTGATTCACATTCTAAAACTTGGGTCAATGAAATTCCTCCAATTCTGAAGTCAAAACTCCTGACCAATTTTTTCAAAATCTACTAATCTGTCTTGACCTGACCCATATTTTCTATCACACATAAAAGCATCAGTATAACTATCTGTGCATTTGTAACCCATCTAGAATTGACAAACTTTGTATGATATAAAAAAAAAGATTTTTTCTGTATTAAACAAAGAAATCTTCACAACTTAATTTTAATATTTATTGGAATTTACAACTGAAATTTCTCTCAAAGCACGCTTCTATCTCTCTCACAATGATTTAATGTATATACAGATTTAAAAGATACATAGAATTATCAGAAATGAATAATCTAATCAAGATTTTAAAAGCACTTTTAATCAAACTGAAGTGATGCTGTAAAGCACCTGAATAGCATAGAGTGTCATTTTTGGGTTTCTCACATTAATGTCCTCCATTTCTAAAATGGTTAAGTTAATACATGGATGACCACACTTGCCTCACATCAACTACAATCTACCATAACAACTCACCTGCATGATCCTAACATTGTCAGCCCTGTGGATCTCAGAATCTTTGGTCAACTTCTTCCTGAGGGAAGCTACAGATCTCTCCAGATGTTCACGCTGGCGGCTGTACTCCTTTTGAATGTCAGCATCCACGCTCGCTGACTCCGTCTGAAAGAAGCAAATGTCATGAGAATCACTTAAGGGTTTTGGTGACTTAAAAAATTCATTTTTCCAATATAAATTATGAATCAAAGAGCTTTGTTGACAATATATGTTTAACATAATTTTTTATGAACTATTCCCAACCATATTCATGTGTGTTGTCTTGTGTCCTGGAGTTTTTTCCCCTACTTTCATTGAAATCATCTTTTGAAGCCATTATTCAAAACATTTAATATATATGCATGGTCAAATATTATTATAGAATTATTAAAATGTATCACAAAATTTATCATCCATACTCACTTAAAAGTCAAATTAAACTGCCACTGCATAATGTGCTGGCAGATCTTACTATTTGCAATTTGTTAGGAGTAATCAAAAGAACAAACAATACAGATTGTTATCTGCTGGTGTATTATGTGCTGGCAGATCAGTATCTATGTTGTTTGCAGCTGGTCTCAATTTATAACTAAGTAGATACAGTACATAAGGTTTCTGTGGAACACTCTGTCTCACTGTCTCTGCTGTTGGAACAGTGAACCCATATTTCTTAGATTTGCAAGTAAAACAAATATAATACACATCTGTTGACTTTCTAGGTCAAATCCCTCAAATATCATGACAGAGATGGAAAATGATAGTGTGCTGTTATTCTATGAATTTATGCATCAGAGCTCAAAAGATATTTACAACAGTAAAACATCGATTTATCCAGACCCATCTGCAGATATTGATTGCAGTAAGATAATCAGTTGTCTGGATAATCTGATTCTGGTACACACAGAAAAAGAGAACTGTGAATGGAAGTATCCAGATCAAAGGGGGATATATATACATGTGACTGTATATGTATCAGTAATTTGATAATGTAATGTAGGCTGTTGACATGTTTTGCAGAAGAAAAAAATTCCTCCTTAAAATGTGATACAATATTATTATTACAACATTTCTGAGGCAAATATCTTTGCCAATGGTTCCAAGTTTAGTTCAATCTTTAAAAATGAATGGAATCCACACATCTTATATAATACAGTGGTTACTCCATTTTTTTAAGGTTACGTGTTACACCTAAATCTTGTATGAATGAGTTTCGCTTTATTTTGTTATTTACACAGAATTGATTTATAGCCTTACAATATCTTCTTGAACATGTTTCTGATAGAGGGCTTTGATGCTTTCCTTCAGCATCTTGGGGTCCTGGATGTACCCTACACAGTTGTGCAAATCTGTCTTGAAGCGCTTCACCACAGCCTCAACATCACGCACCTGAATGATACAAAAAACACAAGCAGTTTTAGTTTCATTCCTACTTATTCAGTGATGTGGTCAAATATTCCATTTTAGCACACTGATAATTTAATACAATAGGTTTATTTGTAGAGTCTATTTGAATTCATAACAAAGTTATACACAAAACAATTTATTACCAAAGTGTATACTTATCCTTGTCATCTTTACAACTTTGAAGCTGCTGTTCTCCAATTTACAAGTCACAGTTATTTCAAAATAGACCTATCTTTAGCTTTAAGATGCTTATATATTAATTTATCATAGGTACTTTTTTCAAGGTCAGTGACTGGATAAAAAAACAACTTTAAAAACTAGCTTCACATTTGAGAGAAAAGAATCATTTATACCGATACAACTATGGTCACAATATGATCAATATAACACATATGGTTACTGTATAACAGGATTTTACCAGTAACAATATTACCTACAGATCAACACTGCAAAATGTATTTGTGGCTAGTAACTTTTGTGGTATGATGATTCTAATGTGTAATTATAGATTGTTGATGAACTGAATATAAAGTTTTATTAACTAGTAAACCTCATATTGACTGGTGTAAAGTTGAGGTCATTTATGATAGGTTTACTTACTCAATAAAATACTTTATGTTCAACAAAACAAAGGTCTACAATTGTTTTATTACATCATTTAGAGAACAAAAGTGCAATTTATTTTACTTCAGAATTTGTACAAATGACATTTCAACTAACATGACACTAAACACTTAACTTTATGATGTTACAAAAAAGTCAGTGATGCCATACCCATGTGATATAAACATGATCATGTGACATAAAGAAATATCACATATCAGATAAAACTGTACCATCCAATCCCAAACAATCTCTCACAGGAATGATGTATTCTGATTACCAAGTTTACGAATCTTACAATGCAGTTCCTGACAAATAACAAAGTCTGAATATGTTGTAACCATGACAGCAAAATACATGAAATAAACATGCCTCCTTGCAGACAGTTACATTACTATCCCAATTTGAAAGAAAGCTTTCATCTATATAATAATAATGGAGGAAAAACATTCATAACAAACCATTAATGCACATGTCTCTATGTAGTTCCCATGAATGAAAGAGTCATTACCAATGGTAAGTAAATTTGATACATCAGTCAATCTTTGATTCCATACAACAGCACTAAGAATAAAACACTTTTAAATTTTTGTTAACATTTTTATAAAAATAATTATCATCTAAATGATTTTTGACACCGGCTTAACAGCATGTGAAGAATGTTATCAATAAAACGAGGTCATTTATTTCCAACAATCACAAGTAATTCAAATAATGTATCAGGCCATAGCCAGCTGCTGAGAAAACTACATGAAAACTGATCAAACATGTGCATACTCAATAACTAAGTTCAAACTTTAAACCTGAAACAATCACACCTATCATTATGAGTGATTCTCCAGTTTTATATTTTCACTAAGCTGTGATTTAACTGTTGGCACAACAAGACAGACACTAATAGAATCTGATGTCAATGTTTAGACATCACCTTTCATTTAGGTCCAAGGAAGACAATTTTCCATACATCTTATTTTAGGATTTTAAAAATGTATTTTAAAAAAATATCTGATTTGTTTATATACCAAATGACTGCCAAGTTTCCTTAAGCTATTTAACTCAAATCCTGTTCTTCTATATTGTGTAATAAGACCCAATGACATCATAACAAATTTCATGATATTGTAGAAGGCAAAGAAGCAATGTTCAAGGCATCTGCGGGTACGAAAAGTTATTTCACTATACTATTCTGTGTGTTTTACTGAATAAAATCTTTTTTCATCATGTGATAAATAGAATTTACATTAACATTCATCGTATATGAGGTTTATGAAATTCACTGAATAATTTCAAATTTCCTTTCACTTGTAATATGCAAAAAAAATTATTCAACCTGCTTTATAAATTTCTTTCTAAAGGAGCACTTATACAAGATTCCCATATGTAACTTTCTATTTCTTGTACACTAGATATATCTGTAATAACTTTTATTATACCCTCTGTCTCTCCTGGTGCATTTCTTTGTCAGTGGCCTTGAGTTTCTGGCGGAGCTCTGTGATATTCAGCTCCAACTGTGTGTTCTGTTTGTTAAATCGCTCCAACTCACTCTCCATCTGCATAGAAAATTTTGTATCATCTCATAAAACTGAAACGCTTTCACATTGTTAAATTAAAAAGGAGCAAATTTTTATTTAAGATTTTTGGATGCTTGCAAATTAAATGATAAGTATAACTAATAATTCTTGGCATGCATATATTTCCAAACATTTTGAGTCTAAATTATACACTTGATCAGAGTATCATTTGTTCAGTTTAGATCGCTAATATTAGTGTTATGGAAGACTTCTTTCAAAGTGCTAAAGGAACTGTGATATGTCGTGTGAAATGCTGTTCATATTCAGTCTCACACTATTAGTAGCCATGCTAATTTTAGCTGCCTGACAACTGTGCAATGATAAATTTATGGAAGGGATTTTGATATTAGCGCTGGTCATAAGAATTGTTGTCCCTTACACAGAGTGAAAGATTGATGCAGATTAATCGAAATGTACAAAATGAACAAAATATATCTAATGTTTGCATATAAGATCCATTTTCATTATTGAGGGGGAACTTATAAGACTGCAAGTGATCAGGCAACATGAGAAAGAAAGAGAGAGAAAGAAAAATAGAGTGAAAGTGTGTGTGCGTGAGACAAAGACAGAGAACAATGAAAAGCAAAATGAAGTAAAACTTTTGATATATTTAATTACAATTAGTCAATGATGTATTAGGAATACAGCATTTGTCCAAGTCATGTAAGAATATAAATTTCCATTTTCAATAATTGGTTATTTGCTGCTTTTGAGCAAATGTATGGTGATCATACATCTCCAATTTGTTGCCAGTTTTGTAGAATATATTGTTGTGAGGCAGCACCCTGACTTGGGTTTTGGTCGAGGTACGGAACTTTTTAAAGTTAGTTTTTAGCTTTAAGTAATAACTTTGGGGAATTTAGTACTGGAGAATTAGTGGGCTGTACAAGTGGCTGAAGCAAAGGTGGACTGGGATGAGAGACTTGCTAGTAATAACTTTGTTACTTTCAGTATTTGGGAACTATATAATCACTCTCACATTAGCTGCTTTTTTATATTTGTATCGCTATCACATGATCTTAAAGTAACGTATCAAGTTTTTCTTTGATTGCATTGTTAATTTAGTGATAAAAGGGAATTTCAGTCAATATAATTATCCTTAAATTGTTTTATAACATGCAAAGAATAAGAGTTTATCTTGTGCTTGGGATGTTGTTTTGTATAATTCAAGGCCACAGAGAACAGCCAACATCACGCTTACAATAACCACTGCTAGTCATCTGTGGATAACATCAATTTGTTGGTTTTTAGGTTTACTGTCATCTTACCTTTAAGGTATTGCCTCTTTTTACATTGTAGGGACTCTGCATTTAGATTTGCTGGTTTTTAGGTTTATTGTCATCTTACCTTTGAGGTATTGCCTCTTTTTACATTGTAGGGACTCCAACGAATAAATTCATTAAAGTCTTAGAGATGCATGACTAGTCTGTCAAATTTGTCTTTACTGACAAGTCTGTCAAATTTCTTTTTACTGACAAGTCTGTCAAATTTGTCTTTACTAACAGTTTTACTAAAAATTTTAAGTTTTTAGGCTCAAAATTTTCCAAATTTATAATCAGATATTCCATGTTTTAGGGTTCATATATAAAATACAAATGAACTATTTTCAATTTGAAAGGAGCTGACTTTTGAACAGAGCATAATTAGAATAATTATGACAGAACTTACCACTATACTCATTTTCAATCTTTTCATTACCAAACAAATAGTAATTATTTTACTTGTGTCATAATTTTATCTGAAATGAACATTTATGTAAGGTAACTTCTATTATTCTAACTGTAAATTTATGAAATCAACTCAGCAGTCACTGCCTCATTCATTTTTCTTACATTTCAAAGCTGTCCCTTACCTCCTGAATCTGCTCTTTCATATTCTTAATATCGTTCTCTCTGGGCTCTATCTGTTTCTTTAGTTCCTTGATCTTGTAGTCCAGAACAAATTTAAACTTCTCTAACTCTTGATTCTTCTTTTTCAGGTCATAAATTCTCTTCTCCTGCAAAGGTACAAATTTGAGACTAATGATGCCACAATGAAGGCATGAGCTTGTGTTTTAAACATATCTGACCAATTCCTACAGTTGTCATAACATCAATTCATTAGCATAGGCTCTTCAATGAAATTAGGATTTTCCTTTTGAAAAGAATACAATGTACCATAGATACTTGTATATAAATCAAGTCAAACTACAAACAACATAGACCCTTATCTGCCATTACATAATGCATAGGCAGATCAGGGTCTTTGTTGTTTGTTCTGCTGATTACTATCAACAAACTGCATAGACCCAGATATGCCAGCACATTATGTGACTTCAGATCTGGGTCTGTGCTGTCTGCAGTTGGACTTTACTAATAACGGGTACAGATGGTAAGTAAATCAGGCGGCATGGGTTAATTTTCATGCCCTAACATTATAAAGCTATTAAGCTATCCAGGATATAAATAAAATCAATACAAAAAATATGTTAGCTCAAAACTAAATTGTGTAAGTAGTGAAAGCTGGTCCTGAAGCTGGAAAAACCCCACTCTAGACTTACTTTGTCCTGTATGGTGTCATCTCTCTCATGGATCTCTTTATTTAGGCCCTCTATGTCCTTCTGTAGGTTCCGGATCATGTTATTCAGCTTGGAATTCTCAGCCTGCAGTTTTCTGATCTCCTCTTTATGATCATCAATGTCCTTTTGCAGACTGGTGAACTGAAAGACACGAGGACATGAAAATTGATTTTACATCATTTTCTTAAAGCATCAAAGTTGTAAGTGCGCAGTTTGTACCTTGGTGATCTCAGAGTCAGTCCAAAGTTCTGACAAGTACCTGCGTACATGATTTCCCATAAGAGGTTGTGTGTGTGTGTGTGTGATTTGGATTTTTAATGTAGCTTTAACAACTTTTCAGTCATACTGCTACAATGTCTGCAGTGTGGCAGTTTATAGTGATGTCTAGCACTGGGGCATCATGCCGCAGACATGTAGTATGATGTCCCACCCAGACACATTATCTTGACACTAGGCTGATAAATTCTAACACTAACCTATTAATTCTAAGCACCAAGTGAGGTAGCTGTTAGTACTATTTTCATAAGCCTTTGCTATGACTCAGCCAGGGATCGAACCCATGACCTCCTGCATCTGAGGCAGGCACTCTAAGCACTAGGCCACTGAAGTGGTAAAGAGGTTGGTAGCTTACTCCAGATCTCCTCATTTTTTTCTACTTCTATGACCATTTAATGCCAACATCTGAAAATTCTTTGTATAACTTCTTACCACTTGCTTTTCTATCAAGACAGAATCAAGTGCAAAACTTTAAAATTATTTTCAAATTAAACAAATATATAAATAGAGATTATATATACATATATATAAAATATATCCAACGATTTCAATCTTTCATTAAGCAAGCAAAAAACTGATGTTGCTAAACTATTGTCATACAATTGTGTGATGATGATAAATTATTTTGCAAATATTAAGCAATCTGATGCAAGATACACTATCAAACAACATGGAATCTGTAGCCATACTTGTGCTTATTCGTCAATTTTTCTACTTACATATAACATGAAGAACTGGACTTACCATATATACTCACTTAAAAGGCAATTCAATCTGCAAACAACAAAGATTCTGATGTGCTGTAACATAATGCACCTGCGGAATATATTTGTTCTACTGATTACTCTTAAGAAACTGAACTAAACTAGATCTGCCAGTTCATTATGCGACAGCAGATCTGGGTATGTGTAGTTTGCAGTAGGACTCATCTTATAAGTGAGTATTTAGGTTAGTATCTTTGGAGTATTATATTAGCAAAAAATGATATATATTTCATCAAATAATGACAATTTTACCTTCTTCTTCATGATTCCAGTTTCCCCTTTGAGCCTCATATTAGCCTCTTTTTCATTTCTGAGTGATCTCTCATACTTGTTCTTAATATCCAGAATCTCACGATCTGCATCTTCCTCAATCTGTTTCTTGGTCTCATCATACTCACGATTTTGTTGACGAGCTTCATCATTAGACTGGAAAGATTTTAAAAAACTCAACTAAAATTAATTGATTTATTTTAGTACATTTTTTGTGCTTTTGCAAACAATGATATTTCAATTGGTACTTAAATTTGCGGACTAGGAATATGGAGTCTTAGTATCTGTACAGAATTATTGTTTTTAACTGAGTTTTTAAATATGTGGTCTGACTAGCAACCACAAAATTCATATAAATTGGCATCCAGCAAACAAAAGTGAATTTGCTTAAATACTCAGTAAATTCATTGTTTGGGATGGATGGAGAGTGGAGGACTTTGGTTAAATATATTTTGGGAACAGTTACCTGGTATGGGTGTTTACGGCTTTGTTGAAAGCAAAGTAACTTACTCGTGGAAACCTTATAACTTTCTCCCTTCATCACCACCAGATTACAGATTATGGCACTTCCCATGTAACAAGACCATTCATAAAAACGCGATTTCTTGTTTAAGGCCTTTAATTATAACACAGTTTCTTGTATAAGGCCCTTCATTATAACACAGTTCCTTGTTTAAGGCCTTTCATTATAACTCAGTTTGCTGTATAAGGCCCTTCAATATAACTCAGTTCCTTGTAGAAGGCAGGTATAGTCATGGATCCCATTGCAATATTTTGTATTAAAATGATATGTATGGTGTACTTCATTATGAGGTTGTCTCACTATAAGGCTTTTCATTATAACTCAATTCCTTGTACAAAGCCTTTCATTATAACTCAATTCCTTGTACAAGGCCCTTCATTATAATACAGCTCCTTGTAGAAGGCCTTTCATTATAACTCAGTTCCTTGTACAAGGTCCTTAATTATAACACAGTTCCTTGTTTAAGGCCCTTCATTATAACACAGCTTCTTGTATAAGGCCCTTCATTATAGCTGTACACTCTATGACTCCCAGTGTTATGAGGGAAAACTGTATAATGATGATACATAGTTTGCTGTGTTCAAACATTTGTTAAAGCACAAGGAAAGATTTTAAACCCGAGGGCAGGGTGGGGTGGAGGTTTGGAAATGTTTAATGAGTTAATGTTTATGAACCAAAACATGATACCTGACCCTACTAGAAAAGCTGTGTGCATTGCATGTAATAATATGACAAATACAAAACAATACGTAATAATATACACTATGATGTTGGAATAAAAATCATCAGCATGAAACATGAAGATATAATATTACAACACTAATATTTTAATTTTCAGAATAAATGAAAGAATTTTAGTTGCAGATCCTTTGCATGTTTTCGCTTGCTGCCATTTTGTTCAAAGTTCACACATAGAAATGACAGGTGTACTTCTCTGTGCAAAGTGCATTCAAGGAATCATACTCATGATGTTTGAAAGTCAAAGAAAATTTATGAACACTCCTCTCAAATTCAGCATTAACTAATATTCTGCACATTTTACATCCTTGTCTGCCAATAATGTGTCTTTATTATCACTACCCATCCTTTATTCATATAACAGTATCAGAGGTATTTTAGCAATGGTCACATAGACATGTTCTTTGTTGCTCCTGACAGCAACAAAAAAAATTATCACTACTGAGAAAGTTTTTGTAGGGTGAACTTATTTTCAGCTCTAAAGAGCCCAACAGGAAAAGACAGAGGGTAGATATGTTATGGTTTCGTTTACATCAGTTGAAATCTACTAACTAAAATTTTCTTTCACATTTGTTGTAATGTTATTAATCTCTCAGAGGAATTATAAGAAATCTTAATGTCTTTAATGGACATTTAAAAAAAAATCTTATATGACTTACCAATATTCATAAGTGCTATTATTACAAATCTTTCATAATGCATAAACTTATCTTGTTTAGTGAAACAGGATCCTGCCACCTTCTGAAATGTGTACATAGCATTCTAAAATATGATGAAGAAAAAAAAATATACCTGTTCAAGTTTAGAAGTCATTTCCTGTATCTTAGTCTCATAGTATTCTGTGAGCTCCTCCAGAGCCTTTTGTTTGCTATCTTCCATCTCCTGCAGCTGACGTTCATAATCCTCCTGCATCTTCATGTATTTGGCCTGCTGTTCCTGGAATTTCTCATATTCCAACATCAGCTTTTGATTGTTGGCCGATTCTGTGAAGCAGAAAAAGAAATTAGATTGAGTTGTCATAAATTCAAGTTGTTCAAGTCATTGCAAAAGGCTGTGACTATAAATATACCAATACAAACTCACTTACAATTTGAATACAACTGCAAACTGCACACACCCAGATCTGATATTGCACAATGCTTCATCAGCAGATCTGGGTCCATACAGTTTATTAGGTGTAATCAGTAGAACAAACAACACAGACCCTGATCTGCAGGAGCATTATGCGATGCTGGTTGCAGTTTGACTCAACTTATAAGCGAGTAAATAAATATGGTATTCTAAATCCCAATACTGTAACAATATTCACATTCAGTAACATCATCATTATCAAGACATAAAATTTCAGCAACTGACAAATTTGCCATATGAATATTTAACCATAATGTATATCTGATTAGGAATAAAATGGTGTTATTAACTATATTTACAAACACAATGCAATGCTCATAAAATTTTATAAACTGCACTGTATATGCAACAGTCTATTGTTATAATTAATCTCATTATTGTGAATTTACAGATGCAGCTAATGCCATGTCTCCAAAGAAACTTTACTATGAATTAACAGGGCCCAGCAAAGTGAAGAATAGAAAAAAAATTCTGTCAAAGTAACCAGGACCCCTGATTTCTTTTCAGCTTTAAAATCAGAAGAAACCAATAAATGTTTTGTATACTAAATCCAATTTTCTTCAGTTGTGACAGTACAGTTACACTGCAGTAACCAATTCCAGTGACCTTGACTGTGACCTTGTGGTTTCAGTATCAAAGTAATCAGTCTCATATATGAGAGAGAGACAGACAGACAGACAGACAGAGACAGAGAGAGAGAGAGAGTGGATACTATGGTAAGTATATTTCTTAAGAAAGTAAATATATGAAGTTTTTCTGGTGCAAGTCAATAGTGCCCAAAGGCATGAACAAAAGATAGACAGATGAAAAAAATACTGACCATCAGACATTGGTCTAGATTATCTTTAAATTACAGGAATGTCACAATGATCTTGAAAATGGGTCAGTTTCTTCCGAGGAGGGCAAATTGACCCTTGCGATAACTCATACCATCACAAACAAGTCTTAAATCCGACAACTGACAGAAAAGGACAAAAAAATATGCATCCTATTAATTTTGGATGGACAGGTATTACTCTTAATGTACAATTTATAGTCTCCCAAGCAATAAAAACTATATATTCCATAGTAGAAAAAGATCCAGGTAAATGTTTTGAAGTAAAGATATACCCAGATCAGTGAGTTCCTTGGCATGCTTCTCCATGATCTCTGCTGTTTCCTCCTCATGTTTAGCCTCCTCCTTGTCCTTCTCAGTTTTCAAGACCTGCAGGCAAAAAAAATTAAAATGAACTTGTTAACTGTACAGCAATATTAATGAAACTGTCCATAGGATTTTGAAAATATAAGTACAGTATTTGGTCACATTTCTCCAAAGATTGGCAGTTGGTGTACAGTAAATTGAAAAACAAATTTTTAGCCATGGACAGAAACTAGAGATCCTGAAGGTATATATATATATATATATATATATATATATATATATATATATATATATATATATATATATATATATATATATATGCATTGCAATTCCAACAAGTAGTATGTATGCATACATTGTAAAGCCAACAACTAGTATGTATGCATGCACTGCAATTCCAACAACTAGCAAGTATGCATTGCAATTCAAATAACTAGTATATACATGCATTGCAATTCCAACAGCTAATAAATATGCAAGCACTGCAATTCCAACAGCTAATATGTAGGCATGCACCACAATTCAAACAGCTAATATGTATGCATGCACTGCAATTCCAACAGCTAGAATGTATGCATGCATTGTAATTCTAACAACTAGTGTATATGCATGCATTGAAATTACAACAACTAGCATGTACGGATGCACAGCAATTCAAATAACTAGTATGTATGCATGCATTGCAATTCAAATAACTGGCATATATGCATGCATTGCAATTCAAAAATGACATATGTATGCATGCATTCTAATTCAAATAACTATCATGTACAAATGCATAGCAATTCCAAATAGTATGTATGCATGCAATGCATTTCAAATATCTAGCATGTACAACTGCATAGTAATTCCAAAGAGTATGTATGCATGCAATCATTTCAAATAACTAGCATGTACAAATGCATAGCAATTCCAAATAGTATGTATGCATGCAATCATTTCAAATAACTAGCATGTACAACTGCATAGCAATTCCAACAACTAGTATGTATGCATGCATTGCAATTCAAATAACTAGCATGTACAACTGCATAGCAATTCCAACAACTAGTATGTATGCATGCATAGCAATTTAAACAACCAGTATGTATGCATGCATAGCAATTTAAACAACCAGTATGTATGCATGCATTGCAATGCAAACAATTGCTGCATAAGTAAGCAATTTCATAATCAAAATGAAAAGATAAGGAATATTAAGAATAAAGAAGAATACAATCTAACTTCCGAGTTTCATCTAATGTGTATGACAATACAAAAGCCATAAGCAAATATTAACTTGGAATTTAAAAAAATTCAGAATTAGTAAGATTTCTCAAAACCCTTTGTTTTATTATGAAAAACAATAAATAAATTCTTTTTAAAACTAATAAATCACAAGAATCATAAAACTTTGATGATTAAAAAAAAGAAGGTAGCCAAGACCTGCTCTGTGAACTTTTGATAAATTAGTACTGTACACATCAACGTAACATGACTGTACTTCTGAAATAGACCAAATTACTGAATTATAAGAAAACTTTAATGCTAAGGCTAATAGCACACAGTAAAGGAAGCATACCTGGTTTTTGGTTTTCAGTGATTCCATTTCCTGAATGAATTTTTCTGTCAGCTCCTTTATCTTTTCATTGTAGTTCATATCTTTAAGTCGCAGCTGGTACTCATTTTCCATTTTCAATTCATCAACTCTGGTCTTGAGTTCGGACATCATGGAGTTCTTTTCCTCAAGGTCACTCTTTGTGATGAGAATTTCCTCAGCCCATCCAACTTCCTTATCTCTCTTGCCTACCCTCCCTTCCTTGTCTGTAATTTTCCACAGTATGATGGAGGCATCTTCAGAAACAGTAATGAGATACTGGTCATCTGTTGTAACCTTCATCTGTAAGTAGATTAAAATATTGGCCATTCCATGAAATCCAAAATCGTAAGTGCAATGATCAACACCATAAACAAAAATGTGAAGTCTGATTATCTTGATGTACGTGTTTGGTTTTAATAAAGTCTGCTTTCTGAAATCAACATCTGCTTTACAGAATGAAACAAAACAACTTTTACAGTATGACATAGACATCACTTTTTGCATTATGTGAAATCATAGTGCACTGATATCTGGTAAAGGCTGGGTGTAAAATTATGTGATTGTAACTTCTGTATCTTCTTAAATCATGAAAAAGAACAATTCTTATACAATTTTAAAAACTGCAATAATATTTCTGTGAAAGAAAATGAAGAGACAACAAAAAGTATACAAGACCTTTAGAAATCTTCAGTGATTTATAACATGTCATTAATCAGCTGCGCCCTTATCTTTATTTAGTTGAGAGGAAGTGTTTATTTAGTTGATAGCAAGTGTTTATTTAGTTGATAGCAAGTGTTTATTTAGTTGATAGAAGTGTTTATTTAGTTGATAGAAAATGTTTATTTAGTTGATAGCAAGTGTTTATTTAGTTGATAGGAAGTGTTTATAGTCTTGAACCTGTACACATTTGTTGAAAATTTGAATATTCACATCAGTTATTATATTATAAGGAATCAATGAGAAGTATTTTTTCCTATACTTTTCTATATAATTTTACCCTTGTTTACTTGGCTTAGATATTCAGTTAAATGTGATCCAAGAAAATAATTACCAACCTAGACATATTTGAGTGATTTTGGATTGCTTGGAGACCTTATCAGTGTAAAATTACAAACTGTTTATAAGAGTTTAAAACACCAACATTTCAGATAAATTCATCCTTAAGCTCCACTAATTTGTCAGATTTACTGCAACTCTGCTGATGACACTTGGTGAGGAATAGTTCACTGTGCAATGGTTTTTAACTGTTATGTTTTTTTTCATTTAATGCTGTACACATTTCACACTGTACAGATTCATAAAATGTGCATTAGGACAAGTAAATCTGTACAGATAATAGCCATAACTTTTTAACTAAAACATAAAATTAAATCTCTGGACAATTTTTTTTCCAGGCATATAATTATCGGATAACAGAGACATTTGAGAATTTGAGTATATTAATAGTATCTTTATTAATACAAACTAGTTTTTACCAGCAATGTGCTTAAAAAAAAGCCTGTAAAAGATGTAATGCCGTCAGTTTTCAAATACACCCAATTCTGACAAACTACATGTCTGGAAATCTGAAATATATTTTTAGGAAATATTTGTGAATTCAAAAATGACTTAGTATGTGTGGTGTTGATTTTGTTTTCAAAATTATGATAAAAATATGATCATTGTAAAGTAGGATTTTTTTTTTTACCTTGACAATCTGGCTACCATGCCCCTGATGTTCTTGCCACTCTCCAGGAATGGTTAGCGGAAACTTCAAAGACCACAAAGTTCCCTTAATGGTTCCAGCAAACAACATTCGCCCAGAGTTAGACAGTGCTACACCACAGAGAGTCATTTCTCCTGTTTCCACTTCTCGTAAAATCTATTCATATGAAAAGGAGCAAATGTAAATAAATGTTACATAATAATGAGAGAAAAAATCAAAACAAAGTTCTTGTTCACAGAAAATGCATCACATTTCCTCTTAATGGACTGTCAAAGTATCTGAATTATCACCTTTATTAGCACACAAGAGATAACAAATTTCAGTGTGCTCAGAGGAAACTCATCATGCATTTCATAAAATCTTTAGTAACTAACCGCTATAAAGGATGTTTCAAAATGTTGCATACACGTTCTAACAATGATCTAAAGTGATACTTTGTCTGGCTCAAGCAAGCTTCCAGGTAGCAAAATCATAAATTCATGTTAGCTGGAAAAAAATACCAGAGATGACAATGAAATCATATTTTAAAGATAAAGTCAATTTTGCATCAAACTTCAACAACTGACATGAGTTACTATATTTTACAGACCAGATTCTAAAGTCACAAAACTGTATGAATATTAAGAACGATGCCTAAATGACTCAAACACTCCAAAATTTATAAATCTTACCTAAGTTTCTCAATATCATAGTGACTGAAATTTGGCATGACTGTACAAAAATATACAATGAGGTAATCCTAAATTGTTTTTTTTTTTTAAAATACTAACTTTACTCTGAGTAAAGCAATGGACTGTAATAATTATTCTTTAAATATGAGTTCAAATTCAGTTTTTGTGCTCAGAAAGTTTAATTCTATGGCTAGTTTTTGATTCAGAGGAGACAACTATGGACTTCATATGGCAACAACTTGCATCAGCCGATACTAGATATCCAATCAAAGCCTGCACAGATGCAAAGCAAGTAACTTGGGAAAGATGTAATCTAAGATAAAGAGAAATGAAATCTGAAAATCTGAAATAATGCACAGCTGACTCACTGTGGCAAGTAATCTTATCCGTAGTTAGAACTGGAATTTTACCATAGTCAGGACTCTGAGAAATCATACCTGGGAGTCTGAAATTTCCTTAAGTGTCCTGTCTGACCCAACAGCAAATGTTGTCTTCCCATCTGCAGTGACAGCAACTCCTGTGTAATTACAGGATTTAAGGACGCTCTCTCCAACTCTTTTGCCAGAGAAGGAATCCCATTCATACACTGCTCCATCCATTCCACAGGATATAATTTTACTATCATCGGCACTCCAAACCACAGCCTTGATCTTGCCATTGTGCCCTTTAAGGTTGGCAGTAACTTCAAATGTGGTGTTGGAGTAAAGCTGGATGACATTACTACTTACAGCTGCAAAGATATGACCACCGTTACTGAAGGAGCACTGAAAAACAAAATGAATTTAATGTCAGAGAGGTTTCATTCAGATATTGCATAATATATATAGTTATACCAAAAATATTGAAGGAGACTATCTTATCTTTAGTTATGTCAATTATGTCTGCATATATCAAAATCAAAACCTAATTTTCTTGCATAAAGTTTTATTTGAGTTAGAAAAAGTTCACCCATGTATCAGTCTGTAAGATCTTTAAATGAAAATATAATGACCTGCAAACAGATGTCTATAAGCTTTGAAGATTTTATTTGACAGAAGTGGAATCTTACATTGTCAGAGAAACATTAGGGCCTATCTTAAAAGTACAATTTAGCTGAATAGAAAATTAAGTCAAGTTGGGAGAGAAAAACAACAGAACATCAAATTTAGTTGAAATAGGAGGAGATGAATAACATTTTAAAGAGAATTAATATCAACAACAAAAACTATAAAAGGTTGTAACTCTTTAAACAATGACTGAAAAAATTAAATAATTTTTTAAAAAATAATGTTATGTTATAGCAAATTTTCTGAAACTACCTGAATTAATATTTAAAAAATGGAGTTATCATATGCAAATGAAATTCTGTGGAACTTAAAGTAGGCTCCATCTGATCTCTCCTATAATTTAAAAAATAAATGCAGGATAAAATTTTCTGTACAAATGTTTTAAAAGTGTAGTCATTGCTTATTTCTTTGAAGATGTAAATTAACTAGTCCAATGATAAAGGCTCAGATAAATTCTTCCAGCAAAAATAAATCATAATTATTTTAGCTAACCTCTCTGCATCCTCTAATGGTGAATTCTTTGAAGGTTCTGATGTCATCAATCAGGAGATTCATCAGCCGCAGTTTGTCACTGAATCCAACCAGTATGTACAGACCAGATGGGTGAAGGGCAATGCTGTAAGCTTCCTCTGCAAATTCTTTGTATAGCTCCAAGTTGCTGATGAAGTAAATAGATGTAAAATTCTGTAAGTTATATTATATTACTATGAAATCATTATAATCCTGACCTGTAAGCCATTAGTCTGAGGATGGCCGAGTGTTCTAAGGCACTCACCTTTACTGATCAGTCACATCTCACCTCTCTCAACAGCTCAGACAGCCAATGTGGGTATGTGAAAAAGCTTGCCAATAGCTTCCTGTGGAATGGTGGTTCTTCCAATGGTCTTCCTCAGTTCTTTCTCCTTTAATTATTCTGGCCATCATGTATAGCCTATCATGTGCCAACAAATGGCAAACACCACAAAATGCAAACACAAACACCTTCAGATATAAATTTCTAGCTTGCATCATACCAGTATATTCCTTGTCATTCTATGTGTCAGAGTGGAAGTTTCCAATAAATAAAAAACTTGCAAAACAAAATGAAATTAGAAAAATATTTTAAAGAATTGAAATTCACATCATATATGATTCATGAAATCATGAAGCTTGAAAACAAATTACACACTAAGTGAAAATATTTACAGTAGTTTTTTAAAAAAATCCGAAATAAATAGTAACCTTATTTATATAAAATAGCTCATCTGAAAAGGGTATCATCATTATAAAGCTGTCATTCAGTGAATCTTTCATTAATTCACAAGTCCACTGTACACAAATAACATGAAATATTTTTCAGTAATTTTGTTCAGCAAAAATATATATATAAATTCTTTCTCTGAAGCATTTTTTTTTACAAAACAAATATAGTAGCTCTTCACAATCTGTTGAGAATATGTGACTTTATATGTGGGCAAAACACTTATTTCCGTCTGTTCTGTTTCTACCAAGCAAGAGAACTAAGTGGGTCTGAGACTGTTCATGTGGCTGACATGTATCCAAAAGCCAAATGCAAGAGTAGCATAAAAAGTGGGTTAGTATGATGCATTAAAGGCTTTTACATTTTTCTAGTAATGTTAACCATATTGAATCAAGGATCCACATAATTTGCCAAACTAAAAAGACCTTAGGCTATGCTCCACATTTTTCACAAAATTTCACTTATGGACACATGTAGTCTGCTTCAGGTTTATTCTTTACAGTGAAAACTGTCAAAAACTGGGACTTTTCTCATAACATACGATCAAAAATAAAATTCTCTGTGGTAGTTTTACTGTATTTTTAAGTTAGAATTATTCTGCATCTGTTTATATCCAGCTTTTAAGCTAGTGGAAATGTTTTAAAATATAGCTGAAAATTAGTATTTTTGCCATGTACCTGTTCTGACAACAAATCAATGATAATTTAAGTATCCTTTCTTCACTTGAAAACTGAGACAAATCTGACCAGCTAAACTGTTTTAATTTCAAGTATTCACGCTAAGCCCATAGTTTTACATTCAAACCCTGTTGTGATCATACTGAGATAGGTATGCTTAATAAAAGAAATTCATGCCAACAATCATGGTATAATGTGGCATGAATCCTGCCAGTATGTTTACTGCATTACATTGCCGATGAACTGGTTTCTGCTGTTTTTCTATAAATAGTATATGACAAAATTTGACTCCATCCCTCATTTATTTTGTTTAAATGTTGTTCCTTTCAATGTATGTTGTTCTAAAACCCCAAAACAGATTTCTGAAAGATGTGTCCACTGTGAAAATGTTTGAAGTACTGTGATGTTGATGTTATATATCCCCCAACTGCATAGCAACAATCCAAATGGTGGACATGGATCCTTAAGTCTTACAACAGTTTTCTGTGAGATTATGTCACACTCTGTAACGCAATTTCTAAGAGCATTAAGATTTTCTATATTTATTAACAGTGGCTACATTTTATAGCAAATTTAAATCATTCATCATAATTGCAAAGACAGTCATGCCAGAGCACATGCTGTCAAATTCTGTTCTGTGGTTTTGAAAGGTATTTATTTCAAGTTCTTTTCTATTTTAAGTAATGGCAACCACATTTGATGGCATATTGGCATCATTTGCATAACTTTCAAAGGCTTTTTTATACCAGGATGCTATATGCCAAGTGCGATGTATAGTGAGTTTTGAGAAGAAGTTGAAAATAGCAATTTTTGGTGGAGAATGATGGATGATGAAAGATGGATGACAAATGAAAGATGCTGGATGCAGAACCATAGCAGATCATACCATGCTGGACCATTGCAAACTTACTTGACCTTAAAAATGTGTCATTTCTGGCACTGACTTGAAGCTGCAAATCCATTTGTGAAAAGGTAAAACTGACTAAAGCCAAATAAAATGCTTTTCTTTAACTGTTGTTTTTTCTTCTCATTTTTGTGAAGTAATGTCATGATTTCATTTATCACATGACTACTGTGTTATTAAGGTTAATGTACCCATATCATGACTACTGTGTTATTAAGGTTAATGTACCCATATCATGACTACTGTGTTATTAAAGTTAATGTACCCATATCATGACTACTGTGTTATTAAGGTTAATGTACCCATATCATGACTACTGTGTTATTAAGGTTAATGTACCCATATCATAATTCTTCTACATATAACAAGCATAATAACATTTCATGATATCACAAATGATTTTATAATATTACTGTATGAAATGCATATTGAATGACGTTTAAAAATATATTTTAAATTCATTCACTTCACTATTCCATGAATTCCTCAAATAAAATCAAAATATTTTTCTGTCATAAATAGAATTTTACATCATTTTAAAGTCACATTAGGAGTCTAGTAACTTTTATCTTCTGGTGAGAAAATGACTGAAACTATGCAATGATATTGAAATGAGCACTTGTATAAGATCCTCTACATCTATGGCATAATGCAATCGAAATGGCATCTGTACCATTCTGAACAAATAAAATCGCAACTTTTTCATTCTGACCCCTGATTCAAATCAGTCAGTACAAAGCTTTTGCTATCTTATAAACTTCATATTAACTTGAAGAAAGGTGTATAACTACTGCTAATATTTGCCTGTAAGGCAAGTCCAACTGTAACTGTACAAACCCAGATCTGCTATGCCAAAAAGAAATTGCTAAAAGAATGCATCAGACAAGCCACCATCACTTACAATAAGATCCAACAAAAAATTTCAGCCCTAATGGAAAAAATTAAACAGGAATTGCCCCCAGCAAGATTAAAGGAAGTACAAGAGCTCTTCACACATGTGCATGAGAGGGAATTCCAAATTTATAAACAACTCAAGAGGGATAAACATTTGAGGCTTGCCAACAAAAATATGAATAAGGACTCGGAACCAAAGAACCCTAATAAGATCTACAACAAAAAAAGGGCAGTGAATCTTTCAGATTGGCTACTTAACCCAGTAGAAAAGTCGAAATTCTGATGAAAGGGTTGAATTTCTGTGTCACACCACAACTGAAACTGTTAGTGGAGATTATCTTATGGAAAAAAGCAGAGTGTAATCAAGTTACTAATCAACTGGTAGCAGAGAGCTTCAGGGGTGAGGCTGCAAGAATTCTAAAGAACCGTAAACCTCCCAGAAGTAACATAACTGGAGGGGAAAGAATAGCCAGAGGGCTCTTGGTGAAAATAAAAGTATATTGATCGTACTGGCTAACAAAGGATGCACCACAGTTTTACTCAGAAGAAATGATTATGTGAAGAAAATGGAACTGTTGGTTAATGACAAAGACAAATATCAGAAATTAAGGAGAGACCCTACATCATTGAAAAATAAACTGATCAACATGTTGAAACAATGGAAGAAAGACCAAATTATATCTTAGTGTCACACTACCACAGTCACTACCCCACTGCTGAAAACATCTGGAAGCTATATGGGTTACCTAAAATACACAAGAAGGATGGCACACTCTGTCCGATAGTATCTAGTTCGGGCAGTGTATTGTATACTTTGGCCAAATATCTAACTTCTCTCATAGAGCCTCAGGTGTGTAAAATGGAACAACATATCATCAACAGCATGCATTTTGTCCAAAAGATCGGCAACCTAGAGGTAACACCATGTAGAAAACTGCTCTCTTATGATTTATCAGCACAGTTTTCACCAGTTTTCTAGTGTATAAAACTATGAGTGTGATCAGAGAGAAATTAGAGGCAGACAATACTCTGAAATCTAGATGTGACCTCCCTATTAAACATATCTGTGCTTTATTGAAACTGTGTTTGGACAGCACATATTTTATTTATAATGGGCAGTTTTAACAGCAGAAACAGGGAGTGGTAATCCACAGTATCACCAATAGCTGCCAATTTATATGTGGAGTTTTCTTGAGAAAAAGACCTTGGAAGTTACGAAGAACCCACCATCTATGTGGTTCGGATATGTGGACAAAACCTTAACTGAACTACACGAGTACCATGTTCAGGAGTTCTTTGATCATCTCAACTCCATCAACCCATAAATTCAGTTAACTTTAGAACAAGAAGGAAATGGCAAACTACCATTCTTGGACACATGTATACATGTAAATGATGATGGATCAACCAAAGTCACTGTGTATAGAAAACCAACACACACTGACCAGTACCTCAACTTTTCTTCTAATCACACCTGACACATGAAGTTAGTATCGAGATCTTTAATGCACCGAGCTAACTACCTAGTGACTGATGAAATAGACTGAATGGAACAAGTAGAACAAGTGAAAGCTGCATTAAGGGTAAATGGCCATCCAGAGTGGATTTTCAAACTTCCAAAAAAGGCCACAAAAAAAAAAAATAGGAGTGCCCCAGACAGAGCTACCATTGGTGTGCCATGTATCTGTTGTACATTAAAAGTCCTAACCAGAGAATTCAAACATGGGATCAACATATATCACAAACCATACAAGTCTTTAAGACAGCAACCTATACTTGTGAAGGACGAAACAGAAAATCTGAACTAACATGGTGTGGTTAATTATTATATCAAATGTAATGATTGTGAGAATGACTACAATGGGAAAACAAGTAGAATGTTAGAAACAAGGATTAAAATGCACACCAGTACAGAAGAGTCATTGGTCATACAAGAACACTGCAGCAATATGAGACATTCCATCATTCCCTATCAGACCAAAGTCATCACATCAGAGGACAACATATGGAAAAGGAAGGTGAAAAAAGCAATTGAAATGAGGCAACCAGTAAATATTGGTGAAGGGCTTGAATTATCACCCATCTACACTAATCTCCTCATATCATTTGACCATTTTAAGTCACATGATCAACATTAGTCACTGATGAAAACAGTGAGATCTTGCCAAAATATTCAAATTCTTAAGATATATATGTTCTGAGTATGGGAAATTACTAATGATCAAAGGCACAGCTGTTTGCAGTTGGACTTGACTTATAAACAAGAGTATATGTATATTATGCAACTAAAGATTACCATGTCTCGTAATTCCAAATTCTGATGGACTTGTCCAGGGAGCAAGTAGCTATGAGTGCTTTCCGGTGACACACATCCAATCCCATTACTTGGCCATAATGGAAGGATTGTGCCAGCACTTCAAAGTGAGCCTGATCACCCTGATAATAGAAAAAATATGCAAATACTTAACATAAAGGGATATGAAAATTGCTCAAGTGGTGGTCAGTATCAGCATGCTATCACTGAGAAGGACAGAGAGAAACAGCCGGCAGAGTCACATAGAGATAGAGGTAGATAGTGAGACAGAGTCAAAGATATTTTAAAAAAACTGACAGTTGAGTAAGGGGGGGGGGAGAGAAATTCAGAAAAACAGTTAAAGGAAACATAAACTCAGACTTACAAAAATACCTCTGTCAGTCTCTACATTCACAATTACACACTGATTTTTACCCATTCAGCTGATATGCACTGAAATCGCTAATGATATGAAAGTTTAAAATATTGCAAAATAACAATGCATGTGATTGTAATAATGTTATGATTAGAAGAGTGATGCAATGGGATGATAGCGAAGAACCTTGTTACAGTATGAAGTCCATACCTTTCCAAGGTCAGCACTGGACAATGTAATATAATAGAGCTGACTCATGTCAGTGCTGGCCACCAACGTCTCCTCTGAGGGACTGACAGTCAGACATGTGATGATTTGCCGCTGGGCATGGGCTGGATCTGCACTGTTGTTATCTAGTGGAATCTGGAGTTAAAAAGACTTTCAAGTACTTTTGGTCCATATTTAAATTTGTACCATATTTAAACTTGTGCCATATTTAAATTTGTACCATATTTAAATTTGTGTCATTTAAATTTGTACCAAATATAGACTTGTGCCATGCATAAATTTGTACCATATTTAGAACTGTACCATATTTAAATCTGTACCATATTTAAATTTGTACCATGTTTAAATTTGTGCCATATTTAAATTGTGCCATATTTAAAAACCATAACGGCTGTTGCCATTTAGACACTTTTTTAATAAAATTGGAGTGTTTTGCACAATATAAAACAAATCTACCAAATTTGCTGATAGATGAATTGTATAAATGTTGCCAGTGCCAAAGAAAATGAAATGATTTGTTGAAAATCAATGACTTTCATTGATTTATATTTGTCAGAGTCAAATCATACACTAAACATTTAAATAGATATTCACTACACATATTAACTTATTAAAGTTAATATTATTTTCTGCTGCTGAATTGCTAATATTATCATCATTATCATCATCATTATCATTAGAATGTTTAAAAAGTGTTAGAACCAACAAAAACAAATAAAACAATCAAGATCATCATTTTCTTTTTCTTCTGTATCATTCACATCATCATCATCACCATCATCATCATCATCAATTTAATTCTTTCATACTTCCCACACACACCAACCATTAGCATCTGTATCAAATACAGCATTAATTTAATTTTTCTCACCAAGATCTCTCTAGACTTCTTGAAAAAATCTTTATCATCCGTCTTTTCATACAAATGGACCATGCCTGGTCCACAAGCACAGGCAAATCCCTTTGAGTATGCCACTACAGCAGTGATCTGTGGTGAATGGGTGTGTCCTTCTTCATCAGACTTCCTGTTTACAAGATTATATAATTAGTAAAATATAATTTCAATTTAAATGAATAGTTTTATTCAATTTAAATTGTATTTTATGTCTTTGTGCAAAGTCAAATAACTTTCACTCTGTTCTTTAGTTCACCAGAGCGAAATGTAGATCATGGTGGTCTTTAACTACAAGGCTGAAAGGCAGGGTTGCTTAGTTGGTAAAGTATCGGACTCATAATCCAAGGGTTGAGGGTTTGTCACCCCCTCCCCAGGCCAACCCAGGATCAGCTGTCTCAGTATGTCCTTGGGAAATGCATTTATCTAAATTTCTTGGCATGATATTAAGCCAATGATGCTTACAAAAGGCTGCTGAGACCAATAACCATTATGTGGAAAGAAAATGAAAATCCTGAATAAAAACCTTAACAGAGTATGGCAGACTGACCATGTACGAGTGACCACTATTCTATAATCATTGCTGGCTCTGGGAACTGAACCATAGATTGTGATTTACAAAGGAGGTGCCCCATCCAGTGTCGTTCAAAATACATAAACTGCAAATCATATAATTTTAGCGTCATTCAGGTTTTACAATTTTAATGAGTGCAAATATTAGCTACATAAAATTATAACAAATTTACAAGCATGATGGACCATAATGATCTATATTATTATACACCACTGTGTTTGTCATTATAATATTTTGCAAAATATGTTTTCTCCCTAAACTAGGAAAACAAATTATTCTCCAGACACTTTGTTATTTGTAACAAATGACTACAACTTTTGTGAAAATTTAATTTCACAAAGTTTTTGACATAATGTGCTATTTTTTCAGTCTGAAGCTAATAGTTAAATCTATTGAAGTTTTACATGTAAGAGTATATTTTACATACTAATTTACATAAAGTCAATTAAGGAATAGGAATAAAATATATCTTATAACAATGCTTGACCAATACATGAAGATATATTCTTTCAGAAGAAAAAAAAGATTTCTCTCTCAAGGCATTATCTGAGTAAAGGCAGTTTCAAATGTGCCATGCATTTTCATAGACATATTTCTCCAATTAAAAGTTTAATAAATTCAAATGTGAGTCTGTGCAGTTTGAAAAATCAAAAGTTTTCAATGCAAATTTGCTTAAATGTAAAAAGTCATAAATAGAATCAAATCACAATAATTACTTCTCAGGGGCAGAAATGGAAAATTCATTCTTCAATTCTCCAGCCTCAAAAAGCAACAGTCTACCATTGTCTGTGCCAATTACTAATCTCTCCTCCGAAACCCAGGCATGACACAAGTAATTCTGTGGTTCCATCTTCTGAAAGTTGAAAGTCTTGAGGTTCCCCTCACTGTATCTGAAGTGCTTGAATATTCCATTTCCAGTCACACAAAGCTGTGTATTATCTTGTGGATTGAATGTGACCTAAAAGTGAAAATAGAACTATATGTATCAATCAAAGTTCTGAAATCTTTTTATTACAAAGCCTTTGTTTTCTTGTGGTAAATCTTATCTTACTCTGTTGGGGAGGCAATGATTTCAATCCAATTAAATACTGCACTTCAAATATTTAGTCCCACTATTACATGTTGGCAAATACTGTGATATGATATTTGTGGGTATAATATTCATGGTTTAGCCAAAAGTGCTAATTTTCAACAGTACTGTGATTCATGTATCCAACTCCAAAGGTGAATACATTTTTCTTGGCTCCTGAAATTCATTGTTTGGATTAAACAAGAAATCCACAAATATTAGTACCTAAATTAGCAGTGCACAATTTTCATTACTAATGTTGACAAGTACCATTAAGCTAGTGCTGACTGTGTACATATCATATCTTAATGAGACTCTGAAAATGCTATAATGAATACAGTGTTAATCACTATAAAGCACCTCATTATAACACTGTCCCAGATATAACACAGGTAGAGTCATGGATATCATTGTAATAGCTGAACTGCAGCCCCCAGTATAACACTGTCCCTGACATAACATGGGTACAGTCATGGATTCCATTGTAATAGTTGAGCTGCAACCCCAGTATAACACTGTCCCAGATATAATACAGGTACAGTTATGGATTCCATTGTAATAGTTGAACTGCACCACCACCCAGTATAACACTGTCCCGGACATAACATGGGTACAGTCATGAATTCCAACGTACTAGTTGAATTGTATTCCATTATAAAGCTGCTTCTCCTATATCATAATCCACTTTTATTTCTTCCCTGAACTGCATTACAGCAGGGGAACACTTTACATGTCCTGCAGGATAAACAAACTTACTGTGACTATAAAAATCAACACCAGTGAACAAGTGAATTTTTTTGCATTGTTATATACCATCTTACTAAGTAACAAAAAAGAGTGACTAATTCCAATAGCTAAATTGGTGTCTATTGTTTGAATGTAACTATACTTTACTCAGATTTTGTGCAAAATGAAAAAAAATGCAGTTGTCTCATATTAAGATATCTAATAATAAAATAACTTTCTATATGTATCACACATTTACTCACATACTTCAAACAAGACACTGACCACTGCCTTCAATCAAAACCTGCTCTTGAGCTTTTATAATAAAGGCAATTAAGACATTTTAAAACTGAGGTTAATGTTGGGTGTGGATGGATGTACAGATGGACATGAACATGGATGCCTATGTGAGATCACTTTGTTAAGCTTGTGCCAAGTTGTGCCTGACAAAAAGATAAAACTATGTGTAGATAATTTAACAAATGCACAAACTGACAAACCTGATAAACAGGCTGTGTTCCTTGAGGATTTGATGTCTTGGTGACAGCCATTACTTTTGACTTTTCCCACGTCCAGTACAAAAGTGTATAGTCTGGCTTCCCACTCTGCGCAACAAGATATTTGGAATCTGGAGAAAAAGCTAGACTAACATATTCTGCAGACAGGACATCAGGTGAGCTCAAGACTTTTCTCTTTCTCAAGCTGTGCAAGTCATAGATGGTAATTTGAGGCTTCTCCCCCTTTTCAGCAATTGCAACATATCTTCTGTTGGGACTGACAGCAATAGCTGTCATACCCTCACTCTTATCTGAGCATGGTATGAATTTTTGTGATTTCTGGTCAATGTTGTACAGGATACAGTTTGCTCCTGCTGGGTAGACAATTGTCTGCTCATCATGATAGCATATATTCCCTGTCACACCTGGCTTTAGGCCAAATATGTGCTTGGCCTGTGTTATTGCTATGGACATCTTTATAAATTATATGAATTCTGCAAAAATAGAAGAAAAAGAATAATTAGGTATTAATTCAGTTTCATATATATTTATTACTAATCTCTTTAGTTTCAATATAAATGGTGAATGATAAGTGTTACCTGATTAAAACTAAGATCACCTCTGATGGGCATCAATAACCCTTACCTAATTGTGTTCTAAGGAATGTAACTCTCAAAGTTATGGTAATGTATGGAGTTATCAATAGATTATCAGAGAAGGCAAACTACATCACATATGTTGTCTCAGAAAAACAGTCTGGCCCAAATATATGGCCGTGTTAGTAAAGAAACTCTTGTTTGGTTTGAAACATGCTGAAGATGACAATGTTTGGGACGCTCTGTTGACAGTCTGTTTAGAGATTATAAATTCCTGAGTGAAATGGCTATTATTAGAATCTGTAGGTTGGTACAAACATACCGGAGGGTGAACGAATACTTTCGTACCGCGAGAATATATTATGAAAACCTGCGCTGTGTGACAACTGGTGTAGACGGTAAAGACCCTCTATTTAACTAATGCATATAGGTGACTTTTTGTATTCCACTGCCACAATTTGATATAAAAGAACTATATGCACATAAGATCAAGGCATAAAACACAAAAGTGTCACAGGATTTACTGATTAACACTTATGAATAACCCTCACCCCCATCTGTATCATGTTTTCAGTCTGTATATTTATTAATTGTTTTGCAGCTTTTTTTAGGATTTTAACTGCTCATCGTAATCAAATAAACTATTTAGTTTATAAGCTGACTGTGTATAGTAGCTGAGCCAAAGTTTTGAATTAAATTCAATATTTAATTTGAACTTACACTTCCGCTCAACGTCCATCTTCAAGTTGTATTGTTACCACAGGCAACGGGGTTGAGTAAATCTGCTACCACAAATAGGTTCCGACCCGGAAAATGTTGGCCGTGGAGAAACACAAGTTTTGACACTGACTATTTGTTGTGCCGAAAAGTAACATTGAAAATTACTTGGGGGGGGGGGGGCCTGGTGGTGTTGGTGGTGGTGGGGGGGGGGGCTGGTGGAGAAGTACACAATGATAACATTCATGCCTTTACCAGATTATTTAAATAATGCAGTATTATTTACATATTTCCATACATGTTATAGAATTCTATATTTTTCATTTACATAACACTTTCCCCAAATATTAATGCTAAATTAATCGGATCAATTAATTAATTTAGCTATATTTTGATTCAATAATTTGTATGCATATTTAATAATACAGAATAATTGGCCATTCATAATAGTACAGAAAACCCAATTCAATTGCATAATGAAATTTAAAAAATGAACCACAACATGAAATGAACCAAAACTGGATAAAATGAGTGAAAATTTAATTGTTCTGGTGAAAAAAGTAATTAAATGTTTATATTTATAGTATTTTAAATTAAAATGTTATGTTTGCAGTATTTTGCATATGCTAGTGTGAGTGTTATTATTAAAACTGTCAAAAGAACAGATTTCTCCTAAAATTGTTTAATAACATTTCAGAATTAAAGAAAGAATTTTTACAAGTTTAAGAGAAATCTGTAGCAGAAATAATTTTACATTTTTCTTAATGTAATCCAAAATAGAATTATACAAATATATGGAATGGTATTTCTGAGTCAACACTAAGATTTTTTTCTTCTCCTCTTCCTAATGCTGACTTCTGGAATATGATATAAATAAAAAGGAAGAAGGTATGACAGTGTGTTATAACAGATGATGAGATCTCAGAATAGTTTTTAAATATGAATATGTGAAGTAGTAATGATAATATCACATAAAATAATATTCCAAGCAATATAATTTTCGTTTCTTTTCGGTTGTTTTCGATTTATTCGTAGTAAAAAAAAAAAAAAGTTTTCGTTGTAAGTTCGCATAAGTTTGTGTTAGGCATAGCTATAGAAAATCTGAGTTAATTAAAAGCCATACTTTCAAAGCAGCCAAATAACTACGATCATTGGATTCCGGAAGTCACCTTGGCGTGAAAACAAAATAGAGCTTGGTGTTTAAATTGAAAACATTGTATATATAGCGGTTTAGTTGTTAAGATTACGAACGGTTACAACAGGAAAAATGTCCAACAAAATTCCTGTGATACGTTCAACACTTTTAACCAGGTTCAGGTTTAATTTGTCATTTAAGAATGTGTGTTTAGCAACTGTTTCAAAGAAGTTAAGAGCTCAAGTTTTAGATCATATTCATCGTTATGAAAATGATTCACGTATAGTTCAGCATGGATTCATTGAAAATGCTTGTTTGTCTGGTGGGAATTTACGTCAAGGACGGCTGTTTTACTCGGCGAGCATTTTTCATGCAGAACTACAAAAGGACATATCTCGGCAGACAAATGTACATGCAAGTGAATACTTACATGCTAGTGATGAAGACACACAAAGTGTTTTGAGTAACTCAATGAAAGTTTATGATGATTTCATCAGTCAAGAGGAAGAATCATCTATATTGAATGAGATAGAGCCTTACTTAAGAAGACTCAGATATGAAACATCACACTGGGATGATGTAAGATAATCTCATATTACACATTAGTTCTACAATGTAAGACATATCACATATTTTTTATGATGCAGTGTATTACTGTCAAAATAACATTCACAGGCATGTGTTTTTATACCTGATTGACAATTTACCCTTTCCTGCCTAAGTTAAAACTATCACAGCCCAGTTTCCACAAATTATCATTTAATGATAAATACATGCAAATTTGTGTTTTCAAACTTAAACAATAGTATGTAAACAGCAATTTGTATTTTATGAACAGAATCATTGATCGGAAGATTTTAACTGCTATGTGTGCATTATTTTCTTCATAAAATCAGTTTGAAACCATAAGGGAATCTGTCATGTGGAAATAATGGTGGACATCGCTGTGTCTTCAAAGTACATGTACCACTTTATTACATTGTCAGTTTTCATAAACCATTGAGCAAATATATTGAGGAGAAAATAATTATAGTGAATTCAAATATGGATATCTTGGATTATATTTGTGTGATTCATCAAAAGACTGTTGCCATATAATCACACTTGAGGCCACTGGTATATTAGTACATTCAAGACTACAGGGATATCAATACCATTAGTGTAGGATCATGTTTGGAATTTAATTATTCATTAGGACAGGTCATAAAACTTTTTGGACTATTTGGGATTTAATTTGCATTACTGTAAGTTATTTTTAAATTTTCACTTTGTATTCTAGGGAAATAAATTATTTGTCGAGTTGTACAAAATTTGTTTGATTTCACTCTTTTCTGTTACTTAGTTTAAGACCATGAATTGTAATACATAAAAAATATAATGAACCATAAATTTGCAATCAGATCAGTTGACTTTTGAACTATTGTAATGAAGCTTGAAAGTGTGTGGTTACTTTAAGAAAATCCCTCTTTCTAACTAACCTACCTGCTGGCTGTGATGATTCAGTTGGAAAGAAAGGTTTAGTTCATTCATATATTGACTTGATGCTTTATTATGTTATCTATGAATAGTTACAGTAATGTTTCATCAGCAACAAAGAATTAGGACAAACAGTATGATCTGAAGATGGATGCATTTGCTCTTGTGTACTTGGTAAAGGGGTTGTATCAAAAAAGTTTATATATCTTTTCAACTTCCATTTGATAGTGAAGTTGTACATGGTACTGGGGTTATTTCAAACAAGTTTATTATTTTATTATGAACTTTCAGAAAGTTTTTAAAAAAATTGGGTGGGTGATTAAGCATTTTGACTTTTAGGCCTGGTGTCAGGATAATGTGACTGGGTGGGTCATCATGCTACATGTCTGCAGCATGATGCCCCAGTGCTAGGCATAACTATAAACTGCCACACTGCAGACATTGTAGCGATATAACTGAAAAATTGTTAAAGCTACATGAAAAATCCAAATCACACACATGAACTTTGCAATTACAATACTATAATCTAGTTAATCCTATCAGTCAAATTTCATTACGGTGTTTAGCTCTTTTAAAGTCATTTGGCCAAAATACACTGCAAATGATTATGATAATTTTTATACACGTACAATATGCGTTAATGATATAATTACAACACAGAAAATGTTTACCATGAAAAATTGCTTAAAACCAATGTTACATGCACATATACATACAGTAAAAGCAGCTGGTATAACTCAGATAAGAGAATGAAAACACACACACACAAACTGCGTTTCATGTCTTGCTGCCACTTCTCCCTGTTCACTTCTCATTCTGTCTCTAAGGAGAAGTCGCTTCTTCCTAACATTCAAGTCTAGCTTGACCCCTGGGTATGAGATTAATAATGTATAAAAGTGACATGCTGCTTTTCAGAAGATATCCTAGCACTAAGGATATTCATGTAGTATTTAGACTCTGTAAACGTTTCCTTTGATTAAGTCTAATTAGAATGGCACTTTATTGATAAACTTGTTATTTCGCTTCCAGCTAAATTAAGATTTTGGGGATGAAAGACAATTTTTGCCACTATTTTAGCAAAGAGTTAAGGATCTGGCTTTCACAAACTGGCTAGTGATAGTTTTAACAATTCACATAAATGTGTGTTCTATAGTATGCATAAAACTGAAATGGACCTGAAAAGTACCTACTGTATTTAAATTGTATATAAATTTTATAATGTGGATTACCATATCTATTGAGGAAGTTATTCGCTAAATTCAGGTGCTCAGTGCACATTTTGAAAATAAAGACAGTTGGGCATATTGGGATTGAGAGAAATAATAGGTACTATTACTTATACCAGAAAAATAATGGGTTTCTTTGGTACTGTGTAAATTTGTCATTAGACTAGTCTCAGGACCCATGAAAGTGTCCGCTTTACCTGTTGAGGGCATTCATTTATTGCTAGGTAACAACCTAGCTGGAGATCAGGTTGGGGTTAATCCACTTGTAACTGACAAGCCTTGTTTGGATCAGAAAGTTGATCCTATTAAAAAAGAATTCAGGATTTATATCCAGTTTGTGCAGTTACTAGAGCAATGGCAAAGAAAGCTCTTGAGAATGATGTTGATCAGGAAAGTATTCCTTTAGTTGACACGTGTACTGGTCAGGTTTTTGATGAGGTCACTTTCACACTCCTTGTTTGGATCAATCAGAAGGTACTGATCACATTCACAGTGATCATCTTTTAATGACTCATTCTCTTTATTCTAATCAGGTAGATAAATGACAATCACTTTTCGTCAAACAGGAAAAAAATCCTGAGATCTCCAGTTTGTTTCAAAGGATCATTAGTGAAACTGAAGTCACTGAAGTACCTCTCTGTTATTTCATTAAAAATGAAATTCTTATAAGAAAATGGAGACCTCCCAAGTGGTCAGTGGTCTATCAAACTGTAGTTCCAAATTCGTTCAAACAGGAAATACTTAGTCTGGCCCATGAAACTCCTTTGGCTGGTCATTTAGGAATCAGTAAGACTTATCACAAGATCTTGACTCACTTGTATTGGCCAAAAATTAAAATTGATGTTTGTAAATACTGTAGATCTTGTCATACTTGTCAAAATGGTAGGAAAACCCAATCAGAAGATAACTAAGGCTCATCTGCAACCTATTCCTGCATTTGACAAACCATTTAGCAGAATTATGGTAGATTGTGTTGATCCCTTACCTAAGACCAAGTCAGGTAACCAATATTTGTTGACCAATATGTGTGTCAACAAGGTTTCCAGAGGCATTCCTTTGAGGAATATTAAATTTAAAACAAAGTAAAAGCTTTGATAAAGTTTTTTTAACTCAGTTTGGCCTTCACATATATGTCCAATCTGATCAAGGGTCAAAGTTCATGTAGGATAAAGATTGGGATGAAGTCATTCATTTACTATTGTTTGCTGTTAGGGAATCAGTTCAAGAATCTTTAGGATTCAGTCCCTTTGACCTGGTTTTTGGACACACTGTGCATGGACCATTGAAGTTGCTGAAAGAGAAACTACTTTCTAATGAAGATACTAAAATTAATCTTTTTGGTTATGTTTCCAGTTCTAATTATAAGTTGTTAAAGACTTGTGAGGCTACAAGAGTGAACCTGCACTCTACTCAGTTAAAAATGAAATTAAGGTATGACAAAAACTCAAAGGAAAGGGGCTTTCAGCCTGGTGGTAGAGTTCTGGCTCTCTTGCCTAGTGTTGTTCTGATTATTGATTATAATCGATCATCAGTTGGTTGAACGAACCAATAAGGTAATCGATTGTGAAACTCCATAATCGATTATGTGTAAAGGGAGACTACATTATTGTTGTATGCAAAGCACAAAGGTTAGTAAAATTCCCAGCCACTAAAGTTGACCTAAAATTTATTAATTCCGTTTACAACTACAAATATAAAACGATATGATATTTCATAGGTGCAAAATTTCATGATTAGGAACATATAGCCATTATTACATGATCAAGTTGTTAAATAGTTGAGTTAATAAATTTAAACACATTTTGATGATTTGTTTGAGATTTAAATGCAACATTATTTGTAGTATTTGTAAACAATGACAAACAAGAAAACCATGTCCTTCTACACTTAAAATTATAGACACATCACATATGAATGAAAGGATTTTGGGGGATTGTAGCAGTATTTCAGTTGCATATGACTTATCAGCCATAAAAAGTTGCGTTCATTTAACAAAGATGTAAAACAAAAATAACACACAACACAATAGACAAAAATGTACTATTATTATCAGGTTAAAGTATACATGTCATTGAAAGAGATTACTCCTGTACATTTACTAACATCTTGAACTGTTGATCAAAGATATAACTGAATAACAAACAAAAGTTAAAATTTGCTCTTAGTAACCGATTATAATCGATTATCAATTGGTTAAGTAGAACTGATTATCGATTATGAATTTCTGACCAATTCCCATCACTACTCTTGCCCATATCACAAAATCATATTCAGGCCAAGTATTATGGTCCCTACACAATTGAAAAGAAAGTAAGTGATTTAAATTACATCATAAATACTCCTGGGAGGCAAAACAAAAACATATTTGCCTCATAAATATGTTAAAGGACTATATTGAGAAAGATATCCAGGTTAAACATGCAATTAATTTAGTTGTACCTGTCCCACGCAGTGAAGATTTAAGTGAAGGAATATCATCGGACTCTATTGACATTGGGGTGACAAATCTTTGGAATTCAGAAATTATGAATGATCTGGACCAGAATTTTTCACATTTGCAGCAGCAAGAAAGGAATGAACTGAAACAGTTATTATTTGAATATGAGCACTTATTTCCAGATGTTCCTACAAGAACAAACAAAATTTTCCATGATGTTGAAATTGTAAATTCCACACCTGTGAAACAACATCCATACTGGATGAACCCTCTCAAACAGGAATACTTGAAAAAAGAAATTCAGTATTTGCTGGAGAATGATTTCATAGATCCCAATAAAAGTGACTGGAGTTCACCATGTATACTTGTTTCAAAACCAGATAAAACTTTCTGTAAGTGCACTGATTATAGGAACATGAAAAGTGTGACTAAAACAGATTCATTCCCATTACCAAGAATCAATGATTGCATTGACAAGATCGGAAGTGCCAAGTATGTCACCAAATTTGACCTTCTGAACTGATTTTGGCAAATTCCTGTGATGGAAAGAGCAAAGAAAATTTCTGCATTCATGACTTCAGATGGACTTTATTGGGATGAAAGGTTTGCCAAGTTTATGTTTACCTCTGGTCCAGACAGTTGTGATGTCATCATTTACAATGATGCCTGGAAAGAACATGTAACAACAAATCAGAAATTCTTTGACAGACTCACATGATTTTTAGGTATGGCTGAATACTATCAGTAATTTTGCTCCAATTTTTCTATAATTGCTGAACCCTTGACTGATTTATTGAACAAGAAAAACAAGTTTCTTTGGACTGAAACATTTCAGGAGGCTTTTGATAAGTTAAAAGCCATATTTAAAAGTGGGCCAGTTCAAACAGCTCCAAATTTCAGCTAATCATTTAAACTGTTGATGCAAGTGGCTTTGGAGTAGGATTGATTCAAGAAGACGAAAATGGTGTTGATCGTCCAGTGTGCTATTTTTCTAGGAAATTAAATAAGCACCAAAGAAATTATTCAACAATTGAGAAGGAATGTTTGGCTTTGATATTGGCTTTAAAACATTTTGAAGTTTACATTAGTTCATCTCCTTCTTCAATTATTGTGTTTAGTGATCACAACTCCCTTACTTTCATCGGCAAGATGAAAAATAAAAATCAAAGATTGCTAAGGTGGAGTTTGTTGTTACAGGAATATAATATTGACATCAGGCACATTAATGGAAAAGATAATTTAATTACAGATGCACATTCCTGTGTATTGAAATGTATTTTTTTTGTTTACTTTGTATAATTTATAAGAGTTCTTATTTTTTTTATTTTTTTTAAAACTTCATTTATAATTAATCTATGGCAAAAAGAAAACTTTATTATATAAATCTTTCTTTTTCTTTATGCGGGTAAGTGTTATGTATATTTGACTTAATTTAATTGTTTGTTTGTTAGTTTTACATTTTTGTTATTCCATTACATGCTATTTGTAATGTAACTTTATTTACTGGATTTGACATTTTCCAGAAAATCATTTTTCAGAAATTCAGTTTAGTCTGACCTGTTTTTTGTAAACACTAAAAATATAAATTTTGTATCTAATGCTGACATAGTTCCTGACCTTGATTCAGAATCAGTAAGAGTTGAAGTAAACAAACTTTAAAAAAAATGTTTTCATTCTTTCTCACAGTAAGATTCATAAAGTGAAATCAAGGCCATACTTGGACTATGTGACAAATAACATGTATCAATTAGGTTTTTCCAGTGGACTGACCAACAACCGGGCATCTGTTTTGTGCCATTGCCAGATTTATTGTTGATGTATTGAGAAAGAATAGTCGTTCTGTGCCTTAACACTGGAGAAGTCCAAGTGTTTTATGTTGTAACCAGTTTTTTTGGCTAATTATTTTGTTTTCTTCAAATTATTTGGATTCCAAGAGATTAATTTTCCCTGGAAATACTTTTGCGCTAAATTAATTCTTGGACAAGGACAGTTATCGAAATGTAGAAAGAATTCAAACATTGGAATATTATTTTCTGTGATTCAACAAAGAACTGTTGACACATCAGTACAATGCTGACCACAGCATATGTTGTTGCCTTCCATTTTGGATTTCACCAGGATTTGAACTCAGTTTCAATAGGACTTCTACTTTTTTATTCTTGGATTATTCTTGGATTATTCTTGGATTACTTTTGGATTTGATTTTTAAAACCATGAGTTCTTTTTCTTATTTTTACCTTGTTTTTAATATTTCACAGCTTTAAATGTTTTCTATAATGCAAAATTGTAAAAATGGACAGTACTACCATATACCAGGTTCTGTGCTTTTGTTAGGAGTAATCATTAGAACAATATAGACCCTTATCTGCCAGCACATTATGGAAAATCCATTCCAGTTCAATGTTTTCATACACTGTCACACATAATATTTCTTACAGAGAAGGACTTCATACTATGTGTATGAAAAATAACATAAATTGGGTTGTTTTAGGTTCATAGCACATCATTTGTGTCAAACTACATTTGTCTTTGAAAATAATTATCCAATGCTTACTTCATTAAAACCATACCTTAAATCTGAGTTGTGTCTCAGTGGCAGTAACCTCCCTCTGTTGGCTTCAGGCTATACATGGGTACAGAGAGACAGAAAGGAAGCATTGGACTGAGAGGAATAAGCAGATTCTTCAAAGAGTCAAAGATTTGGCTTTCCCACCAGGAGTGTCCCCCTTGGCATATATCCACATACTAGATCTTCTAAAGACTGGCTACATCAAACCACATATAGATGCAGTTAGGGTAAGTACAGCTCCCCTCCATTGTAATGGGTCTCATTATAACATTATAAAATATTTATTTGTATCGAGATATTCAGGTATGGTGCAAAACCTTCCATTAAGGATAGTCCAGGAAAGTAACATTTATCCTTTCCATGAAAATGGCCTTAATTTGAAGGCTTCCTATTAAACACTGTATGTGTTTGTTATATGTGATTTGGTTTTTAATAACTATATAACAAAAAAGAATTGAAACTAATAATTTGTGGTAGGAATAAAACTTTGTGCATTCATTAAGTCATCCAGAGTATTTTTATAGTCAGCATTTGAATTGTTTTCATATTTTAGACTGACACACATGTGGAATGGAAATACCCTATCTAACCTGCCATATAAAACCTGTTACTCACTATTATGTAAATGAGATTTCCAAGGCACAATATATTCTAAGTTGTGTTTGATGAGTGGAACATGAGCTCATTGATGGTGCATAAGCAGCATATTTTGTCAGCTACAGTACTACTGTATTTCTTCTTCAGATATATAATCTGATCATAATATGTTTGGATTACATCCATGGCCTTGCAAATCCAGCACTTCTGGCTGAAAAAGCAGTTTGCCAAATCATAAGGGAATGTCAAAACCATGTTTATATACATGAATGTTTATATACATGAGCCAAAAGATGTTTGATACCCGACAAAGTCATTTTGATAGGATACATGCTCAGCTTGCTTTCAGTAGTTACTTTTCAGCAGTCTGACCACAGCCTTAACCCTCCTGCCAAGAACTCCACTGGTGGACAAACTTGAAAGTCAGTAACACTTCACACACACTTGCCTGTGCCATGGCAACAGCTTTTGGAAACAGGTGCCATTCTTGCTTTGCCAAACGTCCTGATCACCATAAGATCATTTTTTCATTACAACTGCTTTCTTTCAGTCTTCCCATTCTGTGACCAAATTAAAGAGGTCAGGAAACAGGCTGCCAGGCAATCCAATGGACCCAGGGCCCAGGTCTCATTTCTGAAGATAGAGAAATAGGAAGGACCATCCTATGCATGACAAATTGGTAAACAGTCCTCCAAGCCCATTCACATAGTGAGAACTTAGTTTTCAAAGGCCATGGGTTATAGAACATGGGGAGACAAGGTTGCATTAGCCCCGTTTTCTCTCCCAGATGGCTTAAATGTCACAGTAATGATATTGCGATGTTGCCCTTTTTAAATATATCCCCATTGGGAGACTCCAACACTTTGCTATGGAATAGGAGAGACTTTCCCCTGAAGACTTGCAAATCATCTTGAATGGTGTTTAGATTACTTCCATGCCCCTCCCCCTTTGTTAAAGGGCTCCCTTCACTTCAGATATCCTAAGTGACCCATTCAAAGTAGACATTCTATAGCAAGAAATAAACACTCTTCTTACTAGAAGTATGGTAGGGATTGTTTACAATGCAAACTCACTGGGATTGTAGTTTAGACTGTTCTTTGCTCCCAAGAAAAATGGCAAGCATTGTGCAGTTTAAGCTCTTCATTTGGGCACCATTTGTTCAACTGGAGACTCTGAGACTGGTTCTCAACACTATTTACAAGGGAGACTTCACAGTCAGCCTAGACTTACAACATTTCCATCTGCAAGTCTTCCTGGAAATCCCAGAGGTTCATGGTACATCAGTTCAGGGTACTCCATTTTGGTTGGAATATTTAATAGTCCCTGGGTCATCAGGTGAAGCTTGGACAAAATTGTATTACTTTTCTGAACCACCTCCACAACCACAACTTCAGACTACCCATGTGATATTCTACAGTAGCTTAAACTTTCTCCATTGGAATATGCAGTCAGTCTTAGATGTACACAGACACCATCTTGACAGATTTCAGCAGGATTATGGGGGTAATTATGGGTCATTCTCTTTTAAATAAAGGACATAGTGAATGCCATTCACTTGTGGCAGGAGATGCCATCTGGAAAGTGCATTCTCACTCTAGTCTTCAAGGACCTGTTTACGTTGATGTGGAATGTGAAGCTGTCAGCCTGTCTTTTCAGTCCCAGAACCAAAACCCTGAGCAAAGTATACATTATTTTTACAATACTTGTATACATTATTTTTATGATACTTGTATGAGTATAATAGGGTATACCCTCCCAAGTCCCTCGTCCCATCCGCTGCCACATCTCAGAAAGAGAATGCACATCTGCTTGAAAAATAACTGATGTTAATTGGTACCAATTCCTTTATCCAATAAATGACCTGCCTCAGCTGACTTCCACCTTAGTAAGCAGAGGACGTTTCAGAATTTCTCTTACCGGAACAAAACAAAAGATGTGGTAAACATATTTTATAATTAGGTAGGCTGGATTTACAAGCAAGTGAATGCCCTCATAACTTAGTATAACTGGGTAAGTATTATGAAAAAAACCATATTTTACTTTAAAAATTGGTTTATTAACATAAGTAATAAGGGCATCCTTTTTATTATCAAAATACATTAGGGTACATAGGTGCAATTTATTTTATTTCATTAACTTTTAAAATTGAATATCGAGAGTTGACTTTTTAAGGCATCAGAAAAGATCTTTTCACTAGTACTATCACTGGCGCAATCATAAAATTGCAACAGCAAAAAATATCAGAATGAAAACTTTGTTTATTTTGGTACTGGTATTAGCAAATTATGAAATCTTCTGTTATGCCACATAACTCTCAGTCCCACAGCACTCAAAATATTTTTACAGTTGAGTATGGTAAGTTAGGATTTCTAATAATGTAAAAATTGCCATGTTTTGTTTTCATCTGGACATTCCGTCATATCATTATTACTGACAGATTCAGTAAATTATGTCATCAACATATCATTATTACTGACAGATTCAGTAAATTATGTCATCAACATCCTTTATCTAAAATCACACACACTTAAAGAATTTTTTTTAACCCTAACTGGTCATAGACTAGAAGAGCTTATGAGTGGGTCTGTTGTCCATTGTCCAGTATCCAACATATGTCCAGCAAAAGTTTGTTATTGCTACCTCTCCTAAACTACTTGAAGGATTGCCTTAAAACTTTAGACACACATTCTACAACAGGTCCTAAATGAAAATGCTGCCACCCTGGCATCCAGTATATAGTCCCCACTGTTGCCATCTTGAAAATCATGCTGTTGCTACTCAGCCTCAATGGATGGTCATAATAACATGGGGTTTGCATAGAAAGACTTCTTTTACTGTCTGGTTGGTCTTAAACAAAAATGTTGCTGAAATGACGTCAGATAATGGCCACCACGAGTCATTTTGAAAATCTTGTTATTGGTACTCCTTCTGAATAGACATTCATAGAATGGGGTCTTCATCAGAAGACTTCTTATAATGTCTGGTTGGACTTAAGTAAAAATTGTACTGATCTGATATCCATTATGGCTACCACAGTGGTCATCTTGAAAATGCTGCTTCTAGATGGAAAGTCATATCAACGTAGGGTTTTCACCAGAAGACTTCTTATGATGTCTGGTTTATGCTTACTTGAAATGTGCCAATCTATCATGCAGCATGGCTTCTAGGGAGAACATTTTGTTATTGCTACTCCACCTATTTAGAAAGTCACATGGGATTTCACAAGAATACAAATTTTGATATTTAGTTGGTCCTAAATGAAACCACCATATATACTTGCTTACAAGCCAAGTCCCACTGCAAACTGCACAGACCCAGATCTGCCATCACATAATGCACCAGCAGATCTGGCTCTGAGAAGTCTGTTAGGAGTAATCAGTAAAACGAACAAAAGACCCTGGTCTGCAGGTGCATTATATTACAGCAGATCAGAATATTTGTTCTTTGTTGTTTGACTTGACTTGTGAGCGAATATATATGGTATTGCCAATCTGACCTCAAATGTGGCTGCCACAGTGAACATACTGAAATTCTGGTCTCTAATTCTCTTGAAAGAATGGTCATATCATTATGGGGTTTTCACCAAAATCTAGTTTTTACTACATGAAAATGGTGCTGATGTTACATATAGTGTGGTTGGCTAATTTGTTGTTAAATAATATCAGAGATGGTTTCATCACTTGGTAGTTAAAAGAAGAAATGGTCTGAAATTAAATTCATGGGAAGTTCTTTTCAGACTAGTGTCATTTCCTTCGAGGGTCTCTAGATTTGGTTATATTATCATTAATTTATAATTAATATTATCATTACTTGATATATGTACTGTTATATCATTTCTATTTATTTAAATTTAACACATCTCCTGCAATGTTATCATGTGCGTGTGAAATGAACCTAATTTTGTTATCATTATTTTCATTTATTTCATTTACATCAGACACATCAGAATGAATGATATTTTCTCCTAATGAAAAATTGGGGTTCCTTGTTGTCCAGAGGGTTTTGAGCCCAATGACATCCCTTCTTGGATGGATGTCTAGATGTAGTTGCTGATAATGCGCATGCTTGAGTCCTGGGCAGGTTAGTTTTGTGCTGAAGCATATGAATTGTGTGGACTAGGGGAGGTAATTTCTGAATTTGGGTTATGTGCTTGCCATTATTTGCATCATGTACGATGATAGAGCCTTGGTGCATCTCATTAGTGACCAATGAGAAATTTATATCTCTTCACAACTTCTCCTGGTTCATTCATGCCAAATAGCATGCCTTTGAAATTTTCAGCAGCAGCTTGCAATTGTTTCAGATTAAAGTAAACTTGGAACTGTTTGCTTTGACCTTTTAACTCATCTCAGCTCTGAGGGCCATTTTGGGGAATCTAACATGTGCATTATTTTAAAGTGTATTTCATCACTGTCTTTCATTTCCATTGAAATAAAATTCTTCAAAATCTCATCTGTATTTTCTTTTAGACCTACTGTTTTGAACTCTGCAATACCAGTAAACATTAAATTGTACATTATGCTTTAACATTTGATCACAATCATTTGTTCGTATAATTTTTTATTTGTCCTTTGATTTCTTCTGAAATAGTTTCTGTTCAACCAATAATTCTTCACTGTGAGGAAATCATTGTCAAACTTCTTCAGTTGTGTTTGCCTTTGGTTTTTAAATTGATTTTCAATTTCAGATCGGGATTTTAGAATTGGACACATGACTCATTGATTAGTTCAGCTGACTCTTTTATTCATACCTGGCATCTCATTTTCAAGTTGTAAGAGTGGACTTTCATTATCATTGTCCATTGTAAGAGTGGACTTTCATTGGTCAAGCTGGCCAAGAGTGTTAATAAATTTTTTTCAACATCTTTTGCATCACATCATAAAAAGTTGTTCCAGGAAAGCCCCCCTGCAGCATAATTATATGGTGGGGCTTCTTTGGGGGGAAAGATCCAAGCCATTTAGGTTGTTGTTGTTAACCAGTGGGAGGGAATTGAATGAAACATGTTGGCATGTACTGAGGTGACTTACTATTTTATACTATAAGTCAAACGACTACTCAAGGATAATTGGGGGTGGGAAGGACACAACTACTCAAGGATAATTGGGATGAGACAAACAACAACTTAAGAATAATTGGGAAGAGGCAAACAACTGCTCAAATATAGCTGGGAGGAGGCAAAAAACCTATCGAAGATAATTGGGAGGAGGCAAACAACTACTTGGGGATAATTGGGAGACAAACAACTACTTCAGGATAATTGGGAAGAGGCAGACACCTTAAGGATAATTGGGAAGAGGCAGACACCTTAAGAATTATTGGGAGGAGGCAAACGACTACTTAATGATAATTGGGATGAGGCAAATAACTACTTGATGATAATTAGGAAGAGGCAGACACCTTAAGGATAATTGGGGGAGGCAAATAACTACTTGAGGGTAATTGGGAGGAGGCAAACAACTACTCAAGGATAATTGGGATGAGGCAATAAACTAATTGCATTTAGTCTTCTACTTCATTTCAACAATACAGTTCACAGTCTCTTATTTCTGTATTTTGCCTTCTTTCAGCTTTTGTAAGTAGGTAATGATCAGACCTGTAACATTTTGAAAAGATAAATTCGAGGGTAAAAGTGTCAGATATGGCTTTAGACAATGATTGTGTTCCAAAGATTCTATGTGTGATTGATTGAAATGAATTTCAGGTAAATGAACCCCAGAACTGCATTAACTTATTTTTTGCTTTCATTTTTGACTTGATGTGTAACATTGAATTTCCTAGTTAAAGGTTCAATATGCCTCATAGCACTCAATCTTGTTACAATTTCTATTAAAAAATATGAAGTGATTAATTGCATTATGTAATTTGTATGTGAAAATGTTAGTCTTGTCATCTGCGTTGGAAGATCTGGTTCTACGCAGCCTATTTGCAGATTGGTCCACCTATAAATGGGTAAAGATGGTACGTGTCTTTTTTCTTTTTTTAAAAATTTTACAAGGGTGCTATCTTCTATATCCTTGTAATTACTGAGGTTGATTACTGACGTTGACAGTACATAGTATTTAGCCTAGATCTATTGAATTAAAGTGTCAACAGTTTGTCATTTTTAATTCAAAATATGCAATAGTTGCTTTAACATCAGCACCTTAATTAGTGTTATTGCTTTCTATCTATGGTACACATGAAATGCACTCGAAGATATTAATAGTCACTCATAGATAAAAGTATAAAAATATGCATAAATTTGAGGGAGGGGAGGGTACTTGTGGATTCAGATTAATCACAATAAAACCTGACTTGAAAGGTCATTGTTCTGTAAGACCACTTGTCATTTATGACCAGATTCTTAATGCATGGACTGATTATGCAACACATTGGAATGACATTTATTTAAAGACTGGTAAATGGAAAATTGACACAGAATCCCATCAATCATCGGTTTCTACTTACAAGCATGCTTCAAGATACCTTTCATATACCTTCCAGTTTGATTCATCTGAGTTTTACCATGCTGAAGTGTACTGTATCTGTTAAATGACTGCTCTTTGAAAGCCACATTCTTCAGAGATAATATTTTTTGGATGTAAAGGTGATCTCTCAAGACAGGTTTTACTCTTTGTATGTGTATGTACACATGTCTGTCTGTACATGTGACCATAGATTAAGACTAACCCTGGCTGGTAGGGCTGAAGTTTTGTATGTGTCTTATATAAATAGGGCAAGGTGTTGACAGTGAGGGTACAAATGGTGGGGCTACTTGACTGGATCCAGGGTTATAATGTGTATAAATGTATATATTAGGAATAGCTCCTAACCATGACTTTCATTATGCAATAGTCATGTGTTTTTCTGTAGCAAATTCTATTTTAACAGTTCTAAACTTCCAAAAACGTTTATAAAAGTAATGAGAAACAGAGGTTGCATTTACCAATATTTGACAGTTAATACTAAAAATTAAAAGTTTTTTTGTCATACAGGTGATAGCTAGTTATCTGAAAAAGTCAGAGTTCCATCTTTCTATTTCAGTTGCCCATTTTTATTTCAATTTTCTCATTTTGTTTCAGTTCTGTGGGGATACCATTGCAGGACTATGTCTTTTGTCTTCTTGTGTTATGAGACTCACACACGAAAAAGATGAAGCAAAATATGCTGATATTTTATTAAAGAGAAGATCTCTGTACATAATGAAGTAAGTATTGAGTACCTTCACATTTATCAATGAAGGCTATTTATGATTAACCCCAAGTCAAGAGTAAAAATACTGAATTGTTAATTATTGAATTATTAATTGTTAAATTATTATGGATAGTAGGAAAATATAATCTGATGGCTTTTTTTATATCTGCAGATCTGCTTATTTTCATGTCATCAGCCACAACTATTATATTAAATGATCAGATGATTATGTCAATTTTGGGTTCCATTGAGGCACAAATTGACATGTTTAAAGACTGACTTAAGTCACTAATCAAATGGTAAGCACAAATAACTAAACCTTAAACATAAGTCACAGGGACCTTGTTTTAAATTATGGCTTCAGATGATCCAATTAGATACAAAAATATGTGACTCCAATGTCAATAGTGCTTAAGAAAATGAGCTGAACACAAAGCTTGACTAAAATCACTGTATCATGAAATACATTTAGCAGTTACCTAATTTTAATTGACATATGCTGAACTCCATATCATGCGTCCTAATATCAACTTATGTGACTACAGGTAACAGTGTCAAAAACATGATCTAAATACAAGCCATAAACTAGAGAAACTGAGCTGAAACCAATGAAATATAGGTAGCAGTGACCTAGGTTTCACCAGTGATTGTAGTATTCATGATGACAATTACCAATTTATTTGATTCCATAGGTGACAGTACCTGAGAATATTAGCTAAATACTGTATTTTAAGATATAAGTCAGTGTGACTGGATTTTCACTTAAAAGTGTAGTATTCTGTGCAACACAAGGAAATGCCATTATACTCTACTAGTAATATTGTCTGAGAAATGACCTAAAAACAAAACCTAACACGAGTGTTGACACCATATGGTCTTGGTAGATAGATGGAAGGACAGATATCATCATTCATAGAGCTTCAACTGCATTGCAGTGTGGCAAAAAATAATTGGAAAGTTAATTTATGGTTCACTATGTATGTATGCATGTCCCAAGGTCGATAAATGGTATACATATAAATTTCATCCTGTTTGAATTTTCTCCAAACAGAAACGGAATATTTTACTTTTTTTTAAAAGCTATGTCCTGCTACTGGAACATTTGTAATTTCAACTCTTGCATTTGTTTAATACACGACTTAATCCTGTCATGGGCTTCAAGTGTCCTTTTTAAAGCTCAGTATCCATGTTCCTTTTTTTGTAAATACCTGTTTATTGCCATTCTCACACCATCTTGTTTGAACAACTACAGTAAATATAATTGTTAATGAACAATATCTATCTATCTATCTCTCTCTCTCTCTCTCTCTCTCTCTCTCTCTCTCTCTCTCTATATATATATATATATATATATATATATATATATACATACACACACATACATACATACATATACTGAATGAACATTATTCATTGGTCAACAGATTGCATTTTGATTATGTGACAGTACCACATGAAGGCAGGTCTAAAAAATTTACTTTCATAAATCATTGCTCCATAATTTGAAAAGGCTTAAGCTGTATGATTTACTTTGATGATTAGCAGTTACCTAAATTAATTGATTCATAAATTCAGGTGAGAACCTTTTATCAACCACCACATTGTTTGGTGCTTGGTTGTGTATACCATGCTTGAAGAAACATGTCAGTACTTGTTTAAGCAATGATTACATAATGCACTGAAGACAAACACACAGAAGACCTAATGGCTTTATTGTTCGTCATTCAGTGATAATAAGATCAACACAAATCAGATTTTTAATGACCAGATATCTTTAAAAAATAAAGATCAGAATGCAGCGAAGCTGAAATGAACATTTAACATTTAACATCTTTATTCATGTAAAGAAAGATGCAATGGTAAGACTTTTTCTTCAAGAATACATCTCGCAAAATTATTCAATTAAGCTCATTTATTTTGGTACATAACTTTCCAGTACTTCAAGATATTGGTGAAGTTATTGTAAAATTTCAGTAGCTACATCACAGTCACATTTTATGTTATATTCAGATTCATGTTATAACAGAGTGTTATAGCCGGATTTCTTACATTTACTTTATAAGTGGACAAAACTGAGGGAAATAAAAGAACCTCAGTAAACTGATAACTACTAAAAACTGAAATTTTATTTTGGTCCTGGGGGGTTTTGTCTTCAGAGGTTTCACTCTACTATCAGGATGTTAAATAGTATTGCAATTAAATGTGATATAAATTTACCTCTTGATATTTGAAGCTGTGGACTTTCTCATATCTTAAAATTTAAAGTACAAGACTAAGTCAGTGCAACAGCATATAAAAAAAAATGTTACAGTATTCTTAAAGTTGATGGCTGCAGTGCTAAAATGGGTAAAATTAGGTTTTTGAACTGGCAGCCAATGAGAAGGCTGAACTGTCCTGCTGATGCAATTTTGTGCCGTTATTGGTTCGGCTAAATATTCTTCTTCAAGAATTGGGAGAGGAGAAAAGCACATTAATGATGGCGGACTTTCTACTGGAGAGTGGTCCCTCACTATAAAGCCCCTCTACCACTTCCTCTTATATTGGGATGGTTATGGATCTCATTAGTCATGTTTTGTTTTATCATAACTACTTTATTTGACATTAGTTTAGTTCTTGGCACATGGTACCAATTAAATCATGGTCTTGTGTCATTTATGTTTATATCTGAAGGCATTGTATATCCACAGCCTTATCAAAATATCCCTCAGTGTAAGATTCCCTTTATTACAACATAGGTCACTTGTATGGGTCCCATGACTGGTGTTATATAGAGGGTGCATTGTATTCAGGAAACTTAATATTATAATAAGGTTGTCAGGGCTGGGGGACACCAAGACACCTGTTAATATGCCCCCTCCCCCACAACCAACTTTGTTCTTAAGAAACTGAATAGCTCTAATCTTGTGTTGATGCTTTTGAATAAAGTCCACATTCATTTCAGTGTCATTGTTGATAAACATAATAAAATATTTGATGTGGTAATTTATAGGTCTGTAACCAGAATCAAGAGCATGGATGTGTGGTTGGAAGAGTTATGTCCCCTGCTTCAGTCATTCTAGCTATGGAACATTACTGTACAAGGCTTTCTGCATTCTTTTTTGCAGGAATGTTGCAAGGTATGACTACAAACATGAGGTACTACCAGAGGAAAAATCAGTTTTCAAGGGCACAGTGATACCTAAAGAAAGAAGAATTTCTGTCATTTGTAGAAATGAACCAGAACAAAAACAATAAAATTTCAAATCTAATTATTTCATAAGTAAAATTGTATTCAGTACAATGAAACATTTTTTTTTTAATTACCTGATTGCTTCCCCTAGCTTCCTTTAACTTCATACTGGCTTTTTGTTTCTCACAATTCATCCTTGCTTCTGTTTGTTTTGTGTGTTGTCTGTCTATTGATCTTTTGAGCCACAGTGATTCAGTGGTTAAGGTATTGGTTGGCCAGAAGGTTGCAGGTTTCATTCCCACTATTGGGTCAGCCCAGATTGGCTACATTAAATGTGGTGTGTCCTTGGGCAAGGCTCTTTATTCTACTTGCCATAGCACAATATAATCTTCAGGTGTTTCTGTGACATAAAACATGAGAAACCAAACCAAACCAAACCATTCAGATCTCACATTTTTAGTTCGAATGGTCAGGGTCTTATACATTGCCAGGGTGAATTTAGAACTTCCCTTTCAGAAAGCCTCCATGCTGATTCATATGATCTATCCCTTTATTATATATGAATGAAATTGGTTGCATTCAAAACAGGCAATCACTTATTAGTGGATTAAGTTTCATGCATTCACAACTTTTCTTAGTCCCCCCCCACCCCTCCCAGTTTGGCGTCAGTACTTAAGTGTCTCAAGTGTATTAGTTATTATGCCCATATATTTCATATTTGCTTCCTACTTTACATGTATGCGGTATTGGCCACTATTTTCATCATTGCAATCTTTACAAGCAGACTTGGAGAGTTTTGGTTATCAGTTTCCCTATATCCTGTATTACACCTCTTGAACACTTTTCACAATACTACAAATTCACTAGTCCCTTTTCCAAAGGTGTCACATGCAAATTCAGAGCTTGACTGGTACTGTATGGTGTAAACAGATTTGCCCCCATTATGCCAAAGATTGATATGTACAAAAAATTTTATATGTACCGTATTTTCCGGCCTACAAGTCAATGCGGAGTATAAGTCGAATTGACCAATTTTGTAAATTTTCCATCCTTCATCCATATATAAGTCGATTCGGAGTGTAAGACGAGGCCAAGTCAATAACTTGGCTTTGTATTTTATACTAGTAACTTCCGGTTGCATGAATATTAATGGTATCGTTGTATGATATTCCATATTACCGGCAATCGTGAAATTGCATTACCGATGCTAACATGCTTGTGATTTTACTTCTGAACTGCTATATTTTGTTATCAATTGACACAGCTGAATAAACAGTCCATGCTTGTTTTATTATAATTGAAAGTACATCAGTGTTGTAGTTCATTTTATTACCTGTAGTTACGAATGTAACTTATACAAACTTGTCATTTTCTATCGTAAGTTTGAAAGTCATGGACTCCGTTAAATCAATTCATGTATATATATATATATATATATATATATATATATATATATATATATATATATATATACACTATTTTTTAAGTGTTTGTTCTGTTTGGACTTGGATATAATTAACATTTTATTACTAATCTATTCAATGATATATCCCACTATTATCTTTATCGGCGAGTTCGAATACAAAGTAATGGGTATGATCTCTTGTCCTTATAACAAATTTTGTATGGACAATGACTTCAATAAAATGTTGACAGATTTTCATTTCCCTGAAAAAAGCCTCATTTCCCTACTGGCAGCCTCGCTGATTTGACCTATTCTGTTGATTCTTGCCCTCAATCTGGTTTCAATTATAGCCAAAGCGCTAATTATGTTTAATTACCGTGTAAATAACACTGCATAGCCATGTGGTTGTTGTGACAATGTACATCGTAATTAAAACAAGGATGAATTGTTGATTTAGAGGTGTTTATAGATAATGGAATATAGTAGGCTCGTAATACATGAGGATTATCACAATTGTCAGGTAACTCAAAATACCGTCTTTTTTCTCTTTGCAAAAGCTACAAATAAAAACCGCCGTGAATAAAAGAACGATCTTGTACATGGACAATTTTTTTCATCTCTCACTCTCTCTCTCGTGCGCACACACACAAGCACGCGCGCGCTCACAATATATCTGATTTTAGTTTAGTTTAAACCATATTTGTTTTAATTATGATATCCATTGCAACAAGAACCATGTGGCTGTGCATGCTATGATTATTCCTTCCAGTTGAAACCAGTCTTGAGTGCAAGATTCAACAGATGAGAACTTTACAAGTTCCAGCTTAAAAGCCGCTGTGTAAGACTTGCGTGATTGGACGGGAGGCATTGTGAGATAAGTTGTATGATTTGTACGGGGATATTTATATGAATGATTATGACTGAAAAGATTGATCAAAATATACCGAACTCATTAAAATGTGCCTGTACTATAGCAATGAAAACAATGCCCATGGCTAAATTCATTATTTACATCTAGAGAAGGGAGTGGGCATCATTTCCTGTTGTACTTAATCCCATTGATATTAAAAACGGGTAGCGTAATTGATGCGGATTAATGATAAAGAACAATGGGGTACCGGCAATATGGTAACTAGTTTCGGTAGCTAAAGCCAATATCAAGGTCTAAACAATTGCGGCAACTGGCTTTGATTGTTGTTGGAAACCAAAGACCAATTTATCAACAACTGGTATAATCAAAGAGAGACACCGAATCATCAGCTGGTTAAGAATGAATATAGGTGAAGTGTTGACACTACAATTTGCTTTAAACTGAATTGCGAAACTAAAAATCATGGATCACTGATGATCTATGAGTACTGGTAGTCCATCTATATATCTGATTTTAGTGCAGTTTAAACCTAATTTATTTGAGAAACTTTGTCAAATACAATTAGAAAAATATGATTTGGGGGATTCAGTAGAATGCATGATCTACATTATTTTATAAATAATCATAGAACGCTCAAGTTAATATGGATTACATCCCTCTGTAGGATCAATTGGATCAATCAAAAAGCTATGCCGGTAATTGCTCACGTGTGTCCAACATTATACTGGAAAATCAAATATTAATGGACCAGTTATTTCTTATCTTTTTTTTTTAGGAACAAACAATATGCTTTGAATTAGTACAGTACACTATAGAGTATAGACCATAAGTGTGCTATGCTGCCCGGTGAAGTTTTTACCAGTACAGTAAATTGTTTTGTTTTATTTTTTGTTTGAGAAATAAGAAAAAACATGCAGAATGCAAAATAAATAATGACAAAACTTATAAATATAAATGCAGTCATATTAGTTTATGACAATTTATTGACATAGTAATTTAACATGAATTTGTACTTCTATGTGACCTGTTTTCGATTATGCCGATTATAGAGCAATGTCAATAGCATACCGGATACTGTAATCCATATATAAGTCGATGCAATTTCAATGACACAATCCATATATAAGTCGATTTGGAGTATAAGACGAAGACCGAACTTTCAAGTCAAAAAGTATCAACTTATACGCCAGAAAATACGGTAAAATAAATTTTGAATTGATGTTTTACCTTTGGTATTGTTTAAACATTTGATCAGTGGTCAGAAATGATTGATACCACCATGTTCCTGCCAGAGGGAACCATTGTTGAATCTGTGGTAGGAAATCATGAATACGTTACCTCGTTAGGTCTTTCCAGAAGACAGGAATTGCAGGTGCTCTTTGGAAGAATGGATTAATGGTGTTTGCCCAAACTAACAATGCATTCACTAAACTGTCCCACTATTATCAGTTACTTGCTATCAACAAAGACCTTTTAATAAAGATCCTCAAGTACCACATGGCAAGCCATACACTTTATTTGAGTGACGTGTACAATGAGGACCTTTCATGGTATCTGCATCCAAGTTTATATTGAGTCTAGACTGGAGTCACTAATCCTGTGCGTAAGACTGAACATGGCTTTTTATAGTTACTGCACTTAACACTGCTAGTAATACTGACTGGATTTCACACTGCTATTTATACCGACTGGACATCACACTGCTAGTTATACTGACTAGACTTCACACTACTAGTTATACTAAATTTGTTTTATGCCTCATGGCATAGCAACACAACTAGGTTATTTACTGCCAAGGCTATTGGAGTAAAGTGCCTTACCAGAGCTGGTCTTTTGGTAGGATTCAATCCTGCACTCTTTCAGTTGCAAGTCTGACACGTTAACCAATGAGCCACCACAGTTCCCCATGCTGACTGGACTACACACAGGTATTTATACTGACTGAACTTCATACTGCTATTTTTTCTTCTGGGATCAGTGTAAATAACTGTCAAGTCTTGTTTATAGGACATTGGACTGCAACAGTCCCAGTGTTAACTCTGACTGGTACCCTGTCATTTTTGTGGCCAAATATAACTGTAAAGTAGTAGCTGCTGATGGATAGGGAACCAGGCTTATGTTGGGTCTCATGTTGTTATGATCAACAACACTCATGTGACCAGATTTGAGCACTACTGTATTATATAGCCAAGACAAGCTGGAATTTTGTCTATTTTTATTAAAAGCCATAATTTTAGTTTGAAAACAAATTGTTGGGACTTTAAATTTGAGTATATTCCAAAATAATTTATATTAAAGATCCTATAATTACAACAAGTCCATTCTGCTAAACCATGATGGTGTAATTAAATTTTCTTTGGAACATAGCACAAAAATGTTATCCAAGTCTGGTGTAATTTCGTACTGTAGGGTTGTCCTGGTAGGTTGCAAGACCAGGAAAAAAATAATACAGTAGTGAATGCAGTGTAACCAGAACACCTTGTAGTTAAAAATTGATGTCACCTGTCATTGACTATTAAAACACAGTGGTACTGTCCTTATGAACCTAAATTTTCTTGTCATTAATTTGCAAACAGATTATATAGGTGATGTTATTCATTTATCTTTATAACTAAAAAATATACCATATAAATACTTCTGGAAAAATGTCAGTATTAGTTAATTTACCACATTCTATAATGGACTAGACACGACTAAGTGTGTACTCATTCCTGATGGCTATCAAACACTGACAATAGGTTAGGGCATGAAATTCTGTAATACATCCTGTATTGGGCTGAAGTAAAAAAGAGCAATAACTCTTTTTAAAAAATGACAGGAATAGAGATACAAGCAGTTTGCTCATCTTCAGATGATGATGATAATGTCACTAATTTTGCAACAGTCTGTATAGAAAGTGTGAGACTGTATTAAGAAAATGCTCTCATATACTGCATTCAGCTGTAAAATGGGCAATATCTCTCAATACAAAATGCAGCAGTTATTTGTCAATATGTTTATCTTCAGATCATGGCCATATAATGTACACTATGTTGCAGCAATCAAAAAAAATTATTTCAGACTAGATGTTCTAACAAGATTATGTGATGAATGGAAGAACAGATGTAGGGACACAGTCTCCTTTAATTTGGCCATTTTTATCCAATCACTTTGGGAAAAACTGAGGTATTGATGAATTAGTTATCAAGTATTTTATATTAAGGCATGACATACAGAAAATATATGAGAAAATATGAACTATAACATTTCTGACTTAAGGTAAATCAAAGATTTTATTAAATAAGAAGTGCATAGGAATTGATTCTTTTATACCTGGTACACATGATTCTGTCCCGAGTAATAACAGGGATGATTCCATCTGACAAAATGGTATACGAGCATTACCAGGTTGTACTTGTGTTATTTCAAGATTAATAATCAGAACAAAGTCATACTTGATAAGAACTTTTATTTGAAGAATTTCCCTTGATAACAATCTTCTATGTGATTATTATAAATAAAAAAAAAGAATAAGTGGAGCATATATTTTCAAGTTTTCATTAGATATCACATGTGTTGATGATGTCAGAGTTAGGTACTCCATCCCTACAAGGCCCTTCATTATGACAAATTCTTGTTTTAAAGTGAGAATGTTATTAATCCCATTTCACTATGTGGTAGTAAAATCATATGTATCTTACTTTGTTATAAGGTGGTCTCACTATAATGCAGTACGACTCCCATGGACAGCAAGATAATGATGGCTGCCATATTGCTAACAAGAATCTCCCATGGACAGTGTTATAATGAGGGAGTACAGTATTGCTAATGAAAAATGAATCTCCCATGAACAGCATTATAATAAGGGAGTACTGTATTGCCAAAGAGAAATGAATCTCCCATAAACAGCATTATAATAAGGGAGTACTGTATTGCAACTGAGAAATGAATCTCCCATGGACAGCATTATGAGTACATTATTATGAATGAGAAATGAATCTCCCATGGACAGCATTATCGTGAGTACATTATTATGAATGAGAAATGAATCTCACATGGACAGCATTATCATGAGTATATTATTTACATTATTTTGAATGAGAAACGAATCTCCCCTGGACAGCATTATCATGAGTACATTATTATGAATGAGAAATGAATCTCACATGGACAGCATTATCATGAGTGTATTATTGTGAATGAGAAATGAATCTCACATGGACAGCACAATAATGAGTACAGTACTGTGAATGAGAAATGGATCTCACATGGGCAGGATTATAATGAGGGAGTACTGAAATACTAAGGAGAATATATTACATGTGATTGCAACTGATAAGAATATATTGCATGTGATTGCAACTGATGAGAATATATTACATGTGATTGCAACTGATGAGAATTTATATCACGTGATTGCAACTGATGAGAATTTATTACATGTGATTTGCAACTGATGAGAATTTATATCACGTGATTGCAACTGATGAGAATTTATTACATGTGATTGCAACTGATGAGAATTCATATCACATGATTGCAACTGATGAGAATATATTATACACTGATTGCAACTGACATGTAATATTTTTTGGCACTCATGAAAAATTGTTAATACAAGTATATTCAAGCTTGATTTTCATTACAGACATTTTTTCTTGCTTTTAATTCTATAATTATGGTCTGAATAACAATAATTAAACATAAATGTCCCCAATATTCACTCTTAGGTACGTTCAAATATAAACATGTCATTCATGTTGACAAGTATAAATTCAGTGTACACCCCAAGATAAAAGTTATGGGTAAGAGATTCATTAAGTAATGCAATCTATATTTTATTCAGAAAAAGATTTATACTTTTGTCAAAACAAATGTAAAAAAGAACCCTAAAATTGAAGTTACGGATCTGACATTCTCTGTTAGACCCTAACTTTTATTTTTGGATTTAAATATTGAACACTAATGAACCATTACGTCATGGACTGTTTTATTTCTGTGGCTTTTAATGGCGCTTTGAACACATTTTTGGCTACATCATGCTAAAAATAATGGGAGCTCGTATATTTCCCAAGATCACTGAGGCAGTTGACCTGGGCTAGCATGGGTGGGTACTGAATATGTGACTCTTTGATCATGAGTCTTATAATCCAAACGAGCTGACACAGTTCCAAAATTGGCATGGAAAACTACACATGTCCAACACAATGACCAGTCTTTCATATAACAATATCTTACAATTTACAAGAGTTTTGTTACAAAGAAACAGGAGTGAATGCACAGTTTTAAATTCACCCCCCACCCATAGTACTATAAACCATGATAGCTTGATACAAGACATGGTTTCATCCAATCAGTTACAATAATCATCTGATCATGTAATAGTTGCAACTGATTTCACAAAACTTTTAAGCACACCTGCAAAAGAAAATAGACATCCGAATAATGGTTGACACCCCCTCCCCAAGTAACCATAGCTATTACAAATGTAAAATGAACATAGCTTTCCATTTGCAGTTTCAGTGACGCTGACCATTGATTTATCAACTGCAGACTCGATATGTAGCTGCCCTTTCTCAGATTTAATGCAAATATGAAGTTGATAAAAGGTGGGCGTGGGAAGCTTGAGAAAAGTAGACTTATCATTTGCAATCCAAAATTGAAATTTTAACTCCTGTGACCTTGACCTCTGATGTCTAGGCTTGACAATAAAAAGGGAAGTACTTCTGCTGAAGTGTTGCCATCATATATACGTTTGATGAAAATTGGATCCAGGAAACTTAACATATTAAGTAGAAACCAAAACAAATTGCAATGATGGCCCCAGTGACCTTTATATTTCAGCACTCTGCCTCAGAATCAATAGCCATGGTAGCTCAGGTGATGGAGCTTTTGATTTGTAATCTAAAAGTCTTGGGTTTGATACCAGCCCAGGTAGACTGCCTCTGTGTCCTTAGAAAATGCACTTGGCTCCCAATTCCTCTGCATGATATAGCCAACAATGGGTTAAAAGGGTCCTTAAAAACCACCAAAATCAATTGGAAGCTGCCCCTGACCCTGTACATGAAAATTAGGCCAAGGCAACTTTACTTATTATTACAGTTCCATTGACCTTAAAACAAACTTAATAGGTTTCTGGCTCTACCTATGGGCAAGCCATGTTTTGAGAAAGATAAAAAAAAATCCCATTGCAAATTTAAGTTATGTGAATGGACTGATGGATTTACAGACATATGGCAGTCAATTTGGCTGAGATCTAATAATGAAACTGATTTGTTGATATTTGCATCTTCAGATGATCACCATAATATTTTTAAAAAATTGTTGCAGTCAATTAAAAAAATGGTTCGGACAAGTTACATTCAAATGATTCTTGTATACACTGCATTCTGCTCCAAGTAAAAAAGGGCAATACAAATAAGTTACTCAAATTTCATTCTCTTTCTTGAGTGGGTCTTTTTGTGCAAAATTTTTCTAACAAGGAGTGGGTGGATGGAAGGACGCTGAACAGAATATACTTGCTTACAACAAAGATCCTGATCTGTCATCGCATAATGCTATTGCAGACCAGGCTATGTTGTCTGTTCTTCTGATTACTCCTAACATAATGCAGACACCCAAATCTGCCAGTGCATTTGGTGACAGCAGATCTGGGTCTGTGCAGTTTGCTGTTAGACTAGACTTGTGAGGGAGTAAGTATGGTATATACTGGGCCAAATAAATATGCAACTCCAGCAAGCACTGGGGCATAAAAACTGTACACCAACTCACTGCAACAATTAAACTGTGATGAAACATCCATTCTGTGTGTAATGTATTCAAGTATAAACCAATTTAAATTACTAACAAACTCCCCACATCAAGGCATATTCCCCTGCATGATATTTGTTCTCTAGCTTTCATTTCCATGGTAACAAAACCATGCTGTATCAGCCTAAACAGAAAAGCCTGCTTGCTGATACAATCAGGAGCCATATTTGTAAAATTTCTTGTGACCAAACTCCAGCTGAAGCTCTGGGGTAAAACAAATGTATCAAAACAAAATTGTTTCTAAGAACAGTCAGGACTGTATAATTTTTGGTACATCTCCTAGAATGCAAAATTTAAATAACATAAAATGAGTACTGTATGTGATTTGTGGAGCTTGAGCTTGACTTTTATGCTCAGAAAGTTTCAAAACAACAGCACCTGGTCTGTGTATTTAAATACAGGACTTTTTATGAAAAAAAAATCTAACAAAACTCTCTAATGTCTACTTACAAATCATTACAATTATCATGAAGAACATACAAATATTGAAACAGCTTGATTACATATATATATAATGAATACAAATGTATCTAAAATGCAAGATATGTATAAAAACAAAAATTTCTCTTGGAAATAACCAACTATTTTTATTTTACTTTTAGCAACCAAGAACATCAAAAAAAAAACTTATTCATAAATAAATGAGTTCTTGAAGGGATTGATGCTCTAAAAAGAATTTCCAGGAATCCATGATAGGTCAGTTTATTCTGTCCATTTCTTTATTTCATCTGTTGAATACTGAAACAATCACTAATGTCCTTTAGAAATTCCAAACAATTTCTGCCTGGGTGTTAATATTAATTCACATAAATGTGAGACTTGAGCAAGTCAAAATATACATGTAAAGTTTACTCTCTCTCTCTCTCTCTCTTTCTCTCTTTTTCAGTGTGTGTGTATATATATATATATATATATATATATATATATATATGAAGTCTGATATGTTAGACTATTGAAACCAATTTCCACAATTTCTGCCATTGTTAAATAACAGCCATGAAGTATGTGACAGTCCAAGTTATTACCAACAGTAATGTATAGGGAAATAGCCCATCTGTTCAATTAATTTCTATGGTAAATCACTGATGCATAGTTAAAAAAGGATAGGACCTAGAACATAACCTTGCATTAATCCTGATGCGACTGGCATCTCAGAAGAGGACTTATCTTTCAGTTATTATTCTCTGACTCAGTTTACATGAAAGCTTTAATCCAATTTATAAAATTTTTTAATGCTAAGTTGGTGTAAATTTTTTTAAGGTAGCTGTAAGTGATTTACACTATCAAAAGCTTTGCCAAAGTCTAGCAGTATGACTTCAGGTTGATGACCCTGTCTAATTTTTATCAAATGTAGTTTCATAAACTTATCCTTCTTCAAGAGCCTTGTTAAATTTCAATGTTCCAAGCATGTTCCAAAATGTTACATAAAATGCATGTATTGGCAAGTGAAACAGGACAGTTAGTTTCTTTTGTTTTTATTACCATTTTTGCATACAAGGACAAATGTTTGCTTTGAACCAAACAGGACTAGGACCTTTTTAACTTCTGTAACATATTCTGGAGAATAGGTTTCTGAACTGCATTTAGTACTACTGCCTGTACCAAGTTAGGATCAGGTGCTTTTTGGGGGTCAAGATTTGCAAGCAGTCTGAGTATGCCATTAACGAGACATATCTATCTCTGGTATGGTTGGACATTTACGTTGATATTTTTCAGGTTTGGGAGTCTCCTTTCTATGACCATGCAAAATAATCATGAAGTTACCTTTGACAGCTCTGGCTCAACAATAAAACTCAATATCAAAATGGTTAAAACTCTGCTACATGATGAAGAAAGCTGCTAATCAAACTCAGCCAAGGTATCATCAAAATAAAACTGCATATCAAATCTGGTCAAAATCCAATAACAATTAAAGGAGTTAATGTGTGAAAATTAAACTACCTTCCTGAACCCAAATATGTGAACACGCACAAAAATAATCACTTTTATATATGTCCAGATAATTCATGTATTTTAATGATAATTACAAATATTACTGAATATTGTCCAAAAATATCTTTATTGTCACAACAGAATATCAAAGAGCTCGGCAAGTATGTCATCTAGGTGGGTAATCTAGGTTGCGATATATATATATATATATATATATATATATATATATATATATATATATATATATATACTTACTAATAAAGAACAACTTTAAAAAAATAATTAGCTACATAATATCATATGTATGTGTGTGTGTGTGTGTGTGTGATTTGGATTTCTAACATAGCTTTAAAAATTTTTTAGTGATATCACTTTGATGTCTGCACTGTCAGCTTAAAGTTGTGTCTAGCAATTGGGCATCATGATTTAGGCATATAGCATGATGTCCCACCCAGTCACATTATCCTGACACCAGGCTGACCATTCCTAACATTAACTTCTATATCCTGAGTGCCTAGTGAGGCTGCTCTTAGTACCATTTTTTAAAGTCTTTGGTATGACTCGTCCGGGGTTTGAACCTACATCTGAGGCGGATGCTCTAACCAATATTAAATGTAAATCAAATGATAATGAGCAAATTGTTTATTCTTTGCCATGGAATCTTTTGTAATAGAAACTTTAATTGCTGAAACATATCTTGGAAAGCAGGACAGCAAGAAATAACATTTAAGGTAAAAATATTAGTAACAATGATAATTATTTAACAAAACTTGAAAATTGTTTCATTTTTTAAATGACTGACTAAAATTATATGGGAATAATGTCATATATATATATATATATACATATATATAATATATATTAAAAAACACATTGTCAGTACTACATAAGATGATTGACCTCTTTTGCATCCAATCTGCAGATCCTTTAAAATCGTCTTTAAATTAAAAAAATTGCTTCTTTATTTTGTCAAAAACCACCTTCAGTACTAAGTATGCTTTGTAATCATTAGAAAGTATCCTGTGGAGAAAAAACAAAACAACTGGAAGATTTATTCTAAATCCAACAGTTCTTCAACTGAGGACAACAGGGACATGTATGAAAACAATAATATATGAAAGTCACGACTGTGATATCTCTGCAATTAACCTGATAATAGTTCTGGATATTTGCAGTAATTGATTGAATTGCAGAAGAATGTTTGTGGACATAAGTTCAAAACCTACTACCCATGTTGGGGGCCCCGGATGGACAAGTGATCTACAGCACTCGCCTTTACCGATCACTGCCATCTCACCTCTGTCCACGTGGGTTTGAGTCTCAGGCTCAGCCAATGTATGTGAGAAAGCTGGCCAGTAGCTTCCCGTGGGTCAGTGGTTCTTACTGGGATTTTTCCAGGTTTTGTCCACCAGTTAAACTGGCTGCCATGTATGGCCTATCATGTACTGAAAAATGATGTTAAACTAACAACTAACCATTTCTTTCGAGTGGGTCTGAGATCATTCAGCTGGCTGATATCTGCATAACGACCAATAACAAGATAAAATATGTATAAGCCATATAGAATTCATACAAAAAAATAGTACAGGTTAGTACATGGAATAACATTCTTGGCAAGAAGATATAGGTGAATCAGACATATTATACAACCTCACGACAAACGGAGCGATTGTTCCATACTGTCATTTATGACCAAGTCAAAATGGAAGCACACTAATAGTACCATTCTGTGAAAGATAAAGACAGAGTTTCTTCAACATAGGACTGCATAGTAACTTCAATGCAGCCAGGAGAAAGCAATCCTTTAATTTTTATACTTGTTTTTACAATATTGGTTTGACAACTGAAATCAAATCTGCAACTCTATGAAGAACATTCATAAAGTTAGATTCAAAGTCAACGAGAGCGGATTCATTTTGCTTAAAGAATACAACTACAAATCACTGCTTGTTCATGTTTCCAACCCAAATTTTTTATGAAAATTTTAAATGGCTGCTAATGTATGGGTGATTGTTGTTGTTGTAGGGTTTAACGCCATTTTTCAGCACACGATAGGCTATACATGGCAGCCAGTATTAATGTTGGAGGAAGAACCCGGGAAATCCCTGGAAAGAACCACCGACCCACGAGAAGCTACTCGCAAGCTTTCTCACATACCCACACTGGCTGAATCCGAGACTCGAACCCATGCAGTCAGAGGTGAGATGGCAGTGATCCGTAATGGAGAGCACTTTAGACCACTCGGACACTCGAGGTGAATATTGCTTCATTTTGTTTATGAGCAAAGAAAAACATAAATGACACATACTATACTAGTAGCAACTCAGCATTCTCGTGGCTGTTCCACTAAAACACAGTTGGGATCCAAGCATGGTACTTTCAATGAGGAGCAGTCAGCCATAGATGTAATTTATAATCTTTCATAATTTCATGTGAACTCTTGACTAATCAGAGTACGATGACATGACATATATTTTTTTTCTAAATTGCCATCCATGGGTATCATGTACATTTAAATGAAGCACCCCTCACCGTCTTCTGAAGTAGCAGGATCAAACTTACAAGTGCAAGTCAATGAAAAATTATAGCAAAAAAATATCAGTGTTGTCAAAGTAGGCACCACAATTCTAAATCTGTAAGAGCAGAAGTATCTGAGCTAGCTGCCAGCAGGAAATGAGAAGACTGACTCTGATTTTGACATTTTAAATTTTTGGTACAATACACAACAAAATAAACCTGCTGTATGCAACTAAATGCAGTGAATGTACATCCTTGTAGTTAGGATAAAAAAAGGCATAGCTTGTACTGAAACAGATGTACCTTAATGAATATCTTGCAATGTCAAATATTACATCTTTCGATAAAACATGTCCCAAAAGGAATACTTTTGCTGGACATGAGCTACACTGGACCTCAGACCTGGCATATCGGATATAAGGTTCCCATGATTATCCCATGCAACTGTTTGATTGTACATTCCCCCCCCCCCCCAACAATCTAAACACTCCATAGCCACAAAGCACAAGACAATAAAGGTGTGAAAGCGTATCTTCTAGACTAATGTAATGATTGTTCCTGGGTCTGTACAAAAGACTTTACATTGATCACTCCCACAATGTGCTTTCTAACTATGTTATGGTGCCATGTATCAGCATATATCAAACCTTTAAAACAAAATGCATGTAACCTAAGCCCTAAAAAGAACAAAAATACTAACAACTAAACTAAACTTTATTATCGTCTTCCAACACTTGTATGTTGACATAATTAAATAAATTTCAACTTTATCCTCAGCTTTAAACAGAAATGCTTGTCAATTAAATGTTATCTGTATCCTCAAGGTGGTAGATTTCTTGCTGGCAATCATTATTCATTTTTAAATACAGTAGTATAAAATCTATTGTGGGGTTGAAAGTCTAAAGAACAGTTGATTTTTTTAAAAATCATTTTATAAAATGTTTATAAACAAATAGTTTTGAGCAAAAACTATTGAAGCATGGAAGGAGGTTACTAAAACTGAAACAACTGAATCTGTAAGCAAAAATGACAATTTCCAGTACATTGAGGAATTAAACATCTTAATCCTGTCTAATCTGTTACAACTTTTTATATATCCATTTGAATGTTTTAATATTAAATTTCACAAATATCAGGATACCAGGATCATTTTTGGAAATAAATTTCCAGCAAAAACTATTAAAAATTCAATATTGACTAAATCAGCACCAATTTGTAAAACCAATCTTTCTCTTTTTCAAACACACAAAAAAACCCCACAAACTTCCATCATGTAATTAAACATTCATGACACGGTTATTATCGAATCATCTAATTCTTAAAGATTTCTATACCTGCGAGGCCATGTGCTATTTTCTTCACATGTCACTGAAACAAATGCTATACTTTTCTGACCTGAATCTACACTCAGAGCTATTCCAAAAGGGATTACATTGTATCATCCTTAAGATGGTATCTGGAATTATTCCTGCATGAGTAACTTCTTTTGATTAGAATGCAGCGATCTCCTCTCTATATTGGCACAAAGAACTGACACACACAAGTCTCATCACTTAGATGGAACTCTAAATTGATCATTCCACAGGTCTGGTTTTGCATATGGCACATGTTATCATTCAGTTCATTAGTCCTCCCTCTCGAATTAATCTCCTTTTCCAAATGACATTCATCCAGATATGAAAGACTTTCCTCCTTGGAAATTGCAATCACTAGTATATGCATTTACTGCTAATGTCCTGTCTTTTGATTGGCATTTAGAATTATCACTTGCAGGCCCTTCGTCTCTTAAAGGGCACTCAGAACTAGTCTCATCTCTTGAATGACTTTTGGAATTACTTATTCCTGGAGTCTCATGAATAAATGAAGCAGTATTGTTTGTAAAAGATTGTCTTTGGCTTTTGCTGGATTCTTGAGGCTCTCCAGATTTAAAGTTCATAGGAATTTCTTCAATCTTGGCACCTTCATCGGATAAATCCATTCCGCTGAGGTATTGATTATTGGCTAAAGTGACCTCTCCAGGTTCAATATAAACCGGCATTAAAGATCCACTTAAGCCTGAAGATGTACCACTTACGCAGAATGCACCACTTGCAAGATTTGTTTCAATGGGTTTCACATAGCCTACCACTGACCTGCTTCCTGAATCGAGCAGATACTCTATTGTACGATCAAACAGTGCATCATCTGAACTCTCAAGATGGTGGTTTGAACTCCTGTTTTCCTCCCATGAAGTTTCCATTCCCTCCTGCTCCTCTAACTCCTCCACATCAACATCCTCCTCATCTCTCTTGTCCTTTTCCTTCTCTTCAAGTGTAGCATGTACATAACTGCTATCGCATGGATTTGGCACAACCCTGATGGTCATTTTTTCTGCCATAGATTGAGGCTCAAGCTCACTATGCACAGTGTGCTCCTTCCAATCAGTATTCAGCTTGTCCTGTAAAGCTGCAAGAGACTTTAATGGCAAAGAAGTAACATTGTTGTCAATGCATGATTTCAGTGTCTCCTTCTGAGCAATTTTTGATCTGTCAAGATCAATGTCAGGAAGATATTCACTGGAATTTCTCCCCTCTTGTAATGCTGCCAAAACATAGCTCTGAACAGCTGAATTTCTAGCAGAATCTGAAGCTGCAGTTACCGGGCAAACTTGGTGACATTCAGGTCTTGTAATGATTTTAGGATCAGTTATCATATCCTCTGCAAACTTCATCAAACTATCTGATTTTGTCCTTCTGTCATCAAGATGCTGCTCATAAGCTTCATTCAAATTTCCTCTGGATGTGGATGTAGTTTTTACAAGTCTTTTGTAGCTGGCTGATCTTCCTAAACTAGTTCCAGAATCCCTCCTTTCAGGGGCCTCATACTTCGTTTCCTCGATGTCTAGAAATAAAAAAACACTTCACATGAAATGAGGCAAAAAATTACTTAGTGTCTAACTTTGATTGTTAATTATTATAACATGTCTAACGTTATCTCCACTCCAGTGATCCCAAATCCCCGTCAGACATCTAAGTTATGACCATGACGTAACTGAGGGACGAAACATATATCAAAGGAGTTCTCAAATATCATTATATCACTTTTTGTCTTTTATTTGCGTATTCATTAAACTGCCAAATAAAGTAGATGTAAAGTTCAAAGGTCACTAGATGTAGTTTACAGACTTTCTTGTAGTCAATAAATGTGCTGATAAGTCAATTCAAAGGTGATTGGTTCTAGTTTACATATTGTTTTTTTGTTGAACAATAAATAGATCCGACTATGGATGTTTGTCATTATGTTTTCACAATTACTTAAACACTCTATAGCCACAAAACACAAAACAAAAGGGGTGTGAAAGCTTACTTCCTGGACTATTAAAGAAAAACCTTTCACTGGAACAACTGCCCTTGGAACTGTACTAGACATTAACTCAGTCCCTCAAAACAAAATGGTTTGTGTCACAGTGTCAGCACATGACACCTTTAGAATAAAAATATATGATGCTTAGGCCCAAACTAAGGAAAAAAGACAATAGCAACATCTACCAAATTTAATCAACCTCAAAGACTTATTTGGTGACCTAATCAAATGAAATGTCACCAGCCGATTTTATCAGAAATGCCCATTATTAATTAGGTGTTACATATTTTTGAGCTAGCTTGTTGTCAGTTAATAATACATTTTTAAAAACGGCAGTCTGGAAAAAAACATGGTTGTGTAAAATTGTTTTATGCTTGGTGATCTGGGTATTTACTGTAATTACTGTGTTCATGCATGCTTGTTCAGAGTATTTAGTGTAATTACTGTACTCCTGCATGCATGTTGAGTTCAGTATTTAGCGTAATTACTGTACTTATGCATGCTTGTTGAGTTCAATATTTAGTGTAATTACTGTACTCATGCATGCATGTCGAGTTCAGTATTTAGTGTAATTACTGTACCAATACATGCATGTTGAGTTCAGTATTTAGTGTAATTACTGTACTCATGCATGCATGTTGAGTTAAGTATTTAGTGTAATTACTGTGCTCATGCATGCATGTTGAGTGCAGTATTTAGTGTAATTACTGTATTTGTGCATGCTTGTTGTTCTGAGTATAACAGGATCTACAGCAGCACACACTGCTCTTGAAAGATTGATCCAAAGGTTCCACAATATGCTCTCCCTGAAATTTAATCTATATGAAGAAATATCAATTAATCACATAACAACCAGTTTCTTAGTGCAATAATGTCAGTGTTCAAAAGTCAAGTAAAAAATGATCTATGCCATGCTCTGGGACATCACATCAAGAAAAGTCACTGACTAAGACAAAGGCTTTAGAATTATGTTGGAAAAAAAAAGAATTCATTACACATAAAACTTTTAACAACTTTAGCTCACTCAAAATCACTTATCATTTCAAAACTTTAGTAGCAGAAGGATAGTACAAATTCATGGCCAAAGAGTCTAGAGTTAATGATACCACATTCTGATCAAGAACAATGTTAACTGACCCTAAAAATTGTGAATCAAAAGAGAGACAGAAATCATTTTACATTTAACAAATATGGCCCAAAAAATATATTTTGTACCTTTTAAGTGTACAATAGACAATGAATTAAGATGACAATTTGCACAGAATAGTATGATACAACCAAATATAATAAGAAGTCCATGACAGAAATATATGTAGGTTATGTCTGTTTTGACATAATCTGGTAACTGACATCAAATGTGGAGTGTGACAGTTTATAGTGATGTCTAGAACTGGGACATGATGCCGCAGACATGTAGCATGATGTCCCACCCAGTCACATTATCCTGACACCAGGCCAACCAGTCTAACACTAACCTCTTAATGCTGAGCGCCAAGCAAGGCAGCTGATATTATCACTTTTGTAAGTCTTTGGTATGACTCAGCCAGGGATTGAACCCATGACCTTCTGCATCCGAGGTGGATGCTCTAAAAACCAGGCCACCAGAGCGGTCAAAAGAAATTCTGTAGAATAAAGTCCTTTAGAGAGAAAAATTACTACCACACAAGTTACTCTAATTCAGTCTTTATTTCTGTATTTATATCCATTAATGGGTGGGGCTGAGAGCTTAATAACTTCTCTCGAAATAAGACTGGTAGTTCCAACCCTACCCAACAAATAAAAGCCATTGAGTAATTAATAATTGCATAGGTCATGTAGATGAAGATTTTAGTAGTATCCAGAAGTCATTGTAATCATTAATTGTCATGCATAAGTAAGTTCACACTATAGTGTCTCTGACATTGAAATGTTTGTCCGTTATCTAATTAAAGTTTATATCTGCAATTTTCTCTCTTTTAACATCCCAACCTTTTAATCTTTCTAAAACTTAAAAGAATCTATTATCATTGTCCACAATTAGAAGCTAGACTTTACGCTTTAAAAGTTGTAGGCTTTAAGTAAGCTTGCACTGACAGCCATGTGGTACAAACATAGATCATCCATTAATAATTACCTTGAATAGCCACTGCAGACAAAGTCTTGCAAGGAAAGCAGGCAGCATGAAGTTCAATCATTTAACTTGAACATTCATTGAAATGTACAATACATGATTAATTTGTTGAGGGTAGCCTATCACAATACACTGATCAGACTAGGATATATATAACAGTAACGAATCTATGTGGTATTAAAAAATAAAATACTCATCCCATATTATTATAGCATCAAATGTAGGTTACGGTGACCACTGGTAGTAACTGCAGTACCAACATAAATGCATCCATTTAACAAGCTTCATCTTTGAACATAAACCTCACCTATAACATTTACACATGTAAACAGGTAAGTTTAGCTTACTGCCTGTAAATGTTTACAAAATCAGTTACCATATAAACAAACATGCCTGCAGTACATCTGGTTATGGCCAGTGCACAGGTCCCGTTGCATATATACACATTGCAGATTAGTGATATTTTCATTTAGGACCAACCAGACATCGCAAAAAAAATCCTTTAGTGAGAACCTCATGACTATTCATTCAGATGGAGTAATGGTAATAAGATTTTCAAGATGACCACTGTGGTGTATATACACCACTCCCTCGATAACTCACGCCCTGATAACTCATGAACCCGCTTATAACAATACAACAAATATAACTCGTGAACCCGCTTATAACAATACAACAAATACTACCGCAATTCAGTTATCAAAACACGGTCGGCACTTAATTAGGTTCTTAGAAAAACGCTCCCATTTTTAAACCCGAAAATACCCCAAATATTTATCCCTGTTTGTTGAACTTGAACAAAATCGCGATCAAAATTGGTAATGGATACTTTGATGTATTGCTCATTTTATTGTTGAAAACGGTAGATAGGACCTGGAAATTTTTAATCAACACTATGAAATATCAAATTTAAAAACAGCCCATACAATTTTTTACATTTTCTTTCCAAATGACATTCCAAGTACCCCCCTCAATTAATGATATGTAAGAAAATTTTGATCAATGAAAATGTCGCAGAGTGGTGGCAGTACTTTAATAAATAAATACAAATTAAATAATATTTCATCAACCGAAATTTGTGTTCTAGTTCCATCTTGTAGTTCCTTTTAAGTATAATCGTCATAAATGCAATGTGTCCTCTTGTAATTAAACGTAAAATGTGTCAATCTACCGTAACAGCTATGTCCACGAGCGTTTCTCTAAGAACCTAATTAAGTGCCGACCATGTTTTGATAACTGAATTGCGGTAGTATTTGTTGTATTGTTGCACTGAATTAAAAGCTGGCCTTCTTTGTATTATCACATTAATTATGTCTTTTGAATTAAAAAGTAGGAGGTGGAATAAAAAAAAAGTTAAAAGGCACAAAAATCGGACTAACTTAAAATCTTGCGGCCTAGATCGTATGTCGGGTGAACTCACTTCATTTGATCAATTGAACACTGTAATAAACGTTATTGTGCATGTAAAAGAAACTACCTTAAATTTACCGACTCTTTCATAACTGTGATCAAAGATAACAAGGCAGCCAAGCGAAATAAATACTTCGTAAAATATTGAGCTTGATTTCACCAATATGGACCAATGCGGGCAAGCGAGGTCCAGAGAATTCTTGAACTGGCATTTAGAGATACCCTCAGGGATGATAAGAAATTTCATTATTACTTCCACTGAAATCATGACATTAACACGGTACTAACTGAACAATAAAAAATTGAGTTTCGATGTAGATGTGTCACGAAAAAATGTTGCATTAAAAAAAAAAAGGGAATCTTGTTTGGTTGGTCGTATCCACAGTTAGTCTAGTTCCCAAATTATGGACTACCGATTTGGCAAGATACTATTAAACACCACTATGGGAACCAGACTCATCAAGAAAACAAAAAGCAGTGATGTAATACACAGATTTTTCATGTACACGTGATGGTTGTTCAAACCAGTTGGAATGATCTTTCATACATTGGATATTTTGAGAGAAAAAATGTTATTTTAACAGAATAATGAACAACTTCATTAGAAAAAGTGTATTATGAAAAACTATTATCGATGTGATTGCAAAATGAGGATTCAGTCATTAAGTCATTAAATAGCCCAGTTCCCTAACGCCGGTCCCCCCCCCCCTTTACGGTTTCCTCAATGTCAAAGTGATTTTTTTCCAATTTGTGGAGGTCCCTCTGTTAACTCGTGCCTTGTTTATAGTGCGGTCTATGTTTGTGGACCCCATTGTGCGCGAGTTATTGAGGGAGAGGTGTACTGGATATCTGAGCAGCACATTTTCAATTAAGACCAACTCGACTTTGAGATGAATGTGTGTGTAAAGCTTCATGATAATTTTGCCATTAGTTTAGTGATAATAAACTTGTGCTAAAAGCAACAGACGATGGACCAAAGGCCACCCCAGTTGGACTAAAAACTAGCTGCAGAAATGCCCATTGCCAACCAGGGAAAGTAGGGACAAGAGGGTAAAAAATACATGATTCTACTGAACAATTCGGGACACTGACTGCAACAAAGAAAAATTCTACGTGGAGGCCAGAAGAATGACAAAATCATTTAAAAACATTACAAAACATGTCTATGTACAGTGATATAACACAGCTCTCGTATTCTTTCAATTGTTCTCCAAACTGTTTCTGCCACTTTTGAGTTAGCCAGAAGTACTTTTCCAATCTACTTTCATGGCAATCAGGGTGGGCTTACAATCACTCTCCAACATCTTACGGTCAAGGCACACATGAAAGGTTTACTGAAACACTGCCAGTTATAGTTCACAAACACCAATGTTGTACACATCTAATTAAAAATAAAACAAACACTGCAGTACATCAGCAAAAAACACAATAAAGCAAACAGAAGCATTCTGCATAATGGTCCCAAACTGATTACATGACTGTGAAGGACCGAAATGAACTGTTCTGATTAAAATAGCAAGTTTTATGCCAGAAACTGATCTTATGTTGCAAAATATCATAAAAGACCAGACAGGACCGAAAACTCTCTCAAGTTATTTAGCGGAAACTGATAATATGTAACATTTGCTTCTTTTTTTGTCTTTTCCCACATATTCTGGCCAGTCGTAATGGTGCCACTGATGACTTTATGAAAATCTCTCTTCATTTTGCCTTGTTCTCCACTCTCTTTGGGACACTGCAATATGTAACCAACTGCCCAAAAAGACTTAAAAGGCCTGAAAATAATCTTGTATGGCTTCAATTTCCACTCAATTTTATTTCGGTTTTTTTATATATGAAAAACTGTGATATTTGTCTACCGCAGTGTGAATCCTGAACAGGCTCATTAATTTGGGGCAAACTTTTTTTATGATGATGGGCATCTCTGTATTTGCACTAAAATAAACGTCTCATACTACATGCTGCAAGACAAAAAGAACAATAACTCTAACATAAATTAAGATCAATAACTCTAACATTAATTAAGTGAGCATAGTAATTTGCTGACGTGCATCCTCAGGTACATTAACCCTTTCATTACTATGGACAGGTTTTCCGGTCCAGGGGAAGTAAGTGCGTAAACACTGTGGACCGCTTTAATGGTGGATCAGTGTTCTTCTGTAATGTTATAGCACCCAACTATATCAATTTTGGGGTACCTCTAAAAACTTCCTTCTTGTAATGTAGACATGTTTGGATTATCTCATGAGTTTAGCTTGTATACAACTAGAAATATCAAACAAAGTAGGCACTTTTAACGAGTTTTCCGAATGGTGAAATGTGTATCCGAAATGGCAGAGTTTGAAAAAAGATCAGATGAGAGTGAAGTGTCAGATTTTGAATAATCAGGATTTTACCAATTTCGACCTAGCACAGTTGGATGAAAATGAGAGAAGACGTCTGGAGAGACAATGTCATGCACTTGTGGGTGACAGTGATGACAACAAAGAGGACTTTGAAGGTTTTGAATCGGATGAATTGTACGCAAAACCTAATTTTGTTTAGACGAAAGTTTTCTGAGAGAGTTGGACCCACCCAAGTGTTAGATGGCTCCTGGAAAGCTTTGCAATATTTTCAAATATTCTATTCAGATGAAGTTTTTGGAACATTGTCCGTCTAACGAATTTGAATGTGATGATCAAACATGCCAGATGTGATACAGGTGTGTGTGTGATTTGGACTTTTAACATAGCTTTAACAATTTTTCAGTCATATCGCTACAATGTCTGCAGTATGACAGTTTCTAGTGATATCTAGCATTGAGGCATCATGCCGCATGATGCCCCACCCAGTCACATTATCCTGACACCAGGCTGACCAATCCTAACACTAACCTCTTAATGCTGAGTGCCAAGTGAGGCAGCTGTTAGTACCATTTTTGTAAGTCTTTGGTATGACTTGGCCGGGGTTCAAACCCACAACCTCTCGCATCTGAAGCAGATGTTCTAACCACTAGGCCACCGAAGTGGTCGATACAGGTGTGAGGACAGATCTCATCTTGGATGAAATCAAAGCATTTTATGGAATTTAAATTATTATGGACACCATGAAATTTAACAGGGATGAATCATATTGGTCAGAAAGTGATAAGCACTGGCTTCTGGGATACAAAATTGGCCAAGTTATGTCCAGAGATCAATTTTTTCAGATCAGATGCTACCTGCACTTCAGTAATGACAGGTGTGTTGCAAATGACAAATTACACAAGGTAAGATATTTGTTAGACCGTTTAAGACATGCATTCCAGTCTGAATATGTCCCTCACAAACAAGTTATGGTTGATGAAGCAATGGTACCTTTTAAAGGGAGACTAAGCTTGAAACAATACCTGAAAGATAAGCTGGTTAAGTCTGGAATAAAGATATGGGTTGTGGCAGACCCTGTGACGTCACATTGTTATAATTTTGATGTTTATGTTGGAAAAATGCAGAAGTTGTGAATGGAAACCTTGGCCCGTCATCTAAGGTGGTAATTGCTCTTACCAAACCAACTGAAATGAAGGGATATAAGATATACACTGACAATTTCTATACAAGCCTTCACCTGGCTGATACCTGTACCAATGGAAAACATACCTGTGTGGAACAATAAGAACAAATCATAAAGATTATCCTAAAGCCTAGGTACAATCAAATGCTGCTGAAAGAAGAATGTGTTGAGGAACATCAGACTGGCTCATGAGTGGCCCATTCCTAGCATCCTACTGGAAAGACAATCGTATTGTCTACTATCTTTCATCATGTCACCAACCAGTAGCAGATCAAACTACAGAGTGATGGAATAAAGATGGAACAAGAACTCAGCTTCCTTGTACACATACAGTGACAGATTATGCTAAATACATGGGAGGTGTGGACAGGTTAGACCAGAGCACAAGATTAAATATAGAAAAGAAAACCATGAGATCGCATTTTGGATAGAGATAAAATTGAGAGAGTTTGTGCACTGTACAATGCCTTTGTCTTGAAGGGTACAGTCGTGGATCATAATTCACCCAGAAAAGGGCAAGAGACTTGTTGTCATTTTGCATGGACATGGCCCATGAGCTGATTGGAAATATTAAGAAAGAAGAACCTTCAAAAGACCAAGACAACTGAACATTGACGAAAAAAGACTGGATGAGAAAGCACACTGGACTGTGCCAAGTGGGAGTGCTGACAGACTGGATGAAGTCAGCAACAAGAAGCACAAAAACTACAATGCCATCCATCCAGGTGCATCTATGACAGATAATCCCATCAGGTCTCCAAAACTACATTAATGTGTGACAAATGCAAAGTTCCACTGTGTGTTAATGCCAGGAGCACCTGTTTTGTGGACTTTCATACAAAGGTGTATTACTGGTATTGAAGACTTGCCTGTGTAGTCTGCAGGTGACAACTGAATAAAGATTACATGTATAGACATTATAAATTATAGATTCTTCTATAAATTCAATTGTTATACTGGTGTTATTAGCTTTATACTACTTGAAGATAAAAGAAAAACAGCTCTGTGGAATTTATAGTTTTACTCACAATTAACTTTAACAAGAATCTGATAAGCTTCTACCTGTCAAATACCTGAAATAAAGACTTGTGTTGCTACTTTAATTATTAAGGAGTACATCTAGGGTCAAATGAATAAGTTTTGGGAGCTTTCTAGGTTTTGAAGAGGTAAAAAGAATTCCTTGTATTTTACCTGTTGTGTTACCTGTTTGCACATGTATTTTAACAACTGTAATAGATATGCACATTTGAGTCATACAACTTAATTTTTAACCTTGATTTTGACACCTAATCCAGCCACATATCTTTAAAATTGGCAGTTGTTATTTCAAAATCCACAAGTCATTTTACTTTACAACTCCAAAGTTACTTAGTCTTGAGGACTCTATGTCTACAAATTTACTTAGTGATGGAAGGGTTAAGAAGAAATACAGTATCAATCATTTCCCAATATGCACACATTCATGTGATGACAATAATATTGACCCCATATCATTGTAATCCACCAAAAACCTACAAGACTAGTTACACTAACACCAATGTGTTTTACACTGTCCTAAGCTGAAAGGCAAAAATGGTAGAAATTCAAATAAAATTATAAAAGCATAGTAAGCATATCTCCTGATAGTGACCAAATTTCAACACAATCCATCAAAAACTATGGGATAAGTTGTGGTTAAAGACTCTATCATTCTGCATTAAGATACATGACTAAAGCAAAGTGATTTGTAAATGTGCACATCTTTATGTGATAAACACATAATTTACCAAGTTTGATCGTAATCCATCAAAGACTGCAGGATGGAAGGACACAGATGGACAGACAGACACATGGATTACGATACAACCCTGCCTCCATGCAGGGCATGTAATAATCTCTAGGATGGTGAGTGAATACATACATGCTGCCAAGTTCAAAGTAATCCTATGTTTATTGCCATTATGAATATGACAATCCAGTGAAATTATAATATTAAATTAAAATTTATCACAGTTCAAAGAAAGAAGAAAACTTAAACATGATGTTACCTCACTGAGAGCAAATATGAACTGTAATCTGAAAGTTGATTATCAAATGTTAAATTTTTTCCCAGGCAAATTAAAATAAATAATAGTGGTATTCACTGCAGAAGAAAACAGCAATTAAGGAGATTATCAATATTATTATTATTGTCATTATTATTATTACCATCTCCATTGCAACTGGACTCCACACTTCCCCCTGTGCCACTATCAGCATCTAAGCCACCATTCTTATTGTTTATCTGTTAAAATTAATGGGAGAAAAAAATGAAATATGTTCATAATATAGTATCAAACAAAACTAGTAAATAAAATTATAATTGATAACAGTAAATAAAATTATAATTGATAACAGATAACATAGTAAACAAAAACAAAACTGCAACAAGACAGCAAAGCTCACTTGTACATATGATTTCAGAAAAGAAGTTTTGTATTCATCTATACTCAACATGATCAATACGGTCTGATGAAGACATACCAAGTGGCTGATGTTGGTCACATCTTTTTTCATCTTTTTTGACATTGTGATTCTGTACTTCTATACTTCTAAGAAAATATCCTCAAATCTGGTTTGATAATTGCACAAGCAAAGGGGACCAATAAACTCACAAAAATATGGGTGTACATGACTGCCAAGAATAAACTGTATGTCACTTTGACCTTTGATAGCATGTGAAGTACTAGGCTCCTATGTATTAATTTATATTATTCTACAGTAATAGTGAATAAAAAGCAGAGTGAAATGCAAAGGTTAATGCAGATCACTGGAGCATAAAATATACATCACAGTGAACTAGTTCTGACTAAATCAATCATGATGTATCTACTTAATACCTAGTTACATGACTGCAGTTAACAGTTTCTGAGGAACTGAGCTGAGCACAAAAGTTTCTGCACCTCTGTGCCATGAGAAATATAGGTTACAGTGTTCTAGTTTGACTTCCGAGTATGGTACTCTTGATGATGCATCTACATGCAATGTAACATGACTCTGCAGGCAAATGTCTGAAAAACTAAGCTAAACACAAAGTTTAGTTCAGGTTACTGTGGTGGGGTATATAGGTCACTGTGACCAAATTCTAATGAAGTAAGTAGTACTCTTTGTGAAGCACCTTTATCTCAAGTTAGGCAATAGCAAAAAAGAAACCAAGTTAAACACAAATCTAACAAAGACAAATCTAAGCTAAATGCAAGGGTGAAAAAAATTTCTGTGACAGCTGTTGTACTATCATGCAACATTTACCTACCATATCATGTGACTCTACTAGCAATAGTATCTGAGAATAACAGAACCTAAGTTGTGATTTGTACAGAGACAAGAAAATCCTAGTCATGGGGTTACATTATTTGGCTGTCCACTCTGCTATTTCCTTTACTGGGTGCAAACCCCAACATAGATTATTTTTCTCCCCTAATTTTTTCCATTCCCATAAAAATAACCCTGCACTTTTGCAATATTGTTAGCATATTCAATACATACAGTATTCATCATGTGCTATTATTTCCTCACATGTTTATATGTATCATCTGATCTTATGTTTCATAAAAATCTAAATAATGATCTCAACAGAATCCAGCTACATCTTCTGCTTTAAAAAGACCAAACCAAAACAAAACAAATAACTGTAATTGGTGCATGTTGTAAACAATGGACCATGATTATCTCAAGCCAAGTGCGATTGTTTTGTAAAAATGGCACATTAATATGAATAAGGGAGCTGTGGCATGACCTGTTGACCCAAAGTACACAAGTTCTATGCATGAAAAACTATGAACAAAAAAACACTGATAGTATTGTTGTACCATCACATTTAACTGATGGATGTAATATGAAAATAACAAAAAGTAATTGATATTTCTTATAAGGCTAACTTTTAACTTTATCAGTTCAAATTTGTAGAAGTTCTATGGTAGCCAATGATAGCAAATTTTTAAGTAAATTACGTTTCTCTGAGAATACTTACACAATCACATTACATAAGGGACATTAGCTTGCTACCTCGCGAATCCAGCCCTACTAAAATGACGAAAATCAACCTTTTGTTTATTTTGATAGACAAAGGGCAATAACTGTTTCCCATTACCTCTCACTGGCACTGCCAAGTGTTGTTAGTTGTTAGCTGAGCGAGATATTAATGAGGATGCTCACATGGCAGGGTGGTTGGGAGGGTTTTTAAGTAATGTGACTGAGTAAGTATTCTCAGAGAAACATAATTTACATAAAAATTTGCTTTCTCCTTCGAATATGTTCCCCAATCACATTATGTAAGGAGAATAATAGGAAGCTGGGATGCTAAGCATCCGACCCCTACCTCAGGTATTATTTTAAGGAAGAATAGCTGGATTCCCCATGTGAACGATAACCCGTTCTCCTAATTACATAAGTAACACAGCCTGGGGTCACTTGACCTGTGACCCTAACATATGGTTGAAACGATGAATAGCGAAATCTTCTTTCCTAAAAAATTTCATCTGTGAATCCAGCAAAGCCAACAGGCTGTGATGATTCATCTAGTTGGGTCTGGTGGCCATCTGTGCTGCTGCCACTGGACCTACCAGAGTCAATATTTGCCTGTGCAATGCTAAATCTCTGAGATCAAGGCTCAGGAAGGTTTACTCCACATGCCAGCTAACAGCTTCTTTTATATCTTGAATCAAAATACTGCATTCAAATGCTAGGCTCAAAGATGTTTCAAAGCTTCTGAGCAGTAAATTTCATGAGGCGACTCTCATCTGGTGAGACATCAGAGTACACCGAGCATGCAATCCACTTCAGCCATGAAGCATGGGCCTGAGGTGTGATATCTTGTCTTCTGGCCCACACCAGAAGGAAGAGGCATTTGCGTGTGCCACAACTTGTCTCTCTGCATTTCAAGTAGTGCTTGAGAGCACAAACAGGATCTTGCATGACTGCCTTTCTCAACATGTCTATGGAAGAGGGCGAGCGAGTAATCACTTTTGGATTATACCACAGATGGTAACCTTTTGGGGCTACAAAGCCTGGTTGTGACAAAAGAACCACCGAACCCTCCAATCTGAAATGAAGAGAGTTCAGGTTGACATAAAGGGCATGCAGCTCACTTACCCTGCATGCCGAAGCTAAAGCTCTCAAGAAACATAACTTGTATGATAGTGACTTTAGGGAAGTGTGGGCTAGAGGTTCGAATGGATTTGAATCGAGCCAAGCTAAAACTAAAAGTTCCAATAGGTCTATATCATGTTCAAATCATGTCTGAAATGATGCCAGAATGTGTCCAGTATCATGGGGCAGTAGCCTTTGACAGCAATTGGGGCCAACTTTTCTCCTCAAAGTCAGCCAGTTGAGGGATTGAGGCACACAGAGGGACAATGTTGTTGGTATGGCACCACTCCCTAAAAACATGCCACTTTCCCTTGTAAGCCTTCAGAGTGGAGGGTCTTCTTGCTCTTCAGATTCTCTCCACAATCAAAGGTTTTAATTGTTTGTCTCACAAGATTGTCCTGATAAGAGCTGAACACACAGAAAAAGAGGATGGCCCAGGCAGGGAAGGACCAACGTGACCGTGGTTGTTAGAGATGATTTGGGTTTGCTGGAATCTTCCTGGGCAAATCTCTCACTAGAATGAGTAGACTAGGACTTGTCCCATTTGAGGGGGCTATCAGAATTTTGCCATTCTAACCTTGTAACTTCTGGATTATTTCAGGTAACAGCACAGTGGGATGGGAGCCAAATGCTTACAACCCCTCCCTAATGATTGACAGTGTATCCATGTGAAGGACTTGACCTCTTCTGGATAGATTGTCAGCCAAGACACTGATTCTGCCAGGAATGTTTCTGATTTGTATGTTGATAAGGAGATTGTCGCACCAACCATGAAGCTGCCAAATCAGAACACACAGGTCTTGTGATCTGGTGCCTCCCTGTTGGTGGAGATTGGGCACCATCACAGGGTTGTCAGACCTAATGAGGATCATTTTGCCTCATAGCTGATCTTTTCATAATAAGTGAAAGGCACTGATGACAGCCTTTATTTCTATGATGTTGATGCGCACAAGCAGTTTCCCCAGGCTCCCATGTGTCACTGATGGAAGTGAAGGTCAGCAACAGGTAGGCATCCCAACTGTGTGCACTGGCATCCGTACCTACTGTTATTTCTGCTTGGGGCCTCTCGAGCGGGATTCCCAGATGCAAACTGTACACCAATTAATACACTGAAATTATAACGTATGAAAATGTAAAATTATTCAACAGTGCTCGCTATATAACATTACTATTTTATGTAAGCACCAAAAATATAAAACATCATGAATGGATTTTCGGGAGGTATACTGGTATGGTGCTACATGTACCAAAGAAAAATTTAAACAGAAGAAGACCCATTATACGGACAGTCATCTGGTAGTGTCATGGAGACATAGGTGTGAAGGCAAATGTTTCAGAAACATAAATTCCCATTGATACTATATATCAAAATTTGTTTGGTCTTTCTATGGGTGCTGGATTCTGAGTCATTCTAAGGGTGCTGGATTCTGCAAGTAGCAAAGTTAATTCCTAACATTAATGTGACTGGGTAATGTATTTGATGGATAAAATGGGACTTCTGCCTCACCCACTTCTGACAGGCTACATTCAAGAACCACCTTCCTTTTGTCATCTACATATCCTCATGAAGTAAGATTTTCATCCCTTGATAACAAAACTGAAGTTACAATGAGAACCAAATGAGACAGATGGGCAATACATGGACTTAACAGATCACAATGTAGATTTGAATACTACACATGTTGTTATTTTTGTTGTGATGGGGTTTAACGCCATTTTTCAGCACAAGATAGGCTATACACAGCTGCCAGTATCAATGGTGGAGGAAGAACCCGGGAATACCCCAGAAAGAACCACCGACCAACGAGAAGTGACTGGCAAGCTTTCTCATGTTCCCACATTGGCTGAGCCCAAGACTCAAATACATGCAGGAGGTGAGATGGCAGTAATCCGTATCGGTGAGCGCTTTCGACCACTTGGGGCCCCTACAACACATGCAATAATATATATATAAAATATTTACTTTAAATTCTTTTTATAAAAGATGTACAAGTGAATGGATACCTCACTAGCCTTTGCTCCCGTTTTTTTCAGATCATTCACTTCAATGTAAATTTCATCTAACCCTGCATGCACCTGTGAATAAACATTTACATTTATTTGTTACTTATCTTTCTATATCTATCTCTATTCAAATATCTATCTATCTTTGATAGCTGAGATGATATAGCAATACATAAATCCTATCCATCCATTAGATTCAGTTTAGGACTATGCTTGATGGAGTAAATGGCCAAAAAAGATTTGCGAGAAATGTGTTCATGAACACAGATGTCCCTTCACCTGAAATGCCCTAAACACAAAAGCTTACAAAGGTGTGACAGACAGACAGGCCAACCAACCACATGCCCCAACAGGTACTGTGATGGGACATAAGCATAACTGCCATATTTCCAGAGAGTGTTGGGGTCTTTTCTGACTCAAAAAGTGTATTTTGTGGTCCCAATTGGGGGGTGGGGGGTCAGTTTACATGATCACCAGGCCGACCAGTCCTAACACTAACCTCTTAATGCTGAGCACCTAGCAAGGCAGCTGTTAGTATCATTTGTACAAGTCTTTGTTATGACTCTGCCAGGGTTTGAACCCGCCACCTTCCGCATCCCAGGTAGATGCTCTAACCACTAGGCCACTGCAGCAGTGGGTGAAAATGGTATACTTAGCAATCTCAATTATCAACACCATACACACATGTGCAAACAGTCACATAATCACAACCACACTGACATTAAATACAATCAAACAAACAAGCTTCTATCTTTAAAATCCATTGAATGCAAAAACTAGGCCTGAATAGAATCTATTTTTGCTACTCTCATTACTTCCAACAGGGAGTTTGAAGGTAATGCTAGTGTCATTTGTGTTCATTTCTGTACTCATAAAAGACTTGTTTGTTCTGTTGTTCAAACTTTCCAGCTAGATTCTCTGCATGAATCCTGGTTGAAACCTAACTGAACTTGATGACCATAACTTTTCAGAACTGTTTCTGATGCAATCTTACAACAAAATATGCTTGTCTCTATAGAAAATTAATATACATCACTTCTGGGTCTGACCAAACCACTGGGTGATGGGGGGGGGGGGAGGGGGAGAACACAATATTTTTAAGTTTAATGGGATCTTTATAAAGTCCAACTCCATTGACCAGGAGTTCTGAAAATTAATTTTGCTGTGCTCTGCTTGCCTTACTGATAGCTTATCACTTCCTGAATCACAGGAAAATTTTTTAGAGATTTGGCCTTCAAATCACACCTGAACTGATGATTGAAATAATCATGATTTGCATTTCATATATGGAGAAAATCTGACTTACAAAAACCTTTCCGTGCTGTTCACCAACTTGCCAGTAATCTTTAATACAAATGGCTTAAACATTTTCCTTCATGGCAATCAAGTAAAATAACTTTTATTCTTTAACATGCATCTCCCTGATTTACCTCTAAACTTAAAATGAACAGGGTTGTTCCACTTCATGAACTTTACCTGTGCAAATTAGTATAATGGGCACCCGAATAAGTTTTCCAGGACTTAATACTTCACCCTTAATAATTTTGGTTGAGCACTTCTATAAGGCCCAATTAATACCTGTGGGGCAATTTCGGTTGAGCACATCTACAATGCCCAATGAACACCCGAGAGACAATTTGGCTGAGCACTTCTACAAGGCCCAATTAACACCCATGGGACAACTTTGGTTGAGCACTTCCAAGAAGCCCAGTTAACACCAGTGGGACAATTTTGGTTGAGCACTTCTACAAGGCCCAATTAACACATGTGGGGCAATTTTGGTTGAGCACTTCCAAGAAGCCCAGTTAACACCAGTGGGACAATTTTGGTTGAGCACTTCTACAAGGCCCAATTAACACATGTGGGGCAATTTTGGTTGAGAACTTCCACAAGGCCCAGTTAACACCTGAAATATATCTAGAGCTAACAGAACACTAAAATTTGCAAGGACTGACAGGATTATAACCCACTCAATATGAATTTTTTTATACAAATGCTCCAAAATGACTTAAGTGCAAAAAATGATGGCAATTATCCATGAGATTCTAACGTGTGTACTTTGTATAGCATATAAGGAAAAAAGGAGGTGCATTCTGCATGGACCTATGATGTCAGACTGGGTAATGTTCTTTCTGTTATAGGTTTCTGGAATATTCCACCTGATGGGAGGATAGAATTATGAAAATGGACGATGGGACTTGCATCCGTGAGATGTAAGCAAGACAATAATGACAGCAATGTATTACTACTACTAAAACAAACCTGAACTAAAGTCAGTGGAGCATGAACTATGGGTTACAGTGACCTACTTGTGTGATGAGGTTGTAGCATTCATCCCTTCACCAAGGTTCATCATTCCAGATAAAATAGTATTTATTCAGTATACCAAAAAAATCTGAGTTAAAGGCAAGCACTTAACCAAGAATGTGGGACTAATTTATATATGCACAAAGTTAGCCCCTCCCCACTCAGCCCCCTCCACAGGTGGCAGGTGCTATGAAATCCAATACAACTGCTGTTTAGGACTTGTGAAGACAGAATGGTGGAGATTTAGTAATGCTGCACACGTTTATCCTTTAATATGTGCGACCAGTGAAGCTCTCATATAAAAAATACAGAATTTATGCCTATTCTAAAAAATCAGCATGGTGAGATATTCTAGCAAGTTAATAAAAAAAAATGTTTACCAACCTCTTCTTTTTTGAAGTGATGCACATCCTAAAAGAAAGAAACAAAACAGTTAACTTAATGTTAAAGTTAAAATGTAGGTCAATAATGGAATAAGATCTTCACAGTAAGATCATTGTTTATGGTGGTTTCAAAATTCATTACAATATCATGTTTTTGCTACCACATGATGAAATATATCCAGTATTAATGTGGTAAAATAAAATAAGCTCTATTTTTGTTATCTGATGTGTCCAATGACTTAGAGACATGCCCAAGCACAACTTTTAAAGTATAATGCAAAATAAAGAAAAATATATATATATATATATATATATATATATATATATATATATATATATATATATATATATATATAGGATGAAACAGTAAAAGAACTCAATCCTCTGTCTACTCACTGGAACAATGATAGATGGACGTTTCACACATCTTCTCAAACGTTTCAAACTGCAAATAAATATGAATTACATTAGAACTATGTTATGACACCATCTCTTTGATTTCAGCTATTATTCTCCTCTACTGCCACCATTATACTTGAGCTGTCACCCCATCCAAAAGGTGATATTATTTAGAACTTGATTTCTAATTTATCACAAACAATACATACAATATGTTGGGGTAGGGTGGACAAGCTGACCATGATCTTGACATTTTCCTTTTCGAAATCAACCAAGTTTTTCTTCTTCTTTTTAATCAATACCACATCTTAAGCTTGGTGCAATAGAACTGAAATTTATTATTAAGCAATGTGTTTTTTTCTCTTGGTTCATGGTGACCTTTTTCCAGTCAGTCCAGAGCATCACATCATGGGACTTCATTCTATTTGCAAATTCTGTTGCTCAAGGAATTAAAGTGGAAACTGATTAAATTACTGTTTAGAATAAGGCTAGTACAGCCTATATATACCAAATACACTCACACATAAGACCAGTCCAAGTGTAAACTGCACAGAACAAGATTGACCATAGCATAATGCACTGGCAGATCTGGGTCTGTGCATTTTGTTCAGAGTAATCAGAAGAACAAACAACAAAGACCCTGATCGGAAGGTACATTATAAAAATGGCAGATCAGAATCGATACTATTTGCAGTTGGACTCGACTTATAGGCAAGTATCTATGGTAACTTAACATGATGTCTATTAGCACAAATAGGTTATTTAGTGATGAGGTCAATGAAGTGCCTTGCCAAAGGACACACCACAGGAGCCAACCCGGGCTGATCTGATGGTAAACCCTTTAGTTCACATGCCTGACATGCTAACAAAGCAATCACAACTCGTGCCTTTATTACTCACCTTCTGCAAAATGCAGGAGAGTGAACAAGTATTATTCTACTTCCCCTGCCCCATATGTGGCTCTAAGTGATATTGCACTACAATATCTACAGGACATAATGAATCATATTCAATCTAATCATGCATTACATTGAAGCTGGAAATCTCTATCCAAACCTAACATACAACAGTGTTGGAACACTGACTTGTCTGGAACAGCGTGCCTTTCAAAGTGAAACCATCAAATTTTCTAAAACAACATGATGCATAATCCCTATTCTGTGTAATATATGCATGTTTTAATCAGTGAGTAACTATGATGCATAATAAAAATTACCCTATTCAGTGTAATATATGCATGTTTTAATCAGTGAATAACTATGATACATAATAAGAATTACCCTATTCAGTGTAATATATACATGTTTTAATCAGTGAATAACTATGATGCATAATAAGAATTACCCTATTCAGTGTAATATATACATGTTTTAATCAGTGAATAACTATGATGCATAATAAGAATTACCCTATTCAGTGTAATACCTGCACGTTTTAATCAGTGAATAACTATGATGCATAAGAATTACCCTATTCAGTGTAATACCTGCATGTTTTAATCAGTGAATAACTATGATGCATAATAAAAATTACCCTATTCAGTGTAATACCTGCACATGTTTTAATCAGTGAATAACTATGATGCATAATAAGAATTACCCTATTCAGTGTAATATATACATGTTTTAATCAGTGAATAACTATGATGCATAATAAGAATTACCCTATTCAGTGTAATACCTGCATGTTTTAATCAGTGAATAACTATGATGCATAATAAAAATTACCCTATTCAATGTAATACCTGCACATGTTTTAATCAGTGAATAACTATGATGCATAATAAGAATTACCCTATTCAGTGTAATATATGCATGTTTTAATCAGTGAATAACTATGATGCATAATAAGAATTACCCTATTCAGTGTAATACCTGCACATGTTTTAATCAGTGAATAACTATGATGCATAGTAAGAATTACCTTTTTCAGTGTAATATATGCATGTTTTAATCAGTGAATAACCCCCATTTTGGATCAAACTCAATTATAAGTTGCCTATGAAAATCTGTTTCATCCAATGCATGTTTGGTGCTTGGCTGTCTATGACAGTTGAATATTATTTAACCTGGACTAAGCAATAATTGTACATAGAATACAATGAAGACAAAAACAAAGACTTAATTACCATATTGTTGATGGTTCAATAATAATTATATTAACAATTTTTAGCTGATATCTTTCAAACACCATCTAAGATCAAAGTGCAGTGATATGAACATTCATTCACAAATTAAAACCTGAAAATGTCATGCATATAAAGATGCAGTGATAGAATACTTTTACTATAAGAATACAACAAATCTTGCCCAATTATTAAATCAAACTCTTGTCTATTTCAGCAGCCATGCCACAATCTGGTTATATCAGAAATTGATATTAAAACAAAGAATGCAACTGCAGCATTTTATTGCATCTGTGTGGTTTGTTCAGGTATACATAAGCAGAAAAAACATATTACACAGAAATTATTTTGCTTTTGTACATCATGATGACTTTGATCTTTGATAAACTTCTTTTATCCCAAAAAGCAACCTATTTTGGTGAAGGTATGTAAAGCAGAATTCATAATTGCAAGGAAACCAAATTTTAAATGGACATATATTGAATGGAAAGACAAATGGTCAAACATATAGAGGGACAAATATCTAATAATCTGCAGCAAAAATAAAGAGGTTGTGGGACTGGTGGCAAGATGGTGGTGTAATCTCAGCATACACCTTCTGGTGAAACAAGCTTCAAGAAGGTGTAATAATATCCATAATAACTTCTACAAGAACAAGTTCTTAAAAGTAAGACTGTCTGTCAGTTTAAAGGGAGAGAAAAAAATCTCAATAAAATTTATCAAGATAACAACAAAAAATGCAGTAAAAAATGTGTAACTGTCTCAATAGGCAAGAAAGACCATCTGTATCTACAGGAATCGACAAAGATACGAAAAAAATAGCATGAGCAATAAAGATACCAATAGTTTTCATGGTATATTTACTATCATTCACCCCAAAAATTGTAATATTATTTTATTATTTAGAAAATACTAAGCAGTTGATGCTGAATATGTAAAGAAATGATAACCTTCAAATTAGTTTTGATTATCAAACAAACTTTGGATAGAATATCCCTGTATCTCAAGTTATGATGTACAAAATAGTAATTGACACTTACATGCCCACTAGGGGTGCAATGATAAGCCCAAAACTGTATTGCAATATACCAAACCCATATTTTAAAATTTCCACACTGCACATTTTGCTTTTTTTTTGTTGGGAATAATTTCAAAATCCATTTTTAGAAAGAATTGTTTTCTTCTGAAAATTAAAATTCAGGTCCACAAGCCTGTAAACTAACTTGAAAAATGAGTCAACACTGACTGCTATTATGAGACAAGAAAGGGAAGTTAATGCGATATAATTTCTTTTAGATGACTGACCATGTATTTCACACAGAAAACATCAGATGCAGCAGCTGTTTGTTTAAATGTTTTGCTCTCTTTTCATTCTTTAAAGCTAAATTATAAAACATAACAGCAGATATTACATGCTTTGTTGTATGTACGTCCTGGGCATGGAAACAAAAATAAATTACTTTAGAGGAATTTATATATTTATGAACTTGAACTCTTGTGCATATCTGAGGCCAAGTGAAGTTTATGAATTATTTTTTATAATTGGAAAAATATCCCATGGTCTTGACTTTCCACCCCAACCCCCAATTAAACTTTGCCTGAATAATCATATGGTGCATCTTGTTTTACATTTTCTTGCAATCTTGTGTGATTAGATAAGAGCAAAACCATATTGCATTATGAATTGCCAGAACAACAGACCACAATATTCTGGTATACCAGTTTATCAATGCACCCCTAATGCCCACCCCCATCTTTAACAATCCTCTATGTAGGCTCTTGATGGGTATAGAGAGGTCAACTGCTTTCTGTTTGAGTGACTAAACATTTATTAGCCCGAAATTAAATATTTGGATTCAAATGGATCTAGCAGTTTATCTGCATAAATTATTGGACTAAATTACTACCATGGATACAACTGTATCGACTGGTAACTGGCGAGTACATATACTCTAACTACTTACACTTAAGTGGACAATTTTGCATAGATTATTAGGTACGTACCAATCAATGATTTCTCTGCCAAAAATAAAAATAAATATTAAATATGTTGTAACTGTTGTAAGTAATTCTTGATTAATATACAAATTTACAACTCTGTAGTTTGCGCACCCCACATCCACCATTTTGTATAGCAGTATTTTTTTCAATTAATTGACTCATCTACTTGTAGCACAATGGCATTCTGTGTACCCTAATCATCATGCTGTAATGGGGTTTCACTGTCAAAAGCTTGGTTTATACAAGTTTACTTTACATGCTATGACTGCAATACTTACCAGACATATGACAAACCAAAGATAATTCCAGCAGAACACACTGTCCCTACTGTTATAATGATGGTATATATGCGACTGCTTTCACTTTTTGAAACATCTAGAAATGGAAAAAGTATATATTAGTAAAATGAACACCATCATGAAACAAATAAAAATACACCAGCAAAGCAGTAATTTATAAAGAATTTTTACAAATGAGGGTAGGATTTGGAGTCACCTGGCATTGTCACGAGGAACAGATCTTCAGTTTTTAATGGGGATTTCTTATTGTTTCAACAAATGTGTGTGATAAATAGCTTTTAAGAAATAAAGACAAATAAATGACAACTGTTTATTCCCATCAACAGAACTGCAGGAGTAATCACATTTCTTGACAATGGGACAATGAAAGTTGAATTAGAACTGTACCTAAAACAGAGACATAACTACTAAATAATGAAAACATCACTATATGCAATGGTAAAATGATTTTAGGAAATGAATTGCAAATGGTTTATTATATACCTGCTCTGTATTTATTAGTCCTCTGCATTGGCAAAAGTTTAAAATTTTTAACTACAGATCTTAGAGAACCAGAGTTATTGTATAGATATGGATTAGACCACTCGGCCACTCGGGGCCCCCGGAATTGGTAACAGATGGATGATAAGGAGAATATTATACCATAATTGGCTCCACATTGTGGCAGGCATATAATAAACTGATAATGAAGTGTTTTCTCATAAATACAAATCCCCATACCAACAGTAGAACATTTGGTTGGTTGTTTTGTTGGTTTTAGTGGCATTGTAACATACTGTCGGGTGTATCATGCAAAGGAAAGTGACTTTACCAAATACATGTCAAAGCAGCTCACATAGACTGGCCCGAGTGCCCAGTGCCTGCTGCCTCAACCCATTGCATTGCACCTGGTGGTCAGTCAGGTGACACAAATCATTGCAACGAGTCCCTATCCAACAATCCTGACACTAGCCAAGCGAGTAGAAGACTACGCTTTTTATTATGCTGGGAAGGAGGGACTTGCTTAGAATGCTGCAAACTTCTTTCTGTGTAGATCCTTCTTAGGATATGTGTGCTTCTGACTTCCCTGAACTGCAAGATACCCCTGATCTATCTCAGGATCAGCTTGCTGGCAATTTCCTTACACCAGGAAGTGACACTGATCCCTCTTAGGATTGGCATGTTTGTGACTTCTCAATTTGGAAACTTTAAAGGTCTCTCCCTAATAAAAAATTAGCTTGAGCAGTTGTACAGAAATAAAGATAGTGACCATTGGAAACACTGTTATAAAACTAGCATCAGAAGACGATGTCAATTTCAGCATGGGAAAGGTGCGTTTCTAACATGAAATCATTTGACTTTGCCCATTCTAGTTTATAGCTCAAAAAATGTTTCTGTCATTAACAGCAGAAGCTTGGTGATTGTTTCTAATTTATCTGACCTCAGTGTATTGTTGAAATGAATAACAATGAGGAGAATTGGCAAATCTTAAATGCTCAACTAATTAAGGCATTCTCCATGGTTGAATCCACGTGTCCTTTTATTTGATTATTTTTGCTAAGAAAATATAAAAACAAAATTTTTATCATAACAAAAAAATATAAATATAATGTAATCAGCCATATGGAAATAATACATCCATAACATAGTTGTAATACAGATATAAGACATTTAATTATTTCAGTCCAGTTTCCTTTTTGTGGCTATCGGAGCATTAGTCTATTGAGACAAAAAATAAAATAAAAATAAAACATGCAAACCATTTCTTTCAATAGCATTTTGCTGATTTCTGTATTTGGTATACTGCTTGGCAGCTACAAAGGATGCAGTGAAAGACATTGGATTGATTCCTCATTTCTTTCAATTCATCAATCAATTAATAAAATGACAGCTGTCAAGCTGACATGTAAAATTTACATTTCTCTAACTTGGTTTTACAGAAATAAAAGACCTATCAGTAGCAGTAATACTAAAATTGGCCTCTAAATTTATCTCAGATTGGTTTAGTGCTTTCTACTGCTTTTTAAGGAATCATCTACTTAACATGAAACAAAAACTTCAGAAAGTACTTATGGACCTATTTCGAGTACAACTGGTGCAATGAATCTTATTTTTACAAATTTCTCAATAATATGTTATCAGAATGTACAGATGCATTAATTTCCTTATTTCTACTGCAGTTCACACAATCTGCTTTGTTATGTATCATATGAAAATCAGTATTATTTCATTCTGCAGTGAAAAGAACGATAACGAACGATATATGTGAAGCAATTTACAAAAAATCGCATTCATATTTGACTGATGTGAAACAATACTGCACAAGTTCCAAGCATGGCCAGATCAGGTCAAGTGTTGAGGGGGCTTGGCCAAAAGTTCAAAAGGGCCCCAAAACAAAAGTTCAAAAGGGCCCCAAAACAAAAGTTCAAAAGGACCCCAAAACAAAAGTCTATGTCTCTGTTTACTCAAAGTATGCATACTAACCAATAAACATGGACCAGAATAAACCGATAGTCAAATTTCAAGTGACTGAAGGGGGCTAGTAGGGGCCCTGACGAGTTCTCAGTAATATCATGTACTATTCTTCTGACATCCAATCAAAGGATTACGGAGGTGTGATTTAAACTTGAGATTTGTATTATAATAAGGAACCATACCAATTGTTTTCTTATTTGAAATAAATGTATCTTGTTATGAATGTAATAACAAAAATATATCCCAGTCAGAAAGAACAATCAAACCCCATAAATTAAATGGCCAGTCCCATGCAGTACACATGTAGTTAAAACTGAACAAGTATGTATATTCAAACTCGTGACTGGGTCATTATGTGATTTATAAATTCAAAATTTGCTAAATTTTGTTGTTTTTTTGTTGTCTTTCTTTGAAAACAAAAGTTGCTGTCAACTGGAATTTAAATGTCTAAAAAACAGAGTGCATACATTGGTTCAGATTTCTTAAAATAAAGAAAAAGTGTAAACATATTGCAAAAAAAGGTGATCAACCTAAATGAACAGAATAGACAAAACATTTTTATTTTAGTTTTTTTATAAGAAAATTAAGATCACTTGATTCTCAAAACAGTATTTGATTGTAAATCGTGCATGACATTTCTGTCTTTCCATGGATGGTCATCATCCATCAATTATTCAAATTTCAATCAGCAAAACTTCCATGGTTACAGACTGCACCATACTTAGAGCTACATGTATTACATGAACTCGCCAAGTCATTTGCATTAGAAATGCACATATTCCAAGCTGAAATTGACATCATAAGGGGATAATATTCTATATCTGTGCTTATACTGGTCACTGCCTTTCTGCTGAAGATCCGCTGAAGCCAAATCTTTATTAGGGAGAGGCCATATTTGCATACCAGGGCCCAGCAACGTGGAATGAATTGCCCACTGAACTTAAACACAAAGACACAGTGATCACATTCAAGAGGGCTCTCAAAACTCACTTATTTCGACTGCAAGAACAAACTTAAAGACCTAATGTTTCCTACCTGAAATATTCTCAGCATTCTTTTTATTTTTAATGTTTTTCTAATTTCATGGTGTTTGTTTTTGTAATAATATTATTACATGTTTTTTTATCTTATAGATGTTGTCTGATGTTGTAAAGCTCTTAGAGCTTCTAAAGATTAGGCGCTATACAAAGTCCTCATTATTATTATTATTATTATATAAATTTCTAATGGGGGGGTATTGCTTCGTGATATAAAAAAGAACACTATGCCATTCCTTGCTTTACTTGAAACAAACTTAACTTGTATTAAATGAATTAAATTCTGTTTAAAAATACCACTGATGGAAATATTAGTTTAGCTCTATACAATTAAATGGCCAGTCCCAAAAGGTATAGGTGCATTCAGAATTGAACTAGTTGGGAAATTTTTTCAATTTCGTAACAGGGCCATTACTGCTTAAGAACTAAACACGTGGTTTGCGTTAAGTGTAAATCCATTGTTTACATTTTTGCTGTTTGTGTTTTTAAACAGAAGCTGCTGCTGTCTGAAATATAACTGTCCATACCTCATAGGATTACTTTTTATATTTAAACAGTAGGATAAAGTTACACTGTTCAAGAGAAGCTTAACAAGGTGGGACTCTCATCAAGTTTTCAAAATAACTGTCCATATAAATGATCAAAATAAAGATCACTGATTGGTGAAATGGTATTTGAATGTGAATTATTCACGACGTGTCGGTCTTTCCATGGATGGTCTTCACTGATTGGCTGTTCAAATGTCAATAATGCCGATCAGCCATTCCACAGTGGAGATGCCATTGGTGCACTAGCCAAGAGACATGGTTGTGATTTGTTAGTATTTTATTGCTCCATTGTGGAAGGTTATTGAGGAGTGAAATGTGGAGGGATTAAGTCCCCCAATGCGTTGTGTGGAGTTCCAAAAATACATGTGTGCTGTACTGTTGGGTAAACTGACTTATTGGCTTGCATATGCAAAGTAATTGCCTTGGCACATGCTTGACAAATATTCTTCCATAGTTTGTATAACAGTTATCTACACCTTTTACCTGTTGCCCCCCCCCCCACCGTCAGAAGGCTTCTTTCTTACGCCAAGTGCAAACCAGCTCCATAGTTTGCCCATGGTGGTCTAAAGCTATGATTTTTTCAAGTTATCTTTATACTAACAACTTTATTTAGCAAAACAGACAGTTCACTGATACATCCTGACATGTCATAGCTCATCTTTAAAATGTGATGCCATCCATTTAAAAATTGTCCCGATGTTGCAGTCAACTGCACTAAGGTGATGGATGACCAGCAATCTGCATTTGCACACTGAATAATAAATGTCACAGCTCACACTTACCCAGTCTTGCTGTCTTGATTACAATGCTAGGTCCATATTGTATTGTTTGTGAATCTCTGTTTGCTGATCCCAGACACACAATGTAATTCCCACCTTCTATTAGGCCTGACAGTGTGTAATGCTGAATTTCTCTCTCTAACTGCACTTCAAATGTTTGATTCCTGAACCCATCTGAAAGGAGAGACGAATATCTATATATGTGACAACTACAAATAATATACAACAGAAAATATATCAATGTGCATTGTCTATTACAAAGTTATCTTAAAACGATGATTCTTGGAAATAAGAGCTTTGCAGAAAATTAATGGAACAAAACTAACAGTAATTTATGTTATGTTTCTATCTACTGGAGTAATTAAAGGTGGTAAAGTAAAAGTAAGTATTAAAAAAAACTGAACCTTGGGGACATTCGTCTTCTTCATAATCATCAACTACTTGCTTATATGACACCGTGTAGGTCTCTGGGCGTCCTGCATTATCTGCCTGACACAGTAAAACACGTGGTATTTCAATCTGTAACAGTGTACCATTTGTTTCCAGTGGATTCACTTGGTAGGCAGGTTTATTCGGAGCTGTAAATGACAAAAAAATCTTTACTATGTTATACTAGGACATTTTATATAAGAAACTGAACCGCAGAATGTCTTTTTTTCAAATGCCATTTTAAAATTTAAAATCAGACAGGAAATTACACAAAAATCAACCTTTCTGAAAAACTTCCTACATTTATTTGTGGTGTTCAGATATAATAATAAATTAATAACTAGATGCATTAATGTTGCTACTGATGACAAGACCTTTATGACCTTTTTGAAAGAGAAACTTTATTATGTCCTTTAGAAAGTATGGATCAATGTTTTCAAAATCAACACCTTGTTAACTTAAAATTCTTTAAAATAAATTTCTTTGTTTTTAATGAACACAACCTACCTTTACCCTTCACAAACTTGCAACCCTGCCAAACCATCCCACCACTGGTTTCATTCTGTACCAGGGCTACTGCAAAATAGAGACTGGACTGGTTTGATGCTGGGATGCTGACATTATTCCTGTTCAGGGTAAAGGATTTCCAGTCTGTTGAGGCAGAACTTTGGACACTGTGTGTACCCAGTGGTCCCTGTAATAAAAGAATAAAACAAATGTTTAAAACATCTTAAGTTTTATCAACAGATAGATTTTTCCTTAAAACAATACAGTAATATCTATCTCGAGTTAAAACATATCACTTATGACCACAATTTTAATGCACGGATCGATTTTGTTATATAATCGTGAACAACCACCTGTTGAATGTGACCAGCAACCACAATGTCTTGGCAAAATATGCATCCTGACACTGCTACGAACATGTGCACAGTAATTAACTGTGATAAATACCACCAACCTTTATCTAATCCTGTGTAACTAGGACAGCTTCTACCATTCTAAAAAAAATGTGATGTGTGATGTGATTTGGATTTTTAACATAGCTTTAAAAAAATTTCAGTCATATTGCTACGATGTGTGCAATATAGCAGTTTATAGTGATGCCTCCTAGCACCGGGACACCATCACATTATCCTAACACCAGGCCGACCAGTTCTAACACTAACCTCTTAATGCTGAGCGCCAAGCGAGGCAGCTGTTAGTACCATTTTTGTAAGTCTTTGGTATGACTTGGCTGGGGATCAAACTCACGACCTCATGCAAGCGAGGTGGACGCTCTAACCACTAGGCCATCAGAGCAGTCTAAAAAATATGATGGCTACTGATTTATGAATTATTTTAGGTCATGCATACTGTGTCATATACTGTAGATTGTTAACCAGACTAAAGTACATGCAGTTTGTTCCAGCACTATGACCACATGAACACAAACAAAACTACCTTTACGTAATCATTTGTAACAATGATTGCTTGAAAAGTAAAGACTGTTGTGATAAAAAACAAAATAAAAAAACTAAACAACAACAAAAAAGAAAAAAAGAAAAAGGAGTCTGACTACAAGCTTGTAAATCTGGCAGGTCATGCATATAGTGACATGTGGGTCTGGGTATGTGTGTATGTGTATGTGTGTGTGTGTGTGTGTGTGTGTTTGATTTGGATTTTTAATGTAGCTTTTTAAAAAATTCAGTCATATCGCTATGATGTTTGCAGCATGGCAGTTTATAGTGATGTCAAGCACTATAGAATCATGCCGCATAAATGTAGCATCATGTCCCATGCATTCACATTATCCTGACACCAGGCCAACCAGTCCTAACACTAACTTCTCAATGTTAAGCGCCAAGCAAGGCAACTGCTCGTACCATTTTTATAAGTATGACTTGGCCGGGATTTGAACCCAAGACCTTCTGCATCTGAGGCGGATGCTCTAACCTCTTAGGCCACTGGAGAAGTCTGTCATTTGTTAAACATTGTAAACCTGGCTAAAATACCTGCAGATTGCTCCAGCACTATGAACGACTGTATCGCGAAAACAGAAAATTAAAACTAACCTTTGTGTGATCCTTTGTAACGATGAAGACTTGAAAAGTAAATGCTGTTCTGATCACACTTAAAAAATAAAGAACAAAAAAGAAAGAAAAAACAAAGCCTGGCTACTGATTTGTAAAATTGGCAAGGGTCAACCATATAGTGACATTTTAAAAAAAAAATGTAAACCAGGTAAATGTGCATGTCACGAATTGCCACTGTAGTGTCGAAATCAAAATCAAGGTAATGGTTATGTACATTGTTTGTCTTATGTTGTTGATCCATACTGCCTGGAGGTGAATGATGTCTTTGTCCATTAAACCAGAAAGTGAGAATCATTTCGTGGAATTAATTCATCATGTCAAAGGTTGTGCTGTTTGTTGCTTTTTCTTTTCAATATTACAGTGATTACATCCCACACACCAAGCTGTCATCTATTCAAATTGGTGCAATGAGTTACACACTTTTTTGTGAATTAAGCGACTTTTGTCTCTGAATAAATGAATCTGTTTCTGGATGAGATATTTGTGTCTTTTAATTTCATTCACTGGTACATATACAATGTACAGGAATATACATTTCATATTTCTCCAAAGCCTGGTCAAAACCATCATTAGTCATTATTAGTACAATTGAGCACTAATAACGTTAACACCTACCACCTTAATAACAATGGCGGAACCTACAACTAAGATGAGACGAGCTGTAACACTGGAGAAAAGAATTAATGTGACTGAAAGAAATGAAAAAGAAGAGACCACTTACAAAATAGCAGTTTAAACATCAGTAGCTCAAATTCAGGACAAGGAGTAAATTAGAAACAATTTCATATGTTAAACATGTACAGAGGTTTCATTAGGATTTTAAAACCAGGAGTTCATGATTCCTTTTTTGATAAAGATAGGAGTCCCAACAGCAAACAACTGCAGTCCCCATAAGCATATTGGCATACCTGAGGTGGCCAAATGTCCAGATGAGAAGAACCAGTGGTTGTCATGGAGTTTAATTTTCCAAATTCTTTACACCACTGACATATAGTTCTTGTTTGTCTATTAGAGTGAGGCCGTATTCCAAACACTAAGCCAAGCATCAAACACTTTCTTACACTTGGCTACTGTTCCACATGAGCAATCAGTTCTAGAAACTTTAGCACTCTTCTGAATCTCGTTACAGTCTTCATCAATTTGCTGTCTAACCCCCAAAATACTTATATCCAAATTTGCAAATGGCATTTATTTTTGTCTAAGTTTCCATGTGTACTTATTTGGCAACACTAGTAAAAGAACACAATAATGAAAGCTACATCTTTTCACTGATGTACTCTTATAATGACCACATATACATCTCTGGGTTGCTCTGTCTCTGAAATCAGTTACTGTAAATATCAGCACATTTTCCCACTACTCAAAAGTTAGTCGAAGTCTTTGAACTTGCCACTCTTCAATGACAACATGTACATCTGGGGGCATTTCAGTCACTGAATTCTGTCCTTGTAAATATCAGCACAGCTAAATTGATCAACACATTTTACCACTCAACAGGTGGTTGAAACAGCACTGACAAGCCCTTGAATTCTCCCCCCAGCTACTGTGTGTGTACAGAGGATTCCTGTGTTAACTAATTTACTGCATCCCAGAAAGAAGAAAAAATGGGTCCAAATACTTGTGATTAAGCATTTCTGAGACCTCTCGTGTACATGTGATTTTTAAATATAAATGTGATTCGTGTTTCGAGATAGAAGTTTGTCTTTATTGCTATATAATTTTGTTTTCAGATGAATGCATAAAATATTTTAGCAAGAAATATTAATAAAGAATAGAATATATGCATAGTGGTTATTTTTCTTTAAACAGTGATGAAATCTGATCCTATAAACTGGCCTTGTAAAAACCTGTTGAGAGACCACCTCTCTAAAGAGACCAGCTTTTGTTGGCAAAAGGGGTGGTCTCTCAAGAAAGGTTTTATTGTATATAATAAAAACAAAATGGATGCTTTCTGGGTAGATATAAGGAAATATTTACCTCATGAAGTGGAAACCTTTTGTATTGCCACTTGTAAAATTGCAATGTTTCCACTTACCCCATGAAATATTTTTCCAGATATCTCCTCAGAAAATGCAGATATCCTTTAGATTTTCAACAATGTATAAAATGCTGCTTATCTCCCCCCCCCCCGCCAAAAAAAAAAACAATTATTAAATTCTTATCATGTGCTCTGAAAGTGTTATTATGACACTGCTTTTTGCTTTCTGGGAGACAAAAACTCTTACATACTACTAGCATATAGTATAATTTTACCAAAGTTTTAAATTTAATAAATGACTGATGCAGAAGATCTATAAAACTTCATCACAGCACCTTACAATTAAAAATAATGATGCTGACACCATCACCACCAGAAAATTGATACCAATGTCATACCATTCACAGGCATGTCATTAGGACCTTCCATTAGTAAGATATCTGAACATTTCATATTCCTCCTCATCTTTTGCAAAGGGATGCTGATGCTTATCTAAATAACTCATGGCTGCTCAGTTGCTGGACTTGTGACTGAAAAGGTGTGGGATTGAATCCTACCTGGGCAGCAACATGGTGTGTTCCTGAGCAAAGGAACTTTGATCCAATTGCTTCAGCACTAAATAACCTGCTTGTATTGCTGTGCTATGAAATACCAACCAAACCAATTATCCACCCCTAACTGTTTTAGGAATAATCACTTATGAAATATTGAAATGCTTATCGTTTTGAAACTTTGATATTTATATATCGCCAAAGGTCCAAGCAATTCAAATTCACTTAAAATGCTTGGTATGCATTTTATTGCTTTACTCTCAGCTGAACATCTATCCTCAAATAAGGATCTTTATACAGAAAAGCATGGGGAAAAAATCCCTGACCCATTTTCCATGAATAAAATAGCAGAATGAGAAGTTAAAATTTCATCAAATTTGCACAGGTTGAAAGATGCAGACTCCTCATATCAAACACAATTTTTTTGTAGATTTGTATGTGCGTGCATGTGCGATTTGGACTTTTAACGTAGCTTTAACAAATATTCAGTCATATCACTATGCTGCAGACATGTGGCATCATGTCCCACCCAGTCACCTTACCATGATACCAGGTTTAACAGTCCTAACACAAACTCATTAATGCTGAGCACCAAGTGAGGCAGCGGCTAGTGCCATTTTTTCAAGTCTTTGGTATGGTTCAGCTTGGGTTTGAGCCTCTACCCTCCTGCATCCAAGGCGGATGCTCTAACCACTTAGGCTACTGGAGCGCTCTGAGTGACTGAGTCAGTATGACACAATTCCCAAGCTCACAGTGGTTGTTCATAACAGAAAGGCTGCATGGCCAATTTGTTGCATGCCAAAAACTGGCAATAATTATTCAACGTCTTGTATAATTTTCATTACTTTATCATTTTATTTCAAAGAACTGGTGTCACTAATATTAAAATTCTTTTACATCTTTTTATCACTCAACTTGAGAACACCTACCTAATAGCAAATGTAGCTGGCTAAGATATCTGGGTTACGAAGCCTTCTGCTCAAATTTCTTCCAATGTTGCTGATATGTTATGAAAACATTTTAACTTGATATGCTATTGATATCATAAGGTAATGATCACACAGTTCTGAGCTGCACTTCTTACAGGGATGTTTCTACTATTTCAAAATTGGGTCTGGGGTACATGGAATTTGAAAGTTCTATTTTTTATTAAAAGGTCAAACAGACGAATGTGGATTTTTTAAAAATACAAGCAGTTAATTCAAAACAATTGGCACGTTTATTTTGCTTTGCACTAATTTCATGATATTCCTCCACCCCCCATTGTTTTAATAATACAATGAAAAATGTTAACTTCAATGTAAAATTTATTCCTTTTTTGGAAGGGGGGGGGAGTGAGTGTAAAACTAATTTTGATTATGCAATACTTGCTTGTTATATTCTAGTTCCCAGTCCAAGCTACTTATTCCCTCCTCCTGGATGGCCAGACTTGAAAAGAACATGATTCCTGTCTGATTCCTTAGTCACAACCAAACTGCAGAATATATTTCTCTTTTGACTTGGACCTAGGACACTGGGCTGAATCTTTTCAATAGTAGCTGGTAAGTATGTCATAATTAAAATTAGTAAACACACGCACACATTTTAATAGCAGTAATATATTACCTGCTAATACTGCATTGCTGAATTTACCAGTGAGGAGTAAGGCTGATGGCCTCAACAAAACTGCAGTTACCCTTATGGTAGAAGTGTCCACTCATGCAGGTTGGTAAAAGGCTGAGCCTCATGCTTAAAAAAATTCCTTTGCTCTGGTGTGCCAAAGATCAAAGGTAAAAGGAACAGAATGTGGTGTGAGACTGCAAGAAGGTAGCTCTCATAACACCATCCAAAGAGGAGTGATTCAAGCAGGTCCAATGTGTACCCCTTAGATTACCTGCTTTTATTCTCATGAAAATAAGTTCTCTCTTGGTTTAGGACAAAAAGTACTCTTGATCAAAAGGACAATCCACCTGGAAATGGTGGCCACCAAAATATCAGATGAACCCTAAGGGCAGAAAGATGCAATTCTGATACTTCCTTTTCCTTTTAGTGGAAGCCAAAAAAAACCCACCTTAAGGTTCCATATGTGTAAAGAAGCCTATCATCTCCAACTTAGATACAACTGAGACTGGGGATCTCAGTAGGCAATGGAGCTAGTGAAGATAGCTGAATTGTACGCAGAACCCCAGGTTGGCAAAGAAGAGAATTGAAACATAGTCAATACTGAACTCTCAGTTAGCTAAGCAGATAAATCAGCTATGACAATATTTGATCTTCAAATCTCAAACATGGGCTCACAATTGAACACATGGTTAGGTCTTCCTACAACAACTACATGAGGCCACTCTTTAGAATACTCTGAAAATGTGAGTACTCCAGTTCAGTTTATCACATGTCCGATGGAAATGTGAATAAAATTAAAGAATTTCATTTTTCACTGCTTGAATGGCCAAATATGACTAATAAAAAAAATCTGGAATTAAACTTCTGCAGAATGATGGAAGCAAGAATTTGGATAAATACCTTCCCATTTTCAGATTTTGCAAAAATAAATAGATGGGATTACACAGCCAAGTCACATTACCTGGCATGTACACTCAAGGGCAGTGTACACACAATTGAATAAACTTAGTGAATTTCAGCTATGTGACGATGATACACTTACATATAGAAAGAATACCCAATATTGTTCTGACAGTTTGGCTGAAATGTACCCCACATGACTACAAACTCGATTTCATGGTAAAGACGAGTCTTTGCCAGAATTATTTCAAGCAAAAAGCTGATGTGACAGGCTTATTCAGGATTTAGTTCAGCTATTATTGACATACTTTCACTTGACCATTTTATTAATAAGTTTGACATAAGGCCCAGGTTACTGAGGTGTGTGACTGAAGAAATTAAATGAAGCAAAAACACTGGCTGTTACTTACAGGTACTCATAGATTGGCCAACCACCTGGATGGATGCTGTCTGTCGTGTAGATCAAATGCTGAAGAGCCAAAACTTCAGGTGATGCAAAAGGAGAAACTGTGGCATCCATTGCACAATTCAAAACGAATTAAACCAGAACTGGGAAATTTAATCAAAGGGGTGGCAAATACAACAAAACTGACAAGCAGTTTAGACAAGACAAAACAGAATTACAAGTCCTAAATCAAAACCATGACAATAATTGGGAAATTGACAACTGGAAATGGCAGAACAGTGCACAAAATATACAAGAAGAAATTAACATTCCAGACTGGACAAACACTAAATCTGAGGGAAACTTTTAAATTCCAAACTCTAGGGTCTGCATACTAAATGGCAGCCCAATGCTGCAATAGTTGGCAATTCCTTAGCACATGAAGAATGAACCAATAACTTTATTGGTGGATACTCAAGAAAATATTACATTTTTAAACAAAGACTTTATTGACAAGCTTAACCCTTTCAACACGACAGACCTGTAAAGGAGTACAGAAACAATAACTCCTTCTCAACAATGCAGACTGGTATACTGGTCTCACAAGCATGTCATGTTTTGACAATATATTCTCCAACTGGTCATTGTAGGGGTTACCCAATTAGTAAATAGTTACTTTGTAGTATAATTCATTTGCAACCATTTCAGCCCTGTGTATAATGTACTTACCTCACAAAGGAGTGTGGTGTTGGCTCTCAGTCTGTTCCTGGTACACCAGAAATATGTGACTGTGGTCACACTTAGGTTCCTGTTGTCCAACATCCAAGACACCTGAAAATTACTTTCTCCTTCCTCCACAATGACTAGGTCTGGCTTAGGAGCTACTACAAAAAGAATTATTAAAATGTGTAAAACTTTAATTGCTAATGAACTAAAAACTAAAGCAATATTGAGCAGTTTGCTCAAATAAATAAACCTCCACCTCAATAGCAACATATACTACAAGAGGAAAAGCACAAAAACTTTAACAAAAATCACAGAGGCTAACTGATTTGCAGAGCTGCACATCTTAAGATTACAACCATTATAATTGTTACCAAGTGCCAGACAGAACAACAGATTGGTGGAAAGATATCTGGATGGACAAACATGATGATTATTATATACTTCTGCCTGGGAGGTGGGAGTAAAACAATAACAGCAATGACAAAACTAAAACTTTTAATATTGACCTGTAATGAAGTATTCTTTTTATATTCTAGAGCAGAAAGTGTGATTACTGTCATTGGTACATTATATTCCCATCACATGTTTAATAGTCCCCTGTGTAGGCACTAATGGGTCTCAATGACCTGAACCCTTTGGTCAAAATATGTGGTCCTGAAATAAACTCACTGTGTGAAAGCCATTATCTTATCACACTTATGACCTTCACCTTTGACCTTTAGACTCCAAAACTGACAGGTTTCTTTCTTACACTAAGTACAAGCTATCCACAAACTCTGGTTAAGGCATTTAATCTATAACTTTTTTTCTTCCAAAGCCCATTTTGTCTTTCAGCAGAAATGACATTAACTTTTAAACCTTTTGACCTCAAATTCAACAGGCTGTTCTTTACCTCTAGTGCAAGATGTCCATAAACTTTGGTCAAAGTATTTAGTCTAGAATTAAAATTATTCAAAAAATTATTTTTCTTCTTTCAGTCAGCGATTTTGACCATTATCCCACCCACCCTCAAGAGGTATCAATTTTGTTTTCTTCAAATCTACTGTTCAAACACAACATAGCTTTGGAGAAATTCCAGCTACAAGGCCATATGAGACAGACATGGATTCTCAATTCACCTTTTTGGAGAAATATTTAAAGAAATGCTTTATTATTTTAACAATACCACCATCCTTCTTTGAAGAATGGGATAATCTTTCCATAATTTCTTCAGATCAATTTCTGTAATTCCAGATCAGTATAAACTTGAAAAACCTTAAGACATACATACAAATTGCAAGCTTCTTTTCTATCACTTAAAACAATATTATACCTTGCTGCAGTGCTGGGATCATAATGAAAGAAGGTTCTGAAAAACCAACTGTATTCCTCAATGCAATACCAGCTTCAAAGTCTGTGCGATTTGGGATGTGAAAATAAACTTCAACACTTGTGTGAGCTCCATCCTTCACTCTACAATGCATCTCATTACTTCCAATGCAGACCAGATTCTGGATTTCAGATTTCATGTTGTACAAAATATCATTCCATTTCGTCTCATTCTTCATATCTGAATCAATGATAATTGTATAGCCTACCAATGCGCCGTTGATCTGCCTTGCTGGTGGATTCTAAAAGTACAGAAACAAAGACCAGTAGTAATTATATTTATTCTGAAAGGGTAATAAAGAAAAAAAGGTTTTCAGAAAACCTCTTTAAATGTGGGAGTTTAGTATGTACCTTCAGAGGAAAATTATGTACTGATAATTGTTCTGCCCCACCCCACACCACCCCCAGCATCTGAGTAATCCTAGGTATATTATAAACAAAGAATCTTACAGAACTGATGTTTTTAGATATAAATTTTTTTTACAGTGTGGCTATCTTTTTATATTTACTTTATGTTTACTAGTGAAATACTTCATCAGAAAAAAATAACCTTCACTTTGCAATTTTTGACGTATCACAAAATGACGTATCACAAAATCTAAATGTAATTTTGACATCAAGAAAATGTCATTGGATTTTAAGTAATTTTAATTTAAAAAATAATTTTTATCCTCGTGTGATAAATTCAATTTGACACGTGTTCAATTCAAATGAAAGGATTCAAAACTGCCACAGCTGATTGTAAATAATCTAACAATGGCATTTTCCGACCCCCAAAAAATACATATATATATTATTGGTAATAAGTACAACATATACAAATAGCATCGGTTATTCAATCCATTTGCAAATTAATGATATGGAAGTATTAGGCTTGGAATAACTGCAACACATTGTTAAAAGCCTATGGAAAAAACAATGATGGCAATAGATAATATCTATGTTATACTGCATGAGGTATTTTTGTTGAATTGATTATATTATGATATGTTCATGGTCTCAACATCTATTAGAACAACCCTTGCAACACTATGTACTGGCTGCCATTTTCATACACCTTTTGCAGAATGGACTGAGTGCATATATAAATACAATCTCTCACAGCAGTCATTATATTGAAAAATATTAAAATGTAAACATTAAACAATGTTTCCAAACTCAAATAATGAATTTCAATAAAATGTGAGGACCAACTACCACAAGTGTTATCTCATTCAGCATGTACTACAAGTCTTTGCTCATCAAGGCTTGCAAATAATAGGATGTCTTAAAGGAGACCAGAAACCAATGGAAATATAGAATAATAATAAAAGTACTATAGCAGAAAACCTTATTCTGAAGTATCATCTGCGACCGTAATGCCAATATTAAAATATTGGCCTATCTTCTAGAAGCTGAATTTCCGTGACCTCGTATGCAAAATTTCCGTGCCTATTCGGTTACTTTCGGGATGTGACGTCATAGTAGCGACTCCAGCAGCCCAAGTGGGAGTTGCCAGAGTAAAAGACAATACCGTTTTGCGTTGCTTACGGATGTAATAGAACATTAAGAAAAGCCTGTGGACAACATTTTTTTCTTTTCCGAAAGATAAAGGCATAATGAAAGAATGGATACATTATTACAAACGAGTCGATTTCAAAGCAACACCATACAGCACTCTGTGCTCGTTACATTTCTCAAAGGACTGTTATGAGAGGGATTCTGAAAAAATGGCAGCTCAAAGACACGCAAATGCTAGGCCTAGACTAAAAGTTGGCTCTGTTCCAGACATAACGTTGAATAATAAAAGTGTTAAACGTGCGAGTTACGAAAATAGGCAGAAGGCCGAGTAAGTGACCACAAAATGCAACAATCAATTCACAGATCTTGTATCTACACCAGCAGTGCTAAAAATAAATCTGATAGCCCGACACCCTTGGCCCCTCTGGTTTTAGTTTCGGCCCATCCTGTATTCAAAGTGAGGTGCCCGTCAGGCTTGTCGAAGCAAAAATTGTTTGCCTGAGGAAACTTTGATCGCGCTGGTGAAATTAGTAAATGTATTTTCAAGATGTTGACATACATGCCTTAACACGGCACAATCTAAATCAAATCACTACTGTCCAAGGTGAAATTTAGATTTGATTTTAATCAAATGGAGGCTTTGCCAAAAATAATATTCTAAACCTGTCGTGTTTCGAGAAAACACAATTTTCAGTAATCTTATAAAAATTACAAATTTAAAAAAAAAAGGTCATTACAATGAGTGTAGTATGTACAGTAGTATGTACATGTAGTATGTATAAACGGTAATCTGAAATGATTGGAACTGATATAAAACTATTCCTTGGGCAGTTTAAATAGCAGCGATTAAAAGAAAAGAGGTCAAAGTTTCACATTAAATGGCTGACAATAGAAACTGGGTGGGGGGGACTATTGACCCAACCCCCAACCCAATGTGCGAGCGCCCATTTTCTCCATGTGATACGCCTCATTATTCCCCCAGGACAAGCCCATTTTGCATATTCTTGTCAGCTCTGGCTAAATTGCAAAATAGCAAAAGTTTTGATTTAAGTACGCAAACAATAAAGCCGGTGTGACTAATGAATATAACTCCTTATCCTTGCATTGATCTTGTGAAAAGGACTGCCCTTCGGACATACTTCAAAGAAACCATGTTCGACAGTGTGTGTATGTTTAAGCACCAGCAATTAATTGCCAAAATAAATGATGCCTATTTTGTTGTTACTTACGATGCCATGGACTTCAGGTTTAAGTCTTAATGCATGTAACACTGTTTGCTGAACAATATACTGCATGGTATATTTTGTTTTATTCCTTGTAATTTAATCATGGTAATTAAACTTTACATATACGGTAGAGGAATGTCAGGTGTTAACTGGCCGAGTTTCTTTGGCAGAAATGGAGATGCGATTTTGTTTGCAGAGAAAATTTCACAGTGATCATTCATTTAAGCTAATTGGTGACAATTTTATTCTTTTAATTTTTTTATACTATAGTACTGTTGTAGTTGTTTAAAAACATCTGAAATTTACTTGAATAATGTTTAATTTTCACGTTCTATTTACTAAAGAAGAAAAAAAGAAAAATAATGCTGTGTGATATTAATTATTTTGTCCAGTACCGGATTTAGACGTGTGTGCGTGTGATTTGAATTTTTAACGTAGCTTTAACAATTTTTCAGGCATATCACTACGATGTCTGCAGTGTGGCAGTTTAGACTGTGGATTGCATACGTTATATCTATTTATAAATGGTTTGGGGTTGGGTTTTTTTTCTTCTGACAAATGAAAATTGACAGACATAATCGGGACTTCGCTGCGAAAAATTTAGAGATATTACGAGATCGGGATGTAGATGAGGAAATACCCCCAAAATCGGGAGGTTTTTCTCCCGGCTTGAGAGTTGACAGGTATGAACTGTCCGGGCTTGTGGAATTTCAGTCAGGGCTTGAGTTTATTTAAGTCACCAGCCCGGGGCCTGTGCCTACAAAATTTCTTTTAGTACTGACAAGTACAGTACATAAACTATTATATCAGACTGCAGATTCAAGTTTTGAATGTGCAACCCAAATGTGGTCTCCTTCCGTCTGCCTCGCTCGCCAATGTTTATGTTTGTATTCGAGGACTGGCTAGTATTGCGTCACGGTACCACGTGATCTGTCGTCTCATTAAAACTCGGAAAAACTCGGCAATTTACGGAATCGTGGTATCTTCCATGCAATAAAATCACTACCCGCTTACGATATTTAATTTATAAACATGACAGTCGAATTAAAATCTGTAGAGAATTACATACGTAGAAGGAAAATTTTGATTTCTAGTCTCCTTTAAGTAGCATTTTCTTGCACCTCATCAAAACAGTGACTATATGTTGCCAACAAAAGCAAAGTTGAAAAATGTATATATATATATATATATATATATATATATATATATATATATATATATATATATATATATATATATATATATATATAAAATGCACATAAACTTTAGGATGTGATGTGATTTATATGTTTGATGCAGCTTTAACAATTTTCCTGTCATATCGCTATGGTGTCTGCAATGTGGAAGTTTAAAGTAATGTCTAGCATGATGTCCCACCCAGTCGCATTATCCTGATACCAGGCCAACCAGTCCTAACACTAACCTCTTATTGCCAAGAGCCTAGCGAGGAAGCTGCATAAACTTTAGGAAGATTGTATGTGTGTTTTTTTTTATTTTTAATGTAGCTTGAACAATTTTTCAGTCATATCACTATGATGACTGCAGTGTGGCAGTTTACAGTGATGTCTAGCACTGTGGCATCATGCCACAGACATATAGCATGATGTCCTCCTACCTAGTCACATTATACTGACACCATGCTGACCAGTCCTAACATCAACCTCTGAATGCTGAGTGCCTAGCGAGGCAGCTGTTTAGTACCATTTTTGTAAGTCTTTGGTATGGCTTGGCAATAGTTCTCACCCACATCCAAGGCGGATGCTCTAACCACTAGGCTGCAGGAGTGGTCTCTTGCATGTATTTAAAAATAACTAAACGATTTAGCTTTAGAAACATGTCAAAAGTAAATATAACTATGCAAATAAATGGAGGGTATATGATTTCAGAATGGCATCCCTTCCATATACAAGGACAAATAACTGGGGTCAAAACAGAGTTACATCTCCTTGCATGAAAAGTGCTTTGCAAGTGCCTTTGCCACTCTTGTAACAAGGGAAATAGCTGAAATGGAAATAAATTAAACTGTTATTTCCCAGGATAACAAGGCAAGATCTTATAGTGAACCTCGTTCAAGATGGAAGGGAAGAATTTAACTCAAACAGACTTAGCAGAAAAATGTAAGCTAAAATATGGCTCAAGACCTGGCATTAAGTCCCACAAATGTATATATTTTCAGTCATTGAAATTCTTCAAAAGTTACCATATATACTTGCTTATAAGTTGTGTCCAAGTGCCAACAACAATTACCTTAATCTGACATTGCATACTGCGCCACAAGATCAGGTTCTATGCTATTTGTTCTACTGATTACTCCATACATATTCCATAAAACCAGATCAGAGAGCACATTATATAATGACAGATCTGGATCTATGCAGTTTGATCCCACTCTTGCATAATTATATATGGTATTAAGCAGAAACAAAATTCAAGATAAATTTCTAACTCAAGCAAGGGCCACAATTCAATTAAATTTCAATGTAAGGTGAAATCTGAACTTGACCTAAATCTTCTTGATATTCAACACAACAAATTTGCTTTCAATCCCTCTTGTGCTAAAATTGTTTAGAAGCATGACAAAATGCATGACAAACAGAACTGATGGGATGGGTAACCATGGGCTGCACTGATGTTCTCCCTCCACAGAAAATAGCATGAATATAAAAATAAAGAAAATAGGACAATAAATACCTTCCAGTAGAGATCCAGGCATGTACCCTTTGTGCTGCAGTTCCTCTGTACAAATGCACCTTCAGTAACTATAGGACCTTTATCGGGAACTGCAAGAACAATATGGATTGTTAAATACAACCTCCATGTAAAACTGTTTGCATAAAATAATAATGGCATCTGACCAAATCTTGTCAACAACCAGTTAATGTCATATTTCTCCAAATGCACCAAGTTTGAAATTCAATTTATTTTTCTGCTATGTGGACTAAATTTTTATTTTACTGAAGTGACTTGAATTAGACAAAGTGATGGAGTGTGCTTGTGTGATTTGGATTTTTAACATAGCTTTAACAATTTTTCAGTCATACTGCTTTGATGTCTGCAGTGTAACAGTTTTTATTGATGTCTAGCACTGGGGCATCATGCCGCAGACATGTAGCATGATGTCCCACCCAGTCACATTATCCAGACACCATGCCAACCAGTCCTAACACTAACCTCTTAATGCTGAGTGCCATTTTTAGTACCATTTTTGTTATATGTCTTTGGTATGACTTGACCAGGGATCGAACCCATGACCTTCCGCATCCAAGGTGGATGCTCTAACCACTAGGCCATTGGAGTGGTCAACAAAGTGATGGAAATATATGAAGTGAGAGAAGAGAGGTTAACAATCACTCTGGTCAAAACAGTTACTTTAAACATATTTTAATATACATTTGAAGAAAAATATATAGAAAAATGAAATATATAATAATCTAGATAAAAATAGTCAAATTATTCATGGTCTGATTCAGCAAACTTGTTCTTCAGTTTTGTTGTTCCTAACGACATAAATATCGAAAAAAGGTTACACCAAAAACAGATGACAGAAATCAAGGTATGTCGTGTCGTTTTACATGTACAGGGGTAAGTTTCATATACTGGGGTGACCATTTTGTCTCAGTCACCCAGTAAGAGTGGATCCTGGTGTACTCTTAGCCTTTAGTCACTTTCAAAGCAAGTTTGAAGAGCAATAGTGAACAATGATGGATAACACATTTATTCAGAAAGAGCACATTGAACTGCACATTGTATGCCCACACTGTATATAATAGTCCTCTATGAAGGCATCAGTTGGATATGCTTGAATGGAGATTTATGAACAAACAGGTCTCAATTAGCCTGAACTTCCATTGAAGCATTCACTCTTGAACAAAACCTAATGTGTAAAATCCATTACTTTCTCATAAGACTTATCATGTCCATAACCTCTGACCTTAAGACTCCATAACCCATAGGTTTCTTTATTACCTTAAATGCAAGCCCTCAACAAAGTTTGGTCCAGTAACTTACTCTAGAATAAAAGTTGCTGTGCATAAACATACTTTCTTTGAGCGACAATGACCCTGACCTTTAACCCGAAAACAAGAGGTCTCTTTCACACCTTAAGTGTAGGTTTCCACAATCTTGGTCAGGGTATGTAGTCAATAACTCAATTTGTTTTTAAAGAAACAATCCCTTTTCATTTAGTCATAGTAACCTTGACCATTGACCTTTTGACCCAATATCAAGGAGTACCTTTATTTCATGAAGTGCAAGCTATCTGTAAAGAAAGTGCAAGCCTGTGATATAGAACTCAAGTTACTGTACATAAATCAATATCCTTCCCAGTGACCTTTGAACTTTTGACCCACAAATCAACTGGCTTCTTTCTTTTCCCCAATTGTATGCCATTCCAAAGGTTTGGTCAAGGTCTATGATGCTTAACTAATATACTGTGAGGAAAACATTTCCTTCTTTTAGTCACAGTAATCTTGACTGCTATTATCTACAAAGCATTTATTTTTTGTCTTTGTTTTTAATACCCCAACTGCATTCCTCCGCAAAGTTTGGTAACTATTAAGAAAGTTTGGTAGCTATTGATGGTGGAGAACTCAAGTTTGTGTGGAAGTATCATTTGTTCTTTCAGTCACAGTGATTTTGATCTTTGACCCCAAATTTGATAGTGTACTTCTTTACTCCTATTGCAAGCCATCAACTGAGTTTGGTAACAGTAGGTGGTGGAAAATCCTAGTTGTTGTGCAGAAACAAAACCTGCAAGAGACAGTTGTACAGATGGACATCACTAAATAATATGCTGTCTTATAGGAGGTGTTTAAACAGAGACAAAACTGTAGCACAATGAATCTTTCTTACACTGCTTTGCAGAGGGAAGCATGTGCTCAAACTGCATACAATGTATGTGGGAAAATAATCACAGACATAGTCTTCGAATAGTAGAGCTAAGTAAAGATGGAGCTAACAGAAAGACTTACGATCTGGATGGGTGGTAAAGTTTTGAATGGCTGGTGCACTCCAGTAGACCTCTCCCACTGCAGTGACTGGTTTGCATTTAACCTCAAAACTATACTTGGTGTTGGGTATTAGGTTTGTTAGCACATATGTGGTATTTGTGTCCTGAAAAAAAAAAAACATTTTCATGCTGGTGTCACCCATGTTTACTTCAATTGTAAGTATATATAAGTACTATAATTCCACAATCTATGAAAACTATCTACCAAACTTTATATTATGTTGACTTTACCTATTTCACCAGTCTGATGCAAATCCTTTCCTAAGGCATATTTCATCTGCATAGTCTCCAGTTCAAAATCTATGTCATAAAAAAATCTTTAAATTTGTAAAAGTTATTTTTACTTCTCAACCTTTAATTTGTGGTTTAACCCTTTACCTCACAGAGCATAGTGACAAAGTGCAGCACGCTATAAATAGAACACCTGTTACCTAGCAGACCGCATCCGCATAGGCATGCCTGTGAATTGTTAAGAAATGTAGTGGTGTTACGTTTAACAGCAGTTTTAACCATTTTATGTTTTAGGTAGACATCTATTATATGTGGAAAAATTGAAGAGTAAAGTCCAATTGTTATAGCTGTGTAATTATTTTTCACAGAAGAATATTTTATGTGTTATAAAATCGAGAGAGAACTTGTTCACCGTCATGTCAGTGAGGCCGTGTGACCGACCGTAGCTGCCATTTCCCATACTCGAAATTTACACGTTTTTCGTCTGCGTCTACATCACTAAGTCATCTGAATTTGATAATCAATAAAAACTAATTGCTGCTTACATAAATATCATAGCCTTTACCAAGGTTATTGAATCTTTCGTGGTTGTGATTCTACTCGTGAAAACTTCGTAAGTACTGAATGAAATCCTGCCTGTGAATTGTTAAGCAATGTAGTGTTGTTACGTTTAACATCAATTTTAACCATTTTACATTTTTGGTACACATATATTATATGTGGAAAAATTTAAGAGTAAAGTCCGATTGTTATAGCTGTGTACTTATTTTTCATGGAAGAATATTTTATGTGCTTCAAAATCTTGAGAGAACTCGTTCACCATCATGTCCGTGAGGCCGTGTGACCAACCGTAGCTGCCATTTCCAATACTCGAAATTTACAAGGTTTTCGTGTGCGTCTATATCACTAAGTCATCTGAATTTGATAATTTATAAAAACTAATTGCTGCCTACATCAATATCAGAGACTTTACCTAATTTATTGAATCTTTCATGGTTGTTATTCTAATCGTGAAAACTTCGTACATACTGAATGAAATCCGCGGCTGTCATTTTGGAGAGTGGAGATTATGACCCAGTTACTTTAAATAGCAGATATCGACCAGTGCATGAATAGCGACCACGTGATCTGACGTAATTGTCATTTGCAGAAATGAATGTAGTATGTAATGGGGGGTTTTCCCCGAAGGTGGCGCTACGAAAACTAGTTCAAAATGGCTGATGTTTACCCCAGGCGTCAAAAGGCGCTTCTATGCGAATCTTGTAGAGGCGTCAAAAGGCGCTTCCATGCGAATGGAGTAGAGGCCTCCAAAGACGCTTGTATGAGGTAATGGGTTTATGAGTCACACGGTTTCTTACACAGAGTAAAATTATAATTCACAAAAATTGGGGGGTAGGCAGGGTTTAAGGACATGGACTTCCTTACTCTAGGCAATTCAGTTTAGAAGTGGTATCAATTTCATCCAATCAGATGTCAGATCACCTCATCAGCATTTGTTGATCTCACTCATTATCAAAGTTATTCAAAATCTTGATATATGAATGTTCCAAATTAGTTAAAAATTTAGTCTGGAAGTCAAGCCTCCAGCATTTTAACAAGATCAGTGAAATTCAGGATATCCCATCAAAATGCATAGATCTTGCCTATATTTTAACTAGTCTGAGATTCTGATGATACTGATCAATATTCCAAGTCTGATCAAGATCAAATGAAATACATAGCTTCCAGAGTAGTGACATACAAAAAAAAAAGATGGACAAAGAATGGACTCAAGGCCATATCCTATAAACACCTTGTCTTAGAGCTCCAATGCTGCCATTTATCATAAATTTCACCATTGTTCCAATCTAACTAAAGTTTGGAAGGATGGAAATGATTTATTATTTTAAAAAATATCTGACAAAAACCATTCTTTTGAAGTAATAAAGATGTTATGTTTAAACGACATTTGAATATTCAGTTTAGAACTTAGAGGCACCACTCTTACTTTAGTCAATGAAGTCACTCATAATTCTGTTCTTTTTTGGGAGTGTTCCTATAGTAGCGATGTGATACATTTGAAAAATTCTGTACGTGACTAATCCAATAACATCAACATTAGCATGTGGGACATAAAACTAATTCAAGATGGAATGAAGAGAGGCAAGCCTACTTTTTAAGTGAATTTGAGATGAAACAGCATGCATTACATGGGTGAATATTGGCGATCAGCTCAGGCTCTGGAATACTCTTCAAGTGCAAACTTGGGTTGAAGACAAAATGATATAGCATGGTGTTGACTTCTTATGTTTACAAAGGTGACATCAGACATCATCAAATCTTGTGTTCCAGCTCTTGACTGATCAGCATTGGATTAATTCATCCACGTCAAAAATGGCAGGGTTTCTCAGTTTGAGGGAGAAATCACATGGTTTATATGATGAAACGTCCATGCTATCTGGTTTTAATGGAACCCAGCGATGTTTAGGACCAAAATCTTTCAAGATTCAGTATTATTCCAATCATTTGGCATATGCATCTTTTTGAATGCAACTGAGGCATTGGGGCTTTAAATTCTTTCTTGTGGCAGGAGAAACATGCATACCATATTCCAGTGAAATCTGTCCACTAGATCTTACGAAGAAAGGCAACATGTATTGTTAGAAACAGTGACTCTGACCTTGCAAATAACTAAGGCTTTTTTTCCTTTGGGAGAACATTTATACCAAATTTTGTTTAAATATGTCCATTAGAACTTAAATTACTCTTCTTAAATAAAACCAAATGGCCATCAGACATGATGGATAGGGTATATAAACTTATTTGCCTAGCAAAGGTTTAACAAAAAGGTAGGATTACTGTTCATTGAATCAGTGAACAAAGTAACTAAACTCCTCTATATTCAAGGTTGTAGAGTTAATTATATAAACTGCACAAAAAGAAGTGATTTGTAACACTGCAAACAAATACCATTCATTAATTTGAAGAAAAAATAGTGTGCAATGCTTGTTTGTGTATGTTAATGAAGTTCCTGATTTAAAAAAACACTGATCATTAATCTGCACGATACACACCAAACTGCAAACAGCGTACAACCCAATTTGCTATTACACAATGTAACATCAGATCTGTGTCTATGAATTTCTGTCGGCTTCCTACAGTGATGAAATCTGTGGTATTTAACATAAAAATGTAGTCACAGGGCAGACATCATAATAATTATAATTATAATAATAATAATAATAATAATTAAGAGAGGGTGGCACAATTAGCTGAATAACTGATTTACCTTTGGGCCCTCATCGAAAGAAAAACAGACACATACATATACATAGCAGCATGCATATACAATATTCTATTCACTTTTGTTCCTTTCTTAATTTCTCCTAATCTATACAAGATTGTAGGTAAACAGTTCACATGACAGAAGAACATAACATGTTTAGCATTTTGCATTTTGTAACATGATATCAAATGGTGCTGATGCCTGTAATAAGTAATTGAGCCGGATAAGGAAATAGGATAAGGAAATAGGACCCTGACTTTCATTACCTTATAATGTGGCCTTTACCTTCATGGGATATGATTAAATATGAGATAAAGTCCAGACAAATCACGGGCTCAAGTTTCAAAATTTTATACCCCTTGTTCATGGATAGAGGTCACTGATTTATATTTTTCTTGCTGTAACCATGAACCTGAGACTGGGGGAATGGATACCAGTATGCATCACTGTTTAATCATGATATACAACTAGTTAAGTTCGATTAAAATATCTTCAGTGGTTTAAAAGTTGCACTTCAGACATCAGACAAGAACACAAGATAGAATCACATTTCCATTTGGGTTTTGGCCAATGTAGGGGTTGTATAGCAATGAGATTTGAGCAAAAGACAAAAGAAATGTGAACTCACACAAGTTTATCACAAGCAAACCAACTCATCTACATCTCTGACCAGTGATTTCTTCTAGTCCATATGGGTATAGGGTGAGTGGACCTCAGTGGTATATAATAAATCATCAAGTCATTTTTGATGATCACTGTTTATACATGAAAACTAATTTCCCCGTCACCTATACAATTTCTGTACAATACAATTTTAGTTACATGATTTTCTGATATGTCTCACCACTCCACTTAATTTTTCTTATTTCCCTATTCCATCCATCTTCATTCTCTCTCAGTCTATCTATATACACTTTATGACATACTAACACCCACTAATTATATGACATACCAACACCTACTATCTATAATATATGACATACCAACACCCACTTTCCTTACATACAGAACATGATTGGCTAACCTTTATTAAGTGAATGATGTACCCTACACACCACCAAGTAACTAAATGCTGACAGAGCATTTAAGGAGAATATGGCCTAGCACCTAAGACTGTCAATAATTTCCTGTCTCCCACAATCTTAATTTGGTGTTCGTATCTTTAACAAATTCCTTCTCAACATTTATTGCAAACTTGAAACCTGATTATGGTAATTTCTTTTATTTCAAGTCATCCTGCCCTCCCTAATCTTGCACAATATCTTTAACTTTTCTTACACTAAAATCCCATACATCACAATCTCTATACCCCCAAGAGGAAATTTCAAACCAGGGAGATAGAAAGAAGGCAACAAAAAGCCATCTGGATATCTCAAAGAAATTTTTCCTCTGAACGTATGGCAACAAAATGATTTTCTTTACCCATAAAATGCCAATATGGAATTTCTCTTTAGATATCCATGCATCTGTTCTTCATTGCATGGTTATCACATATCAGTGTGTGTGTGTGTGTGTGTGTGTGATTTGGACTTTTAACGTAGCTTTAACAATTTTTCAGTCATATCACATATTGCATATGATCAATATGGTATATCTGTAAACTATAATTAATGAACCAATCTTTACAGAATGCTGTTCAAGATTCTCTTGTGTATCTATCACAGTACAAAATGTTGAAACTCAATACACTGATGGTAACATGAGAATGTAACTGATACATTACGTGAAATCACAATGCACACAACAATGTGTGTGTGTGTGTGTGTGTGTATGTATATATATGTAAGTATCCCTGTTCTTTTTTGTCCATGAGATCTTTGTCCATTTTATTTTATTCCCCTGAAATTGTTTTTTTTTTTAAAGTCTCCTTACCTGAGATGTTTGTTCACCCCACTGGTTGTGCAGGGAAAAACGGTAGATTAGTCCAACACTGGATGGAAGAGAATCTGGAGGACTCCAGTTTATACTGACCCCTCTGTTTTCCAACTGTGTCAAATTCAAACCATCCACTTTATCTGGTCTTACTGAAGGAAACAAATTTCAATGCAGTAAACTCAACTTGGACATAAGCATAGACTTCAGATTTCATTTAGCATAAACTATTTGTAACAATTTGAGAAATATCAGATTTGTTATAATATTGCTCACAATTATGGACTTTAAACATTATGCCATTATAAATTCTACCGGCCCAAAATTTGCTATAGTTTTAGAAGTGAAGATGCTAAATTTTACATTGTTAAAATTTACTGATGCTGAAGTATTAATTACAAACTAATATTTGTTGAGTAAATATGAAAGTCTCAAAACAAACTGCATTCTATGAACACTAAATTGTGGCAACAATTAATGCAAATTAGAATGAAAATTCATTATTGTTTAAGATTATTATCAGAAGTAGCAGTAGTTATAGTAGTAGTATCAATTTTTTCGCGATTGATACAGATGTTATTTATCAGGTCTGAAAATAGATCCAGGTTGAGAATAAAGAACATAACTCTGCACACACACACACATACACACAAACACATGCTGTATATGTAAAAGAAACTTTGCCTATGCCTATTATGCAAAAGCAAACATTTAATACGTGTAAACTGTGAGGATTTATTATACAGCTCACTTTGACTACCGTGGAGAAATATTTGAAAGGATGAATAAAACCTGGCAGAATAGAAAATAAAGTTTAAAAATGTTTAAGTATATTCCATGCATAAATGAGGTTGCCTGAGCACAAATAAGCAATATGCAACTTTATACACAAAGAATTACAAGCATTTGAGGCTCTGTCTCCAAGCTTCACATAACAAATGCCAACCTAAAGCTCAAATTACACCATACACCAGAATAAATTCACCAAGTCTGACCTCTGAATGAACAAGATCAGCTTAACAAAGAAAAGAAGTCAATTTACCCTACCCCAAACTTAATCTTATTTTCAAACTAAATTACTTCATCCATGTCATAAAATTACAAAAGTTTTTTTAAAAAAGCCCCAAGAATAAACTTCATCTACCTGGTAATATTTCATCAATCTTTCTTTACATCTGAGTGAGTGAAACAATACATTGCTTTAATGTCAACACAAATATAATGAACTCATTAACCCCTGGTGCCACGTTTACGTGGCAGGAGGTAGTAGCCTACTGCCGAGCTCTGTAACATCAAGGTCATGTATGATACACTAAAATAGGTGTTATTATTGAAAGGTAGACAGATGTAGCTCAACAATGATACCAAATAATCTGGACGTTCTAGTTGCACTACAAAATACAGCGGGAAAAACCTGATTTTGTGGACCTGGTTTTTATTTCACCCAAAATTTGCCCACGGTTGGAATCCGATTCTGTGTCAGGATTTTAGACTTTTTGGCCTCAGATCTAAGATAGACTGGTCCGAACTGCACACAGACAGGTGAACCTTTTTGCAAAAAGTAGGATCAGGTGGGCATTTGGAATAAAGAGTGGTCTTGATACTAAAATGATGGGTCCCTTAAGCAAAAAAAAAAAGAACTCCAACTTTTACCCTTCTGCTCATGCGTGAGCAAAATAACCAATGAAAAACAATGTTTCTAACACAACTAGGCATTAGGCTAATGGAAAAGCTCTTGAAAGTCAATGTATTCAGAAATAATCCCCAAAATGTGTTTTCTACTCGCATTTCAGGCAAAAACAACAAAAATCTCCAGGGGTTAATGAGTTGATGCATAATAGAAAACAATGTAGTTACATATTTGAAAATATCTACCTGCTCACAATATCAGGAAAACACCCACTACCCTTCAAATCTAGCCCTCCCATTCAAAGAAAGGCAACTTTTGACTTACTTTAGCAATGAAATGACTAAAAAAAATCATGTTTTCTATAATGGAGGATGAGTGGTCATCCCTTGAACAGCGGGATAGGTGCCAATTCCTATTAGTTGCTACTAGAGTAGAAGTGTGCACTGTGTAACTGCATGGGGGGTTGGTAGGGTATGCCCATATTATGATTAGATAGGTATTATTCAAGAAACATATTTTACTGCAAAAGCTTATTTCTCTTCAACTACACTACTCATAAATACATTGGAAAAATAGGTAAGAGGTAGAGGAAGTTTCATCCCCTAACACTATGTAGAGCTGGCCCTAAACATGACCTCCTAAAGTATGCCAACAGCTTCAAGTTAGGGTGAGATACAGACCAATTACCACAGTCAAAAGGGATGGTGTGTTAAGAAAAAATTGGTGTCTGCTAATCCAACAGAGGTGAAGTAACTCATGTTAAAGGGATGTTGTATTAAGAAAAAATTGGTGTCTGCTAATCCAGCAGATGTTCCACCATGTCCAACTTTACTCTTCAGGATGAAAGGTCTCCTTCTGAGTGGCACTGATGGCCACTCTCAGGGTCTTCACTCTGAACACTGATACCTGAATGTGTTGGTTTATCACCAGTAGGAATTTGTCATTTTCATTGGGATCAAATACATCACGAGTAAAATATTGCCCTTGTTGTGTGAAGATGTGCCTTGCATGGATCTCTAATAACAACTGTAATGACAGGTACCCTGACAGTGGGGGTGGGTCAAATGAGCCAAGAAATGTAATCTGGGGTTCTCTAAGACAATGTGTATGACCCACCAACCTTTGCAGCAGACACTCTCATTCATTGATATAGCATCATTTTCATGTGTAAGACTGCTATGGAGAGACCTGGGCCATGGGCATTGAGTATGGTTTAGAGGGTTTCCCAATCTGGTGTACCTAAGAGGGGTCCCTCCTAATCTTGGGGTCCCTTTTGTGAAAAGATAGCTGGGCTTTGGGTTTCTGAGCTGTGTAAGGTTTGCCTCTCTGATGGCCTATTTACAGAACTCCTCTATGTGTCCGCTAAATAGGAGGTTAGAAGATGACAGCTGAATTTGAGAATGACAATGTAATGGTCTTTTAGCATAAGTATCTCCCTCCACAAACTGGAGGTTCATGGAAGCAGCTATGGAACTGGAAAGCAGGTTTTGAGCTGTACTGTAGAGTAGGCAGAGACTAAGTAACAGGCTTGTCATTTAGAAAGTAAATAAAGGGATTTTAAACTATGTTTAGCTTTGCTAAAATATAGCCACTGTGGCCATACCGAGCATGAAGCCTATGGCTACAACAAAGCAAGCCAGTTGTTGCATGACAAGTAAAGATTTCCAATCCATGTGTACAAAGGCTTCTACATTCCCAGGCTTGCAACATCTGTGTCAGTGGATGGGATTTCAGCATGGAAAACCTGAATGTATATTTAGTACAAGACAGGACTGAAGTCAAATGGGAGTTGTCATTACAAAAAGAAAGACCTTTTGAGAACTGTTCTTTACGCAGCCTTTCAAATCAATGTAATATATTGGCAACTCAAACCAGGCTATGACTGTTTGAATGAAGGCTGGTCTTTCTTAGTTAACAGGTTGATGGATATGGGAATTCTGTAATGCAGTGTCTTCCACTGACACAGCAGAAGGACATGAACAGAACAGGGAGGTAAATGCTAGAAGATTTCTTCAATGGATGCACAGAAGGTGGAGCCATCTTTAGAAATCATCCTATCAAATAGATGAGATAGGTTTTGAGAACATACATCTTCAAAGTTAGAGGCGAGTGAGAAGTCTCCTCAATGGTAGCATGGAGAACAATGATGAGAGCCAGAGTACATCCATGTTGGGACACTCTATACACTGGGGTTTTTTTAAAGTCAAAAGTCTGAGGCATGTAATGGAAACGGAAAAATCTTCACAGCCAATAGCAGGGGATGACAATTATCTAGCCCAACTACTCCACACAAGTAAAAATCAGTGCTTGGCAAGCAAAATTTCAATTAGTCAAATTGTTATATAGAATAAATTACAAAAATCTGAATTTTAATATATAATTTTCAGAATGATGCTTTCTTTGGTCTGGTACTGGTACTGGATACTGCAGGAGGCGTTTTACCTATTCTGGGTTTCTGCAACAGAAATAGCACTGAAAGTGGTTTGACTGGGTACCAATCGCTTGCTACATCTTTAGTCCAACTCAGTACACCACGAATGCAGATGACTGATACTTAGTCTTGCTGGAGCTGGAATGGACAAGGTTGGGGGGGGGGCAGCTTACATCTGGTGATGATACCGACTATTCTCTATCATACAACAAAATCAACACAATCAGTATTGAGGTCAATATAAATTGACAGGTTGTCCAGAACTGGTCCATCTGTGCTTCAATAAATTTCTGCTACTGGCCCAGAAGTCTTCAGTGTTGACATTATCTGGTTCTGACAGGTGGCTTCTTCTTTCAGACCCCACACATAATCCTACATCCTGTTACTTGCAATTAAGGAAAGCAGAACAATGGCATATAGAGGTGAAATCAATTAAGCACTGCTCTAAGGTTACAGTAAAGCAGACACTATGAATTATGAAAAATGCTATCATAAAAAATTATTTAAATAATCTTGTTTACAAAAATAGTTATGTAATGATGAATTGAAAATACTAATGAGCATTAAGGCAGGCATTCAAGATGGCGCCAGTTATCTTATTGTGCAATGAAACTTTATGACTCGAGTGCAAAATATTTGTCTACAATGAAGACAGCAAAAATCAGTAAGAAAACAGATGGTGCGGTGATGAGAAAGTTATGGTTCGCTAAAACTGGTGAAATTGCTAAAAACAATGGAAGGTTTTTGTTGCAGCATGATGAACAGGCTTGAACAGAAATAATAACTGATGACCAATTGCATCAGGCACCAAGCTCTCTATCCAAGGGGAGATCACTCTTGTCAAATAACCATTTTTGAAAGCAGACAACTTCTAAGTATTTTATTTCTGAAACAAGCTAAAATGTGTGTCACTGTCAATCTGAGCTAGAGAGAATTGGATTTGGAAGGTAGCATTATTTCTCCAATCGTTTTATCTTCTGGTAATATGTTTGAAGGGAAAACAATTAATCCCTGCACCTAATTAAGGAAGCATGCTAAAACAACTATCACACAATACACTTCTCCCTAAATAACTAGCCATCAACAGCATGGCATGGGTGTAAGATAATTTTTGCTAAAATCTATTGGGCTGGGGGCATGGCTATGGTAGCAACTTTTGTCAATGCACAAGAATTATAATCTCCACTGTCTTTCATAAATGTTCATTTGATGGACTTTATTAATGGATATCAGATCTTAAGAAGTCAACTGCAATTTGTAAATTAATAACAGATTTTTAATATTTCACATGCATTAAAATTTAATGCATCAGTTAAGTTTAATTTGCCTCCCTTTCAGCATGAACTTGAATGCATCCACTGTAAGCAAACACTAATGAAGTAAAATAATACATACCTAGAAATACACTCCTAAGCTGTCAAAGCCTAACCTATCAATACATATGCACTAGTTAATTCATCAAAATCTGGTTTTAAATCCATGAGGAATGGCAATTACTGAGTAAAATTCCATGTCATTTGAACAGTTGGTATATAACAGTTGCACTGTACCAAACACTATATCCAGATGAATGGATATAATCGACATAAAAGAAAATAGGCAAAAACAGAACCTGCATGTTATTTTACAATATATCAATTAAAAGTCTGATGACAATTCCACAGATCAGAAAAAAGACCAATACTTAGGAGCCATCTACTGTGTTTGCTTTCAAGAAGCTGGTCTTACTTACAGCTGGATGAACTGCAATGTTATCCTTTTTATGTATTGTAATCAGGTGCAGAAATTATTCTGGTTCGATAAATGTTTGTTCTAAAAATAGCCTCTAACATGGTTGCAACTGCTGACATGCAACATGCAACTGCAGACAAAACAATGGCATCGAACCATACCTTACACCTTGGGCCATGTAGACTAATTATAAGCTCTGTGGGCTAATTATAAACACCTAAATTGTTATTTAAAGTCACATACAAACATTTGCTCTAGAATAAACACTAAGCTTAAAAGCCAATTTTCTGTAAAAAATTAACAAACTGACCACTGTATAACAGGCTTTGACTTGTGCTAAAAATTCCTCCTCCAGAATTTGCATATTGTAAACCAACACCTTCAACAAAAACCTATAATGAAACTATTGAAACTGACAATGAAATAACTACAGTTACATATACATGAATATTAATGATGCCAAAATAAAATGTTTTCTGATGCCAAAAGTGTCATGCTTCCATAGCCAATATTTTCTCATGCAATAATACAAACTAAAACCAGCCACTAAAATGTCAGTAATGTAAGTGACCGATGGTGCATGCTAAGAAGTTACCTATGGATTCATCAAATACTACTTCAACAGTCATCTTCTTGGATGATCCATACAATGTATTATACATGTGAAGAGTGACTGTGTAATTGACATAGGTCATCACATCTGTATCATTTAGACTACAGTGTACCATCACCAAGGAATCTTCAGTTGAAGGGCAACTACCATTAACAGTAATTTTCTCAAAATTTAAACTGAAATAAAGAGATTAGTTGTTATTAGCAAAAGTGATAAATAATATTAAAATTAAAAGCAATGGACAGAAGAAGAGGAGAGTGGAGTGGAGTGGAGTGGAGTGGAGCTGCTACATCAACCTCATGATACAGACATTTTTAGAACAGCAGCCACTGACTGTAGTTGGTTACATTTTGTACAAACTTAAAAGACTTTTATGCAAAGATGTTTTCTGTCCAAATTTGGTCACATAGCAGATCAGCACCATTTGAACAGAAACCTGAAAGCTATTTATGCATGGATGCCATCTGGTTCAAACTGTCCAGTATTATTCTTAGAAGTTAAAAACAGCCAATGCTGGCAGACTAATACTGTGTGACACATGATAGATGATGCACAATAGATGCAAGACCACACCATAGGCCAACTCTGCCTTATGGGCCTGTTGAACTAAAAATGGTAGAAAGAAATGAAAGCTTTTCTGCCATGAATACTAGAAAGACTAAAACCAATGTTTATCTCCAATAACAAGTGGGTAAGAAAAATTAGCCCTTCCCCAAACATTTTTATTGCATTTCAAAGGGATAAGATCTGATTCAAAGAAAGGCTTGCGAAGTCCCATGAACAATTCTTACTTCAAGAGAGTGAGATTTCCATTTCATATCCAAAAACATCAAGATTCTTTTTCCAACCCAAAAGATGCATTATTTTTCACCAGAAATATTGCAGAATATTGATGTTTTATTTGCATCAAAATGAGATTGCAAAAGTAGGCAATTAATTTATCTACTGTATATACTCACTTATAGTCCAACTGCAAATAAACTGCAGATCTGGATTGAGGTTTGTTCACTCTTAACAAACTGCATGTACCCACATCTGCCAGAGCATTATTTGCTGGCAGATCTGCATCTGTGTAGTTTGCAACTTGGCAAGTATATACAGTACCATACAATAAGTCAGATTTATCTAGCCCAGTGGGCAAGAGATAAATAGCCCAGTGGGCAAAAGAAAATACTATGTGGTAAATGGTTAGTTATAGTTATTTATACGGTGTCAAAGGAAACAATATATAATACATGTCAAACATGATCAAGTAAAAATATAGATTGGAAAAGCAATAAATACTATCAATAAATTCAATACATGGGTGAATTCAGTGTAACTTGTATTTGTATACATCAACAAATGTCTACAAGAACAATTACACAATGATGTTAATTGCATATTACCAGCACCAGTTATAGCGTCAAATCAGGGATGCCCTCAAAATAATAACATTTACCTGCACAAAGCCAAAAGCATTCACCTGAAAAGCTATGAATGTTATGGAACACACTCAAATAATACAGGAAAGTACTCAGCCACCAAAAGATATGCTCCAAATCTGCCATTATACTGGATACCAGCTCTTTTCTACCAAGCTGGAACTGCAGCTGAGCTCATTGGCCCATCCTGAACCAAAACAGTTTAAGACTCACACATGCTCATTTGCATAAGATAATCTTAACTGATGTATCAAAAATTATTAAATTTACATAACCCCACTCCAACTAAAAAGAAAATCAAATTTTGGAAAAATATCAACACAGTATTTTCTATACTGTAGCAAAATTGGCAGGAACATTTCCCTGAAGATAAACTCTGCATCTGATACTGTCAAATGATTGTTGGCCTAAAAGCAATGATTTTCTGAGTGAATCAATTACTTTGTTTTTAATAGAAAGTTTGGTATTTGTGTCAATAGTTTCTGGCTCAAGACCCTGAAGGTTTCCAAAGTTTATTTTAAGCACAAACTGACCTACATTATGAAAAAATGTGCAACTACACTCTCCATTTTAGCCATGGCTTGTTGCTCCTACACAAGCTATAGATACTGTATTAAGGAGATGCTAAGTAAAGGTACCTAATACAGGGGAACCCTTCTATAACAGAGTAGGTAGGATCCATAAACATGACCACGTGAAATGATGAGCAAGTTAGCAAGAATTTTTTTTTTTAAATCTACGAATAAGTGTGTGTCATGAGGAGGGGCTAACAAAACACCAGTAAAACATAGAATTAACATTACCACCTCTGATTTATATAACAATCAGGATTAAAACAGCTTGATGAAAATTAAATATTACTGTATAAGAACATTAAATATAATATGAAAGATATACAGACTCTAAACTTAACTGAATTATTTTTATCTGTTTGTCAGCTTGGCTATGTTCTGAGTAATATCAGGGAATAAGGGACATCTAAGTGAAAAAATCAGGAGACACTGTGCAACTGTGCTATATTTAAATTCCTGTTATAATGAAGCATGTTATAGTAGGGTTCCAATGTATATAAGAAAGATCAATTTCAACATAATGTCCATGTCATTTTATTGGTCAAACTTCATTTAAAATTCTTCTAATTAGACTATTAGATACCAGGTTTAAATTTAAGATGCAAATTTTGTGGTGACACCCAGGCCTGACACTGACCACAGTCCTCCAGTACAGAATTGTCTTTCCTGGATCAGAATAAAACATGATCCTGTGCTTTTGTATACATACAATAATGAGGATCTAGAGGCACTCTTTTGGCAGCTGTGACTGTCCACAGAATGAGTGTGTAAGCCAAGTCCATTTTCTGTTCTGTTGTTGAAGTTTTCATATAGGAAAGAGACCATCAGAAAATACACAATTCAGGAGCAAATGGCATAATAACATTAACCATTATTTATCAAACATACATCTACCTATCAACATTTTCATCTCAAGTGAGGCACAGATATTAACGTACCTATTTATTCATCAACCAGTCTGTCTGTCCATCTACCTGCATCATATATGGATCTATTTCTTTTTCTTTTCTCTACTTCTCAATTCCTTCTATTCATCTACCTGCCTGACTCCCTAACTATTTATCTATCCATATATCTATCAATCTATGTACAGTAAATGAATCATTTGGCTAGTGGGTACTGACTGTACAGTAAATGATTCATTTGGCTAGTGGGTACTGACTGTAGAGTGAATGATTCATTTGGCTAGTTGGTACTGACTGTACAGTAAATTAATCATTTGGCTAGTGGGTACTGACTGTCTGAACATTCATGTAATCTGGATACACACAATGGTTATCAGAAACTTTATCAAGTATATTCTCTGCAATAAATCCCTGTCTAGCAATGAATTAAGAATGAATCCTGGTATATTCTGTTTTACTGTATCATCCTCTATATTTATAAAGTGAGAGTAATCATAGTAATTAATTACCAACTGCTAGATCATGACAAGTTGTTAGCATCTGAAAATCTAAATCATGATGAGACGTAAAGTGTAGAGTCATGATCTATATTTTCTGACGATGACAAGATGTAATCTAGCAATCTAGATCGAATTAGTGAACTGCTCCAGCAGCCTAGTAGTAAAAGCATCAGCACCAGATGCGGGAGGTTGCTGGTTTGAACCCCCAACAAGTCATACCAAAGACTTATACAAATGGTACTAATAGCTGCTTCGCTAGGTACTCAGCATTAAAGTTAGTGTTTGGACTGGTCAGCCTGGAGTCAGGATAATATGACTGGATGGGACATCATGCTACATGTCTGCGGCATGATGCCCCAGTGCTAGACATCACTATAAACTGCCACACAGCGATATGACTGAAAAATTGTTAAAGCTACATTAGAAATCCAAATCACTCACACACACACTGATCAAATTAGTATGATGATAATTTTTGTTATACACCTATCAATTTTCAGATAATTTAAAAAAAAACAACTAAAGATCAAAAGAAACTGCCCAAAATTTCAAATTCTTTTTTTAAAACTTCATCATAAATAATAAACCAAATTACAATCTGACAGCGGACATGCACATAAACGTCAGAGTTTTATTAATGAAGTACATGCAGTTCAAGCCTTGTTTGGTCGTATGGTGACACAGAATCAGAAAATGTCAATCTCATTTTCTTTAATTATAGGAAATAAAGGTTGTTGTTGTTGTTGTTGTTGTTGTTCTAGGGTTTAACGCCATTTTTCAGCACACGATAGGCTATACATGGCGGCCAGTATAACTGGTGGAGGAAGAATCCTGGAAAACCCAGGGAAGAACAACCGACCCACGAAAAGCTACTGGCAGGCTTTCCCACATACCCACGCTAGCTGGGAAATAAAGGTAAAATTCTGGCTATTTCTTGAGCATGAAATTGATAGGGATATAATAAAATGTTTTACAAGTACGTGTCCTAGTCTCGATGAAGTTGAATCTAAATTCCATCTTATCTTATTATATCTTCAAAATAACTTTTAATTAACAATAAAGTTTCAAGAGAAATAAAATGATAGGAATATACTGATTGTCTCTTTCCTGCTGAAAATTTAATATAAATTCTGGATTTGAACACAAATATTTGAACTAATAATATTTAGATTTATTCATAAACAGCAAAAAATGATTAAAGGTATGTATTAAAATTTATCCCAGTAATTCAACAATGAATCAAATAATCATAAAATTTTTGTTAAATTTAAGTACTCCAAAACTGGTGAAAAAACATGGATGCTCTGAACTGTATTATGGTTTGATTTTTATTAACATGAATGAAAAGCATAAGGCTTTGTAGGGTTATAGAAAATTTGGGTTTTGTCTTTAACCAACGAATCTTTTTCTAATAAGTGAAGGCAATTATTCATATACAACATGCAATGTCTTCAATCCTTTGTTATGTGATTATGTCAGAAACCAAATGATACAGTGTAACAAGGTTCTTGTCACAAATGTAAAAAAAGATTTGAGACCTTTTTCGTATCTTTTCCAGATCTAACAATACAAATTTCAAGACCTCCTGAAGTGCTCAGAATCTGTTTACTAAAACATCGCCATAAAGCAAAAGAACAGTCATGTTACTAGTATTTGACTAAGACCATTGTAACAACAAAAACTTAAAGACCTTTTCAAGATTTTTAAGTCATTTTTCAATTTTTCCAGACATTTTCATGACCTGGACAAGCAATTTTCAAATTTTAGACCTTTTCCAGAATTCCAGACCTGTGTGGGAACCCTGCGATAACTACATACATAATTCCTCTAAATTTTCATTTTTAAAAGACAGCATTAGAAATCTGCAAAGCATCATGGATGAAATAAATAGGAAGAAAAACTGATACTTTTTTCTTTACTCCAATACACACAATCAGGTGCAATATGTTCAACTCCCAGGTCTACATCTGCAATTATAGGTTTTTATGACAGGTCCCCCTTTGGAAATATGAAATGCAAGCAAACTGTAAATAAAGTTAAATAATGATGCTTATAATAACAATAGTGAAATGACATATCAAGCAGCTACCATTTGTCCAGGTCTGGGCCAATCTGTATACAATACATTTCTGATAAAGTGCATAGAATTTGCAATCAGAAATATGTAACAGTGTTTGCGTGTTTGTGTATGAGCTCATAATAGAGAGAGAGAGTGATATATATGAAAGTTGCTGTCATATAAACCAATAAGAATGAATTGGCTAAACACAAGACCAAGAAAAAAATAGCTGATCAAAACTGATGCATTTTAAAATATCTAATTCAACTATTTCTTTCAAAAAAGGAACAATGGAAAAACTTTCAATTTCTTCAAGAACCATGCTGACTGTCTGGCTGTCTAAATCCAAAGTTGATGAGGACTGTTTTTCAAAAGGGACATTTACAAATTTCTGGATTCCCCTTGGAGTAGTTGAACTTCTGATTCAATTCATAATTATTTTAATTTGGACCAAAACTCTCCATGATGTAATCAAACTGCCTCAAAATAACACTCATAAAATTGGTTGGGTGTGAAATAACACTGGAACAGATCAGTTGGTTGTGATCTTGCAAGAAATTTTGTATATATTTTGGCGAGTGTTTGCTGAGCAATTTGGGATGTCTCCTTCATACCACTCGATTCAATGCGACATCTGTCAAGCTTGATTTTTCTGCATTACTCATTTTGGGAAAAAATAATATACCATTTTGTATATTTGTAATAGATCTAATTTTTAATTGCAATTAAAAAAAGTTTACTAAAAGTGAACAACAATGTGTAAAACAGTGATCACACCTGCCAATTTTAGTCATTGTAAAGAACCAAAGAAGAGATATCAATTGTAATCCAATTTATTTTACCCATGATGCTTTGCAAGTGTTTTGGTACCAGGTCCACTGATCCATTAATCTAAATTCAATCATTAATAGTGTCAGACACATTAGTGAGCTTTATTTGTATATACATTTTTCCTTTCCAGAATTTATTTTGATGAGGTGTGAGTTGCGCAGTCTAGAAAAAAAGCAACAGTTACTGTATGAACTATTAATGAAATACCTATATCCTTTGGATGAAACTCTATTATAGCTGAATTATTGCCAAGCCTATTTAGCAAAATCACTCGAATATAATATTTTTCCACCAAACGCTTAAATGCCTCTTCATGGTTTGGACTATCTATTTGTGGCCAACAGCAAGCGTATGCATCACATTTGCAATTTATCTTGTTCACCTGAGACCAGTTGTTACTGAAATCAGAGGTTGAACATTTCTTATACAAGTTTGTCAAAAATTATTGCAAGAATTAAAAAGTTTTTATTTTACGTGTCAAAATAACCTGTTTGTAATACAAGAGGTAATGTTCATTCTGCAAATGAAGTTATACATGACACAATTACTGGTATTATCCTTTTATTCACAAGTGAATGTCTATTATTTTATTCAATATTAAATAAAAGAAAATAGATCATATTACATAAACCATCATACTGTGAAACCACGCAAGACACATATCTTGGTGAATAAAAAACTGTAATGTCCTTGCAAATACAATAGTATTCTGTTCTCTTGATTTTCCTTTTTGTACTAATATTAACTTAGTACACCAAAATAACAATAAAACAAAGATTTTAATTTGATCCCACAAGTTTTTGGTGGCCATACTTGACAACACATCAGCACCATTTTCATTTAGGAATAACTAGAAATTGTAAGAAGTCTTCTGGTGAAAACCCCATAGCAACATTACTTTTTAATTAGGCAGAGTAGGGATAACAAGATAAGTTGGCCAATGTGATAATCATACTGGACATCAAATCAGCACCACTGTAATTAGGACAAACTGGACATCATGAGATGCCTTTTGGTGACAACCTCATGGTAATATTACACTTTATTCAGGAGTAGCAATAACAAATTTTTCAAGATGGCCACTGTATCAGCCATATTGGCCATCAGATCTGCACTATTTTCATTTAGGAACAACTAGACATCACAAGTCTTTTAGCGAAAATCCGATGCTGATATGACCATTCATTCAGGAGAAGTAGCAATAACAGGATTTTCAAGTTGGTCACTGTGGTGGCCATACTGGACCTCCGAGTGACACCATTTTCATTTGGGACCAACTAGACTATGGAATAAATGTGCGTGCAAAGTTTCATGGCAATCCTCAAAGTAGTTTATGAAAAGTAGCAATAACAAATTTGTTCTAATGGATAGATGGTCTATGGACGACATACCATCCTAAAAGCTCTTTTGGTGTTTGACCAGTAGAGCTAAAAAGATGTCAGTATGGCCATCCTTTTAAGAAAAGTAGCTATAATGATATTTTTCATATTCTGGGAGGTCACACTTCTATCATTTTGACTGAATACCTATAGGTAGAAATGTTTTGATGAAAACTCTGTGTCCAAACAGTCAGACTTTCAAGTGAACAGCAATAGCAAGATTTACAAGATGGCTGCCAAAGATATCATGCTGGTGGTCTAATCAGCACCATTTATATTTAGGATCAACTAAATATCTTAAGAAATGTTTAGTGAAAGCCCTATGTCTGCACGATTCTTTGTTCATTAGAAGTGGCTATAACAAGATTTTCAAGATAGTGATCATTTGGAGGTCTAATCAGCACCATTCTCTTTAGGCCCAATTTAAAAAATCATAAGTCTTTAAGCAAAAACACCATGTCGCTACAACAATCTGGTTTGAACAAGTAATAGCAACAAGATTTTCAACATGATCAATATGATAGCCATTTAGAGGTCTAATTATCACCATTTTCATTTTTGGACCAACCAGACATCATAATAAGTCTTTTAGTGAAAACCCAAAGTCAATATGTCCATCTAATCTGGAGAAACAGCTCTAGGATTTGACAAAATTTGCTGAAAAATCTGATCAGTACTATTTTTATTTAGTACCAACAGTACATCATAGTAAGTTCTCTTAATGAAAAGCCCATGACACTACCAACAACAGTTTGGGAATGTGACAATCATACTGGACATCAAATCAGCACCACTGTAATTAGGACAAACTGGACATCATGAGATGCCTTTTGGTGACAACCTCATGGTAATATTACACTTTGTTCAAGAGTAGCAATAACAAATTTTTCAAGATGGCCACTGTATCAGCCATATTGGCCATCAGATCTGCACCATTTCATTTAGGGACAACCAGACATAACATCTTTTAGTGAAAACCCCATGCTGATGTGACCATTCATTCAGGAGAAGAAGCAATAACAGGATTTTCAAGTTGGTCACTGTGGTAGCCATACTGGACCTCTTTTCATTCTTGGACCAACCAGACATCATAATAAGTCTTTTAGTGAAAACCCAAAGTCAGTATGTCCATCTATTCTGGACAAACAGCTCTAGGATTTGACAAAATTTGCTAAAAATCTGATCAGTACTATTTTTATTTAGCACCAACAGTACATCATAGTAAGTCTCTTAATGAAAAGCCAATGACACTACCAACATCAGTTTGGGAACATGCAGCTTCTTAAGCTGGCCAATATGGTGGCCACATTGGATGTGATACTGGTACCACTTTCATTCAGGACCCACTAGACATCATAAGTAGACTTTCACTGAAAATCCCAGTTGAGGTACATATAGTTCTGAACCATACTAGCACATTTTCTTGAGATGCATAATTAGCATTCTACAAAATGTTATGTCACAACTGTACATTCTAAATACCTAGGAAAGTCACCAGAAAGAAAAAATGAGTCACTATGGCCTCTTTTTGCCTTTGATAAAAGTAGCTTCCATGATGAATACACCCATAATGGTTCATGACTGTACACGCAATGGTGTCAGGAATAAAAGTTAAATGCAAGAACCTAATGCTGATGTCAATGCTAACAACATTAATGAAAAACAACGGTTGGAAATGCAATATCTACATCTTACTCATGCTTCACATGCAAGACATAAAATATCCAGTTTTGTTGTGTCAGGAAACTTGTTTTGCATTCCAACTCTTGTTTACTTATTTCAAAAGTAAAAAAGTTTACAAATATCCTTCAAATCCAGAATCTGTTGTGAAGAATAAATCCCACAGACCTGCGGCAGGCAATCACTATATCTATATGATTTAACGATTAAATACCTATATCCGTCATGCTAAACTTTACTTGTGCTGAACTATTGCCAAGTTTATTTAACACAATCACTTGAATGCAATTCATCATGTGGTGAAACAACTCTTTGTGGTCTGAATAAGATATATTGCACGAGTATTTACTGCCATCGCAGTATAAATGAAACCAATTGTTGCTGAAAATAGAAATTAAAATATACAACTGACTGAAACATGTCACAAATTTATATCAGAATCAAACTCACAAATTATTTCAGCCTCTGAGCTCTCTGTAATTGCTTACAGCACATGTGAGACCTCCCAATTCAACCCTTAAAACCCTGTTTCTAAGAATGAGCATCATAGGGGCCATCTGTAATTAGGCATGGACCCCAGTTTTCAAAAACTTAATCCTTTTTAATGTACATTGTCTACAACATGTTATTAAAAGATAATTGTCATTCGAACGGACTGATGCTCTACTATGTGAAAAGGAGTTCAAGATAAGACCATTTCTTCCCTTGAAATACCAAGTGTTGAAACCATCTCAGATATTCATCAATAACAAGGTCTTCAAATTTGCTGCTGTGGTGAACATATTAGATTTCAGATTGGCACCATTTTCATTTAGGACCAAGTAGATCATTATAAATCTTTAGGTGAAAACTCGTATCAATATGACCATCGATTCTGGGGGAGTTGTTGATGTAGGGTTTAAAGTCATTTTTCAGCACAGGATAGGCTATACATGGCTGCCAGTATAAATGGTGGAGGAAGAACCCGTGAACATCCCAGAAAGAACCATCAACCCATGAGCTACTGGCAAGCTTTCTCACATACCCACATTGGCCAGCCAAGACTCGAACCCATGCAGAAAGAGGTGAGATGGCAGTGGTCTGTAATGGTGTGCAATTTAGACCACTTGCCACTCGGGGCCTCTTCAGGGGGATTAGTGACAGCAAGACTTTCATGACTTCAATTATGGCACCCATACTGAATGTATGAATGGCACTCTTTACATTATGGGCCATCTAGATTATGGGATGAATGTGTTAAACTTTTGCTAACAGATGACTGGACAACATACAAAAATCATCCATAAGCACTCCTGGTTTATGACCAGCTGAACTAAAAATTTACAAGAAAGTAATTTAAATGAACAGAAATACAGAATCATCATATTTATATATATAAAAAAAAGAAATTTTTATACCCAAACAGTGATAATTGTAATCAACAAGATATACTATATTCAAGAGGGGGACACTGTAGTGAAACTGTATCAATTTGCTATGAATATATTTGGACTTCACAGAAAACGATGACTTGTCCTCTTTTCTCACCAGGACCCTTATGTTTCTAACACTGAACATGAACCATATTTTTGATGACCAAGGGTCAAGGAGTCCCTCTGTTCATAGCCTATGCAATGTTCTCACCCTGCCAAAGTGTGAAATGTAACACTGCTTGGGAAATGAACACTTACTTCAGCCATTAAAGTGATGCTAACCATGATCCTAGTGTTCAGGTGTTTTTTTTCTTAATGTGACACTAGACAGGCTTTCTTTCTGTGGTCACTTTATGAAATATTCAAGCAAATTAAGCAAATAATTAACCAAATAATCATTATTAGTGTGCTTTCATACATATTAATGAAAACAAATTTTACTCTTTAAATTCATCACTCCTAACGAGTATTTTGAACCTAAATATTTAAACTTGATGGACTTTGGAAGCAAGTCATCAAGCAAACAGAAATCACATTTGAAAAGCTTAATTATGGCATAAAAGTCTTGTATCATGATCATCATACTAAAAAATTACACATTTATTGCCCTAGTTTGGGGGAGATATTAAGATTTGTCCACCCAAGGCATGTCATGATCTTAACGTGGGTGAACAAATCTTCACATATCCCCCTAAAATATTCAATAAATTGTTTATTATACGACTCAGAAGAAACAAGACATGATGATGATAGACAATGTTTTATACCCTGAAATGCGGCATTCTGGAACTTTTATGAGATATAAATAATATAGTTTCATAATAACCCACAAACCCAACATGTAAAAAGAACCAAACCAAACAATCCAAAAATCTAATGAGTTCAAAATAATGTGAAGACAAATCAGCCGGGAACTTACAACTTGTACCACCTTTACACCTTTGCCACTGATCTCATTATTGTGTTAAACTCATAAGAATGTTGTTTTTGTATATAATAATTTGCAAAAGAAATCCAACAGTCTGAGATTTTAAGAGCCCAGATTTAAATGAATGACTGGAATCTATTTCTCACTTGCATGTAACCTCATGGGCATCAGGATTCAAGCCTATGTAATCTGTTCAACTGAGAACACTAAGTGCAAGTAGTTCTGCTACATCTGTGATGCAGCCTGTAGGTTATTAAAACATTTGCATACACAAGGGAAAAGGAGATGAAAGAATCATGGTTGGTTTATTTTTTAAAAGATGAAGTATTAATGCAAGATATTCAAATAAGAATGCCAAATGTGATGTAATAATTATGGTAACACCTTTTAATTCAAATAAGAATGCCAAATGTGATGTAATAATTATGGTAACGCCTTTTAATTCAAATAAGAATGCCAAATGTGATGTAATAATTATGGAAACACCTTTTAATTCAAATAAGAATGCCAAATGTGATGCAACATTTAATTCAAATAAGAATGCCAAATGTGATGCAATAATTATGGTAACGCCTTTTAATTCAAATAAGAATGCCAAATGTGATGTAATAATTACGGTAACATATTTTAATTCAAATAAGAATGCCAAATGTGATGTAATAATTACGTAACACCTTTTAATTCAAATAAGAATGCCAAATGTGATGTAATAATTATGGTAACGCCTTTTAATTCAAATAAGAATGCCAAATGTGATGCAATAATTATGGTAACGCCTTTTAATTCCAATAAGAATGCCAAATGTGATGTAATAATTATGGTAACACCTTTTAATTCAAATAAGAATGCCAAATGTGATGTAATAATTACGGTAACGCCTTTTAATTCAGATAATCTACCACTCAAGGAATAAGGAAGAAAGAATTCAGACCAAATGAACAGATACGATATTTACCGTATATATATTAGTACACAATCAAATGAATTTTTCCTGTCCTAGAACTTATGGTGAAATTTTTACTCGTCTAACTAATATGTCCCAACTTCATGTCATAATAAAATAAGACAAATATATATAAAAATTGATCATAAAATGAATCTACCCTTGTTTTGTTATCATTTATTCCTCTTTATTGTTCTTCATGAGCAATTTATTAAAGACAAAAATATATTCATGAACTCTGTATACGTAGTGTATGCATAAATAATTATGTATATCACTTATGTTAGCTATCGCATGACACATTGTTCACGTACGTGAATATAGAGAACCAAAATGTGTTTGGTTGTCCTCAAAGAGTTGAATATGTTATCAGACTAAAAACTGATCGAGCACAAAATCACATATGAGAGAGAGGGATTTAGAAATATCAAGCGACTGCTTGAAGGCACCTGCCATTTGCACATGACATGGAGTAAGGTGCAAAATGCATCAGGAGAGTATTACTTCCAGGTCACCAAGATGTCAATATCTCACAAATAAAAATCATCACTGGAAAATTCATTCACTGTGAGTAAAAATGAAAATCTTTACATTGGCATTGGTTACAAAAAGTATTATTAAAGAAAGGTAATGATGTGTATAATATTTACCCTGCAAACACCAATACCTCTTTGTACCAATTATGATTACATATGGCAAACAAATAGAAGCCTGGGTTGTGAATAAGCACTTGGTAGCAAGTAATAAATTCAGCGTTTGAATTTATTGGTAGGACATCAAATACAAAGGTTCGTTTATTAGAAAGCAAGCCCCCGCCCTTTGGATTCTTTGCAGTGTGCCGATTTTTTTTAATACAAAGGCAGCTGACATAGGGAGAACCCAATGTGGTTTCTTTTTACCAGTATTCAAAAGAATTTAGAAAATAAATTGAAACAAAGGAAAAGTTTTTAATACGAGACAATCTAGCAGTCCGTGTGTAGATACTGATAACCCAGGGTCTGCCAAATGACTTTTTTGGAGAAAATAAAATCATTCCATGATCATTACCACGGATGAAACTCCAATGTAATTTGATATCGTTGCTGGAAAGACTGGAAAAAAGGAGGTTAAAAGTTTGAGAACGCACAGAGTGGTGCTGATAAAAAAACACACCTAACTTTAGACCTTTCTGCAGCAAGGGTTGTGTTGCTTAAATAAAAATTGTTCGCTGCATGAGGGAGCTAACTGATATCCTAGCACAAATAGGATTGATCATGCATGTGCATGAGAAGGGTTGATGAAGTAATGCTGCACTGGATTAAAGAGATTTAACCAAAGTACACAGTTTAATATTTTTTTAAAAATAAAATTTGAGTTCATCTTTTGACATCTAATTTTTGAATCATTTAAAAGGTGCCCCGCAACTCATGACTCAAAAAACAATGACATGTCCCAAAGCATAAAGTGCACACAAAATTACTTTAAAAAATAATTGATGGAGTCCAAACAAATACTGTGTCCCAAGATTTACGGTAAATAAGGTAGTTACCTTATTCTGAGATGCCAACCCATGAGCACACATCACTTTTTCAAAATCTAGCCAGACATTCCAAAAATGAATAAAATCTTTGACAAACTTCACAAACGCAACTAGCCTATACAAAAATGTACAGTCAGGAACAATTAAGGTTCAAACGTGAATAAATGGTGTATCCATGTCTACAATTCCGGAAGCTTGAATTAAATACTTTCAAACTTATTTGCCTGAAAAAAAACCATAAATGTATGTTTTGCTCACAAATATTTGCATCTTTTTTTCCTGTTCAAAGTTTTATCCCACACAGTCGTGATTTTCCAGAAATTTTGTCAATATAATTCAGAACACGCAATTTTCTCTAAAACTATGCAACAATTCTGCAAAATTTGGAATGAATGTCATCTCTGCTAACTGAAAAAAAGCATATCTGAAAGTTCACCAAACAACTGAAGTACTGCAATTAAGCATGTAAATACTGTAAATTTAAACAATTTTTTAAAATAAAACCCTCATAAAATTGGCACAAATTTATCAGGGATAAAACTGAATTCCCCAAGTATACATCAAGACCAGACCTGCCAACCCTAACAAGGTGTTCTCAGTAAGGCAGTCAAATGTATTCTGTGAGAACAGATTTCAGTACCGTGAAACAAAACATCATGTATTGCTATTGTCTAGCTGGAAAACATGCATTTAAAATACAAGAAGTGTGATTCAAGACTGATGCAGTGATACTAAACATTAAGTTACACTTTTTTAAAAGTTTACTTCAACCATAATTACCTTGAGTACAGCTTCATAAACTGCAGTTATAAACCCTACAGAACTTAATGGCTTCTTGATATCTCAACTTGACATAATTCTTAAATTTACATGTGAAATGGGCCATGGTGACAGCAATGATCATTCCATGTGACAGACTTGAATCAACACATGATGTCCACTAAATGTAATATATGCCCTTCGTGATTTTTTCCTCAAGAATGTCAATACAGTAATACCTCGAACATTCGCGAGGTTAGGTTCCAGAACCAGTCACGGATCAGGAGGAATCAGGAATGTTTGGTACGAGTCACTAAAAATGCTAATAAAGACTTATTTCTAGGGTTTAAACCCTAAATATGACCCAAATTATGCTCCCAAAGCACTTTAATTTCATTTACAAGTTAGCTTAATACATTACCCTTAAAAAGAGAAATAAATGGTTTGACGTAAAAATAGAGTACAGTATCGCCTAATGGGTATTTGCCACACTAGCGCATTTACAGTACGGTACATGTATACTAATATTAACCCTATACTAATTCATTGGCTGCCATGCACTCACAGTAAGGTAAAACCAAGTAACGAATGGGACTGTAAACTTAATGACTGACGTTTTCTTTGTCATTGTCAGGAAGGTAAACTAGGTAAACTTCATATGTCACAGAAGTCATATAACGAAGGTAAATTCAATAAAATAAAGAAAACATGTACGTAGAGGGTAACAATGAAAATTTCGCGAATCCATGAATTCGCGAATCCAGAAACGTGAATGCACGAGGTATTACTGTATTCCTTTGTATTTTTCTGTATTGAATATTAAATTTTTTTAAAATAGGTTTACTGTCCCTTTCATCTTAGCTATCACTTGCTGGACTCAATTTTTAAAAAAACCCAGCTTGATCATGCAGATGTTTTGCATCACAAAATATGTGCAATTTAGAGCAACTGAGATACTCGTGCAAAATTAGTCTGATTCCCTGACCAATTCCAATGAATCAAAATCAAACAGACAAGCCAGTATCCACATTTTGCCACAAAAAATCATATTTCTGTAATTTGTGCTTTTAATCCACAAGTCTGTATTTTAATGGTCATTTAAATATGACTTACTGCAAAATCTTAAGGGTTGGCTGGTGTGTAAGACTATAATCAATGACATAAAAAACCTATTCTAACATTAATTTCTGTAAAATGTTTACATTATATACATGACATCTACCAAAGTTACCAACAATTAATAATACTAAAATATTACAATTTACTGTATCATGTCTTATTTCTTCATGTACATAATGTGACTCTGATCTGCAATAGAATAATGTGACTGCAGATCAGTCTGGGATGCTCTTTCTGCATGTGATAATGACCTGCCATTGAATAATACAATTGTAGATCAGTCTGGGATACTCTTTCTAAATGTGACACTGATCTGCCATTGAATAATACAATTGTAGATCAGTCTGGGATGCTCTTTCTACATGTGACTGATCTGCCATTGAATAATACAATTGTAGATCAGTCTGGGATGCTCTTTCTGCATGTGATTATGAGTGAGCAATAAAAGCTGTTATCTCTCAGGCCATTATACAATGGCAGACTTAGGCCTAGAATGCATGCAACTAGGCATACATTATAAATAAAGGAATAAACTATCACTATACATGTGACCTGGTGTAAAATTATGGACCTACTTACCCATCATATGAATATTCCATAAACCAGTCCATTGGAATATAAGTTGTTGACGGTTTGTTAAATGAACAAACAAGGTTCTGGAAATTCTCGGATATGCAAGTGATATTCTCTGGAAGTGGTGGTTCCACTGAAAACAAAAGATTGCAATGTTTTGAACAGGCAATGAAATATCCATATGAGGTAGATGAGAACATTATCATTCCTACTGAGTTGTACAAGATCTCCATGGAAATACATGCATACAAGGAATAACCATTTGCAACAAAGTGCCTCAACACACTTAAAAGGATCTAGAAGACCACTGAGATGTGCAGAAAGAAATTAGAAACAATGTGCACAGGACATGGTGTCTCACCTTTGAAGAGCACTGTGATGACCTCTGCTTAAGCAGGCAAAACAGAAGTACATGAACTTGCTTCTCAGTGTACAAATGCAAGGCACACAACAATATTATACAACAGTTTTCAGTTAAATATAGAAGAAAAAAAGAAAGATATGTGTGTGAATATCAAGCTTAAAAACTTATCCTAATTCATGCAGTGACCATCTGAAATCAAATTTCACTACAAGACTTTGATGTTCCATACTTCAATGGCTACTCACTTTTGACCTGACAATTTGTCTCATGACTGACATGAGATACAATTATCTCTAGTGTAACCCATACCAGCTATGCAATTTATCAACATCATCTTTCAGAGAATAAAATTCTGAAGGACTTTTTATGAGTATAATGTTTATATCTCTTTCAGGCACAAAGTCCTTAAATTACAATTTATTATGCCTCACTAAAATGGGTTTAATTTTTTCTTTCTTTCTTTTCCTTAAGTTGTAATCATACAATTTTATTCTATTTTGGTTATATATTGAAGGATAAAAAAGGGTAACAGAAATGGCACATTTTATGCCTACTTCGAGTTTAATAGTCATCTGTGTTGGAACTAGAAGGGATGACTCTGAAGATGACCAATGAATCTTAAAGACCTGAACCTTTCATTACGACAGCCTTGAACAAAACTTACTGTGCTGCAACTATTATTTTCTTTCTTACATGACCATTAGTTTTTTACCTTTAGACATCAGAATCAATGGGGGTTTTCCTACCCAAGTGCAAGCCATCCATATAATTTGTCAAGAAACTTACTCATAATTTTTTTTCTCCAAAACCCCTTTCCTAAGAGCCATAATGTCCATAAACCTTTTGACCCCAACATCAATTTGCCTCTTTTGCTCATTAAGTACAAGCCCTCCAAATTTTTTCTGTCAAAGTAAATGGTTTAAATTTAAGCAAAACCTGTTTTTCTTATTCGAGTCACTGACTCTGACCTTTGACATTTTGAGCCCAAAATCAAGACTTTTTCCTTACCAATCTGCAAGCCATCCACAAACGTTTTGAAGATATCATGGTCACACACACAAAAAAGCCCGCTGAGCAGAAGTCACACTTTTACTTTCAGTCATGGCCTTGAACTTTGTTCTTTTGACCTCCAAAGTGATATATCTTTTCCTACCCCAAGTGCAATAACTCCACAAAGTTTGGTCCAGGTCTGTGAAGGAAAACTAATGTTATAGTGCAGAAAATCTTTTTATTTCAGTCACAGTGACTCTGGATTTTAACCTTATGATCCCAAATCAAAAGATTTCTTCATAATACCAGATGCAAGCTATCCACAGAGTTTGGTAGAGGCTAATGTTACTGTACGAAAACCATTATTTTCCTTCAGTCACAGTGACTTTGACATTTAGCCCAATGACCCCCCCCCAAAAAAAAGGTTTCTTCCTGTTCCTTACTGCATGTATAAATTATCCACAAAGTTTAGTACATGTGATACCCAAATAATGTTATTGTATGGAACCTATCTGTCTTTCCATCACTGTGACCTTGACCTTCAAATATCAAACCAACAGGCTACATTCTTACATCAAGAACAAGCTTTTGCAAAGTTTTGGATTGTGGAGAACTCGAGTTACTGTGAGGAAACAAAATTGGTGAAAAAAACAATGTAAAAATCATCACAAAAGTTATCTTATGATGGGCTTATATACCTAAGCAACTTAACAATGAAAACCATGCATAATTTACCTACCATACCAAATGCAATGAAACAATATAAAAAGTTCATTTACAACGTGTATCTACACCATTCTTGCCATATGAAGTCTTCTGGTATAAACCCCATGTTGGTATTCTGTTTTGGAGAAGTAACAATAACAAGATTTTCAAGATGGCTACTTTTGTAGCAATATTGGATATCAGACTGGCACCATTTCCATTTAGGTCCAACCAGACATCATAAGTCTTTTAGTGAAAACCTAACACTGACATGATTATTCATTCATCAGCAGTGACAAGATTTTCAAGATGGCCATTGTGGTAGCCATTTTAGATATCTAAGCAACACCATCTAGGACCAAATAGACAACCTAAGAAATCGTTTATCAAATTCTGCATAATTATTCCAATTACCATTCTGAAGAAGAAATGGCCAATGTAGCAGTCATACTACATGTCAGACTAGCATTTTAATTTAGGACCAACCAGATAAATGTACCAAAGAAGTCTTTCAGTGAAAACCCAATACTGATAAGCTCATTCAGTTAGAAGTAACTATAACAAGATTTTCAAGACTTCTACAATTTGGACAAATGACAAGAGACCATCCCAAAAGCTCTTTTGATCAGGACCAGCAGAGCCAATAACACCCAAAAAAAATTTACATAAAAGAAGATTTATGTCCTGGAGTGAAACAATCATTCTTACAAATTAAAGTTCAAACAACAAAAGAACTTTTGTTAAATATTTGCACAATTATTGCACATCCAGTGTTGCACCTTGATTGATAAAGGGGACATTTTTTTATGTACCTGCCCCCCTTAAACAAACAAACAATTGCATTTTGTTAATTTCTGAGTAACACTTGCAGTTTGCGGTGGGAAAACACACCCTTGGGCTCACTCAAGATGCAACACAAAATATGTGGAGAAATTAATGTCCAAAAGCATATCAGCGCTGCCAATATTGTAATATCAAGATGTATTACTGAAATTACAAGATGAACAAATCTGATGCTAAAATTACTACTTTCAAGTGAGCAGACTGCCATTCATTTTACACACTATACTTAAATTCATAGACTGCGGCAGAGATCGTATTCTTTCAATAGAAACAAAACTTTTCTTGGTGTCTTTAAATCTGTGGTTTGCAGTAACCATTAAGTCCCACAAAAGTGGTATAACACAAACAAACAGTTAATTGAAAGTAGCATAATATCTGCCCATGCCAATCTGAATGAATGAAATTTGCTACCTGACCCACCCTTTTACAAGCCTATGTCATTCCGGTCCTGATGTTGGAGTCTTAATCAACTTTTACAGCAAGCTCAAGGCCACAAATCAAACTCCAAAGTGATGACAAAGAAACTGTTGAACCACTTAAAACATACACAGACAAGTATACACAGGCAAACATGTTAAACAGAATCCAAATGTCCTAAAATTTTCTTTGTGATATGCATGCACACTCAAACCATTTTTGCCTTTCCCGCAATAGCACAGCAGATAAATAGTTTGTCAGCATCAGAAAATGATGACAGACTAGATCAGTGCTTGCTTTCGTGCTATTAAAAATAGTTCAGTGACCTAAGTTGCTTCTTCTTGTAACATTATTTACCATTAATTATATATCTGAATTTTCCTAAATGGAAACTGATAGACCAAACATTCAGGTCAATTTATGGAGATGGCCAGAATTGATGGAGTTTATCATTATTAGAACAGTGTTTTGTGAACAAAACATAAGGACCAGTCTAAAGAGGAAGACTGATCACCGAGTATGCAATTTGGACAAGACTACTAAGACGACCAGGTCAAAGTAGGGACAATTTGGTGAAGTTTCACTGTAATTTGTATGTTATCATTATGCATTATGGAACATGATGGATCTTTAATTATCGCTTGTTGCCCCTACCTCCTATTTGCACCATCTTTAGTCTGGGACTGTTGACATCATCCATACAGACGTAGGTAGCTTTGTCATTGATCTGTACATGAGGTATATGCAGCTGCAGAGTTCTGTCTTCAAAATAATTGTGCAGGTATATGGCAGAAACATTTTCACTTCCTTTCAAAATTCTCAGCCGACTCAAATTTGCATATGGAACTAAAGCATTGGTATTAGTACAATTTAATACCAGTTGACTGCCATTTACAATAAACACATCTCCATCTTTTTCCCACCTGAACTGCAAATCTGAAATTTGGGAATTATTAAGCATTTTTACCACAGTGAAACTATTGTAAAACTTTTTATTTTTATTTACTGCACTGACATAAATTATCTCATGATGGAATAACAGGAATAAGTTATCACATGATGGAGTAACAGGTTCTGCAGTCACAGCATGCATCTAAAACTATTCTTACACACTGCCATTTTAATTTAGGACCAACTAAACATTTAAAGATGTCTTCTGGTGAAATCAACATATGTACCGTATGACTTTCCATTCAGGAGGAGTAACGACAACTTGATTTTCATGACAGATGCCATGGTGGCTGTATTGCACATCATGAAACTGTTACAGTATTGTAAATGTAGATGGCTACAAAATTAAAGGCTGTAAAAGTTGAAGCTTTTTGAGCTAATGAGAATGCTGCATGCTTCAAGTGCATACGGCTTTGTGTACATTCTACTGTAAGATGCAAGTGTTTATTAAAAAGAGGCTGTGAAAAGCATTTCAGACTTTAATTGCTCATCAATATTACTTATCATATATGTTCATGTATTGATGTGAAAATAAAGACAGTTTTGACATAAAATATATATTTGTTAATAATTAATTTCCTCTGAGAAAGAAAAAACCTTTATCATTGCAAGTACATAAAACTATCAATGTTTGGTACAAACTTGTGTATTCTGATTTCCAACCTGTAAAAACTGTCTTGCTGGTTGGAAACATAATGTTAAAATTTTTAATTCTTACCACCCCACTATTACTCTTGATGCAGCTGTCTGATTATGTGATGTTCAATGACTTGCAATTTCATAATGCTTTCAGTAAATTAAACAGTACGAAGTGCATTGTGGAGTAATTTTAAATATTATATATATTTATTGAAACCCAAACAGCTGCACATGCCATTCAGTTTGCACACTGCACACTTGCTATCTTGTTGTCAAAAACCATCATGTGACCGATTAGGGTTGTTTATCTAATGATCCGGATGTTTGCTGAGGATGTCTGTAAGATTCAGTTATTAATGTGAAAAAATCAGAGAATTTAACAGGTATCAAATAGACTTAACATAAATTGTTTATCTTTAATTGCAAATATATGATGACCATTAAAATGAAAGAATTCTGCAAGGAAACAATGGTATTTTTTTGGCACTTTTGAGATGGTCATTTATGACTGACCTCGAAACTAGCCTTGTGTAACATTTATGGACCGGATGTGTTCATCCATGTTACGTTGTTGTGTGTCTTCATTAATCAGCAGTAACGTTAAGAAACATAACTGAAAATCTATACCAATTTATCAAGTTTACATCCTCTAATTAGCCGTAAAAGTGACATTTAGTTTTTCTGCATTACAATCAAAATTTTTATTTCTTACCAACCTGTGTGCAAATCATGTAACATTCAAGGAACAGAAATGGCAGTCATAAAACTTAATTACTATTTAGTGATCCTTGTGAATTGCTATTTTAAGAGGATAGCACTCATTGTTTATGTACAAAATCCCAAATTGAGATGAAATAAATACAGCATTTCCAATTAACTGATTGTGTATAATCTGATTACTTCTAATTAACATATGTAAATCTCATATAATGTTTATGGAACTGAACTGGCAGTCATAGAAATCTGATTCTTGTCTTTTGTCTAGGAAAGTTACACAATATAACATTGTTTTGCTTAAAATCAGGACTTCAAAGCAACAGCATCATCAATCTACATCAAGGACCAAAAAGTTTCCTTTGACATAAAGTGCTAAGTTCAGAAATCACCCTAATCAAGTTGGCAAGCAGAAAGCATAAATAAAAGCAATGAGGTGCATAAAGAATCAATATTATACATTGCAAATGAAAATAATGCAACAAAATATAAGTATATCATTATATCAGTTTTTGAAAGTATAGGTAATAATATAGTACAGACCCAACATACTAAATAATTAATACATTGTACATAAATAAATACTTCTGTTTTCAGGTTACATTAAAATTACCATTGATGGCCAAATTTTTCAAAGAAGTTGGTCAGTTTTGGGGCAATGAAGAAGCTGAATATAAAATATTATGAACAGATATGGTGCAGCTACTTCCAGTACCAAACCTGTCAATTGCTGGCTCCCAAATAGTTTTCAAATTTTAAATGGCGAAATAAAATTTTGTTTGTCCATTCTGGTAACATGAATTACAGTTTATACCTTAATAAAGTTTTAATACCAACTGAATGGAGCATGAAAAGATGATGCATCTTTTGTTGTTTTGTGCTAATTGCGTATGGTCACTAACATCCTAAAAATACAAAGAAAATGTTTCACATGAGAATGTTTGAAAATTCCTAGTGTAATGATTTAAGTTGTTACCTGATGGTCAAGTACGTGATAAATGGACACATACACATCTTAACCATACAGATGCTGCTTTTATCCATTACACAGGTGTACCCGGTAATAGCTTTATGCTTATTATTATCCAGATAATAAAAGAAATCATCATTTAAATATCTAATTTGTCTCTCATGTTACACATGTAACAAGTTAATGAGAACAATGCTCTGACAAGCAGTATTTTGGAAAGGAAAACAGACAGTTATCTTTCCTGTTACTTTATAGAAGACAGGATACTAGATCACCAATTTGTAACTAATATGATGTGAAAATGAAACTTTTAAACTTTGGTGTACAGTGTGTGTGTGTGTGTATATATATATATATATATATATATATAAGCTTATGAGTCCAACTGCAAATTGCACAGACCCAGTTCTGCCATCACATATTGCACTGGCAGATCGGGACCACTGCAGTTTGGTAGGAGTAATCAGTAGAACAACAAAATAAACCCTGATCTGCAGGCACATTATGCTATGGCAGATCAGGATCTTTATTGTTTGCTGTTTGACTCAACTTAAAAGCGAATATATATGGTAATTTTATGACATATGACAATCCCTTTAAATTACACATGTCAACTGCATTAACTGCAATACATGTTTTTGTCGGATCTGGTTCTTAACATCATTTCAATGAAAGATTAAACAGACAGGTAGTTCTAGTCGGCCTGTACGGTATATGTAATCTATGTGCATGGGAGGCTGCTAAATATTTTGTGGGTTTAACCAGATTTTTCAAGTACAGGATAGCCTATATATGGTTGCCAGTATATCTGGTGGAGCAATTCAGAAAACTCCGGCGAATAACCACCCACCCACTACTGGCAAGCTTTCTCACAAATCCACATTGCCAAAGCTGCAACTTAAACCCATGCAGATAGAGGTAAGATATCAGTGATCTGTAAATGTGAGTGCCTTAAGACCACTTGGTCACCCGAGATGACATTGCTAACTGTAAGACCTGTAGAAGATCTTACATAAAGAACACTTGTTCATAATGGACCAGATTGTCCTGTCTATTGTCCTTCACAGATGGGTTTAAATGTAACTTAACAACAAAAAGGTACACACGACAGATTCAAATGACGTGATACTTTGTTCTTTTATTCATTTATTTTCATGTGCATCTTTTTCTATGTTTTTGGAAAAAGTTATATGTTTGTTAGAATTTAAATTCATGTAAAGGCACATAATTAAACTTAGTCTTTTGGGGGCCAAAAAAATCCAGAAAAGATGGTATCCACTAATAAAAGCATTTCAACAGTAGTTCCTACTTTTCTTTCTCAAAAAAATAATGAAGATATGGTACATGTATTAAACTTACCATAAAGAGCAAAGGCATACATCCTCAGCATCAGTGTGGGTAGACAGACCCCAATCAGCATCAGTAGCATTCCTCTCAAGCAGATCATCCTTTCATATTGATCACCGTAAATCCAAAATTAATTTATTTAGGTATGGGAAGTTGTTAATCTACATTTCTTTACAACTTCTGTAACTGAGTTCATATGTATGTTATAGAATTACCCAATGAAAGTTCATAGTTCCCTTCATTGCAGAACTTTTGCTGTCAACTCAGCAACAAAAAAATAATAAAAAAATGTTTTCAACATGCAGAGCTGTCTCAGTAAACATGCTCTGAAATGAGCATCATAAGAATTAAGTTCAGTTATATTACTGTAACATGTTATAAAACAACATCTCTCCATACGGTACAGTTCATGTAAGTAATTCCAAGTTCAACCTGTACTCCCTTTACTAAATCCAATCATTAAAGTCGATAAAAAGGAAGCTCAAATAAATTTCAGCAATATTTTTAAGAACATCCTTGCATGTACATCAAAATAATCTATACACCATTACAAAATCATGTTCTTTTTTTTTCCAAACAAATCTTAGTAAAGTGATGTGCAATCTGATAGTTATTCACATATTCTTTTCATGAAGAGAATGCTGGTGGAGCGATGAAGTGTTTCAATGTTGAAAAGTACTATGGTTACTATCTCTCCGAGATGCAGTCCATTAAAACCTTTGAAAGCAAAAAAAAGGAGGAAAATATTAAATATAACCTTATAATTTACTGGTACATCTATAGGAAATAAAACAAGATTACTCAGACAAATTTTTTTATGTGCATTTCTGGTTATTAAGTTGGCACTGTTTTTCATTGTTGACCCTTGCACTCCCACCCCACCAAGCCACATAAATTAAAAAAAAAAAAATATCAACATTTTCCCAAAATTTATTTCCGCACCTAATTGAGCCAGTCTTATCTTGCGCTTTTAAGAACTTAGTACATTATATATACTAGTCATAAAAACCCTACCTTAATTTTAAAACCAGTGCAATAGGAAACACATTTTTATTTTAGCCTTAGCATACATGTATTAACTCCAGCTGCAAACTTTATACAGCTGGATCTGCTATCACATAATGCGCTGGCAGATCTGGGTCTATGCAGTTTGTTGTTGTTGTTGTGGGATTTAACACCATTGTTCAGCACACAATAGGCTATGCATGGCGGCCAGTATTACTGGTGGAGGAAGAACCTGGGAAAACCTCGGAAAGAACCACTGACCCACAAAAAGCTACTGGCAAGCTTTCTCACATACCCACATTGGCGAATCCTAGACTCGAACCCACGCAGACAAAGGTGAGATGGCAGTGATCCGTAACAGAGAGCGCTTTAGACCACTTGGCCATTCAGGGCCCCCATAGCAGTTTGTAAGTAGCCAGTAGAACAAACAATACAGACCCTCTTCTGCCATCACATTATGTGACTGCACATCAGGATCTATGATGTTTACAGTTGGTCACAACTTATATCATGTAAGGCCCAAAAAATGTGTGTGTCTCTGGTCAACTGACTGTATCTATTTTTCTTTGCTGACCCTAGCACATATTCACCCACCCCCTGAAAAAAATTAAAATAATTAAAAAAAGATAACATTTTCAAAGCTTGGTTTATTCATCTAATTGAACTAGTTTAGCCCAGTACTTGATGTGCTTAATATGTTATATAACCATTATATATATATATATATATATATATATATATATATATATATATATATAAAGAATAAAAATCATATGGCAAATAACAGTCCTTTCAAGTGCACTGGATCCAGCAAGGGATCATGTTTGTCAGGGATTAATTAAGATAAATGTAATTAATGTAATAAACTGACTATGAACAGTGCAAAACTAGTATCTAAATATATATAAGCAACTAAGCTATACAAATCCAATATAGCACAGAACAAAATATGTATTAAACTTGTTCACAAGATAAAGTACTAAGCATTCTTGTACACTAGTCCAGGCATTCTTGTGCACTAACCAAAGCATTCTTGCAACCTAATATATTAACCACATCTTAGAGAAATGAATTAACTGTACAAGCTGTGCATCCTGTTCTAGTTTTGAAACGTTCTAATTAACCAGAACATTTTGAATAGACACAATGGAAAATATTTAAAGAGGGATTGTAGAGTATGTTTCGTCAACAATAGGCCCATATGGGCCAGATATATGGATCAAATGGCATACCAAACCTACTACCATTTCACATAGCAGGCTTATGTAATATTTTTAAGAATACATTCTATGTAAAACATCTTTTAGACATCACATTCTGTTGTTTGTACCTCTTTTACATCATTAAAAATAATTCTAAAGATAAATGCATGAAAATTAATATATATTGTCCCTTTTTCAAGATGTATGATACAACCCCATTTACCAAGTTTTACATATATAGCCATAACAAGCTCAGTCAGTGAGGTAAAAGGTATCTCATTAATATGCACAGATATAACTTATTATAGAACCAGTCTAATTATAACGATAATGTGACCTTGTTTAAAAAAGCAAGCACATAATTCTAATTGAGATTCATCTCCAAAACTGCAGCAAGTTCAGCCAGACTGATACAACAATATGTAACATACCCAATCTCAATATCTTAATGATATACCCAGTACATGTAAGCCTGTTTATCAAATTTGATAAAATCCTTTAAAAAAATTACAATCTCCATACTGATAAAATAAAATCATCCTTCCACCAATCTTATGTATGACCACTGTAAAAAAAAAAGTATACACTGTATGTCCAATCCAATTAGCATAAGGCCCAAGTGGGTCTGACATCGCTCACCTGCCTCCACAAAACTAAACATTTGACTGTTGCAAAGCTTAGGTAGTTATACAAGAACATATCCTATGTAAACCATCTTCCAAACTTTATAACATGTTCACTTTATTGTACTCCATCATGAAAAACATACTTACTGACAGCATATTTGGTGCACAGCTTCTCCTGCTCATAATTGCAGTCATCAAATATTTAAAAAAAAATAAACTCAACATATTAAATATGGCTTCAAGAGTGGTAAGAAGCCCAGACAATTTTCAATTTTGCCCATTACTGAGACAGTCCAAAGAGACTGATGATAGCAGCAGGGAGTAACAAGTCCAGTCAGTCAGATGCAAGACAACTGCATTCAAATGTATGCATCTTTCTTGTTATCAAACTCATCCAAGATCCCAATCATCATGTAAGCATATATTCCAAATCTGACCAAAACTGAAATATGGCATCTAAAGGGGTAATGAGCAAATGATGACAGATGAATGGATGACAGATGGATGCAGGACTGTGCCATCAGTTCCCTTGACATTATAGCCAGGTGAGCTAAAAAAAACATTGTAGCAATATTATCAATTTTTTTTTAAAGCTACATTAAAAACCCAAATCCCACACACAAACCCCTCAAAACCAGACACCACTGGGACTCCAAAAAATGTTCAGCTTTAAAAGGTTTTAGGTTGTGACGATTGTATATGGTTGGGGATGTGTATTTAAGCTATTATAGAAGTCCCACCCAGGCTCTGTTTTGTTGGAAATTAAATTTAGTGAAAAATGGATGAAAGCTCTGAGACCCCAGTCAGCAATGCAGATGGTTAGATGGTTAAATATACAAAAAAGGTTGAAATTCAATGAATAACAATTTAATAACATATCAACTATCAAATTTCCAATTACACTCCTTCCTCTTGACCCTTTAATAAGCCTATTGCATCACTTGATTAGCAGTGTGAGATTGATTTCCACCTGTCCTTGTATTCCTACTCATCCGTTCTATCCTTTCTCTCTCCTATTTCTCCAAATTCCTTCTCCTCCTCGACTTTCTCTAGACTCCTTCTCCTCCTCCTCCTCGACGACTGCACTTCTGTCGACTCTGACTGTCTCAGCTACATCTACATCTCAGTTCCATCTACAACTCTTGAAGACTTCGGACTCTATGGAATTGAAAGTTCTGTGTCCCCAAAAAGCTTCCTTTTCGAAGCTTTGTCTTTCCTTAGAATCTACCTCTAAGTTCTCCTGCCAGTAGCTTCTCGTGGGTCGGTGGTTCTTTCTGAGGTTTTCCCTGGTTCTTCCTCCACCATTAATACTGGCCGCCATGTATAGCTTATCGTGTGCTGAAAAATGGCGTTAAACCCCACAACAACAACAACAACAACTAAGTTCTCCTGCCAGATTACAAGTGGATTCTTTTCTTGGAGTAAACCTTATTGATCAGCAATGCTTTCTGGTGAATATATAATTACTCTTTACAATTCAGAAGGTATCATTCGGGTATGAATTGTAATCACACCCTCTATCTCAAGTTTTGATTGGATATCGCTGTGGACCAATCCAATCAAACTTAGCAGACAATGTCTCTCTTGATGTCTGTCAACCTGAGAAAGGATGAGAACATGCCCTGTTCACTGTGGACTTTCCTATTGATCCCTGAACTAATCTTTAACATACAGGTGTGATAATGGCAAGCCTTTGTTAAGTGATGCAACCGGTCACCTTTACCAACTCAAGTTTCCGGTCTCTGGCTGGTCATGGCAATCTTGCGTTAAGCGTTCGACACTAACCCCGCAGCAATATTTAGAGATCAAACACACGGTAATATTCCCAAGACAGGTAGATTATAGCTTATACATGACTCTGTAGCTGGGGCTTAACAAACGTGACATAGATTTAATTAGGTTTTCACTGATGTGGAACAAAAATGTCTAAATGAAATACAGCCTGTTATGGCAGAAGACAATGAAATTGATGCCTTTTTTGGTGAACGCTTACCTGAAATACATGTAGAAGTTCAAGGGCCATATAGCGATGTTGATGTTACCCCAGCAGAGGGTGATACAAGTAGACCACTCAAGCAAATTTCTTTGAGTGGGAAAAATAAAGGGGCATTGATGCTTTGCTGCCTGATTACAACTGTATTTCTACTACCAATGCTGATAATATATGGCAGTTACCCAAGCTGAAAACTCCCCCAAAAAAGGAGAGCCAATACCTAAATCCTTAGCAGAACTGATTAATACTGCATTCACTTCTTTATGTGCAACATATGATATTGTACAGTACAAGATCCCAAAAAATTGATAAGTTGGGGCCCCCACTTGTCAATCAAGAAATTTTGAATGATCTTAGCAAATGAGTTCACTCTTATGGCAAAACCTTTAGGGATATAAAAAAAACTTGTTGCTGCAGACATTATGCAAGTTGTCCAATTAGCAGAATTACTAAAGTCTAAGATTGCCACTAATGAAAAAGTAAAGACCCTAATTTCACATGCTATTACCCTTATGGGTCAGGTGTAATATCGCTTTATTAATGCCACTCATCCTTCACAAATGCTTGGATGAGGGGTTCATTTTCTTACATAAATCTGTAACAGTAGATGTTCTATGCCAAATGTTTCCCCAAGTTTCTCTGATGTACATTTTGGCAGATTCATTATCAATGACAGGATGATCCTATAACACTTAGCTGATCATTCAGACATCCTGACATGTGAGTATAGGCAAATGACAGTCATGATTTTGGATATAGCACAGTACATGTACTACTATTGACCCGATGACAAAAATCATGCCAATGTATAACAATATTTATAACAATATGGGTTGACAGAAAACAATGAAGGTGAAATGCAAGTCTTATATTGTCAATTCCTTTTGAAAACTCCAATATTTTAGCAAATTTTAATAATGCCTGCTACACAATAATTTTGTATATTAAGTTATTCTCATTATATTACTGTTCCATACATATTGCACTTTGTAACATAACACAGTTCAGTACACAATGTAGTTGATGATTATGGACTCAGGCTACATCATTATAACAAGGGCAGCTGTATCACCGTTTCCCTTAACCCTCATTTGTACATCAGGGACCCTGAAAGTTCTAATTTGACCCCCAGTTTTGACACCAATATTTGATTTTTACTCCATATGACACCAAGTTTTGATACCAAGAAGGATTTTTGACTTTCCTTTCTTTGCCTTGGCCAGTCTGTTTATTTCTTTGTCGATCTTGGCATTGGAGGAGATCATTAATATGAATCACCTTCATATGACCTCTCTTTGATGGTTAGGTATTTTTTTCATTCACTGTTATACAATGCAGACTATTAATACAACTACTGAAATATCAAGGTGTCAACTAGGCAGCTGCAAATTAAAATATACCACATCATGTAGGTTTTCTGTCTCTGACACACAGCTCTTTTACTTCCGTTCTCACTCATTCTTTGTGTTGACTAGCATGGTCCAAAGATTTTGTTTCAGGTATCTATTAACAGACACATTTACAAAAAGAAACAGATTTTACTGCAAGATTATATTACATGTCTTTTTGCTTTTTTTGGTGGCTGCATACTGAACTACCTCATCCAATATCCAGTGACTTTTATGCAGTACTGGGGCAAAAACAAGTACATATCTGTAGGTCTTCAAAATTTATGAACAGCCATTATATAGGCATTCTCGCATGCTCTCACTGATGAATTTAATAATTGTGATATCTTGCAATTTTTTTTGATCTTACAATGAGAATAATGACACTTGGTGATATTCTATTTTGTCAATAAAAAAACGCACATTTACCCTCTTTTCTTCATACTTAGCATTTGCTATTTCTTCTTTCTTTCACTTTTATATACCTTTAGTTTTAATTTTTAATTTTTTTTCAGTAGTAGTTAATTTAAAGCAGCTAACATTCAGTTTTAGCTGCATCCTGGTGTATTGTAAAGCAGTTATTGATGACCGCTTGCAACCCTGTCTCTGGTGTACAAATATTAGTGATTATCAAATATGCTCATACAGAAAAAAAATTCTTTTTTGGGGGGGCGGGGGGAGACAAGTGGTCTTAGGCACTAGCCTGTAGCTTCCTGCAGGTTGCTGGTTCTACCCAGGCTTTTTCTGGTTCTTCCTGTACCAGATATACTGGCTGCCATGTATGGTCTATCATGTGCTGAAAAATGGCATTAGCACCACCACAACAATTCTTTGATCAGACTTCTTCCCAGCAAAGCCAAATTCAATATCTGATATTTATTTAAATAATTTAATATTTTTAAATATGACCCACTTATTTTTCACCTGAAAAAATTGTGTGGAATAGTAATTCAAACTTTAAAAAAAAAATTGTTAAAGGAATTAATCGAATTTCAAAGTTTATGCAATTTTTTTTTTTAAATTTCCAAGTACTTGTCTATACTTACTCAAGTTGAATCATACTGCAAAGACCCAGCTCTGTTGTTGTATGATGCACTGGAAGATCTGGGTCTATGCAGATGTTTTAGGAATAATCAGTAGAACAAACAAATTAGATCCTGATCCACTGGCACAATATCCAATGGCAAATAAGAGTCTATGTTGATTATCAGCTCAAAAGATACTCATGAGACTTATTACATACATTTTTGAAACCTGATCTGTATACATACTGATCAGATATCATTTGTGCTTTAAACTGGTTTATTTCCCCATATAAAGAATGTAAAACTGCATCCTGGTTGGATCAAGTTTTTAAACTGTGGAGTCACTACGTTCTTGAGATGAAATAATGAATCAGGAAGAGACCCTCCATGATACTGTTCACTTTTCAAAGTTAAAAGTAACAAATACATACTTTGAAAAGATCTGTCTTTCTGATTTTCAATTTACTCTGCATCAAGACCTTGGCCAATATATGTATATATTGAAAAATATATAACAGTAACAATGTCTGCATACAATATAATAAGTGATACTTATCATTAGAAATGTCTGCATACAATATAATAAATCTTACATATCACAATAAATGTCTGCATAGAACATAATGACATATATATATATATATATATATATATATATATATATATATATATATATATATATATATATATATATATATATATATATATATCACTAGAAATGTCTGCATACAATATAATAAATCATACATATCACTAGAAATGTCTGCATAAAACATAAGTTTTGAGGTTTGTCATTCCACCTGTATGTTTCATTTCAGTTTTGCACATATTACACATGGCGACCATTTTGTCAAGTGTATTGGTACCTCACACCCTTTTCAGTCAAAAATTATTTCAAATGAAACTATTTGCTCATGGATTCTTCATGAACACATATTTAGAAGTTGCCATGTTGGTAACAATGATAAGCCCAATGAAAGACTGTAGTGTGATCAATGTTAGCTCCAGATGGGCTAGTGCAGATGAAGAAAAAAAACAGTACACCATCATTTCTATACTCTATCACAATATACTGCTTTGAGCATTTTGTACTGCAATGTACTGGAATAATGTTACACCCTACATACTTACCTAGACAAATAAATGCACAAAACTGCATGTTCCTGTGGCCAACAACCCTTCCAAAAATTGCTAAGGCTTACACATACCTGACTTACAGGGAATCTAAGGTTAGATACAAGTTAGTCGGCATGGACCATGAGGCAAAAGAAATAATAGTATATGCAAGTACAATATAAGTATATGCAAGTACAATATAAGTATATGCAAGTACAATATAAGTATATGCAAATACAATATCAATATATGCAAGTACAATATCAGTATATGCAAGTACAATATAAGTATATGCAAGTACAATATCAGTATATGCAAGTACAATATCAGTATATGCAAGTACAATATCAGTATATGCAAGTACAATATCAGTATATGCAAGTACAATATAAGTATATGCAAGTACAATATCAGTATATGCAAGTACAATATAAGTATATGCAAGTACAATATAAGTGAAACATAATTTATTCCATGCTTCACCTACATTTAACTTACAAGTGTCATGCAAGGTGGTATAAGCCATTCGTGCAAAATGATATAGCTGAATAACCAAAACATGTCTGCTTTTATAAGTTAAGTATCAGTCAAAATTGTCATTTTTTGCTAAACATGCAGTTTACTGCCAAATACTCTCACTTAAGGTGCTACAATAAATGTTTTTTCTAAATTTCACAACTTCCCACCATATCTATAAATTTCAATGACTAGTATTAGAATAAGATAACTTCAAGTAGTTTAAGACATTTAAGATTTTAAAACCTTTAAAACAAGACTTCTGTGATGGTCATTAGGTATCAAAATGAGAATAAAGCAATTTGTGGGCATATTTGTACGCAAACCACAAAATGGGAACACAAGTAAGAATACAACCCCACACATACACACATATTGGAAACATCTTGAAATGGTGACAACTTATTTGCAGAAGAGGCAAGCTGAAACATCATTCTTAGATCTATTTTACCGTAAAGTTTATTTCCTGGCGAAGTCTGATGCCATATCCATGATATCAGTATTTCCAGAAACTCCACAATAAAATAAATTTATTCTGTTACTGTCTTATCTCTGAACCACAAAAGAGCTTCACATCAGCTAGCCTACCTGTTACTGATACTCATGGGCCAAATGTTTTAATTTGTTGTGAGAGATTGGATTTGCACTGCAGACAGATCACATCCTGGTGGCCTATCATATTACCATAATTATCCCCCTCCACCTCTCAGTGAAAAAGTTTATATTACAGGGCATACAGTCATCCTGATCATCCATGCATGTCCATGCTTGTAATGCTCATCTTACACATTTCCAGACAGAGCCTTCTTGTTGGCGTTATGGGTTTAACACCATCTTTCAGCACAAGACAGGCTATACATGGCACCCAATATAACTGACGGAGAAAAAACCCCAGAAAACCCCAGAAAGAACCACCAATTCATGGAAAGCTACTGGCAAGCCTTCTCATGTACCTACACTGGGATCGAGCCTTGAAACTCTGGGATATGATGAGGGTGGGGGGAGGTCATAATCATTTCAAAATTCTGATTTATCACCTTGGGGTTGAATGAAATGCTTTTGCAAAAAAACTTCAACTAGTCTGCATTAGTGCATCCTATGTGATTGAGCTTTGGTTTGTTTGTTTATAAGAGTCAAGAGTTGATCAATACATATCAGTGTATGTCATATGAAGAGAATTCAGTGTAACTTAACCTTTAAATTGCTATTTATTTGTAGTACAAGATACCTCAGTGCTGAACTGTTTGAGAAAAGAAATGAAAACTGCATTCAGCTTGTATTTAATTACTGTACATAATAGATACACACATACTATATCAAAAACAATAACTGTTGAAGTATATGAATTTTATTACAAGCATCAAGTCATTGTGACTTTATCATATTGGCACTGGGCCCCAAGTGGCTGAGTGGTCTAAAGTGCTCACCCTTATATATCACTGCCATCTCACCTCTCTGCGTGGGTTCGCGTCTCGGGCTCAGCCAATGTGGTTGGTTACATCAGAAAGCTTGCCAGTAGCTTCCCGTGGGTCAGTGGTTCTTTCTAAGGTTATCTTCTTCTACTTTTTATACTGGCCTCCATGTTTAGCCTATTTTGTGCTGAAAAATGGCGTTAAAGCCTACAGCAACAACAACAACAACATATTGGCACTTGAAGGTGCAAATACAGATCAAATTACAAATTACCTTTGTATTTCATAGGTATTTCATTTTCTTTTCAATGAAAAATTATATTATGTCTTTAAAAAAACATTCTATTTTTTAATAGCATAACCATATCCTGTACATGTATGTCTGTTACAATTTTGTATTCAAGTTGTTAAAACTCGCAGGTGTATAATAGGGAGAAGGTAATAATCATCCAGTCTAGATATACTACTGGTAAGTTGAGACATCCAAATGACTGTAATAAATGTTCACAAAACACTGCAGTTTTTCCTGTTATCTATTTAATATAACACCTCTTATGTCATGTCCACTTCTGAGCTGACAGTCATCTGTTGAGTTCATTACCTGTTGAAGTGTTACATTCTTTGAATATTATAAGAAATATATCCTTAATCAGGGTTTTTTATGACCTTAAATAAGCAGTCAAAATCAAATATTCAGCTATCAGCAAAAATCAATATCAGATTTATGCAAAAAAAGCATCACAATAACCAGTGCACAAAGAGTTTTAATTCATCAGGTGTGACAAGCTTTCTTTTTCCCATGCAGCTTTTGTCACACGATTATGCCCCATTTGATCTCTGATCTGCATAATGATTCGTTTAGTCAGCCTGTTAAAGCATTAAATAAAATCTATAACATGGATATAACAAAGTGGTTCTGGGAGCAGTTTGTTATAGTCGATAACTTAAAACATAACCAAGTTACTTAAACGGTCATTTGCCAGAGCTGTTGTTGAAGCTGTAGCACTGGCATGCTTTAACTGATTCGGCCCCGATCCCGTCTGTAGGCGTGATGAGGCTGTACCCTACTTCAAAGCTCTGCTGCATCAAGGCCATTTAAGATACACCAACGTGGGTGGTATTAAAAAAAGCAGACAGATATAGCTCTAAAATGATATAAAAAAATCTGGAAGTTCTAGTTGCACTACAAAATACAAAGAGAAAAACCTCATTTTTTGGACCCGGTTTTTTTTTCACCCAAAATTCGCTCGAGACCGGAATGCGATTTTGGGTCTGGATTTTAGACCTTTTGACCGCAGATCTGAGGCATACCAGTCTTAACTGCACACAGACAGGAGAACCTTTGCAAAAACTAGGATAAGGTGGGCATTTGGAATAAATTGTGGTATCCATACAAAAATGATGGGTCCATTAAGCAAAAAAAATATTTAAAAAAATAATAATGAACTCCATCTTTTACCCTTCTGCTCATGCGCAGCAAAATAACCATGGAAAATGATGTGTCTAATACAACTAGGCATTATTCTCATGGAAAATCTGTTGAAAACCGCTGTATTAAAATGTATTCAGAAATAGCCCCCCACCAAATGTCTTTCCTACACACATTTCAGGCAAAAATGACAAAAACCTCTGGGGCCGAATGAGTTAATGGGTGAATTTTCGTGACATCACTAAATCAGAATATTACTTATTTATTTCATCATTTGCGAATCAGTATTGCACATAAGTTACAAAAAGAGCCATTCTTTGACAATTTCTAAGAAATTTCCATAAACTTGATTAACCGATTCGGCCCTGATCCCATCTGTAGGCGTGATGAGGCTGTACCCTACTTCAAAGCTCTGCAGCATCAAGGCCATTTAAGATACACCAACGTGGGTGGAGTGAAAAAAAGCATACAGATATAGCTCTAAAATGATATCAAATAATCTGGAAGTTCTAGTTGCACTACAAAATACAGAGAGATAAACCTCATTTTTTGGACCCGGTTTTTTTTCACTCAAAATTTGCTCGAGATCCATATGAAAATGATGGGTCCATTAAGCACAAAAGAAAAATTAATTTTTAAAAAAAAATGAACTTTTACCCTTCTGCTCATGCGCAAGCAAAATAACCAATGGAAAATGATGTTTCTAATACAACTAGGCATTATTCTCATAGAAAATCTGTTGAAAACTGCTGTTTTACGATGTATTCAGAAATAGCCTCCCAAATGTCTTTCCTACGCACATTTCAAGCAAAAATGACAAAAACCTCTGGGGCCGAATGAGTTAAGGACTCACAGAACTAATTCAATTCTCATAGTAAGCCCACAGATACATCACAATATTAAAATTAGATAAAAGAGTCAATTTCTGAAAGCTCATAATCAAATTTATATTTATCAAACATGACTTGATGCAGGCTTCTGCATAGAGAATGCCATACAAACTGCTGCATTTTTTTTCCAACTATGTGTATGAAACGAGTTTTCAATTCAGCACAAAAGAACCAAGTGCTAATTTCAGCACTGAGTTTTCCAAACTCATCTGTAAAATTACTGTACTGAAATTCCATCAGAAAAACAATGTCTCTATTTTTTCCAGTTAGAACTAAGATAAGCTCTCAAAAAATTCCTTTAAACTAAAAGTTAACTTTTTTAAAACTAAATATGACCAGCCAAACCGATATTGACTATTTTATCTAAACCCATTTTAAGACAAGTCCACATTCTTCCATATATTACTACTGAAAAATGGATGGCAGCTGACACTCTATGCTAGAATGCATGATAGCAGGATTCGTGATACTTTAGAAAAAATCATGCTGAAAAATCCACCAAAATGTGTCCAAATTAAATATTCAGTTTTCAAGTTCTACCTTGACTTCTTCAACTTCTATTCACAAAATTCCCCCTTATTTTCAAAACTGAGGAGGCAATTTTGTCCCTTAATATTCAGTTCTTGAATAGACCATATGACATTGATGGCCCATCTCCTTCATTTGATTGTGACTCAACATTCTGAATAAAGATTTTGCAAATAATAATAATATGTCTTTTTCTCCAGCATGTGACCCAATTACTGTAGATAACTAAACTAATCTCACTTGAGACTCTCTGCTTTACTCAAATATTTTCAAATAAATGCACAAAGATGCATCATAGCACAGCTATGGACAATTTCACTGGAAAAAAAACAACAGAAACTGATGGACAACAAAAAGAAACAATACGTTCAACAGTATGATATTGTGGGGAAAATAGAAAACTGACACAAATTTTAGAAATCCAAATACATGATTCAGAATCCCTGAATATTTTAGTAAATACATGTAGCTCACTTGCATCACCTTCATTAGCAGCATATAAAAGTACAATGATTAAATTAAAAAATGCACCATGTAACTAGATGTTTTTGCTTCTTGCTATGAAGGTTTTTGTTGTTTCTAACAGCATTTTTAGCACCTTATTGTTGATATCATGCTGCTAAGAGCCTTTTTCCAGTTCACATTGAGTCGCCAACCCTTGGATTACAAGTCCAACCTTCAACCGAGCTATTATGCAACTCGCTGCTACAGAAAGAATGAGCAAAACAGAAATTTCATGCCTTAACCATCCCAAGATAGTTCATTCCAGAGGATATTTCTCAATTAAATGAAGAGTGACTACATTTATGAATTGATTTGTGAAATGCAGACAAAATATGGGAGACACAACCTTCCGAATACATTCACCTCAATACATGTACATTTAGTTGCTTAACTGGCACACAAGGCTTAGGAGACCAATTTTTTTGAAGGATGATGATACTGTATCTGCTGAATTTAAATGGATGCTAAAATTAAGCAGCAAAAAGCACATGGAGTTGATTACTTTGAAAAATGTGGCCCTGATGTAGCACTGGATGAGATCACCCACCTGGCTGACATCTACCTAACAGCAAAATGCAAGGGTAGTTGCCCAACATCTCTAGATCAGTAGGATGCTTTCTGTAGAAACTTCTTCCGCTGCTGTTGATAGCAAATATTATGAACGCTAGTTTCTGCATACACTCACATTTGATGGCACATCAGCATTATTGTCCCAATACCTATGCCAAAATGCTTTGTGTCAAAGTTGGTCAAATTCTGCTCAGCAGGTTTTACTTTTAGTGATGGGTTGTACAAATTGGGAAGTCATAATAGCTCAATTAGCTGAACGTTGGGGAAAGAGATTTAGCTCCATCTCCTTGGCATGCCAGAGCCAATAATGTGTTACAAGTAGTTTAAGCCAACAACAATTATGTGTGCGTGTGTGTATTTTGGGTTTTTAATGTAGCTTTCACAATTATTCAGCCATATTGCTATGATGTCTGCTGTATGGCAGTTTATAGTGATGTCTAGCACTGGGGCATCAAGCCACAGACATGTCGCATCATATCCCACCAGGCTGACCAGTCCTAAAACTAACCTCTTAATGCTGAGTGCCTAGCAAGGCAGCTGTTAGTATCATTTGTATAAGTCTTTGGTATGACTTGGCCCATGTTCCAACCCACAACCTCCCGCATTTGAGGGGGATGCTCTAACCACTAGGCCACTGGAGTGGTCAACAACAATCATAACAAAGATTTATACAAACCTGAAAGCCCTTTACACACTGGAGCATTCTAAAAAGTTTAGTAGCTTTCCAGAAAAAATCATTTTAATATTTTTCTTTTCTTTTTCTTAGCAATATATGCCCAAAATTTTATGACAGATTGGCATCATTTGCATAATCATGAAAGCCCTTTGTGCCACGATGTTTTCTGTCAAATGTGGTCAAATTCTGTTCAGATGTTTTTGTAAAGAATGTTTTTCTACTTTTAGTAATGGCAGCCATATTTTATCGAAGCAAGGTATAACTTGCACAGATCTGAAAGGTCTTCATGTCTGGATGCTTTCCATTGAATGTGATGAAATTCTTGTCAGTGCTTCTGGGGAAAAAGTTCTCCTGCATTTGTTAAGAACACAGTGAATGCCAGCTGAAGCAGTACAAAATTGGATATGATCATGAGGCAACTCTAAATACGTGCAGTTTATACCACATATTACAAAGAATAAGTGCGAGGGGCGTTTGCCTCAAATGCAGTGCTTAGTGAAGCTGCACAATACTAATATTTACTTGTATCTAGAGATGGACAGGTACCAGTTCTGGCCACATGGACCAGGCTGGGTTTTGCACAACCCTGTGAAAACAAAACCAGACCTGACACCTGTCAAATTGTCCCTACCTGTCCATCCCTACTTGTATCCCATTTGGGACTTCTTTACCATAAACCATTTGAAGGTCAAGCCAGATCTTATCCAAGGTTCCTCACTAACACTATTTAAATGAAACAAAACAACCAGATGCTTAAAAATTGTTTTTCAATGCTTTAACAAAATAAAAACAGGGGCCCCGAGTGGCCGAGTGGTCTAAAGTGCTCTCCGTTATGGATCACTGCCATCTCACCTCTGTCTGTGTAGGTTCGAGTCTCGGATTCGGCCAATGTGGGTATGTGAGAAAGCTTGCCAATAGCTTCTCGAGGGTCGGTGATTCTTTCCGGGGTTTTCCCGCAATCTTTCTCCACCATTAATACTGGCCGCCATGTATAGCCTATCGTGTGCTGAAAAATGACGTTAAACCCTACTACAACAACAACAACAAAATAAAAACAAAATAAAGTTGGATCAGGATTTTCGTACAACAATTATTAGTTAAAGCCACCATAGGAGCCATGTTGTCTACTTGTATCAACAAGGATAATATAAAATCCTATAAGAAATTACCTATGTGCTCTGCCAGCCATACCCCTGGCTGATACTAACAATGAACAAAAGGAAACAAAGCAAAAAATTCAAGAGCAATTACTAAATCTTATAAATGAACATTTGACAAATGAAAATTTTGACGATCTTGATAAAAGCACAATGACAATCAATGAATTAAATGTAGGCAGGAAAGTTGTATTAAAAAATGTGGGAGAAAAATTGAGAGTGATAATCTTATTCAGATCGTTTGTCTAGATACGGAGCTTAGGTTCCATGATCGACCCTAAAAACAGACAGACAGCCTAAGAAACCATTCCAACTATAGCAGATGAATTCTGCATTTTCTAAATGTTGTAAACAGTCTGTATTTCATTCAGTTCTTAAGTAAAATTATTCAACATCATGCTCATTAAGATGCATACTATTTCTCCTAATATTTTTAAGTGCCTACTGGACATGGACTAGAAGCAAGGTTGCTGCCTTAGTGTACTGTGTGCTATTAGGGTCACCTTGGAATTTTGGGTGTTGTCAATATGTTTTCTGAGTGCCTGTGGACATAGTAATTGTTTTGCATTTGCAGGCAATACAGTCTGAGTGAATTGGTTGGTTGTTTCTGCTTCTGCACCCAAACCTGTTCTAGACAAGATTTTCCTTGCCCTGTTTTTAAATAACATTTAAGTGAAGATATAAAATTCGTAAAAAGTTGTTTTTTAAAGTATTCATGTAATGCAGAATAAAAGACGAATCCTTAATCTGGTCAAATAGAGCAGCCTGAAATTGCTTTAACAGTTAAATTACAATCACCAACAGCTAGTAAGTAGTCTGTTTGGAAGTACTGTTACCTTGTCAAAGATGGCAGACAAACAGATGATAGGTCTCAATCTGTCTATATTCTGCACACTAGAAAAAAATGACCAATATGACAGCACATTAAACAGCACCACCCTATCACTGGCAATCTAACAGTAACAAGACCTTCAAAGTGATGTGATGATGTGTAACAGATAATAACTCATATTGCAGTTTCTATGGTCAAAGTGAAATTGACTGAGCCCAGTTACCCTCTACAGGGAAGTAGCGAAAATACAGTAACAGTTTAATCCAGGAATATATGTGTTTAATTCATCATCCATGAAATATATCTGACTAAAAGACTACATCATATTTCTTTTCATGAAGCTCTGACATTATTCTTCTATTTCAATACAATCCAAGAACTATATTGTGATGTGAAAATTTGCTCGGCCAGCAGCCAGATTCAACATGGCAGATTGTGGTTCCTTTGTTCTATGAATATTCAAAAGAACTGGTTTACTCCTCAGTTTTTGGTGTATTCATTCCAAATTTCAAGAAGTAAATGGGTAATAATATCTTATATGTCTCTAACATTCAGATTTAATAATTAATAGTATTTTGTTATATTTTTTAAAAATATTGGTTAAGCAATTTAACATCAGACACTATATCTTTGACTACAGTTACAGCTCAACATTCAAGGGACTAATGGACACAATAAGCTGATACCTATTGCCATAATTAATACAGTAGATTTATGAAAATATTACATTAGTGTAAGTGAAATTTAATGTGCACATTATCAGTTATTCAAGAGTATTTTGGAAACATGTTCCAAACAAAGGATAGTATGTAATCCAAGATGGCTACCCAAGTGGAATAAGTTGAAGTACAGTGGCTATATCTAAACTTCAGATCATTTACTGCACTGGCACAGAATATAAGAAATCCATCTATGTTAACATCAGGATATGATGATCTGGATTCAAAATGGAAGATCTCTGTTCTTGTGTTCGATTACATTCAGCCCAACTCTGCTTGAAATATGATAAAAGATCCTAAAGAAATAAAGAAATAACACTTTGCTTTTTAAATTTTTACCATGGAAGACTCTAACAATACTACTGTACTTGATTCATGATATCTCACTAGAAGGCAGCAGCTTCTCGGGATTCTCTAAAAGTGAAATTTACACTACTCCCACAAAAGAACTGTCAAATATTGATGATGATAGTTACAGTCTAAAGCAGGGGTCGGCAACCTTTTGATAACAGTGTGCCAAAGTAGGATTTCTAATTCATTCAGCGTGCCAACAACCTATATTCCCATAAGTCTACCTGCTCTACCATATTTTTATATATTATATAAGTACTCGTATATATGAAACTACTATTAAAACAAATAAATTTGATCTTGAATTTATTATATTAATGTTTAATTAAAGAAATTGAACATAAAAACTTTAATTGAATGTAATTAATCTGTATCTCAATTAATGTGAGCCTTGTCCTTGCATGCTCTTGGTTAATTGTTCAATATCAGGTACATATTTGGTCACTTTCAGCTTCACACAGGCTTCTGAGTGTTCAGGTGTTAGGCGACTTCTTTGTGGACTTAAAACAGCTTTCATGTGAGAGAAAATCTGTTCACAAGTATAAGTTGAACCAAAAGCTGAAAGTAGAGCAAATGCAACTTTCTTCAAACAGATGAATGCTTCAGGGAGGGATGTCCAACAGTTGAGAATAGCAGCTGACTTTTCTAAGCAGTTTCATTCCAGAGATTTCCGCAATTCGGCAAATTCTGAAGTCCATAATTCTGATGTCTTATATTCAACATGCTGCATTTCAAAATCGTCAATATCCGTCCACCTAAAAAGATCCAGATCTAATTGGGTAGTAGTCAGATCAAGCAAGTCGGGCTTGATGAGGTATGAAAATATGGGTCCATGAATTTGAAAGTCTTGACTTCGTTTAGCAAACTCCACTTTGAGTGCTTCAATGTACTTCTGAAGCTCATCTATATTCACTGTAAATTGATCTGAATGAGCCTTCACATTTGGGAAGTACTTGAATGTTTTGGCATTGATATCACAGCAAAATAAGTCCAGTTTCACTGCAAATCCTTTCCAGTAGCCAAAAAGTTTTTCAAGTACTGTTTGACCCTGACCTTGTAAATGCAAGTTCAACTCATTTAAATGTGTCGCTATGTCTGTCAAAAACATGAGCTTCTACAGCCAGTCCTGATCATTCAATTCCGGAAAATGTTGTTCTTTTTCATCAAGAAACACCTTAATTGCTTCCAGACAAGAAACGAATCTATTAAAGACTTTACCTCCACTAAGCCATCGAAAATTGTTGTACAACAGGAGATCTGCATATTCACTCTCAATTTCTTGTAGAAGAGACTTGAATTGCCCGTGAATCAATGAAGAGCGGGAAACTATAAAGTTGACTATCTTAACAACAGTTGCCATCACAGAGTGCAAGTCCAATGATAATATCTTTGCACACAAACTCTCCTGGTGTATAATGCAATGGAAGTTTAATAGTCGACTTCCAATGTGATTCTCAAGAAGTGTGACAAATCCTTTCTTTTTGCCAACCATTGCAGCAGCACCATCAGTTGTTACGCAGAATAATTTATTCAACTCAAAGTTCTGATTTTTGAAAAAGCTTACGAATGCAGTCAGAATGTCCTCTGCTTTGGTTGTATCATGAAGAGCTAACAAGCAACACAACTCTTCATAAATACGATTATTTTCACAATATCGTGCGACTACAGCTAGGCGTGACAAGTCATTCAAGTCAACGCTTTCATCAAGAGCGACACTAAATACAATAGCTTGATTTTATCCAGTCGTTTGTTTAACTGTTAAATTTTCAGCCAAATCAGTTATGCGCCTCTTAATTGATCTTGCAGACGCTGGTATTTCTTGAATCCGAGACAGTATAGTTTCTTTATTTAGTAAATCACTGAACAGAATTTCAGCACTGCTCAAAAAAGTTTCTTTGATGTACTTTCCATCTGTAAAAGGTTTGCCTTTTGAAGCCACACACTGAGCAATTTTGTAACTACATTAAGTAGATTTATTCTTCATTCCAACTGCTTGACTCAAAATACCAGTTTGTTTCTTGAAACCAGAAATAGCCCTTTTGATGGCTTCACTTTTCTCTTCAGAGGTTTTAAACTTGGATTGATGTTTGGTTTCATAGTGTCTTTGTACACCAGATGTACGACACACAACACTTTCACAACAGAAAGTACAACCAGCACGATCTTTATGTTGTATAAATCCATATTCTTTTGTCCAATTTTCTTGAGATGGGCGTTGATCAAGTTTTTGGCTTTTTTTCGGCCATTTTAGGGGTACTGTATTTAACACAAGAACATAAGAAATAGCAATAAAACTATAAACGTTTAACACGTTGGCCGCGTCCCTCAGTAGTGGCAGCATGCAGTGACTGGTGTAGCGCCTTCAGCGCCACACTAACATAGCCTGCTGCTGGCCACTGAAAGCGGACATGTGGCGACACTTAGCTAATGCAAAAAATATTAAAGGAGACCAGAAACCAATGGAAATATAGAATAATAATAAAAGTACTATAGCAGAAAACCTTATTCTGAAGTATCATCTGCGACCGTAATGCCAATATTTAAATATTGGCCTATCTTCTAGGAGCTGAATTTCCGTGACCTCGTATGCAAAATTTCCGCGCCTATTCAGTTACTTTCAGGATCTGACGTCATAGTAGCGACTCCAGCAGCCCAAGTGGGAGTTGCCAGAGTAAAAGACAATACCGTTTTGCGTTGCTTAAAGGTGTAATAGAACATTAAGAAAAGCCTGTGGACATAATATTTTTTTCTTTTCCGAAAGATAAAGGCATCATGAAAGAATGGGTACATTATTATAAACGAGTTGATTTCAAAGCAACACCATACAGCACTATGTGCTCGTTACATTTCTCAAAGGAATGTTACGAGAGGGATCATGAAAAAATAGCAGCTCAAAGATACGCAAATGCTAGGCCTAGACTAAAAGTTGGCGCTGTTCCAGACATACCTTTGGACATTTTAAATCCTGGGAAAAGAGTTAAACGTGTGAGTTACGAAAATAGGCAGAAGGACGAGGAAGTGACCACAAAATGCAACAATCAATCCACATATCTTTTATCTAAAACAGCAGTGCTAAAAACAAATCTGATAGCCCGACACCCTGGGCCACTTCTAGTTTTAGTTCCGGCCCATCCTGTATTCAAAGTGAGGTGCCCGTCAGGCTTGTCGAAACAAAAATTGTTTGCCTGAGGAAACTTTGATCGCGCTGGTGAAATGAGTAAATGTATTTTCAAGATGTTGACATACATGCCTTAACACGGCACAATCTAAATCAAATCACCACTGTCCTAGGTGAAATTTAGATTTGATTTTAATCAAATGGAAGCTTTGCTAAAAATAAGATTCTAAACCTGTCGTGTTTCGAGAAAACACAATTTTCAGTAATCTTATAAAAATTAATTTTTTTAAAAAAAATGCATTGTATACATGTATTATGCATAAACGGTAATCTGTATTAATTGGAACTGATATAAAACTATTCCTTGGGCAGTTTAAAAAGCAGCTATTAAAAAAAAAGGTCAAAGTTTCACATTAACTGTCTGACAATAGAACGGGGGGGGGGGCTATTGACCCCCCCCCCCCTTGCCCCAATGTGCGACCGCCCATTTGACGTGCCTTTTCTCGCTGTGATACGCCTTATTATTCCCCCATGACAAAGTCCCTTTTGCATATTCTGGTCAGTTCTGGCTAAACTGCAAAATAGCTAAAGTTTTGATTTAAGTACGCAAACAATAAAGCCGGTGTGACTAATGAACAGAATCCTTATCCTTGCATTGATCTTGTGAAAAGGACTGCCCTTCGGACATACTTCAAAGAAACCATGTTCGACAGTGTGTGTATGTGTAAGCACCAGCAACTGATTACCAAATAAACGATGCCTATTTTGTTGTTACTTACGATGCCATGGACTTCATTTTAACAGTTCAAATCTGCAGTCACAAGTTACCGTACATATGGCAACTGTTTTTCTCAAGTTTTATGCCCCACCGTATTTCCTTAGGTTTAAGTCTTAATGCATGTAACACTGTTTGCTGATTAAAATATTTATTCAGAATTAGTTCTTTAGGGCCACATATATTGCATGGTATATTTTGTTTTATTCCTTGTAATTTAATCATGGTAATTAAACTTTTTATATATGGTAGAGGAATGTCAGGTGTTAACTGGCCGAATTTCTTTGGCGGAAATGGAGATGCGATTTTGTATGCAGAGACAATTTCAACGTGATCATTCATTTAAGCTAATTGGCGACAATTTTATTCTTTTAATTATTTTTTTTTTACTATAGTACTGTTGTAGTTGTTTAAAAAATCTGAAATTTACTTGAATAATGTTTAATCTTCACGTTCTATTTACTGAAGAAGAAAAAAAGAAGAAAAAAAACTGTTGTATGATATTAATTATTTCGTCCAGTGCCAGGTTTAGACGTGTGTGATTTGAATTTTTAACGTAGCTTTAACAATTTTTCAGTCATATCGCTACGATGTCAGTGGTGTGGCAGTTTAGACTGTGGATTGCATACGTTATATTTAAAAATGGTTTGGGGTTGGGGTTTTTTCTTCTGACAAATGAAAATTGACAGACATAATGTAATAATCGGGACTTCGCTGTGCCAAATTGAGAGATATTACCAAAAATGTGGTCTCCTGTCTGCCTCGCTCGCCAATGTTTATGTTTGTATTCGAGGACTGGCTAGTATTGCGTCACGGTACCACGTGATCTGTCGTCTCATTAAAACTCGGCAATTTACGGAATTGTGGTATCTTCCACGCAATATAATCACTGCCCGCTTACGATATTTAATTTATAAACATTGCAGTCGAATTACAATCTGTAGAGAATTACATACGTAAAAGGAAAATTTTGATTTCTAGTCTCCTTTAAGAAAATGATATGGCGCCGTCCAATGCATGCAGCAGCCATTATGCTGACGTATGTTGTTTTGACTTGCATTGAAAAAAAATCTTTTTTTCCACTTATTACCTTTTTGGGGGATCTTCCGCGTGCCACTGAAAATCGCTCTGCATGCCAGGTCTGGCACGTGTGCCGTAGGTTGCTGACCCCTGGTTTAAAGTACAACACAAACTCTGTAACTATTTGTAATATAAAGCCTATATCTGAATGGCAGAACAAGCTAACCTCAGGGTATGGTCAAGGAACTGATAACAAGCATAATGGCTTGATCTTCAAAATTCTGAATTCACCAGAAAATCTGCAGTCCTATAAAGTTACAGTGACTCTTTATAGCTCCACAAATACTTTACTTATTCAAGGGCCAAACGATAAAGAATGGACAAAAACTAATTTTCATCTCCTAGCTGCAGAAATTTATTCTGAAACAAGTTATCATGGAAACAATCAGAATATTTTGCATGCCAGAAGCACCCCAAACCAGTCTTTGCTAGCCTCAAGTGGTATCACGGTACCATCTCTTTTGCCATAGACCTCAATACTTCTGTGAAATAAATATACCTTCTATCCTACCTCAGCATGCATGTCAAACACTGTCAAAGAGAGTAATGTTAGATTGTCAATTTGACAAGGACAAAACCAGGTACTCCACTGCATTTAAGAGAGATAACTCTACTGGAATTAGGGTTAAGAGTTATCTAGTCACAACATACAAATTTTCAGCCATGTGTGCCACATTTTAAAAAAATCATACAAAATACAAAATATGATCCAGATATGAATTAACAGTCTCACATATTGGCAAGAGGCTCAACTTTTTTTGAAGCCTAACAGAAAGTACAACTCTTACATAATGCACCAATCACAGCTAGTGTTGTTCCCCACACCTTAAGCTCCGCCCACCTGGGATTGTACAATTGGTACGGTTATACCAAATGGGTCTGCTGTTCATTTAACAAAAGGCCATGTACAGCTCTTTCAACTGGGAATTCAGACACAGAAATAAGTGCTGTTACACCAATTAACTCTGGTGAAATTCACTTAAGATCTTCCTCCCTTCATTAGGACCAGAAACAGAAAACCACAGTGGTGAGAAATTTCAGCTGCGCTAGCTGGAGAAATATGACTCATAGTACTAATTCAGTTCTCATAGTAAACCTAGGCAAACACCATGCTACTCAAAATTCAATAACTTAAAACTTTTTAGTGCTCATGATCAAACCTACGCGTATTAGTACAGACAAGACCTGGATGTCAGATTCTGTGTTGAGGAAAGGATATGAGCCATGGCATTTTCTGGACCTGCATGTGTTTGAAACATGTGCTTTCAATTCCACACCAAAGAGTCAGGTGCTAATTTTAGTAATAAGTGTTCCAAACTCAATACTGTTAAAGGTGTGAAATTCCATCAATAGAACAATGTCTATTTTTTTCACTTACAACTAGGATAAGCTCTCAAACAAATCTTTTTCCTAAAACATAACTTACATTATTAATCAATCCTGGTCAGCCAAACCCACATACACTCTATTTTATGTTCACCCATTTCCAGGCTGGTTTCCATTTTCCATATCATTAGTACCATGTGTCCAGAAAACAACAATAATGAATTCCAAGGCCAGATAAAGTTTTTGAACTGCAGGGTGAAAAAGACACTACGGCCCTAATGAAGGAAAACAAATTGCTACAAGAACTTGCAAAATTGACAGCAAAAGCCAATAAACTGTCCAAGGAATGAGAATCTTTAAAAACCAAACAGGAGTGAGCAAGGAATAAACATGAAAAACATGAAGAACAGCTATCAGATTTCAAGACTGAATTTGTGAGCCTTGCAAAAATAAATAAAACCTTCACATGTGATCTAAGTAAGACATCAAGCAGTGGTTGCCTTCTTCTGGAAGAGAACACAAAAATGAAAGAGAAAGTAAAAACCCTAAATAAAGACAAAGATTCCCTCCTATCAGAAATTATGAAGCTTATACATGGCTATGCTGCTTCAAACAGCATGTATCATGATATTTTAGCAGCAGTACAGGAAGACATTATAAATATGAAAACAGAAATTGTCAGTACTCTCAAAGAAGAGTCATCAAGTCACACCAGTGAAATAAGCAGGCTCATGAAAATAAAAGAAAATGCACAGAAAGAAAATAATAATTCCAAACCCACCCATAATATAGGGAAAAACTCTACAGTCCCTCCAGCTACAGTGGAAAGCTCTCTTAAACACACAATGTCACAAATAGCAATAAAGTGTCTTCCTATCTTAGACATAAGTTTTAGATTTTGTAATACACTGGATTCTACCAAAGACAGAAGAGAAAACATCAAAGAACATGATAATTCCAGAAGAAGAAAAAATTCTCATAATTGGAGACTCCATTATTAAATATGTAAATGAAAGAGGTCTGAAACCTTGGGGGGTTCAACTTGTGTTTACCTGGGGCAGAAACTGATCATATATTTGATGCCCTGAGAAAATTTCTCAATATGGCATCATGATAATCAATGTTGGTGGCAATGATGTTAAGTAACAAAGTTCATATTGACCAGATTTAAACCAATTTTTATAACATCCTAAACAACATATACATGTACCTGGAAAATCCTAACTGCTCTGTCTTTTTATGCAGTGCATGCCCAAGAATTGACATCGACATTCATGAGATGAAGGTTCTAAATGAACTTCTATGTCAGGAGTGGAATCACAAAATGATAGACACTGGACATCGATTCGTGACCACGTTTGGATTAGTTCTGGAACACTTAATGGCAAAAGACAAAATTCATCTAAATAAGAAGGGTCTGTCCCACTTTTTCAATGCAGTAAATGAGATTTTCCCTATGCTAAAGGACAGCAATGACGCCTCTAAAAGGCACAGAAATGTAGATCATAAACATAATTGGGCCCTTGCAAACTGTTCTAACCATCATCAAAAATCAAGATGTTTCTACTGTTTTGAACGAGGCCATAATGTGCAATCATGCAGACACACAAGTAAAATACAGTGTCACGACTGCCTACAATATGGGCATAAGGCAAAACATTGTGAAATGTTCCACTCAAATATGCAGTTTTAGGACAATGGCAATGAAGATGGTGCCAAAAGTTTAACAACCAAATGCATTTTTTCAGAAATTTCAAAACATCATATAAGATCTACTAAGTGAAGTTCTCCCTGTGATGACAGAAAACAAACTGCTGATACCCCACTGAGTGATGATGTCCATGGAATTACCTCTGATGCAATCTCATTAAGTGCCTCCATCAATGAAGGTGACCATAATGTTGCAACTGCTATTAACGTAACTGTTGAATGTGCTAATGTTTCAAGAGTCATTGAAAAATCTTCTGAAGAAACACTTGATAGTCATGATTTGGGACAAGATATACAAGAAACTTTAGAGGAATATCATGGTTCATATATTGAAAGTGAAAAGATTAATTTAGATATTTCATATCATTCATCTCAAAACCACCAAACTCTCAAAATAAGTAGCTTAAGCGAAAAGGTCTCAAAATTTGTCATCTGAACATTCATTATCCTTTTCCAAAACTAGATGAAATCAAATTATTTCTTTCAGGAAATAATTCAGTAATTTTTTTTTCCAGAGCTTTTTCATCATGATGAACTTAAAATTCCTATCTTCAGTTTTCAAAAACAAAAGAATGACTTGTCCTAAAGGGTGGTGTACTTCTCGTCTACATTAAGAATGACATTTCTTTCAAACGTCGATATGATCTTGAGGAAACTGGTATGGAAATAATCTGGCTAGAAATGAGACATAATGTCCAAAAACCTTTTGTACTGGGCTGTGTATATAGACCACCAAACAGTGATAATGCTTGGAATCATACTTTTCAAAACAAGCTTGAAACTCTATATATATAAAACCAAGAAGTCTGTTTAGTAGGTGACTTCAATTACAATTTTCTTTATCAAACCAATCAAAGCTGGATAAAAACCATGAATTTTCTGCATTATCAACAGCTATTTCATGCAATCACTAGAATAATAGAGGTGTCTGAAACACTAATTAATCATATTTATACTAACAATGCTGACAATATTATAGAAGTTGCAGTTTCCCAATATTCCATAAGTGATAATTATCCTATATGCCATACACGAAAATTAAGTCAAAAAAGTAAAACTTATCATCACAAATATATCAAGCACTGAATAATGAAAAGATTCACTTCACAGATATTCCTTAAAGAACTGAAAGATATCCCTTGGTCAGTAATTGAATGTTTTGATGACCCATCAGATGCTCTTGACATCTGGATAGATATGTTTACTGACACCCTGGAGCACTCATGCTCCTTTTAATTTCAAGAGAGTCAAGCAACAAAAATCTGCCAAACTGGATTACAAGTGATATACTGAATGCTATTAAGACAAGGGATAGATTACATAAATTAAAAGATATTGACAATTACAGATTATGGAGAAACAGAGTCAAGTCATTTGATTCAAAAGGCAAAGAAAACTTACTATCCCAATGAAATATCAGATAGTATTACAAAAAAGAATCCTAGAAAACTCTGGAAAACCTTCAATGACTTGAAAGGCAAATCTGTCAATAACCTGCCATTTATATGTATTAGTGATGCAAATGGTGATATTAAGCAAGAACTCTTGAAATTGCAAATGCACTCGATGATTACTTTGTGACTATAAATGAAAAACTTGTGGATTTCACAACTCCTAGATGATTCTCCAGTGATGAATTAAATGAACATATTTCTTCAAAACTTAGCAAGGATGAGTGCTTCAAAATCCCTAAAATATGCATTGAATTCATTTTAAATGAATTGGACCAACTTGATGTCACAACAGCAACAGGTCTAGATAAAATAAGTGCTAAACTCCTAAAACTCCATCTCAATTGATAATGTACCTTCGCTTAAGTATATCTTCAATCTAAGTATTTCCACAGGTATTTTTCCAAATACATGTAGGCTAAAACTGGCAAAAGTAACTCCAATATATAAGAAGAGAGATCTTTCTGATATAAATAACTATAGACCTATATCAGTTTTATCATCGCTTTCAAAGATATCAGAAAGACATGTTTGTAAAGAATTTAGAAACTAACTGGAATCATTTAATTTGCTACATTCACGAGAATCAGGCTTCTGTGAAGTACATTTATGCCAGACTACATTAACTTAAATGGTAGATGATTGGTTAACAGAAACACATCAAAGCAACCTTGTAGGCACAGTGTTTATTGACCTTACAAAGGCTTTTGACCCTGTAAATCACACAATCCTGCTGGAAAAGCTCAGCATATATCAAGTTAACCATAAAAGCTTAACTTGGTTTCAATCCCATCTTGACGGCAGAAAACAAGTTTCTATTTTAAATAAACTTTCAGATAAGAAACTAATAAGTCAGGTGTTCCACGAGGATCCTTGAAACATTGCATATATTTTATTGTAGCAGTAGATCAAGTGTTGAGTTATTATCAGCATTTGTTGTCTAAAGACACGTCCTCTTGTAAAAATTGTACATTATATATAGATATATGTACAAATGCCATTGTAGAAGGCCTCTTGGAAGATTGGTCAGTTGACCAAATGAGCTTCTTCTTTAAATAAAGTCATTATTATTATTAGATTATTATTATTATTATTATTATTATTATTATAATAAATAGCAATGGTAGGTGTATTTTACGATCACTTTAGTTTCAAACATACAGCTCCTTCTGTACCATATAAAACTACTATGACCAAAGGGGTGGCAGTGTGGGGAAAACAATCTAAATGCATGGGTTGTTTTCACAGACGTCACAATTGAATATGCAAATACCCACAATGTAACTCGTGCATACCTTGAGCCACTATCTTGAGTCCCTAACAAACCTTTGTCAACATTAGTCATCATGTATATTCAAGATAATAATTTGATTTAACTGTCAATAAGTACATTTACTTCATCGAAACGATACATAGATCATACTTAAAATTAAGTGCCATATAGCATGAAAATAAAAATAAAGCTGGAAGTTCCTTTGCTTATATCGAAAGAAAATAGTGAAGGTGAACCATGATCATGCATATTGCTGTGAAATAGAAATGCAGTTTGTTTTTTCACAAACAGACAATATTGACATTTTTAACGTGTTGCATATCATATCCCTAAGCTTGTCATCTTGAAAGAGGATTTCCGGACAATGCTATTTGGGATACAATATCAGTTATGAATTAAAATTTCATAGCATGTGTTTTATGCCAGAACTTTTCGGAACAAATACTTTTCGCATCAACAGGTATTTGTGCCAAAGACAGTTGACAAACCAATTTAAATAGTATGGTCAGATATTGTATTTGTGGTGGAGATGATGGACGTAGGATGATATTGAATGAAAGCAATAACCATTCAAAGAAGTTTCATCTTCAGCGTGTTAAAACGAAACACATGCCTAACGGAACATTTGAATGTCAAAATGAAGTATTCTTGAAATGCTTTCAGAAATATGAAATTGTATATCAACAATTAGCTCTTTAATTTGAATGATAACCAAATGACTGATTTTAGCCAACGAAAATTGAAAATCATGAATGTTTCTACTTGTTTGTGTATCCATTTGTTTATTGATCGATCTACTTGTTTATGAAAGAATAACAAAGATGGTTGAAATTTAAATGTTTTACTTAAAGAAAACAAGTTGAAAAGTCACGCATTTGGTCTCGTGCGGTTGACAGGCACAACATAATGATATGTATTATTATATTCTTACACACAAAATGAGACATGCCTTCATAATTATGTGGGAAGAACAATGTTATTAGGTACCAGGGCTAGGGACTCAAAATGGCGGATATGGAAGTACACACGTTTTGTGATGTCACGTGAAAACAACGGATAAGGTTGAATAGGCAGGAAATAGAGGTACTCCCCAAGATATGTAATGGTTATGCTCCTGGGACCTCTACGTATGTTGGATTTTATATAAATTTTGATTTTAATAGGCTACGTATCATTTTGACATCATGCTGAAGGGTAACTTTAACAAAATAAAATAAAAATTCTTAAGATTATGAAAAATGTAATAGAAATGATTTACACATGTACATGAGAGGAGAAGCAGAACTATATACTGCGAGTGTACTCAATTTGAAAAGTGAAAAACATTCTGTGCGCGTGTTTATGGTTCATTTACTTATCTGTGAGTTTACATATGTCGCAGTTTACATCTCTTGGGAAGTATCTGTAACAATTATCAGGTTTCTATTTAGCAACAAACGGGAAGAAGAACAACATCAAAGACAGTTTGTGGGATTCAGGAAGGCAATGACAAATCTAGGCAACTGGGTCATATTCTTTTAATGCTGGTTAAGCACATTTAGTTATCGTATGATGGGGGGGGGGGGTCTGTCCTTAATTGAGTAAAGGTTAGCCAATTATATTCTGTATTTAAGAGAACTGGGTGTTGGTATGTGATATATTTTTATATAGATAGACTGAGAAAGAATAGATATAGATAGGGAATACAGAGAGACAGAAACATAGGTGTCAACTTGTACAATTTACCAGTAATTTGTACGGTTTTTTTCCTTTTCCATCGGTGTATGGCCGTACAACCATTTCGTACCATTTTTCGTACAAAATTTGTAACTGAAAATATTTGTTTAAAATGTTTCTTCGTTTTGTGTGCATTCATGACTCTGGGCATACAACTTTTTGTTTAAGAATGAGAATTCAGTGAGACTATGGTGGCCCAAAACAACCAATCAAATCATACTCAAAACTGCACTTTTCCTTTGATAATGAAACGAGTTTCATCCATGGTTCATCTCCTGTGTGTGAAGATCTTGTCACTTAGCGCTCTGAAATTTGGTGCACACTCAGATTTCTAATATTGATTAACTACCTGTGTGGTAAGTATGTTTTCTTATTTTATACATTATTATTTTATTATTTGTACTTCTTACTATCAAATGCATAAAGTCTGCATCAATTTTCTTACTTGACATAGTGTGGCAGTCATGTTGGTGTAACCGTAATTCGTCCAACTTTTCTGTGTGGAGATAAAGTGGATTTATTAAAATTTTAACAATATATTAATTAAAAATAAATACTCTACTGATTTTAGTACCGGCATTTTATCGTGCTGTTATAGTTTTGAGTTAAGTTTGTCAGATACGTAATGCAAACAGGAAGATGCATTGCCATAAAGACGGACGTAGTACAGATACTGAGTGACATCATTCTCATGGCTCGAAAATATATGACGTTGCCAATTTATATCAAGTTTGTGACCAAAAACAGCACACCATAAAGCAAATTTATAACTTTTCAAACACCAGATATGCAATTTTAATAGTAATGATCAACAGCTTACAAGGTATAAACTTCTGGACTGCTACTGTGTCAATTGTTTTATTTCTAGCATTCAATTTTTGGAGAGTTCCTGGCATAATATCTTGGGGTTTATGGGGGAAAATATAAATTTGTAACATATCTGTAATCAGATCGTCCTTATTTATTTCTCTCATCTAGTTGAAATATTCCATCCATCAAATGGCTGAGCCTAACTCAAAGAAATGCAAGTTTGAAGACACTGACCTAGGTCATGGCAAATTTCAGGCTGATTGGATTAAAGTCTTCCCTGGCAATGTAGATGTATCCAAGTTAGCATCTTCACATGCTTTTTGTAAAATATGCAGTAAAGACATTAAAGTGGTGGCGTCGAGCATATATGATCTGGAGGAACACTTCAGGACAAAACTGCATTAAAGAAATTTTGAAATGAAGAAGGGAGCACACACCAAAAGCTTCTTTGCTTAACCAAAGCAGGAAGATGATAGTGTTATAAGTAAAAGGAAAGAAATAAAGTTTCAGAAATGTAAATAATTATATAAATATGTGTAAAAAAATAATTTGCTCTTTTAAAACTGTTGATCTTATATAATGTATGAATACATTTTTTCCTGTAAGGTTTTTTTGGTCTTTGTAAGGTTTGTATTGGTCTTGCGTACAGGTTTTCATCTCAAGGAGTTGACACCTATGCAGATACAAGACTGGGACTTGATAGAAAAGACAGAAGACATGTAGATATATATAATAAAGCAATATATATTAAAGAGTGGACAACCATATCATGACACCATGTAGCTACACTATGTAGTACTTAGATGGACAGAAGAAGTCAACCACCGCTTGATGTCTTACTTAGGACACATGTGATGATTTATTTGTTTTTGCAAGGCTCACAAACTTAGTCTTGAAATCTGATAGCTGTTCTTCACATTTTTCATGTTTATTCCTTGCTCACTCCCGTTTGGTTTTTAAAGATTCACATAGGTTATTGGCTTTTGCTGTCATTTTTGCAAGATCTTGTAGCAATTTGTTTTCCCTCATTAGGGCTGTTAGTTCAAAAACTTTATCTGGCCTTGGAATTCATTATTTTTGCTTTCTGGACACATGGTACTAATGATATGGAAAAATATGTGTGTGTGTGTTTGCGTGTGTATGTCCCAAAACTACTCAAGTGTTTTAAATATTATATCAATGAGGACCCCACAACCCTAACCCATAAGGTTATTGGGACAATAAGAGATCTTGATGATGAGAACATCAGGTCAAACATGGTAGATAACCCACAGGTCCAAAGTGGTCAAGACCTAATGGGTCAGACTATCTTAAACATTGATCTGTGAGATTGTGTATGTTAGTTCCTATATGTCAGGGTTCCCAATATATTACAAAACAGAAGAGTCTTTGCATGACCCCTGACACGAAAAATCTCAAGAGTCAAAATGAAAATCTTAAGTCTTGATGTCATTATGGATGCAATTCTTGATCTCCTCAAATAATATGAATTGTCCTACGTTATCATAATCTTGATAAACCTTCTTGGCTGAGCACCACCTTGATTCAACAATTTGATTCCTTCTTCCCCCTTCATAAATGTCAAAGATAATCTCAATACAATCTGACCTTGATTCAGCTATGCCCACCTAAGCATAACATCAATGACCTGTTGGCTCTGCCCAGTTCATAATGATTCTGCATAGGGGCAAATAGGGGTAAGGGTAGTTTAGCCACTGTTGATCACTGGTCAATTTGTTATGGACTTGATACACTCAGTAGGAAATTATGCCAGAGGTGAATCAAGGGTAATTAAGACTGAAAATCTGGCTGAAATCTAGGTGTGTCATAGAAATGCACAGGTTGGAATTTCCATGCATCAGAAATCACTAAAATTCCACACTTTAAAAACTGAGGGTATGTATCTACTGATAACTCTAGATGTATACAAGTTTTCAAATTTTAATTTACAATAAAGAGATTAACAGGGTCAAATGGGGTCTTGTGATGTGGGACTAGGAAGTAAAATTAATCAGAAAAGCATGTACATGTATACAATGTTGCAATATTTTCCAGCATTGTTTAGGTGTCATATGGTAGGCTTGCCCCAGGCAGGAAATGCACATTTAAAGAATCATTCCAAACATGATCGTCAAAACAATAAGATAACAAACAGGATATCTCTCGTTAATATAAATCCACTTAAATATTATTGCCCATCCAATATTTTATCAACAATGTCGTTCTTGGAGCTGATATTAACATATTTTAAGAGCTGATTGTTCTAATACTTATCTCCATGGCCTGTCTCAACTTATATGACCTATATGATCCTAAAACTGCTGGTTTATAATCTGGATAAAATCCTGTCATACAAAGTATTAAATTACTTATTTCCCTCATTTTCTACACTTTATTTCCAATAAGCCAAAAATGCTGGAGTTCAGAATTTTAATGCCCGATTGTGGATAAGGTTCAAATGATCCAGACAAATTTGGTAAAATTACAAATATAAATCATGGATGGGTTTTTTCTGTCTTTATTTGCCGATCTCAGGGTTTGAACAGTTCCCTTGTGCAGCCTATTTTACTAGCGGCAGCTATGGAAGGGCCACCGTTTTTCAAGATGCTTGTCCAATATTATCTAGAATGGCATTTTTATTCTTCGGATTCAATATTATGTACAGCAGAACTGGGTACCATGAACAATTTTGTACCATGGTATGATGCAGTACTTTTTAACATAACTGATATGTACTATGGTATACTGCACTTATATCTGAGACCAACAATTTCATTTATTTGAGCATGCAATGGATTTTTAATTTAAAAAATGTCCGGCTCTCAAATAGCTGAAAAAATATCTTACTCTGATTTATAGCAAAATAAAACCATCTCATATTCATCACATTATTTGGAAAAAAAAATAATTATCTTCAGATAAAAGAAAATAATCTAGACTCAAAAGAAAATTGCAGTCCCCACCCCAAAAAATTAAATGGTCAGTACCTTGTACATACTTACAGCAGATAAATTTGCTATGTGTATTTAACTGTTGTACAAGTCGTCATCTAAAGACTAACTAAAATGGGATGATTAAAGTTACACCATAGCTAGCACCCTATAAAAGACAATTGTGCTGTATGTTTGCTGAAAAAAATAGAAAGTGTTGATATGTTGCCTACAAATTACTAGCTACACTATTGATATAATAGGCAGATAAACTTAAAGTGTAATGTTTATACCCAAGACAAGATGTTTGTCAGAGACTGCCAGTGAACATAATACAGTCTGACTCTAAAAGTATAAATATATTTAGTGGACTAGAAAAATTATCTAAAATTCAATCAGAAAACAACTGCTCTCCCTAATATCCAAGTGATTCTTGGTTTTACCAAGGAATACAGGTACTAAACACAGTAACATGCATTACTAAATAACAAATTAAAAAAATTTGTTCTTTTTTTCTCTCCAAAAGTTGGATTTGGTCCAAATATCTTACATGACATCCCATTCAGCCACAATGCTGACATATTTGACACATGCCAAACATGAATGTCATAAATATAACTCTATTTGTAACAGTCTAAATTAATTTCTGACAATTACCAGTACAACTATTTTGTAAAGAAAATAGTAGTCATATTTTAAATTATTTTGATCTGAAAAATGAAAACATGCTTTTTATATCATTACATTGGTAACAAGAATGCTTGCAAATCTCCATACATTTCTTTCTATTGGGAACTACTGATGAAGCAGTGCAGTAAAAAATTACCATGGTACATACCACTACAAATATATAATGTGGTAAACCGGTATACAGGTAATATTGTGTGTGAGATTTGGATTTTCACGTAGCGCTACAATGTTTGATGTGTGGCAGTTTATAGTGAGATCTAGCACTTGAGCATCATGCTGCAGACATGTAACATGATGTTCCACCCAGTCGCATTATCCTGACACCAAGCCGACCAGTCCTAATACCAACCTCTTAATGTTGAGTCCCAAGCGAGGCAGCTGCTAGCATCACTTTTAGAAGTTTTTGGTGTGCATGTGATTTGAATTTTTAACACAGCTTTAACAATTTTTCAGTCACATAGCTACGATGTCTGCAGTGTGGCAGTTTATAGTGATGTCTAGTACAAGGGCATCATGCCGCAGACATGCAACATGATGTCCCACCCAGTCATATTATCCTGACACCAGGCCGACCAGTCCTAACACAAACCTTTTAATGCTGAGCGCCAAGCGAGGCAGCTGTCAGTACCATTTTTATAAGTCTTTGGTATGACTCGGCTGGGGATTAAACCTCTGACCTCCCACATCCGAGGCAGAAGCTCTAACCAGTTATCTTGCACAACTCTCATATACAGTTTAGTTAATAAAATTAAATGCAGGATATATATATATATATTTCAAGTAATTTTCCTTGCAGGACAAGTGGCTGAATGACAATTTTTCATGCCTTGATGATCAATAGGTTGGATCTGAGTTCAAGTTCCAGGGGAAAAATCTCCAGTGCACAAAAGCCAAATTATAGCTAAAGGCATGAATCATCACTTAGTATTTGCTTGTAAAAAACAGATACAAAATAAAAATTACACTCCTGATAAGCTTGTTCATTGTTTTATAATTGTACTTTCCAAATATTACTGGCTATAACATGCTGAGAAAATGAACATCATGTGCCTTTCCTCACACATTTCCAGCTGACCCAGGCTGGCCTCTCTGGGTATCGAATTTACGACCTTTGAATGGCAAGTCCGACACTCTACCACCTGAGCTGACAGAGCCCTCAGGGAGAAAGGTACTTAAGGCAAAAGCTTTTCTGAATTAAGAGTAATCAAGCTGAAACAACCCATTATGTTCCTGCAATCACCTAGTGGTTTGACACACTTTTAACTTTCTTTTTTAAAACTTTCTAGCACAGAACAGGGCATTGTAACCCAAGTATTCTCAATAAATTTCATAACTGAAGAGTCATTTGACCCTTGGCCCCATAATCTCAAGGGTCAAAATCAAAATTTCAAGAATCGAAACTGAAATTTCAATAGATACTAATTATTTACCATCATGAACTTGAAGCCGAGGGTTGTTCATTAGTCATGCAACAATCTGATATTTAAGATTTCCTGCCTTCTGCTGAAAAGGGAGAAACACTTGTACAATATTTTGGAAGAAACAGCTATCACTGCTGTATTTCACAACACTTAACCCATGAAAATTCACTTTCCGCTTTTCCGTTAATTTTCTTGTAACTTTAGGCGACTTTAATCTCCTCCTCAGAATTGTTACCATTTCTTTCGAGTCTGAGAGTCAGAATGATTATTATTGACATGTCATCTCCAAGACTGAGAGCCAGAATGATTCTCATTGACATGTCACCTCAAAGTTTGAGGGTTAGAATGATCCTCACTGATATGTCATCTCCAAGACAGAGGGTCAGAATGATCCTCACTGACATGTCATCTCCAAGACAGAGGGTTAGAATGATCTTCAATGATATGTCATCTCCAAGACTGAGAGTCAGAATGATTCTCATTGACATGTCACCTCAAAGTCTGAGGGTTAGAATGATCCTCATCGACATGTCATCTCCAAGACTGAGGGTCAGAATGATCCTCACTGACATGTCATCTCCAAGACTGAGGGTCAGAATGATCCTCACTGGCATGTCATCTCCAAGGCTGAGGGTCAGAACGATCCTCATTGACATGTCATCTCCAAGACTGAGAGTTAGAATGATCCTCACTGATATATCATCTCCAAGACAGAGGGTCAGAATGATCCACACTGACATGTCATCTCCAAGACCGAGACACACAAAAAATCAAATATCCTCATCTGAGCCATTGTGATTTACAGTTCACAAATATATCTAACATGAGAACATCATAAAATCACAAAATAAATCACTGAGCATAATGTCCAGTAAATTCTTACTGAATATTACATTAATTAAAACACCAGAATTTTTAATGTTTTGCTAACTGAAGCAAATTAATCACCAATAAAACAAAATTAATGTTGTCCATCTACCTCTGACAACTGGTTTCATGAGCTCCCATATTTTATAACTGAATGGGCAAATTAAACAAATGGACAATTGATAAAAAGTTAATCCGATCATGATTCCCTCTTCCTCTCTTATAAATGTCATAGATAATCTCAAAGCAAACTGACCGTATTAATTATGAATACCAAAACACCTGTGTCCTGTTAGCTCTGTTCAGTTCATAATTATTTACATATTTTAATATTTTATTGGTTGATAAGGTGTAAACAGTAGTTGAGCAAATGTTGATCACTTGCACATACAGTATTGTTTTACAGTGCGCTCTCAGTAGGAAATTGTGCCAGAGGCAAATCAAGGGTAATTTAGACCAATGCTGTGGCTCAAATCAATGTATGCCCAAAATATTTCTACACATAAAAAATAGGTCACATTTAAATTCCAAACATAAAAAACTTTTACAGCTTTTAAGCACTGTGAATAACCCAATAATGTATCTTTCATCTTCGCTAGCCAAGGCTGCAATATGATAACCCTATCTACGCCTTGGCGGATCAAACAGATATAATGATGCTTTGTCCAAGCAACATCTGTTGGATTTCATGAGTTGCCTCTCTTAGTATGTAATGCCAACTAACCAACAGTGTTGTGCATTGTTCACCAGCTGCAACTGGGGGAAGGTGGGGGGACAACTGACCTAAAAAAAGATACTTCGGAAGTTTAACATCGAAGGTATGTCTATGTACCAGAGGGAAACCATTACAGGTGTATTTGGGTGAAAGGTATTTAGGCAAACCCAGACCAGCACTGGAAAATTGCTTATTCATCAGTTCATTCAAATTGTGTGCTCCCTTTGTCTCAATCATGTAGGAACAGTGTTCAAACTTGAACAACTTTGATTGGACACAGTGGCTTGCCACCACATCCAATGAAACTCACAGAAATCTCTGCTTGACATGCCAAAGTGTAGATATATAGAATCTATGTTGGGGTTTGGACAGAGACAAGGAAATCCCAGTCACAGGGTTATATTATTTGTCTCACCACAAGGCTTACCCGAGTAGGGGGGGCATATAATGTAACCCCGTGACTGGGATTTCATTGTCTCGGTCCAAACCCTAACGCAGATTATTTTTCTCACTCAATATTTTCCTTTAAAGTAAAAAGAATTCTTCACTAGTGTTCACGTCTAATGTTTACATGCGGCTCATGAATATAATATGTTAATGAGGGTTGTGTCGTGACAGTTGCATCTGAAGTACACAGTTTCTACGCATGAGCAAAGAAAAATAACAACATAAAACGTCGCATAGTAATGAGGTATTATCACATTTAATATATGGATGTTATATGAAACTGACAATAAATAATTAATATTTATTACAAGAACTTTTATTTTCATCAGTTCCAATTTTGAAAAGTTATATTGTAAATAATAAAACGGTACTGGCTACTCAGCTCTACTGTATTTATACTTAGTACAAGCTGTAACGAAGAGTAACATCTTGCTTTTGAGTATTCATGGGTAATTAGAAATCTGTGTCACTATTGTATATAACTATTCTTTTCTTTGGTGGGGGTGAAACTGTTTGTGACATACTTGTGTTGTCCTTAATATTGATTGTAAACTTACCCCCGTGTATAATAGACCCTCCAAAAATGGAATGTAGCAGATAATAAATGATTCCTTTTGGCAGCCAAGTGCATTATTTGTCATTAAATATTGTAGGTATATTTTTTATTCAACCGGGGCACAATAGAGATGCTTAACAAAATTAGAACAAAGCATGTTTTGAATAACATTTTTCTGGCTGTTACTAAGTTTTCCATAGTTGTTAGGAGAGTTGAGAGGCTATGAAGTGTAAAGGTATATAGTCTATGTGCATGGATCAGTGTTTTCTGTTATTGTTCATTTCACACAGCATTCAAAATTTTATCCTATCTGTAGCACACTCATTTTTCAGGTCAGCGTCATTAAATGTAGCTAACAGTATATAATTTGTTTCACACGAAGTATTTAAAACTAGTTAGGTAGCTTTAGCTACATTTAATGATGCTGACCTGAAAATGTACTGAGCTAGGCAGCATATTGGATAAAATTGACCATGCTGTGGAACAAACTAGCATAATACCAAAAAGCTCGACATCATATGCGTTTGTCTTTGTCTCTCTCTTGAAATGTTTTTTATGGTGTGTTCTCAAAGATGGATTTACCTTAAGTTACTATATTTTTGTTATATATTTGTTGCTGTTGTTGTTTGATTTTAGTACAACTATGTCAGACACAGCAGAAGACAACAAGGGTTTCTTTTTTAAAAGTAGTTCTGAGTGCGTGGACACCTTGACCGAGACGACTGGTCTGAGAGGACTAGACTGAGATAAGAAAGGTAAGGTTAGCAAAACAGCTAGATTTCTCTGTCGCATGGGTGAGAAAGGGTTATCACATCGGAACCTTGGCTAGCCAAGATGTGTATCTTTATGTTCTGAAAACTTGTATCCTTATAACAGGAAAACTAATACTACCATCTCATCAAAAGGATAAATATTTAGTTTATTTAATACAGACCTTTACTTTGAAACGTTCCCAATAGAAATGTCCTGATGGACATCTGAATGGTCATGTACATATATTTTCATAAGGAAAGGCTTTGAATTGGCTGAATCAATGTGAAATCCAGAAGCTAAATGCCTGAGACAGCCTGAAGTACACCTCTTGTACTTAACCATAAAATTCAAATAACTTTTTATATTTCTGCATAAAATGAGGAATCAATTGATGCTGATGATGTCATCAAGGTAGCAGGAACAACAAATATTTTGTTCCATCAACTATAAATATGGTGTTTTCAAATTTTGGTAATGATCCTCTATGCACTGGCGACCACAAGGTTAAACAAACGGATTTAAAGTATCATAGTATCAAAGTCCACCAAAATTTATATATTTTTATATTCACTTATGAAAATGTTCCTATGATGAAAAAACTGAAAATGTATCTCTTAGATCAATGGATATGATAAAATCATTTTCACATTACCATAACTGTTTCTAGAACAAATGAAAAACAATCTGGTTTTAAAATGTTCATGGGTCAAAAAGTCATTCCAAGTCTTTTGATTTATGCCTGGTCTAAATTTACCATTAGGTTTTGGTACTATAGTAGAACCTGTCTTGAAAGACCACCCTTTCTGCTGAAAAATAATGGTCTCTCAAGACATGTGGTCTTTCACAGCAGTGGTCTCACAAGACAGGTTTTACTGTATCAACAGATTTGAAATTACGTCTTACTTATTATTATAGCTCCTTAATATAACATTTCACCTGCTTTAATTTACACTGGAATCTTTTGTTCAACAGAGATTGTGATGTATTTTGGCATTGTTTTTGTTTCGAATTCTGTCAAATTCAGTCTTGTAAATCTTTGTAAAATCAAATTAGTAAATAATTTTTGTTTGATAATCCCAGACATATGGGTCAAAGTCTTTTTTCCGCACACTACCAATCTTGGGTCATAGTAGTTTTTATATGGTACAGGAGGAGCTGCATGTTTTCATTGCCACTTTGGCCATGATACATTTTGTGTGTAAATGCTCTTTAATTTTGCAGTGATAATCAGTTGAGTCAGCACTTTCTGCATGCTGTATTGACTGTGTTGAGTGCTTGTCAACTTGAACAAGTCTATTGCATCATCAACCATTATCAACATCATGTGACACTGTGTACATTTTCTTCCCCAGGGTCAAATCCAGACTGACGGTCATATCATGTAGTTTCCTTGTCCCTATCAAATGTGTCATCAATTTTTGGTGCAAATCCCCAATAATGCCCTTAAAGGCACTATATTTCCCGGGTTCAATTTTTTTAGTTCAATCAAGTTTGGTTCTGACAATTTACTGATTGCTAAGCTTAAGCAGGCCATGCACAACATTATGTCTGGAAGAGTTATCTGCCTTTGCAGATGCCTTTGATATTTATCAACAAGTGACATTTATTTGGATGCATGCTAAAATTGTTCTTTTTCATTGAGGATAGGTCTAATCTTAGCAGCAGTGCCTGTAACATGGAACCATGCAAAGTCTGACATCTCATAGTAAGACGGGCTGAGTAATAGGGCATAACCGACTTTTGATCCGGAAATCGGATTCCACCGGATAGTATGAACTTCCGATTAATCGGAGTCGGACAAGGCAGGAACGACCGATTCGGATAATAAAAATAATAAAGTTGAATTTCTATAGCACCGTGTCTAACACTGTGTGTCATTCGATAGTGCGTTAATAAAGTTAAATAAGAAGTCAGAAAAGTCCAATATGGTCAACACAACGGGGTGAAACGATAATACTTTAGTTAGACCGAAAGATTTAAATTTATTAAAATATATAATACAGTCCTACCCGTTTATGTCAACATCCTCAATAATGAAGGCATAATATTGAATACATTGACACATGCTAATGAGGTATTAAAAGAAAATGATTCTTACAATCGTAAATATAAATAAAGTTAATAAGGAAACTTTCACAGCACAATAAACTTGTTTCAATCACCGATCACTTTGGAAAATGCAAGAATCGATCAGATTTCATTGCTTTTATTTAAGTCGCCGCAAGAGGCCAACTCTATAGGACCAAACAAAAGCCTGTTTTACTTTTATTTGACCGCGACATTAAAGCATGGCGGCAAGATCAACTAATTGTTGAATAAAGTACAGGATGGAACTGGCCGCTTGCCGACATAAATGATTAAGGCGGGAATATTAAAGCCTGGCGGCAAGATCAACTAATTGTTGAACAAAGAATGGGTCGGCACTGTGGCTTTGAACTTCGTTGCATTTTGCTCTAGTCCTGCCATATCCTTCCCCTTGTGACATCGGTGTGATATGCAAAACGTGTGTAACACGGTTTAAAAAGTTAATTTGAAAAACCTTTTAATTTAGCATTTCCGATTAATTGAATCGTATCCGGAATCGGAAAAATTTCATGCCCAAAATCCGGAATCGGAAATCGGTAGAAAAATGCTAATCGGTTATGCCCTACTGAGTAACGATGTAGCATCCTTGTCAGCAGCCATTTCTAATTTTTATAACTGCACAAACGCATCGTTATATTGACCCGAACAGCATTTGAAGGTCAGCTGCATAAGTAAAATATTGACAGTATAATATACAGAATCAACAACTTAGTACACAGCAAGATTGTCATTGATTTCTTTTCAAACAAAAAACTCAACAAAATACTGACAAAGTATTGGAAATCTCAGTCTATACGTAGCATATCTACTGTCTCTTGTGAGCATAAAGTGAAATATGACCTTCAATGTGGACAACTGTTATTTTATAGCGTGTGTCACATGATTTTATCAACCTTAAAAGAGCACCTCTCAATGCAAGCTTTTAGGTGAAAATGTTAATGTATACATGCTTACAAAATAAAATATCTCTAATACCTACTGGTGGCAACACTTTCAAAAATAAATAATAACTGTATATGATGGAGAATGTATGTTACTGTGCATAAACTATTTTCTTGTTTTCAGTCAGTGACCTTTACCCTAAACTTGTACACCATAAGTCCTTGCTTACTCCATGTAAAGCTGATCAGTAACTGGGTACTGTAGACAAATAAAGTTATTGTGTTGCAACCATAATGGTAACAGATCCATTGAGATAGATAGCATCATAACATAATATCCTCCACCTTGTGACAGGGGTATAAAAGCAAGTGCTTCCCATATTAACCTTTGTTGTATGTTGTCTGGCTTTGTAATAAAGTAACAGGGGTCTCTGATCAGTATCATATTGCCTCTCAGTGAGAATTCACATTCTTTCAAACCCATAGCTGCCAATCCCTGAGTACAAAAGTACTGACTGTTTATGACAAAAATACTGACTTTCGGGAACAAATACTGATTTTTAACATTTTAATGCTTATGTAAATATTTACATTATCTACAACCATTAGTAAAGTAGGATAGAACCTTACTTAATTATTTAATGTCAAAAATGCATGTGTTGAACTCTTGTAACTTTGAACGGGCATCCAGTTCCATTCGGGTGCCCATTTTGAAGGTGCAAAAGCTCAACACACACTCAGACACAGGCTGTTTATAGGAGCATTTTCCACACAAATTTTATAAAATTCTGTTAAGCAGCCATTTAGAAATTTTACAATGTTTTACTAAGTATAAAATACAAATATTATCAGTACATTTTTTTAAACTAAGTTTCTACTAAGTTTTAGCAGCCGATATTATTATTTGCAGAGTCATCATGACAGGATGTTTTCTGTCATATCTGGCCAAATTCCACACAGTTCTTTTGAAGAAATTGTTAAAAAGTATTTCTATTTTTAGTAACTGTGGCCATATCTGATGGCAGATCAGCATCATTAGTTTCTATTTTAAAGGTTATTTTATGGCAGAATGCTTTCTAAAGTATGGTCAAATATTTGTCAGCAGTTCTGGAGAAGTCATTTTAAAGGTTAGCCTAATTTCAGTAATGGAGGTCACATTTGATAGCAGTTCAGCATTTCTTTTATGAAATTTTAAATATTTTCAAGCTAGGATGTTTGATGTCAAATTTGATTAAATTCTGTTTAGGGAATTTGGAGAAGTTCAAAGGTTTTTCTATATTCAGTTGTGTGAACCATATCTGAAGAAATATCAGTATTGTTTGCATAAAAGTGAAAGTCATTTACGACAGGAAGTACTGTACATAGTTCTGATGAAATCTGTCTGACGGATTTCCACAAGAACTTAAAACTAACAACTGCTGATGGATGATGGATGTGTATTCTATTTTTGGTAATGGCAGCTATATTTAATCACAGATCTGCATCACTAACAAATTTTTTAAATATGTTTTGATGTCAAGATGCTTTCTGTCACATGATCAAAATTTCTAAGTTTTGGAAAGGGTGTTTAAAGGTTTTCCTATTACTAATAACAGCAGCCATATCTGATGGCTGATCAGTATCTATTGGTATCAACCATGTTCTGTGCCAAGACTGGTTGAAACTGGTTGGGAATTTCCTTTGAGAAGTTGAAGAAAAAAAAGCAATTGTTCACATAATGCAAGAAGGACAATCAATGAAAAACAACGGACAAAGGATGATCCCATATGCCAGCAGAGCTAAAAACATGACTATCTGCGAGAAAATATCTTTAACATTGTAGAGAAATTCTAATCCATAATTACAACACTAAACACAGTTTAAGCAAGTCTGAAATTTTGCATTTTCTCTGATAATATTTTTATTTTATACTTTTCTTCAGTTATAAATGACAACATTTTCATTTTATCACTAAGCAGTATTAATTTGTCAATATTTATAAATTGTTTCACTGAAATTTACACATCTTGTAATTATACTATTTATTTTTTGTATAACTAGCATGCATAATTATTTTTGCATGGGGAAAAGATCTGCGTAATCTAAACCTGTGATATTCAATCTATAATACCATGGATTACGAGAAGGCAGATATTTTAAACTAATTTATAAATTAAAAAGAAAATGATTGCAATTCACTTGAGTCCTATTTCAAACTGAATTTATGCTCATAATAAAACTCAAAGGGTCATCTTCATGCTATTAACCAAGATTACTTACAACTGGATTAAAAAACACAGTTTTTATAACAGTAACAATTTCAGGCTATTAGAAGCAATGAACACCTCATTAATATGCAGGGATCTCATTAATCAAATTGTGTGAGATCTTGATCATATAAGCCTATATATCAAGTCTGATTGAAACGTGAGCAAAAATATGCCTCCAAGAATGATCAGGAATATGGCCTCCAGCTTGGTTACAAGCTCAACCAATCAGATGAATGCTCATCACCTCATTAATATCTGTTGTTCTTGCTCATGATCAATCTCATCCAAAAGCTTGGTGATATTGGCCTATATTTCAAGTTTTATTAAGACTGGATAAATATAATGGCTTCAAGAATGGTAACAAGATCAGCCAATCAGCTGCAAGATAAGAGGACCTCAATCATTACTGATCTTGGCTGACATCTTGATAATACAAAGCATATACTCCAAGTCTGAACACAATCTGATTAAAAACATGGTCCCCAGATTGGTAACTGGTAAGAAACAAAAACTGCTGGACAATGGACACCATACCAAATGTTCACCTGACCATACAAATTTGCTGCAGCATCAATAACAAGATTCTCAAGATGGCAACAGTGGCATTTTCAAATTGGATGTGTGCACCATTTTCATTTAGGACTAACTAAATATTATTTATAAAAAATCTACTGTGAAAACCAAGTCTCAATATGACTTCTTGTTAGGAGGATTAGCAATAACAGATTTTCATCATGGCTGCTATGGTGAGCATATTGCACATCATTTTCGTTTACAACAATTCAGACATAAAAAAGTATTTAAGTGAAAACTCCATGTGATAACAACCATCCATTCAGGAAAAGTAACTGTAACAATAGTGTTTCTGGCAGATTGGAAACACTTTCATTTGGGACAGGCCAGACTTCATAAAAAATCTTCCAGTGATAACCCCATACTGATATTAGATTCCATTCAGGAGAAATAGCAATAACAAGATTTTCACGATGGATGCCATATGGGATTTCAGACTGGCACCATTTTTATTTGAGACTAAATAGACGTAAAAAGTCTTCTAATGAAAACCCCATGTCAAAAAGACCTTTTCTCATTAGGAATAACAATAACAAGATTTCCAATACAGCTTACACGTCACCTATATCAGACATCAAATCAGCACTATTTTCATTTAGAACCAACTGGACTTAATACATAGTCTTTTAGTAAAAAACCCATGATGATTTGACCATCCATTCTGGAGTAGTGATAAGATTTTCATGATATGGGATGAATTTGAGTGTCAAGTTTTCATGGTAATCCTCCAAATAGTTTAGGAGGATCAGTAATAACAAACTTTTGCTAATGGATGGACAGACAAAAGACCATCCCATAAGCTCTTCTTGTCTATGACCAGCAGAGCAAACAAACAACAATTATTTTCTATATTAAACCATATTAAAATACAATAATTAAAAGACACGATAATTATGTGCCTTCTGAATCATAAACTGAATGACTTGCCTGGTACTGAGATTAACTTCATCCAAAATATTTTTAAAAAACTTTTAACTTGCCTGGTATTTAAATTCACCTGGTCTCAGCTATATATAAAAAATTAAATTCAAACATTTTTTTCCGAAACACAAAGCCAATATACTACATCATAATCGGGATAGCCGCCACATAAATTCAGGGTAACTTTTGCTTCTGGTTTTCTTATTTTCAATACATCAGCAATAGGATTGTGACTAAAGTACCTTTCGAATTTCAAGGAATCTGCATGTATAAATCTTATTGCCAAAGACTGGTTTCTACAAACATTTGTACACAATGAGTCACTGGTGTCACTGTCTTTAGAACTATACAACACTTTGATTTAAGTGCAGGTTCTTACTGTTTGTCTTGTTTGTCTGGAGCATCTACAAAGCACAAAGAACCAGTGACAGCATGACTGCTACTTTTCAATCTGTGCAGAATTTTGTTGTAAGCAGCATATATATATATATATATATATATATATATATATATATATATATATATATATATATATGTTAAACCCTGCAAAACCAAAACTAGTGAAAAAATCAAGTTTTATCCAATGCTCCAATGTGAAAGCACCCTCAGTAAATCCATTCCATGTACAGCAGACAAACACTGCCAGGATCTCCCTCAAATTCCAACAAATGAGCTATTAACTACCAGAAAAATTACAAAGTTACCAAAAAAAAGGGAGACAAAAAAGCACCAAAAGTACCCTCTCAAAGTTGTAGATTGTTATTCTTGAAAACATCTGCTAGGTCAATATTCGGCTACAACAATGGCATAAACTTCTCTCTAACCAGCTACTGTCATGAATGGGTGATATAGCTTGCCTGCTTAAAATTTATTTACTCATCTGAATTTCATTTATCACCTAAAACCTAGTACCTATGATCATGTAGCAATCTGCGTCACATAAATATATCAAAGTAAGCCTGTCCAGTATGGCAGGTTACAAATTAGGCAGATGTGAGGCTACATATAATGACCTCATGCGTAAAACTAGCCCCACATGGGCAGTGTCTTAAACACTATGGATGAACTTTGCAACATGGCTGCTAACTTTCAATATGTGGAGTTAACTGAAGATTATGCTCTTGGGGTGAAATTATCTTACAGCCTATGGACAAAAAAAAATTAAATGTGTTTCCTACTGTACTGGTTGTAAAATTGGGGTAGGTAGTTTTCTTTAAAAGAAATATATATTGATTAGTATACCATGTAATGAGCACTTCAAGATCTGGGCAAGAGTGACTCAAATCAATTTTTGTGATATTTTTATTATTATTAATTTTTTTTTTTTTTAACCCTGGGAGAAAAAGTGCTAGGGTCAGCAATGAAAAACAGACAGTCAGTCAACTGTCAACACATACTGGTGGAAGGGGGAGTGCAAAATATGAATGATGGGGGAGGGGGGCCACCAGGGATATATAAGGGGGCCTGGGCCAAACAACACTTTTTAATTTTATAAAAGAAAACTTTTGTTTGAACAAGAACTAGGAGAGGCCCGGGTGTTTCTTACCCCAAGGCCCGTGATCGCTCTATACAGCCCTGATGCCTGAGAGAAAGTCACTCTGTTTTACAAATGAAAGGATGGTCATCACTCTACATGTGGAAATCGAAGTAAATTTATATTTTATATTTCAGTAATTTAGGCCATTATGAAATACATGTACATGCAAAAAAATGTCATTATATTGGAGCACAATGCACTTCTTACAGTATAACGGTCAGATGTTAAGTAAAGGCTTTTTTCCAGCTAATGAATGGTATATAAACCGTGGACAAAATCGAGCTATTGAAGCTTATTAAGATGGAATGGCACACCAGTGTTTATCTTCACACTGCTTTTATCAAATGACTTGTGAATTTTTATTAAAAACTGCATAGTGTTCGTCATGAATTGTAAATTATTTCTGGAACAGAAGTTATAAAAAGAACTCTCTGAGGCAATGTCACCTTAATATCTAGCTGCCTCAATATAAAACATCTAAATATAGAAAACTTCAGAGGAATGTAATTAGGTAATCCTCTGCACAAGTATTTCTCAACATTCTGTAACGACTTGTATTCTTTATAATAAATATATTTTGCAGATTGATCTGCCTATCAATGCCAATCTGGACACATACAACCTTTCTAATGTCTGGAAAAGTAAATACATGAAAGGTCTTTTTTATTTTTTTTATAGAAACTAATTTAAAATGTTCTTGGATTCCTCCACCATGGCTATATTAAAAGCAACATGGCAGTACACGCCAGGTCTAGTGGGTAAATGATATCAAATTCTATTTACAGCAGCAAGGTGAATCTGTAGCCTGCACTTTTCTGACCAATGAACATACTGAATGCTACCTACCAGTAGGTTCATCTCTTTCTATATAATTAGGTCAATGAAGTAAGGTCAATTACAGCACATACGGCGCTCCCAATTACAAATTACAGCATTTAATCTTGACTTACTTCTCTACTGTCACCTGGAAGCATCAGTTCGAATGTGACACCTAGCTAGCAGGCCACTGGAAAGATAGGTGAAGGATAATGACAGTCAAACCAATGCCTAATATGATGTGTGTTCACAATAATCATGTCTACATTTCTAATCATACTTGAAAAATCCTAAACAGATAAAACATGCCCATTTTATTTAAGATTTCACCTGTGTTCAGGTTTCTTCTTTGTAATTTTGACCAGTTGTGAAAATGCAATCTCCCATGCAAGATCATTAATAAGCATCACTAAAATTGATCAATTAGCTTCAGATGAATGCGTTGTGATGTGATTTTGATTTATAACGTAACTTTAACAATTTTTCCAGTCATATTGCTACGATGTCTGCAATGTGCCAGTTTATAGTGATGTCTAGCACCGGGGCATCATGCCGCAGACATGCAGCATGATGTCCCACCAAGTCACATTATCCTGACACCAGGACGACCAGTCCTAACACTAACCTCGTAATGCTGAACGCCAAGCAAGGCAGCTGTTAGTACCATTTTTGTAAGTCTTTGGTATGACTTAGAAGGGGATCGAACCCACAACCTCCCACATCCGAGGCGGGCTTCAGATGGAAAATAAAACATTACGAACATCGACTGATGCAGTTTCTAAAGAATTTATGTCATAATTATAGTTTTGAACATTTGAAAAAAATGGGAGAAATTGCTGTTAGCAGCTGTTCATGACCAATGGAAGTGCATGCATGATTGTAACATGTGCACTTAAGTAAATATTTTTGACTTTTCAATAAATCTATGAACGACATTGAAAATATGGATGTTTACTTCATATGGAAGTGTTGCATCACTACATAAGATGGTATTTAACGTTAAATTACCTCATGGAGTGAAGGACTGAAACTGTTTTATGTTTTGTTCTTGGAAATAAATGCAAGGTAAGAAGTAGTCAGTAGTGCTTTGTTCTTTCTACAGATCCATAACTACAAAGTGGTGATATGATTACCATATATACTCATGTATAAGCCAAATAATTTAGGGAGAAGAAAATAAAAACTGGAAGGGGGGGGGGGGCTCGGCTTATCCACAGGCCAAGGTCTAAACTTTACAATTTAAGTTTTTGGGTCAACTACCAGTATACTGCTATTATAAATCACCAATGATGAGATCACATGCCTAATGATACTGTATAGCTTATATAATATATGCTGTCATGAAGTCCAAATTTTTTTTCTAGATTTACAGTAGGATAAAGAATAAAAAAACAGGCATTACCATACCTGACTTCTATCGGATACACGTCCAACCAAAAGAAAATGCAGCAATACATCTACTAGAGCCACAACTGTATGTGTCCTTTTCCTGAATCAAGTCATTAACCCTCGGCTAATCAGTGATCATTAAAATCTATGGTACCTTACAAATGCATGCTAGCCTAATTCTGGTGTAAATAAGATAAGGAAACAAACTAAATAAAAATATTTCAGAATTAAGATTCTGAAGGTATTTATGGCAGAAGCATTTCGGCACTGACAGTAGAAATACGTTGATGGTTAGTCTAAAAGCAACAAGAATGAGAGGCTCCAAAGGGATCTGTGTTGAATGCACACCATGAGTGGCTAAATCACCAAGAGTGGCTAAATAACAGGCAAGTAGCAACATATGTTTCAACATGACTAATTGTTAATAATATAGTATGTGGGATTTCTATGACAATTGTGTTTGGAGGTCAAGGGCAGAAGCCTGGATTTTGTTCAAGAGCACTTGATGTACCAGTAAAACTGAGCACCCAAAATCACTGTTTATCATCTATTCTTGTTTAGTTGTTTAGCTGTAAAACAATAACTATGTTACCAACATGCTTCATATTTACTAATCCATACCAACTCTGATTGTTTAAGGAGATAAAGCTGTGGTCATGGTTTCTGATCAAAGCCATAATAGTCACACATGCTTGAAGTGGTTTTATGTGCAGCAATGTCCTCACTGACAACCAATCATATTTTTGTTAACTGAACCAAGCTACCGGTAGTAAAAAAAGAAACTATGATAAATGATTATATATTTTTTTATAATGAGAATTCAACGAGATCCGGGTGACCCAAAACAACTGATCACATCAAAACCACACTTCTGACCAAATTCATAGCTTTCCAAACACCTGATATGCAATTTTAATAGAAAACGATCAACAGCTTACAAGGTATAAACATCTGGACTGCTACTTTGTCGATTTTTATGTTATTTTTAGATTTCAATTTTTGGATAGCTCCTGGCATAATATCTTAGGGTTCATTTGTAATCGTGAGAATTTCCTTAAATAAGGTGCATTGGATGGGGACCACTTCATTGCATGAATAGGAGAAAGAACCGTGATTCTGAAAATGAATGTCAAAAAAATGGATACACTGTTGTAAGAACTGGCAATTCGTCTGCATGTTTTATGAACCAGCATGGTTTCTCTATCAGGCAGCAAATGAAGATAAATGAAACCAGAAGATTAAAGATTTTAGTATCATGTTTCACTGTCAACATAAAAGTTAATGTTCATACAGTCATTTTTGTCGGCCATAAAGATAATATTTTATTTTAGTAATGTGGTTTGCCTAAATAAATTATTTTGGAACTTACCGCGTGCATCCTGTCATGTTGTCTAGGACTTATGGGTCGGTTTATGTGCAGGTCATGCGCTTTTTATTGTTATTACATGTTCAGCCTTGGCTTATACACGAGTATATATGGTATAGACTGTAAATAAATGTTAGGTGAACTACAATTTTTTCTAAGTCAGGAATGAAGAATTTGAAATTTCATTCTACCCCAATAAACATGTCTGGGAACATAAGTGTCACAAGTATTTAATGTGCTTTTGAAGCAAGATAAATAATGACTTGTAACAAAGACTTGCTCTAGACTAAAGAACTATTTAGACTAGAATAAATAAATCATTGAACTCTCTACCTCATAGAGCATAGTTAAAAAGTGCAGCGCGCTATAATAAGAACATCTGTTACCTAGTCAACCTCATATGCATAGGCCTGCCTGTGAACTGTTAAGCAATGAAGTGCATGTTACGTTTAACAGCAATTTTAACCATTTTACATTTTTGGTACACATTTATTATATGTGGAATAATTTAAGAGTAAAGTCCGATTGTTACAGCTGTGTAATTATTTATCATGGAAGAATTTTTTATGTGCTTTAAAATCTTGAGAGAACTCATTCACCGTCATGTCAGTGAGGCCACGTGACCAACCATAGATGCCATTTCTCATACTCAAAATTTACAAGTTTTTTGTCTGTGTCTACATCACTAAGTCATCTGAATTTGATAATTTATAAAAACTAATTGCTGCCCACATCAATATCAGAGCCTTTACCTGGTTATTGAATCTTTCATAGTTGTCTAATCATGAAAACTTCGTAAGTACTGAATGAAATCCGTGACCATGGCGGAGAGTGGAGATTACGACCCAGTTACTTTAAATAGCAGATATCGACCAGTACATAAACAGTGACCACATGATCTGACATAATTGTCATTCGCAGAAATGAATGTAGTATCTAATAGGGGGTTTTCCCCAAAGGTGGCGCTACGATAACCGGCTTAAAATGGATGATGTTTACAGCCGACCTCAAAAGGTGCTTCTATGCAACCTGAGTAGAGGCGTCAAAAGGCGCTTCCATGCGAATGGTGTAGAGGCATCCAAGGATGCTTGCATGAGGTAAAGGGATTAATATATTGCTTATTACTAACTCAAAAATTGACAAATAAATTTAAAATAAAGGAATACAGATAGATCCCAAATGACATCATCAGCAACCATATTTGTGGTATGCTAGCAGATAAACTGTTCATTTTATATCGTGTTTGGAAGATTAAAAAAATTCATTGAATCCCAATAAACTGTTACAAAACATACCATATAAACAGAACGTAAATCAGGCTTTCTGTTTGTATTTATATTATCTATATTTGTAATTTATAAGTTTAGTCTGACTTGTTCAAAATGGCCTATTTTAGTGGTTGCATATAGGAAAAACAGCCAGGTTGCCCAAAATGGGTTGAAAATCATCTGCTAGTGACTTTATCGGGAAGCATCTAAACAGAAATTATTCATTAATGTACCACCATGTCAGCCAATTCTGTGCATCAGGCAATTCTGTGCAACAATATAACATTCCTGCAAACATTGGATCATGTGTTGTTTTAGGTCGAAAATCGAATATGTATCAAGAAAGAATGATTGTCCTTTAATTAAGAGAAGTGGTATTCCTAAAGTGTACAAAAATATCTCACATTTCTACCCTAAATGCATATGAAAATGTGATTTCTAAATGTCAACATGTCAGACCCAGTTAATGATCTTTTTGAACCCTGAAAATCCTATTGGTATGTATCTTTTAGAATCATAAAATAAATACATTATATAAAAGATGGAAATGTATAACTTAAAACAATACAGCATTTTAATCCAAGTTTCTAATTTTGCTTGACGTTGTCCCACACATACAAAATTGTCTGCTATCCAAAATCTGAATGGGATTCTCAAGAAATTCCCCGGTATATAGTCTGTATTTTTAAAAATATCCCCCATAAATGAGATGTTTTAAACACATTACATTCTAGTCATTGTCATTTGTCTTCCACATAATAGCTTTTTTTTTTTTTTAAATTAACAAAATTTCACAAGATCATCAAAGTCTGCTTATTATCTCTTGCCAATTATTGGAATTGTTAAGTTGAATTTGTTAAAACCAGCTATAAACCTGACCTAATAACTCGACCCAAATGCTGACAGAAACAGTCAAACGTATGTATTTCATTTCCATTGCCCTATTAATAAACATTACATCTTTTCAAAACTATGCGCAGAATAGGCCGACATATCGCGAGTCATGAAAACACAAGGTGTTATCCCGTGTGTCCAAAATTAGTATTAATCTTAACAGAATAGTCTGGTGACAATTGTCTCTTTTCAAATGGTAAGCATTGCAGTATTTTATTTTCGTCAATCAGCCGAATTCGGTATGCGTTTTGCTTCAATGTTGGTGACGGAAACCTTAGGTGCGCATAAATGCCCGACAGCGTTGGATGTATTGTACTGGTCAGAATTATCCACTTGTTTTTGGACGGAATCACCCACTTTGTGGTCGGAAATAGCCCGATAAAGAATCCCTGAGCGATCCGAATATAGCTCAATTACCCTATAATGTAAACGTTTAAATATATTGATGTTTATATGTTTTTAACTTTTCATGGGTATTATCTCTCAACTCTTTAAAAAAATTTCAAAAAAAGGTATTTCATTTTCACTATAGATTACTAAACCTCACCTAACCGCAGATTCCGGCCATAAGCTTGATACCAAAAATAGGTCCGTATCACGAAAATTAACATGCTGAATGAAGACAGGGGGCTTAAAACCCGTTTACTATTATTATCTATTTACCAAAGAGACCATTTTAAATCTGCTGTCTTTGCTCCCAATATTTTTCACAACTTGTACCATTTTAGCCACAGGGCTCGTATCGTTAGTTACAATTTACCCATTAGTCATACATGTACTACGTAGTTTTTATTTATGGTACATGTATGACTGATAGGTAAATTTTAAACAACGATATGAACCCGCGTGATTTTAGCATCAAGTTTGCGTCCAGTACACGTAATCTGCAATGGGCATCGACTACTGATTACCTTTCATCTCTAATCCTGTTCTCTTCTTGTATAGGTTGTTGTCACTAAAATAAAACACATTAGAACTGAAATATACAATTAACATCCTATCATCGTTGTTTATGCTGCACGTTCATTCCATAAAACTGTTACACAACTCACGTGTCTCTGATGTTATTTCTCCAACTCCGAATTTGAAGCTCATCTCCATCACTCCATCCTGAAGATGACGTAAGGGATTGCAGAGGGCGCACATTTTGAGTTGTCTCCCATATTGCCTATTCTACAGTACTCAACAACATAGGAGTCACACGGTGTGTTTGCAGCATTTGCAAAATGAAGAAATTTCAATTGAAGTTCAAAGAAGTAAAAGTGATAAATTACTTAAAACCACGTGGGCTGGTATTGTTGCTTACAATTTAACCGTCAGTCACATATGTAATATGTAATAATACAATGTATTATATAGTACATGTATGTAGGCAGCGATACATGCTCCCGTGCATAAAACCATATGTAGTACTAAAAGAATCGTAGCTTTCACCAAAAAAGAAAAATAAATAATTAAACGAACAAAGAATAAATCAAGCAATAAAACACACACATACACACACACACAGGAAATAACAACTTTCATATAAAATCCAACTTTTTAAGAATTTATATTATGTTATACGTCATATGAAATGATATATCTCTATTTGAAACAGCAATCCAAACTTTACCATTTTGTATCTTTGTAACATATGTGTAAACACATGAAAAAGAAATGCGCACATATAAACTAGTTTTTCACCAAAATTATTTATTTCATTTGTTTAATACACGAAGAATTTTGCATGTGTGATGGAGAAATTTGTCATATGTGCAAAAGAAACGTATATTTTTTTATTAAAAAAATATTGTTTCATATTCACATACGTGAAACTATTTTTGTCACTGTGACATAAATGCTTCATTTGCATATATAGCAAATAGGCACAAGTGAAAATGAATTTTACACAATGTAAAATTAATTTTATATTTCTGTATGTAAAATAAACATTTATTTCATATATGCAACAAATTGTCACACGGTTGGTAAAATATTTCATGTGTGTTAAATATCATTTCACATATAGGAAATACTTTTTCTCATATCTTTTTAATGTATATGTTAAATGTTATGTTAAAACACCGCTCCGGTGACCTAGTGGTTAAAGCGTCCACCTTGGATGCGGGAGATCGTGGGTTTACCATTGTAAAAAAAAAAAAGTTAGTGTTAGAACTGGTCGACCTGGTGTTAAAAATCCAAATCACACACACACACACACACACACACACGTATATGCTAAACACAATTTAGGTCTAATCCATATATATATAATAAATAATTTTGTCCTATGAAAACACGTCAATATGGATAATTCTTTCCACAAATAAAAAAATCATATTTCGAAATGGACAAAAATGTATTTCACACGTTTAAAAGAATTGTAAAATTGTGAAATAAAGAAAATCTGAAAGTTTTTTCTTTCTCTTCTTTTCTTTCTTGTTTTCTTTCTTTATTTATTTATTTGTTTTTTTCTTTCTTTCTTTCAGGTTACCATCTGCGGATGTTGTACTTGCGAAAGCGTGCATAAAGCGGCAGCCACTTAATATTCCACGGCTATGGTAAACAGTTGACGTAACGGTTCATGTTGCCCTTTCCCCCCGATATCTTGGCTTGATATCGAGCTTTTGACCTGATAATCGTCCCTGGCTTGTAAATACATGTACCGATAAGAAGTTTTTATCAATTTCATAACTACAAGGTCCGGCAACATTCTCCAGAAATAGGTATCCTCTTGAAGCATGAAATGTCCGTCTCTCTGTCTGTTGTAAACATTATAGACTGTCAGTATTTGAAAATTGTTCATATATTTTATTTTAAAATGATCGGCTCAATATGACGTAAGAAACAACATAAAAAACAGAGAATTCTGAGTCACTCTAAGGATTGCAGTGTGTTTAAGTTAAATTCACAAAGTAGTAATGATGTGTGCAATTATGAACCAGTCCAACGGTTAAAACAGATGAATGGATAAAACACACTCAGTCCACTGTAGATATGAGAACGTGTACAGAATAATACATTTCTAAAACATAAAACTGGTTAAAACTAGTTTAACGTTTATTGTGCCCCAGTAAGAGAACATCTCAAGAACAATTGTGACTTTTTACAAATGCAACCAGCACACTTCAGTTTCTATAGCAACAACCTCCTGGATGTGCAATGAGTAAAGTGGAAACAATTGCACCACACAAACAATAGTGTGTGTGTGTGTGTGTGTGTGTGTGTGTGTGTGTGTGTGTGTGACCCTTCGTTATTTTTTTTAATACATTTTTGCTAAAATACTGAAAAGAAAAATATACCAAAAAAATAAAAACGTAATTAATTTAATAAATCAGAGAATTTAAATAACACAACACTAAAATACAGTGTTTAATTACCTTTAGTATGCTTACGAGATCTATGTAATTTCTAGGATTTTTAAAGGATTTTTAACAAATAAAAATATATGTACATAAATGAACTTAATATCCTTTGAAAATTAACAGAGTTAACAATGTTTCAAAAGCAAATTAGCGTACATATTAATTGAGACCAACTCAGCTATATAAACCTAGCCACAGGGTACAAAAGGTCAGAACAAAATACACACTTAGCAATAAAACAATGCAGAACATTAATATAAGATGTGACACTTGACATTTTTTTTAAATGTCAGCACAAAATATGAAAGCTTAACTTTATATGTGCAGATAAATAACTCAGACTCTAGGGAGGACCTGGTCTTGTTCGGGAATAAGACATGGGAGTGGCGTGACACAATGTTACAATAAATAATTACAATCCAGGCTGATGCAACTCAGACAAAGGGGAATCGACAAAACAGAGATTTAATTTATAGCAAACAAAGTTCAACTAAAAACAACAAATGGTGACTCTACTTAAAACAGTTATGTTTTAATCAACCACAATTAAGGCAAAATTCCACATAAATCTGAATCCATTTATAAGTTTGGAAGGACTATGTTTGTCCTGTTGCCTTGTTGATAATAATATTTTCTGGATGTCTCTATACCGCTCCAAAAGGCCGACAAGGACAAAATTTAAGGCCTTTTACTGCGATCCTGATAGTACAGTTTGCTTACACGAGTATCAGCCAATTTTATGGAAAACAAATTAAACGGGACAAAATAAAACATAATACTCTGAACTGAAAGAATGGTTCGCCGGACAATATACCTAGATATCTTACAAGCGGCTAGAAAACTTTTCCATACAGAAAAGTTTAAGTTACTCAAGTGGATGACAATTTTGACATCCAAACATACGAAGTTTACAAATATGGATACAAATACATCGTTACAGTTATAGTTGTCTTCTGATAATATGGTAGGGCTGAAAAGTAAACACGAAGAGTAAGATGATATACACGGTGCTTTGAGAGAATTATCAAACAGCGAAAGCCTGAAATATACCGTTTGACGAGAGAAAATACTTCGAAAGCCAAAAATAAGATCATTATTTGTTTGAAAAGGAGAATATTTTGTACTTTTCTAATGACACGGATAAAAAGTATCTTTAGTGGGTAGGTTGAACAAAACGTACAGAATAGAACGTGAAAGTATTTCACTCAAAATTTAATCAGAAAATATGTCGCTTTTTAAGTATTGCTGAGTTATGCATACAAGAACACTAGTCAGATCAACAGATATGGCTGGAGTTAAAGCGAACAAAGAAGTTAACACATAAAAAGTGCACTTTTCACAGTTTGTCTAAATTCAAGACTATCAATGTTCAGTTTTCACAGAACTTTTATTATGATATTAATGAAAATAAATACTGCTAATAATGGCACACTCATCTTCAATGGCGGTTTACCCTGTTGGAGCAACAGTGGCTGTAAACTGAGACAAATATAATAGAAAAATTGACAAAGGGAATGCAGAGAAACCTACTATTTGTACAGCTGTTTCCAAAGTCCATTTTTATCTCACTACCTTTAATGCCAGGCAACACAGATGCTGTTTTTTGGGCTAACACGAATAACTAACGGATCACCAATTTTCTTAACGCCATTTAATTTTTGTAACGAACGAACGATCTTTACATCCTTTTGAACCACTACATCCACGTATTCCTCCTGGTCACCCACAACACATTTTTTTAATATATATATATTTTTTTACTGTAGATAGAGCAATTGAGGATCTAGTCATTGCAATACATATAGTTATAGCCGCTATTATTACACACCATTCTTCAAACATGTGTTCAAACTTCGACCTAATGGTAATTTCCCCCAGCTATTGGATACTCGATATTTTTCTTTCTAAAGTTGATTTTTAACTATGTTAGATGTTAAAATAATTGTGCTCTTTTTCTTTCAGTACTTTCCAACTTTTCTTGGAAATCGGGTAAAACAGGTTTGGGTCTATTTCCTTGCTGATTTCTTTTTCTTACGCTTTTAAATAAATATCATAAGCTTCAACCTTAAATTTCATACACTCCTTTTTTGACAAAATCCATATCATTTTCATAGCCTCTTTTTTCTTTTCTTTTTTTTTCTTTCTCTTCTGCAGCGATTAACAATTCCATTACACGTACAAGAGTTCTCCGGTTTGAATTTTTCTGCGGTAAACCGCCTGTTATAGTCTCTGCTTTTCTGACTTGTTCATCATATGCACACTTTATGTCCTTTTATCTCGTTTTCTTTAGGTATTTGCATTTGTTGTTGTACAAACAGTAGGCTCAAACGGATAGTTCCTTCAGAAATGCTATAGTCTAGCCTTGATACATTGTGTCAACGTACGTACTCATTTATAGCGTTGTCTTGTCCAACCTAATTTGGTTAGCAAGTTACTAACAGCTTACTTTGCATTAATGCTGGTTCCTAGCAAAGACTGATTTTATTGTTTTTTTTCGAAATTTAAACTAACGTTTCGTAAAGTTTTTGATATTGCAGTGTGTTGCTCGATATTCTAAAGTTGTACTTTATGTCATTCAGACTAAGGCATTTCTTTATGTTGTCTTGGTACTGATTACAAAATTGATATGGAATACCTGTATCTTAGCTTACAACAATACCGCCTTGACTTTAATCTGTAATATAACTGGCGAGATTTGCAGTATGATCGACTTCGAAGTGTTGTGTCTCGACTACAATATCACTTACCTATGCAGGACTATCAAAATGGTTCACTTTAAAATCTCCTCCACCCTCAGCCATTGTGTTTTTCTTGTTCCCGTTATTTAAATAGCGAAGAAATTGATAAATGCCTGATTTATAGAGGACGAGTCAGGCAATTATATAGTACCAAAAATGTTATGGGAATACCTGGAAGAGGACAAATCGGAAATGAACACAAATATTGTAAACTGAACGTACACGGAAATAAGGAGTCAAAACGTGACTAAATAACAGTTGAAAAATGGACCAGAATTATATTAAGAATGCGTATAAAATCTTTGTAAATGATAGAGCTGCTAAACGTTTAAGCAAGTGTGATAACTTTCAAGTAAAAAGATTTCTAAAGGCCAGCTGAAAAGACTGAAAATGGGCATAACAAATAAGCTATGTAATGGTTCTTTTGCTGTTGATGAAAATATAACCTATAATGTGCATAACAAATAAGCTATGTAATGGTTCCTTTGCTGTTGATGAAAATATAACCTATAACCACACGTTTTACAATAGTTATCATTGCAGGGGTTTCTGAAGAATACTACTGACGAATACTATAATATATATTGTACAATACTTCTCAAGATTTTTTCAATGATCAAGTGTGTGTGTGTGTATGTGTGTGTGTGTGTGTGAAATATGTAACGCTTTCACTTTTGTCTGCAATGAAATTCCAAATATTTATTGATAATTATGTTACATTCCGATTGTCTTTTATATTCAGTAACTTTCTTGTTCAATGAGACTGTTAATATTTTTACTTTCCTTCAATCGTTAAATCAGTTATTGATGTTTTAATCCTTTATCATTTAAACAATAATACTTTCATTATATATTTTACAAATTGCTAAGAAGTGCCAACAAATCAAAACATTATTTCTCATTGTTTTATTTATTGATGTTGTAAACATTAAATGTATATTTCACCATTGTGAGTTACTTTATTTAGAAATTTCAATACATATTTATTTATTTAGGTGACAAGTTTCAATATATACTTAATAAATTTTGTCATATTTGCTTGGAAAATTCGCACTTCATTACTTGAAACATCTGTCTATGAGGCAGCACATATCCGAACTTAACCACTTATCACTCAGACTGAGAAGGACATATTTCTTATTGTAGATCTTTGTTACACAAAGCGATCGGAATGTTATCACCGTAATTTAGGAATGTGTTTTATTATTTAGTTTTATTGTTATCGTGTCACGTGGCTTTTATCTCTATATCACACATGAGACGATCTCATCTCTAGAGTTTTCTTACTTGCAGGTGATTCATGCGTTTACATGGTTTACTTGGCTAAGATCTCACAGTCTGTATTATTTTGCTCAAGTGTCTTTAATGTCTGAACCGGGTACAAGGCCAGCTCCTCCAATGTGCTGTCAGATTTTCTGTTTTGCTTTACCCTTGTATGCATGAACTTTAGAGATTTCTTGAAATTGTTGTACCAAATTTTTAAACCATTTAAACTTTTTTTTAAAAATATTGCCGGGTTTTAGCCATGTTTTCAACCCACCCTTTCCTTCTTTCTCAGTCAACTACAAATGCAAATAGATATTATGCATAAACCTTTGGTTAGTCTTTGCACTGGTTTGTCCAAAACGATGTCATTCCATCTGAACATTTAACAAAAATGAAGGTTCTGCTACGCTATACTTTGCTAATAATATTGCGCGAGTTCGATGGTTTCAGATGTTGTTCTTTTAATATTACTCACTCTGTTTGATGAGCCACTCCATGCCCTCTGAAAAAAATCTTGAAGTCCAAATAACTTTATCCTCAACGTCTAAAGTGGTGGCTTTTATTTATTGAAGTTGCTTACAGTTAAGTGGTGACGTTACTGGTACTTAATTTTTTCGCATAAGTCAACAAAGAGTTTGATGCTAATGTTTGCTAATTCAGCGATTTCCCTTTTATTCCTTTTTAATGATGTTTAGTAAGGTAACATCAGAAATTTAAGGTTGTCTTTTTTGGTTTAGAGCTAACGAAATAAACCGTTGACGTCATCTGTGACGCCGTTAGGTACGGTTGTCCTAATGTTAAGCTTATGCATACTTACTGTCACGTTTGCTCATCCAGAGTTCGTAAGTCGTATATAAACTAAGGTATTATTAAAAACCATGGTTTGATGTCTAAACATTGTTGCAGGCAAGAATTAATCTCTTACGCAAAGTTACCGTGATTAGAGAGAAGACCCGGCATCTTGAATCGGCACAGGCGTTGGATCGCTCAACTTTCCACCTATGTGTTATAGCTTAGTCCTAAGATCAGAGGAACCCGCGAGGGACCGTGGCGTGTTCTAAATCCGTCCCCACGCGGACAGTCAGCGAGAAACACATTATCCGCTAAGAGCTCACACTACTAATCAAATGATGCAATAGGCTATCACAGGGTCGAGGGGAAGGAGAGTACTTGGGAAATTTGAATAATTTGACTATTGAATTGTCATTAAATTGTTGTTCGTTGAATTTCACTGTTTTGTATATCCAATCATTTAGCCGTCGGCATTACTGGTTGGGGGCTCGGAGTTTTACATATATATTTCACTAATTTAACTTCCAACCAAAATCGAGCCTGGGTGGGACTTCTATAATAATTCAAATAGAATATTTGGAGCACCCCACCGCAACCATAACACACCTACCACAGTGGCGGCATAACAACCAGTCACGTCACACTCAATCGCACGTCCATTGACAAATACAAATGCACTAACAAGACATTCGCGTGCCACGCGTACACATTTGAGATCGTACTTTCAAGCACACTTCAAGATGCGCATAATTTGAAAAAGCTGATAAAATGTATAAAAATGAAAATACAAAAGTTTGGATATTGCTTTGCAAGGTAATACTTACACGGACTTATCTGAACAGAACTGTGTCTTAAAAAACAGCTATTTACATATAAATTTTGTCAGTCCGGTACGAATTCCTATTCTCCTGTTACTCCTCCCATTTAATTTTTGTTTTTAAGTATGTTTAAATGTAATTGTTTCAGCCAGGTTTGATTTCCCATACCTTTTACGTCCTCCTACTTAAATTTTTGAAGTATCAAATTTAAAAAAAAAAAACAAAGAATAATAATTCTTATTGCTTATGAAATTATTTATTTGCATTGAATCCAGTTTATGTAGCTTCGTATAACACACAGCACGACTACTAAAGGAAGCTTATAAGAAGCTTTCCTTTGCTTCAGGCTTTGGCAATCTGTGTGTGTGTGTGTGCGTGAGAGAGAGAGAGAGAGAGAGAGAGAGAGAGAGAGAGCATGCTTTCATAAATATCATATGATAACATAATCTGTTTAAGTACGATAAGGTTCCTGCGATAGAAATGAACCATAAGGAAAAATATAATAAATTACAGTGGATAGTATAACTTTCATATCTCGTATGAGCTTGACGGTTTGTGAAAAGCCTGAAAAGATTTTTTTTTTCAACAAAAAAACCCCAAAAAAACAACGTTTATTCGAAGATTATGCTGCAAAGTGTAGTCAGTTGTATGTACGTTATCATCGCATAATGTGCTTATCTGACACCGGTTATTTTCCTTTATCAAAGGTACGTGGTATGTTCAGAACGTTATCTTCTCGGATGCGGAACCACTAAATAGCCCCTTCATGGGTTAAAAGGGCAGACGTGAGTAAACAAATGAAAGCGAAGGGTAATTGAGATAAAAAGGTTATCATGAACGGCACATTATAGGTAGGGTAAGATTGAGTCAGGCGATTATGCATTATTGGTTCATAATGCAAATTGTATAAAGCTAATTCCATTCGCTCTCAATAGTTCTTACGTTGGCATGATGTATTTATGGTGGTGGATACATTGAAAGGGTAATGCTAAGTTGCGCATCTCCAAGAATACTTACCTGATCACATTAACGTTAGGAGCAAAACTCCTCTATTTATCGATCCCAGCCCTGTCTAAAAGACAGCAGATTCGTCTTTTCCGTCAATATAATATGCAGATAAACGGAATAAATTTATATAGACTACCCGTTGCTACTGCTAGCCATCTACTGATGTGCTCTAGTGAGCAAAAAACTAACCATTCGGACCACCTTGCGTCTTTCTGCGAGAAAAGCATAATCCCCCCCCCCAAAAAAAACCGTACATTTTTCCTATGACTTCAGACATTTGATTCACTGAAAGTGGTAGATCCCATCCACGACTGGACTGAAGTTGAATATTGAACAAATTTCTTCAACGCATTCGCAATTTCTCGGCAAAGCCCTGTTTTGTAAATAACTAAAGTGATCCGAACGGCAGCTATCGGCATGAATACGAGATATGATCCTCAGGATTGACCAAGAATCTGCAAATGCAAAAGCAATAACAAAGGTTCTTGTATTTACATGTACGAGTTTGAGACTTAATAGTAACGTGATCGGGTAAGGATATTCAGAGAAACATGATTTGCTATAATAAAAATTAATTTGCCGTCGATTACATTAACATTTAGAATAATCGGAAAGGGGAAGAGGAAATGTAAGCGCATTCATCGTTTGTCACGGTCATGTTCAAATGACAATATGCCTGCATCCTTAAGTGAAGAAAGAAAGCGCAGTTCTGACGTAAAGTTAGCACAACCAGAAAGAGTATGGGCATAATTGTTGTGAGACAGACCCCTAAAGAGGTTGAAAGGAGAACCTAACCGAAGAAGATCTGATCACCTGCAGATTGGGCAAGACGTAATAGCACACCCATAATCCACAGTTGATTGATAGCGTATAGACGGTCCAGTCCTCTGGGTCCGAAAACGGGGAGTCGAAGCTGGTCATTTTGAAGTTCTACCTTGCGACATGTAGGTTTACCATCAGGCGGTCCCAAAAAGTACAAATGCAATGAAAGACAGATTGATGGACACCACTCCGTGCTTCTCTCAGACAACAGTTCAATCAGGACTTTGAGTTGACCCGAAAGTTGACTTACAATGAGATATGGTATTGTGCGCGCAAAATAAACAAGTTTCATATTATAACACTTAGCTAGCGAAATGGTCCCTACCTGTTTGAGGGAATAATTCACCATGAAAGAGTTTTCTGACATTATCACCTTTCCATCGAGCAGATAGTTCCAAGCAAGGAAATCGACTATTGGCCTTCACCTAAAAAAAGACTCCTCTGGCGTCCCCTCACCGCTGTTTTGAAGGAGGGCAGTAAATACCTCCACCCCGTGACGAACTGGCGTTTGTGAAGATAGCTACTTACGGTTTTGAAACCTCCAGTAGTATTCCTGTGGATAACCACTCTGTCTTGCCACTGGCGTACAAAATGTTCAGATTCCGGAGAAGGAACACCATTTGACCAGGAGTACCATAAACAAGAGGTGCGCGAAAAGGCATATGAGACGAGCAAGTCAGTTGCCGCATTGACAAGGCCAAGCATCTGAAGAAACTCCTTTGCCAAAATAGATTTCTTGATGGAGGTCGACTCTAATGGTTCGATGATCCGATATATTCGCTTGGGGAAAAGTAAAAATAGGTTTTGATGGGTCGGGAATTTCAAACTCAGATCAATGAAGTGCTGAAAAGGTATTAGATTTGACGCATCATTGTGTATCGGAAACCCTAAAAAGAAAAGGATCTAGAGGACGAGCGGAGATTTGTTCATGTAACGAATCAGAACCGAATTTACCATGTTTTTGAAGAACATCGTCCTGGTCCGCCGCTTCCACTGTAGAGGAGGACGTCTTGAAGAGGGCGACTAGACAGTCCAAAGTTTTGATGAAGTGCAAGGTCAGAGACTTAAAAACGAAACGTCGGTCAAGTTGAGACTGATCGCGTGTTCGTCTTGTCTCAATGAAAGCTGTAAAACCACAGTGTCCCAATCATGAACTTCAGAGTGGCAATTCAATGACTGAGCCAGCTCAAGTCTATAACCGGTCGCCTTTCCGTTGGCCTTCCATACGAAAACAGGTGTGGAAGAAAAACTTGAGAAGTTTGTTTTTACAATTATCTCCTCTGCCTGTTTGGTGAGATTATGACAGATCTACAGTAACACATCCGCCTTCATGGGATTCTCATGGTAGGGGAAAAAGAAAATGGTGATGACTGGATAAATGGTATTTGCAGCCTCTCCAAAACGACCTGGATCGCCCATTCCTTGTTTGCAAGAAAGGATGATTTAAGTCTGCCGAAATAGAGAGAGACTGGAGTACATGAATGCCATTTGGAGTGACGGACAGGGAGTTACCGAAATGGCTTAGGTGAGTTGAAACTAGGTATCCTCTCCACTCTCCTGGCTTGCAGCGAAATTTAAGGGTCTGTGGCCACCCGAAGTTCGCCTGATTGAGAAAGACGCTATTGTGGCATAGTTCTCTTGCCTTTGGTATTGTGAAATGTGGAGTTAGAGCTGTTGAGGTATCTCTTGTGTTGTCTGCTTCGTGTTTTCTTGCAAGCGCCCAACAAACAGAAACAGCCAGCCTAAAGACAGGCTACCGAACTCACATGGTGCAGTTTAAGTGAGGTCATGTGCTACAGAGTGTATCGTCTCACCACATCCAGCTTGCAAGAGGCTGTTCGAAATTGTATGATGTGCTGCACGGTAATTAACTTCACTATGTGGCACGATTCCCATGTATGATCGCTATCAGCTTTTTTTCAGTCAAGCAGAACATAACTATTGATGCCAAATAAAGCACAGAGGATGTCACAAAGAAGTTCCCCATAAGCATCAGCGTGGTGTTACATACGTGCCAATCGATGTTGTAAAAAGTTTTCACTTTGTTGGGGTCTCGAATTCTGTCGGAAAGCTGTCTGGTGATCTCAGTGATCTTTGGCAAATTAGGGAGAATAGTGATGGGAGTGTTACCAGAACCTTGAATTTAAGGTCCCGTTTCACTGCAGGTGGACAAGGTCATTTATCCAGTAGCAAAATACGGCAGATTGCCGTGTTAAAGCTGAACTGTATGTGTGGTTCTCTCTCAATAGAGGGGTTGTACTTGTCTTGTTCAATGTTCATGCATAAGATTCTCAGTGGAAGCGAAGACTAAGCAGCATTTTCATGCATGATGTGGCACTTGACAAAAGATAAGCCATTTGGTTCAGGCAGGTCGTATCCACTTGCCACATGCATCCCAGCAATGGTTGATCCTGAGCAGACTGATTGATGGTAATATATAAAAAGCTGGCATGGTCGTCGTTACACTGGTAAAGTGAGGTGTGCCTGGATGACTGGATTGTTGGAGTGGATGACTGGAAAACTGTGATCAGCCATATTTGATGCTGTCAGATGAATTGCAGTTGGACACTGATATCACTGATCTCCAGTCATGAAGCCCATATGCAGCCTAATAAGATGAAGGAAGGCATAAGGTGGCTGATATTGGTCGTGTGTAATGTAAAGGCCGGTGATTGTACTGAATACAGAAATACTACATCTGTGCAGTCCAAGGTGACGGTTTCAGTAGGTGTGGTCCAACAAATCTTAACCAAAAGTGGGAGTGCCACTGTGGAATCCCCCATAGCACTGGCCACAGACCCTAACGGATTTAGAAGTGCATTTATCTGCTGATCTTAGTATCAAGTGCAATTGTAACGTGGAGTTCAGCCAGTACATGGGTAGCCACTTAGTGCTGGCAAGGGGAGGTAGTCAGATGGAGTTTCCACTCTTTGTTTATATGTTATAGTGCTAGAAATAGATTAAATTTTAATCTGTTTGGAAGTGCTGGGTCTGGAAGGTAGCTGAGTTTGTTTCCAAATGCTATTGTGAGCAGGCAATATATCTGAATGAGAAATTGTAGATCTCAAGACAAAAAGAAACACTAGCTTGGAATAGGTAACAACTTACTAAAACCAGGAACTGAAACCTCAGATCACAAAGGTGCGAGGAAACACCAAGCCACTATTCTGTTATGATTTTATCTAAAAAGATTAATTTTTATCGACATAGATTTTTATTGTCATGAAAGATATCATGTTCTCTCAGTTGTACTTAATAAATAACTGACTAAGTCAATAACTGTACATAAATATGTCAAGTATTGCTTACTCATTAAGTTTTCTGCAAAATAACTCTCCAAAGTAACACACAATACACGTGTCTGTGGATGTGTGTGTGTGTGTGTGTATATATATATATATATATATATATATATATATATATATAAAGTAACACATAATACCTATCTATGTATGTATATATATATATATATCCACACACATATGTATTATGTGTTACTTGGTAGAGTTATTTAGTGCATATATATCAGAGATTCAAACAAAATAACAATGTACTACAACTCATCCTATTATCATGCTTGTCCCTTGTCACAAGATAAAGATTTCCTTATTAAAATAAAGAGATATAGGCAAGATATACTGTGCAATGGAAATTACCCTAATTGGTATAACAATTTCTGTACTGACTTTTTTCCTTAATGATATGCATCTACCTTGTCTGAGATATGATTCTCTTGCTTTCCATGATCATCCTGGCTAAGTAAGATATTAACAAAAAATACAATGAATGCAAGACATGAAGGTATGAATACAGCATGATTTATTCAATTACTGTAATTCACCAAAGTATGGAAATAAAATTAAAAAGTTTTATACAATAAAGGATACAACAAACTTGTGATATACTAGTAAATTACAACAACATCACTTCTCTCTAACATAATGAAATACGTACTAGATAGGGTAGTACAACATGTAAAATCTGCTGACATCAAAAGTTATGCTATGTTCAAAACTATGCACTCAATTAAACCAAACATATGTGATGAAATGGTGCATGAAATGAATGGCTCCGAGCCTGACTTGCATCTTAGTAAAATTCAAACCATAAACAAGATAAAGAAACTACATAAATTTCAAAACCATAAAATAGATGAAAGGCACACACACAGATATATATATATATATATATATATATATATATATATATATATATATATATATATATATACACATACATACTATACTTTTGTCAATTATTCATGGTGTCCAAACATATTCCAAAATCTTGCATACTCCTACTTTCCTACCTTCTGCAGCCATAAATAATTAAAGCCGTCTCTAGAAATGGATGAGAACAATGCTGCTAGAGGCATATGATTGTTAATAACATGTCCTTTTGTACCAATAACACATGCATGCCATCAATGTGTTGCCATGTAAAACACTTTCATATCTCCTTGATAGAACTTTTTTATTTTTTAAATGAAATAAGTTAAGATATTCTTGAGAAACTCCAACATACAAAATTTGGTAACAAAATATTTTCTTACTGCTCCACACCAAGGAATGGAGTATATTAATTTCAGAAGATATTGCAATCATTCTGAGGCACAAGTAATCCAAATAAGAAAAGACACATGATCAACTGAATTGACACACTAAAAGTCATTTTTAGTTGGCTAATGAACGTGCCAGATGTAGACTAGTGCAGAATCAAATTGTTGCATGGATATTTTGTACACATCAACATGATTTCTATGCTGACAAGTATTTTTTCTAGTGAGGTGTCAATCTACATTAGTCAGAGATTTAAAAAAAACTTGAGTATTGCTTTTTTTTAATGCATTTCGATGTGCAGAATTTGCATTGGAAGGATTTGGTTATACAAGTAACTGTAATCCCTTGGAAATATGCATGCAATATTTGTGGAAAAAAGTGACAGTCCAATTAAAGCACTTTAAATTCACTATTTTATCATATGAAATATTTTAAAATAAAAATTTCTGAAAACTTTTTCAGATTCTCCAAGGTACATACACAATAAAAATGAAAATGGAAGCACTGTACCAGTGGTTCCTTATCACATTTCACTTAGTGAAAATCAACAACCATCAATTTAATAGCTTGCCAGGTACCAGCGCTACAATAAAATGAAAAAATATTATAACCATAACAAAATCTGAAAGCAGATTGCATCATTCTAGACTTAGTGCCAGGCTCTAAATAAATACAACAAAAAAAAAAGGAATCATTCTATTCTCTGTCAGCCATATTTAGAATTAGACCAGGAAACTGCATTGCATTAATTCCATCAAACCAAATGAGCATAGATTTGACTGAAGTTTGGATAAATGTACTTGCACAATTTTCTATTTGAGAGGAAAAGTACTTTATATACTGGCTTATAAGTCGAGTCATACTGCAAACAACAAAAACTAACATAATACACCTGCAGATCAGGGTATATGTTGTTTGTTCTACTGATTACTCTTATCAAACTGCACAGACTCAAATCTGCTGTTGCATTATGCTATAGAAGATTTGGTCTGTGCAGTCTGAAGTTGGATTTGTCTTATAAGTGAGCATATACGGTTGTTGTTGTTGTGGGGTTTAACGCCATTTTTCAGCACGATAGGCTATACATGGCAGCCAGTATTAATGGTGGAGGAAGAACCCGAAAAACCCCGGAAAGAACCACCGACCCACGAGAAGCTACTGGCAAGCTTTCTCACATGCCCACATTGGCTGAATCTTAGACTTGAACTGCCGCAGACAGAGGTGAGATGGCAGTGATCCGTAACGAAGAGTGCTTTAGACCACTCGGCCACTGAGCATATACGGTAATCTATGCATTGATATTTCACGATAGGTTTTCCTTTGTGCTAAAAATACACTTAACAAGGACAGGTACTAAAACGCAAACTTGCTCAACATGAAAAGAATATTCCTGGTTCAAACAGATTACCTATTTACTTTTGCCATCCCATGCCACTAACATTTTTAAAAATATTTATTTCCATACCAACCAATGAATTTACTATCGCTAAGACTTGCATGTTTGACTGAAGATGTTAACAAGTACAGTAGAAAAAATCTCTGCCTTGCCTTTGACACTTAAGGGGATATCATGGATAGAAGATCACTCAACTCATCCAAGATACTGTCATGATATACCATATACTTAACACGAGTCCAACTGCAAACTGCACTGACCCAGATCTGCCATCACATAATGTGCCAGCAGATCTGGGTCTGTGCAGTTTGTTAGTAGTAATTAGTTGAACAAACAACATAGACCTGATATGCAGGCACATTATGCTATGGCAGATCAGGATCTTTGTTGTTAGCAGTTTGACTCAACTTATAAGCGAGGATAGATGGTATCCAGATGCTAACTTTAGTTAAATCTATAATTAATATTTCATTTATAAAGTCCCCCCCCCCAATATTTCATCATTCATACTTAACATATATCCACAGACTAGATTTGATAAATTTCCATTATTACTTGTTTGTGTTATAAAAGTTGCTAGTCATTTAACCTTAAAATCAATGAAAGAGTACTGACCATCAACTTGTTGTTTGAAAAGCAATTAAATATAATGTTGGATCAAAATTCATTGGTATATTTACAAATCACTGTGCTCATTAAGCTCAATTAAGTACAAAATATAAGCTGCGACACTGGATTTTACTGCATGGACAAAAGGTCTGGTTTTCAAAACTCATTCACAATATCACGAACATGATGGTACTATGATTGTCACTAATTTAATTCAAGACAAATTACATATTGCAAAAGGTGTTTTCATGAAAAGCCCATGTTAATGTAACAATTTTGTGTATCATTATACGTTTATAGCACTAAATCGAAAACCCACATCAATACAACTATTCATTCTGGAGAAGCAGACATAAAATGATTCTTATGATGGTCACCAATACTTGAGGTTAGATTGGCATCATTTTAGCATGAGAACAAAATGATGTAAGAAGTACTTTAGTGAAAACCCAATTTCAAAACAGCCACTTACTGGGAGGTAATATCAGCATTATTTTCATTTTGGACCAACTACATACAATACAGCATGAGGTGTCTTACTGCATGCCCCATGTCAATATGGCTTAACAGGATTATTGATAATAACTGACATAAAGATTTAAATAGATGGTCATCATGGAATTTCAAATCAGATAACCCAATTTTTCTTTTGGAAAAACTAAAACTGCAAATCTATTAGAAACAATTCAGCTGCAAACCCATGCTAATCCAGGATCCATTCAGAAGGAATTGTAATAACAAGATTTTCAAGATGGTTTCCACTGTGGCCATTTTATGAGGTCATACTGGCACTATTTTCAAGTAGGACCAGGTAAATAATACAAAGAAGTGTTAAACAAAATACTCATGTTAAAATGACCAGCCATTTAAATTAAAAACCAAAAATTTTTCAAGATGGTGGCTGCAATGAATGTAACAAAGTATCAATTGCATATCAAATCTTTTAGCAAAAACCCTATGTCAACAGGACAACCAATTCAAGAGGAGTAACTAACAAAATTTTCAAAATCGCCACCAAAGTGGCCAAGTTAAATGTTAGATTAGACCAATTTCATTTAGGACTAAACAATAACCAATTTCATTTAGGACTAAACAATAACCTTTCATCCACAATAATAATGAAAATATTTTCAAGATGTCTGCATTAGCTGCCATGTCAGAGTAAGATCAGCACCATTTTCATTTAAGCCCATATAGATAAGAAGTTTTTCAGTGAAAACCCCCATGTCAATATGACCATCTCTTCTGGTGGCACAGCTATAATCTTTAAGATGGCCACTATAGTGGCTATGTTGTAAGTCAGATCTGCACCATTTTCATTTAGGACCAAGCAGAAATCATAAGAAATCTTTTAGTTAAAACCCATTTTAATATCAATAGCCATTTGAAAGCAACAGTGGCAACTTTTTCAAGACTACCACTATACTTGACATACTAATAGCACCATTTTCATTTAGACCCATCTACATATAATAAAAGGTCTTTCTAAAGGGAGTCACAATTACAATATTTTCAAGGCACAATGGATGCCCGAGGGCACCATTTTCATTGAGGACTATCCAGATAATGGGATGAATATGTATAAAAAGTTGTATGGCATTAGTTTAGGAGTAGTGATAAAAAACAGTAAAGTTAACAGATGGATGATATGTGCCAAATGGATGGACAGGAGGCCATCAAATAAGCTCTTGTGCTCTTTAAGTAGTAGAGATAAGTAAGAGAGGGTAAACATGTACAAAATTTAGTGAAAAAAGTTTAAAAGAATTAAATCAAATTCAAACCAAACTCTGAATAACAAAAGGGTATAATTCATTATAATCTTGTAAATGACAGTGTACATAGCTTTCTCTCAAGTCCAAGTGAAATATGTTAATAAGATACCATATATACTCGCTTATAAGACATGTCAAACTGCAAACAACAAAGACCATGATCAGCCATAGCATAAAGCACCTGCAGATCAGGGTCTGTGCTGTTTATTCTACTGATTACTCCTATCAAACGACACAGACCCAGATCTGCCAGCACAGTATGTGACGGCAGATATGGGTCTGTGCAGTTTGCAGCTGGACTTGTCTTATAAGTGAGTATATATGTTATATAATCAAGTCCCCTGGTTTTGTGTACATATGATATATGTCTTTATCAAAACAATATGATAAAGGTAAGATGCTTATAAAAAACAAGTGGTGACCAAGGGACAACAATCATATATCTTACCATCTGACCTACCAATCATTAAAAAAAGACACGTTATTTATTTATGTCATTGTTGTAGGCAAATGGCTACCATAATTCTAGCTGGAAACTTGTAATTGTAGCCAAAATTGTTTTTCAGCAAAAATGATCATTCGGCAGCGAAGTACTGATAGTATAACAAATTCTCAAAGCATGAACAAATAAAATTTACAAAGCTATATCATTCATACAAGCAAATGTACCATGCAAACTGACTTAAGCAACACATCTCTTTGCCAATAATGACAACAAAAAATGCATATGCATTCAATGATATACCTATACACAAAAACACAAGTACAGTGCACTATCAAATCATGACCATATATACTCCCTTATCTACCATCTGAGTCTACAATTGAACTCAACTTATAAGCGAGTATATACAGTACTAAATTAAAAAAAATCATTTTCTGTGACAACTATCAGATACAAAGATATACACGATTTGCATGTAATATGTTAGTTATCTAGTGTCAGATGTGACATTGTTAAAATGGAAATTGATATATCATGAAATATTTTTAAAACACATTGATATACCATGAAATATTGTTAAAACACATTGATATATCATGAAATATTGTTTAGACACATTGATATACCATGAAATATTGTTAAGACACATTAACATATCATGAAATATTGTTAATACAAATTGATATATCATGAAATATTGTTAAGCCAATGTAGGACATACTTCACGAAGTAGTCTAACCTAGGTTGGACATCAATATATCCGAAAATATAGTCCAACATAAACTGAACATTAATATATCATGAAATATTGTAAAATCTAAAAGGAACATTGATACATCACGAAATATCAAGCCTAAATTGGACACTGATATGCCATGAAATACTGTCAAACCTTACTTAGATCTTGATATATCATGAAATATTTTCTAAACCTAAATTGGCCATTGATATATCATGAAATACAGTCAAACCAATAAACAAGACTAAGAATCAGACTGAGAAATTAATGGTTTGAATTGTCAGGAAGTTTGCTTTAAAAAAACTGTAACATAGTATCTAGGTTGTGAGAATCTCTACAATTTATAAAGTTGTAAGAAGTAATGAAAAGTAGTACACTAGTTATACTGCTGACAAAGGACACAGCCAACTGTTTGTTTTAACAAACTATTTCAATTCCATTTTGATCAAACATTTTTCAAGACTTTGCTCAGATCAAGTAGTTTTCAAGACTTTGCTCAGATCAAGTAGTTTTCAAGACTTTGCTCAGATTATTAATGCAGGTGACACCACCATGCTCTTTGTGTGGGTCAAGAGCTTGCCACAATGCCTGGTACAGTGTGACCCCACTATAACATGATGCCTGGTACAGTGTGACCCCACTATAACATGATGGCTGGTACAGTGTGACCCCACTATAACATGATGGCTGGGGTCCACTTTGTTATATACCAAACCATGTTACAACCATTCAAGTCAGTTAGCTCAGTTAGCTAAAGAAAATGATGCATATACTAAAATTATGGTGGTAGTGGTGGTGGTGGCATGTGTGTGTGTGTATGTAGTAAAAGTGGGCACAAACATATGTGCTTCATTGGCACAGTTACCATCTTAAATCAATGCATATTATTTGAAAAATACACCTGTGGTGAAAACAGAGATTGCATATATCTTATTTTATTCAGAGAAGCATGCATTGGTATGTGTGTATATTGTTTATATATACGTATCTAATGTACAGCATTAATAGAATGTCAACACTGTGTTTTCATCCACGAATCTTGTCACATTCAGTGAATCCAAAACACAATTCTATCGAAAATATGTATACAGATTTAAAATATTCAATAAATTTGTCACAGATCCTTTGTTTGAATTCAGTGGAAAATATAGCAAAATTATGTAACAAATGATAAAACACATTTACTTTTCAGTATGTCCCAAAGTAAATAACAGTATCTGTATAGATTTCATATTGCTAAATTTTCTCATCTGCAAATCATCATACTTTTTTGTTTTTTGAAAACCTGATTGATTTTCAGCTACTTTCTTTTAGTCATGATTGTTCTTAGCAATGTAAACCATATTCCTCAAATGAAGAATCTGAACATAGTCAATATCTTCAAGGCTTCAATCTTCTCTTTAATGGTAAAAGATTTATGCTTCTGTGTTAAGTTATCCATTGTAAAAGTCCACTAATTAACACTTTTACACCTATTTATTTGAACGACTACAGCATATAGAATAATTGTCAAGCAACAAAAGGGTCACTTTTATTGGACATTATTCACTGATCAGCTGATTGTGTCTAACAAAACCACCTGGCCAAGTGCACAGGTTGGTGGCTTTCACTTCTTTTTATGTTTTATAAATCCTTGCCCCATAATCTGAACACGTTTTAGCTCTGCAATTGACTTTGATGATTAACAACGTACTTAATTAATCGACTAATAAATTCAGCTGGTAATCCTTTATAAATTACTGCACTGTTTGTTACGTGGTTTTGTATGCAGTTTAAAGAACATGTCAGATACTGTTGGAACAATGACTGTGCACAGAATGCTCTGAAGGCAAACACAAAGAAGACCTAATAACTTTATTGTTCATGGATCATTAATAATAAGATTAACTCTCATGAGGTGACATCTTTCAACAATAAACTAAAATCAAAGTTCTCAAAAGGACCAGATATTGGTTCAGATACTCGTATTTCCGATGTTTAGTTTGGCACAAAACATCTAGAAATTGGTAACACTTTAAAATTTCTGAAGCCATGCCTCAATTGTTTTATATTAAAATTCAGACACAATCTCTTCTCCAAAATGATAAACTTTTTACATGCTATTTTTCCTACTTTGAAGAAGAATTTTCTTTCATGAATGAGAAAAATACATGAATATGAAATTTCGGGAGTCAAGACATGTTCATACTACATCTGAATATGGAGTGTGTTACTGCGGGGTCACACTTTACTTCTCCAATTTATATAAAAACAATTAAAAAATTAAAAATTTATTTGAGCTGGCTCTTCATTTTGTTTAATGATGCACAATTATTCTTAGTTCCCTTTCCAGAATGACCCCAGAATCAATCTCTCTCTAAATTTGTTTTAGATTTAAGAAAAAAAAGATCACTGGAAGATTGAAATGTACATTGAAAAGACACCTTTTAGACCAATCCATCTATACAGCTCACATCCAAGTACCAGCAATCCTGCACATATCTCCAGGATTTTCAGATGCCACTTGCAAATTTAAAAAAAAAACATTTTTCTGAGTAAATTTCAGAAACTTGCATGGGTATTAATCTGCCCAGCATTTTATAAATGTTATCATAAAAGAAAAGATTTCAGAACATTTTGTCCTTAAATTGACAAGAAACTCCCTCCTCAACTTTTTTCAATCTGCCATTCACTTTGCACATTTGTGCAAGCACAAACTTTAAGTTGAAAAGAATTAGAAATTTTCTGCCCAATCATTATCATTATGTCACCTTTTGGAAATGATCCTAAAGATTGCACCTACACAAATGTAAGAAAAAAAAAAATCAAGCACAGAACCCTACAGTACATGTTTTTGTGTAATAAATAATTAACAATATTTCCCTGCATCCTTTTGTAGTAAGCTATATCTGGAGTGGACAGAGGCACTTTTATCAACTGAGTATCCTTTCTATTTATATTTTGGTTTATATTCTCATTTTATTAGTATATGTGCAACTTTGAACTAATTGGCCGAAGTCGTCATGCATCACTACTGTCCGAAATTCATAAATATTTTGCAAGATTCTGTGCACTTTTGCACTCTGGTAGCATCTCTAATTTCAAAGAAATTTCCTCATAAAAACAGAATGATGTAATATTTAATATCAGAAACAACACTGCACACCAACGGAAGTGAAACAATTATTTTTGTTACAGATGGAACATTTTTTAACAATTTCAACTACAAGAGATTCTTAAATATTTTTGTTTTGAAAAACAAATATGTAGCATTTTGTCCCCAATATGTAGATAAAAATTACCCGCTATAACACAACGTTAAATCTAACCACTAAAAAAATGCTAACCGTATTCTGAAGAACAGGACCTCTAACCCTTCAAACTGATATTCAATTTCCTTATGTGATCACACTGTAGATACATTTTTCTCATTAGTCAAACCCCAGTGGAGTGGCTAAATATTCTTGTTCCCCATCTTTACAATGGATCATAAAATACAGTCATAACGTGTTCATGAATCAAGTCATTTTAGCATACTGTCAATTGACACCATATATACTCACAGACCCTAATCTGCTGTAGCACAACTTGCCCGCAGATCATGGTCTATGGTTTTTGTTCTATTTTGATTACTCCTAGCAAACTGCATTGAACCAGACCTGCTGGTGCATTGGGCAATGACAGCTCTGGCTCAACAAGTTTGCAGTTGGATCAGTGGTTTGTAGGAACTATAAAATCTATGAAAACAAATACTGCATGAATAAAATTACAGTCCTTTTACATTTTCTTGATTGGCTCATGGTTAATACACATCTAACAGAAATATGTTGCAACTAACATGAAATATTTGTTCAACTGCTTTCCTGTTATAAACACACACATTTTGTTATTCATTACACTTTGTTAAGTCACAGTACCATGAGAAAAAAATCTCTTTCATATAACTGAAGGCTTAATTCAGCTGCTGAATAGGTGTGCTGGCTTCCTCTACAGTGATGTGAGAAATAAACCTCAACCTCAGCTGAAGGGCTGGTCTCAAGTTACGGATGACCTTTTCTACCTCATTCTTGACACCATCTCCCACAAACATGTATTTGATGTGGTACAGGAAGTCCACTATTGGATCCATGCAGTGTAAGAACTGACATGACCTGTCGATATTGGCTAGAATTTCATACAGTTCTACAGTCATATCTAGGAGGCAGCGAGTCCTCTCAGAGTGGAACCGCTGAAGGAATGGACCAATCAGATGGCAGAGGTACAGAAACTGGTTCTCAGTTTTTAGGATAAGCTTCACTTTATCACGGATAAACTGAGGAAGCAGGCTAAGTTGTCCAATTCCAGCATGATGCCATATAGCATGGATCAAGGCTAAGAGATAATTTGCCTGTTGTTCTCCAAACACACTCTGGCACACCTTGAAGTTGATAAAGTGGAACTCTGTTTTGCCTGCTGTAAAAAGTGGGCTGCATAACATGTCAAGGATTCTGTCGTTGAGGACAATCCAGTAGTTTTCCGGTAGTGCTGTAATGATAAGCCCAACTGCATTCATCCAATTCATCAGTCTGTCCCTTGGCAACTGGATCGCACTCTTCATGATAACATCCAGAAGTGCATTTCCAACCTGACTGCTAGGAACAGGAAGCGCCATCAACTCCACACAAGTTGCATGCAAAGCATGTGCAGCTGGATTGGGGAACTCATTAAACCTCCAGTCACAATTTGGAAAGGGTGGCGGTGTCTTCCCTGCTACTGTGTCCACCAAACGACCTACCATTTTGATATAGTAATCCTGCTCTGGCACCCAGGTCAGTGCGTCTGCTGGCATCTGAAGATAACGTTGATATTCCTCTGATAGACACCAATTACTTGGCCGAATGTCTGAAAGAGCTCCAATGACTGCTCCGACTAGCTTCCTTTTCAAAGCTGGCTTACCTGCTAGTTTTCTGTCATAGTAGTGGAGTGTGTTGTACAGGTATGTCACTGGGCGGTCATGGAACTTGTACAGACTTCCTAGATGGTCCAGAATGTTGTCAAGAAATTTTGCTACAGATGGCATCTCAATAAGCCGGTGGATAAGTATGTCTAACACTGGAATGAAGCGAAGACAGACATTGCCAAAATATACTGGCAGATACTGATGCTGGATTGGGCAGTTCAAATCCTGGATTCCTTCATAGAAGAACTTCTCTGGGTACTTCTTGTGAAAAGCCATGTGCTTGTCATGCCAGCTGCTCTGAAGCCAATGCTCCGGTGAATTTTCTCTAATAAAATCGGTCACACGATTCTTGAAATCTGGTGAACGAAACAGAATCTGATAAATGATGACGAAACAAATCTGCACCTCATTATTTTCCAGATTTCGTAGGGACATGCATAACACGAGACGATCGATAGTCAGGATATTGTATTTCCATACCATGTCATTCACTGCTTCAATGTACCTTGACAGCAGACTCTGGCTATTAGGCAAACTCAGTTCAAAGACCAAGAAATCTGCAAAGGTGCGGAGATGAGCTGGTAGTGCTCTTGGACCAAGCCTTTCCAGAACCTTATATGCTGTTGGAGGAATCCGACCATCTTCCATCAATGTCTTCCAGATAATACAAAGAAACAAGGGTGGCGTACCCTGCATTGAAAAATGTGCTATGATATCATTTTCATTTGCCATTGATCGCCACTTCTTAAACTCCGTCTCCACATTTTTCTTCAGGACAGCCTTGTCCTCTCGGGGAATGAGGTTCTGTTGAAAGAACTCACTTAAACAGGATGGGAAGCTACTGAGAGTATGTTGAGGCCAAGAGTGGGGTGTGCTCTGCATTATGCTTACCAGAATTTCCTTGTACCAGTTCGTGGAGAATGACTCAGCTCCCGTAATGTGCATTGCTCGAGCCAGTGTAAGTATGAGGACTCTGTTCAGCTCCTCCGAATCCTGCGACAGAAGACCTGGATTCTTTTGCTCACTGAAGATTCTGGACAGTTGGGGCTGCACCTCAGCATTTCCAAGCCCTGTGATGAGTCGAAGTGCAGTGCTTTCAACACAAAGCTGGAGCTGGTTCTGGTTGGTATTAGCAATTGATGCAAGAGTGTGGAGGTGACCAAGCAACTGAACTCTGTAATGAGGCTGAATATGGTGCAAACGATAGCTGAACATCTCTAACAGGGTGTGCAGGATTCCCCAAGCTTGATGAGAAAATACAGTTGGCAAAAGCTGGCTAATGAAACCCTTAATTCCCAACGATTCAATTTCCATGTATACCAAGAGCCGACTATATGTCTCTACTAGTGCAGGAGCGAGAGCAGCGTTAGTCCTGTTCTTCGCCATCCGGATTACCCGTGACACTATGCTATGGATCAAACTCATCTTGGCATGGACAGTCAGGGAATCCAGAAGATTCATGGGTAAAGGCTGAGTGGGGGCAGCAGCCACTAGGTTTCCTGGCAACAAGGTAGTGTTCTTATTGTTGCCATATATACTTTCCACAAGCAATCCCATGGGTAGGTTGAAATGTTCTGGATTTGTACTATCTGAAATGACATGGTAATGAATGGTATGAGTAAACAATCCTTATTATATACCATATTAATACTAATATAAATGAAACTTATAGGCCACTCATACACTGAAAGTAGATATTTATAATTAATAAAAGCTAAGCTTCTTTATAATCAAAATTCCTTTTTAACACATGAAAAGATTAGTATGATTTACAGCTCTGATTATGTTTTCAAAAGATACTTGGACTGATTTCAGAAGATAATGGTACAGTTTTCAAAAGATACTCGGCCAGATTTCAGATGATACTGGGACAGGTTTCAAAAGATACATGGCCAGGTTTCAGAAGATATTGCAACAGGTTTCAAAAGATACTCAGCAAGGTTCAGGGGATACTGGGGCAGGTTTCAAAAGATGCTCTGCCAGGTTTCAGAAGATACTGGGCCAGGTTTCAGAAGATACTCAGTCAGGTTTCAGAAGATACTGGGATAGGTTTCAAAAGATACTGGGGCATGTTTCAAAAGATACTCAGCCAGACTTCAGAAGATACTACGACAGGTTTCAAAAGATACTCAGCAAGGTTTCAGGAGATACTGGGACAGATTTCAAAAGATACTCAGCCAGGTATCAGAAGATACTGGGAGAGGTTTTGAAAGATACTCAGACACGATATAGATCTGCATGGATATTGTCTTTATCACAAGGAACAGAAGAAAATCCACTATACTCTCTTTTCATCTTCACTTGTCTTTCATATGCATAAACCTATTTAACCAATTATATCAAGCCTGAATAAAATGTTCTCAGAAGGTTGACCTAACATTACCTTTCGTGGGGCCCTGAGTGGCCGAGTGGTCTAGAGCACACACAGTTATGGATCACTGCCGTCTCACCTTTGAGTAGGTTCGAGTCTCAGGCTCGGCCAATGTGGATATGTGAGAAAGCTTGCCAGTAGCTTCTCATGGGTTGGTTGTTCTTTCCCAAGTTTTCCTGGGTTCATCCTCCACCATTTATACTGGCCGCCATTTATAGCCTATCTTGTGCTGAAAAATGGTGTTAAACCCTACAACAACAACAACCTTTCATGCTCACTCAGTTGGCCAATCAAATATTCAATTCCAATCACAATCACATATTGGCTGGCAAGAGATCACTTTTGTTGACGTAAAAGAGCTTATTTAATTAGCATGAAGGTGAAATATTGTTTTAAGTATATTCATGAAAAATGAGGATATCTTACTGCAGGCAGTCATGGGTTAAAAGAAAGTGTAGTGGGTATTCACCCACGTCTTGAGAGAATGGGATATTGTAGCGAGAACTGACGCAACATCTGAATCTAACACATCTGCCAACATATTTATTGACTGGTTTGCACATCAAAATTAAAATCTACAATATACAGCTGGAAACATTACAACATTATTACATCATGACATATCGCCCAAGGACAAGTACAGCTGCACTAGAATTCTAACAAATTTTTCAAAGTGTGCTCGAAAAAGGATAACTACAATGTAATATTCTCATATTTGCTAGCAGCAGTTACACTGTTACAGATTTGTACTTTTCATCAGCTGTGCTACCACACTGCTGACAAAACTTATTTAGCAAAGTATAAACATGTATGGCAGCAAATATGAAAATAAAGGAACATACATCTCATTCATTAGCATGCATTAACAATAAAAGCTGCAAATATGTGAGTCAAAAAGGATCTGTGAATGGAAAATAAATTCAAATCATCTAATTGCTTTATGGGGTGGTAAGAATATTCCAAAAGGTAATAATGACCAAATTATGGAATTAACAAGAGGTATGATTTTTACGACAAAGCAACTCCTGATTCAGGCTGTATAACCTATTTTGGATGTTTTTGTTCTGCAGAAAACATACTGGAACTAGTGTAGTAACACTCCATATATGGACCCAGTGAGCCTCAAACATATGATTAAGAACTCACCACCGCTGAGTAATAAATGTACTTTAAAGAAGCTAATCAATGTTTGCCACATTCTATGTGTGAATGCACAGAATTCTTAAAACAACAACAAACCCAGATATTTTACTCATGGGAGCAATCCTATCAGCTTATCTGGAAACTATTGAGAAACTATTAGTAAAGAAAAATATACACTGCAAAATAGTAAATTTATAATCTGTAAAGTAATTATTTCATTTCATATAAAAAGTATAATAACAACTATGGATTCTTGATTTATCACCACAAATTTCAATTTTTAATTTTTCCAAAAGTATTTCTGAAGACAGCTCAGATTTTACAAAGATCTTATTATTTAATTATGCTGTTCTACTCAAACCAACACAACAATAATATTAAGATCTGATGTTACAAATGAAACAAGAGTCCCTCAAATGGACTGATGCTCTACTGTCTGAAAAGAATTTTCAGGAGTCCAAGATGAGAAAAATTTTTTTTCATTGGAACTGCAAGTGCTGAAACCATCTCTGATACTGTTAAGTGATAACAAGATTTTCAAATCAGCTGCTGTGGTACAATTATCATTTAGGACCATTTAGGAGTAGTGAATATAAGATTTCCAATATGGTAATCATGGCAGCTTTAATGGTTGTAAGATTAGTACCATTTTTATTTAGATCAAATTAAATATCATAAGAAGTCTTTTGGTGAAAACCACTTGTTGTGGCCATCCATTCAGAAGTAAAAGCAACAGCACTCTGGTCTGTAAACTGGATTTACTAATGAGCCTCACTGCCAACAAGTCTACCATTGGCCTCTCTACAGACTGGTCCAGAGACCATTCTCTTCCCTGGAAAGTGACAGATTCGGAAAGTGATCCTTTTTCAACAGTGTCCATTGGACAAAGTTCCAGATTTAAAAGCAGATATATTGGGCACGAATGCCCCACTGATCTGAAGCATGCCATGACTGATAGGTTGTCAATGACAATTAGAACACAGCTGTGTTTTATCAGGTTGATGTACGCCTAAAATGTCTTGTATGTGCAAATCCAGCCAAAGTTATTAACTTGGGCCAATGAGGAGGTTGCACTGAACTTATCTGGGTCTGGTGGTCATCTGGGCTGCAGCCACTGGACCAACCAGATTCAATTCTTGTCTCTGTGATGCTAGATACAAACTTGAGATGGTTGACTGTGCATGCCATCCAATGGTTTCTAATATGACTTGGACTGAAACATTACATTCAAATGTGAGGCTTGAAGAGACTGCTCTATTTCATAAATTAAATCTTCGCGAGGCATATTTGACCTTTTGAGACTTAAGAGTACACCAAGTGTATTACTTAGGACCAATGAACCATCCAATCTAAACTGACGCTATTTCAGGTATATTTAGAGGGCATGCTGATGTCACAGGAAAAAGTCAGCTAAATGCAAGATTGAGACACTCAAAGGAACAATGCTGCTCGTCTTCCACCAGTCTCTGAAAATGTGCCACTTTCCATTGTTAGCCTTCAGTGATGAGACCCTTCTAGCTTGTGAGATTCTCTCCAAAATTTCAGGCTGAAATTCCTTTCTTTGCAAGGCTCTCATGACATGAGCCAGGCAAAAGCTTTTCCAGGCAAGGATGAAATGCCTGAGCTGTTGCAGCAGGTTCTGCCTCACCATAAATGTCTGTCACAAATTTGTCCAGATCATTCAAACAGGACTTGCCACACCTGAGTGGGGTTACAAGAATCACTTTGCAGTTTCTGACCCTAAAATTTCTGTATTATATTTCACACCAAAGGCCTGAGGGTGGGTGGGTTTGACATAATCAGAAAAATTAAGAGACAAAAGTGTGCAGGTTGTCATTTCACTTTGTCACAAAAAAGGTCTATCCCTGGACATCCCCAAAATGCACAAATTCAATGAAAGACTGATTGATGAATGGACCACTCAGTGTGATGGATCTTGACAGTGAGTCAGACTGGACAATGAGCCTCCTGGGAATGTATTTGAACTGGAAGACTATCTTTAGCTGGGACCACCAGTGCAGAAACATCCAGACCTGAATGAATAGGCCAGGTCATAACTTCCCCCATTGGAGGATGTAGGTCACCACCACTGAATTATCCAACATGATACAGACTACCTGCCTGTTGAGCCTTCAAAAATTGAAAAGCCTTGACTATAGCCTTCATTTCCAGGAAGTTCATGTAAAGAAGTAAGTCCTCTGGACCCCACATGCCATTTACCATAGCGAAGCATGGTAATAGATGGGCTCCCCAACAATACAAACTGGTGTCCATGTCCAATAACTACTAGTTGGGGGATTTCCGGAGCAATTCCAATATTTCTTGCACAATGATGTAGGAATATTATCACTTCAGTCATGATCTTATCTTGCTGGTCATGTCAACTGGAAAAGGGACTCCGCTGGGTCAGCAGGACCATCAGGCCACATAAAAAGGGGCATTATTATGTCAGCAGGACCATCAGGCCACATAAAAAGGGGTATTACTGGGTCAGTAAGACCATCAGGACACAGGAATAGGGGCACCAATGGGTCAGTAAGATCATCAGGCCACATAAAAGGGGGTATTATTGGGTCAGCAGGACCATCAGGACACATAAAAAAGGCACCAATGGGTCAGTAAGACCATCAGGACACAGGAATAGGGGCACCACTGGGTCAGAAGGACCATGAGGACACATGAAAATGGGCATCAATGTGTCAGTAGGCTCAAAAGAACATTTGTCTTTACGGCATATAGATGGAGAAAAAAAATAAAATATTTTAGTCTTATCAGGAGGGCTGGATTCAGGAGGCAGCAAAGTTTATTTTCCAAACATTAATCTAATTCGGGAACGTATTCAAAGACAGACAGACAGATTGAGGATTAGAAATGGCATTATTCACCATTTACACTGCAAGAGTCTATTGATCAAAAGACTACTGTCACTTACATGCATTGCATAGCAGGGCTATCCTGTAGTCATTGCCTGGTAGGGTTAACTTGCTCTGGTTCTGATTCAGGCTCCTGGAATATAAAATGTTTTCTTTCATATAACTGGAAAATGTACTGCTTTTTTTGATAAATAGGCATTATATTTTGTTTATTCTCTGCCCATATATTTTACTGCTTTGCTCGACACCAATAGGCAAATACAAAGACACATATCAAAACCTGCCTTAGTGGAGAGTACCATTCAAAATACATGACTCATATGAGACAATATTCATGGGTCTCTTTTTAATTCCATTATGATCTTAATCCTCTATCTATATAAAGGTTGTTACTTATAATCTTGTCTGAGGGTATTTAATAGACCGGTTTCATGTTATATGCTTCTTTATCACAATGCACTATGAATTTTGATTCTAAATGCATCCCAGATGCTTCAGCTAATACCACTAATAGTGGTGTTGTATGTATATATATATATATATATATATATATATATATATATATATATATATATATATATATATATATATATATATATATATGCATATATATATATATATATGTATAGCATTATTATATTTTTTATTTATGTTCATGCTATAATTTCCCCAAACGTTGTCAAAATAATCCTTCAAAAATATTTTTACCTCATTAAATGGTGTACCAGACAAGAGATGTGCTGTGGAATTTTCTGTTTCAGATCCTGTTATTTAAGTTCATACTTTGCTCTCGATCTAAAGGAAACAGTGTTTGTTTAATAATTCCACTCTTTCTTTCAATTGTGTCTTTTGAAATAAAACATATTTTGATTTATTGCTGATATCACACATTTCTGCACATTGTTGTGTCATTAACTGTCTTGGAATATACTTTACAACAGTAATTGGCAGCAACTTTGAATTATAAAAATTGTCAGAAAAGTCTCAAAATCATCCATTACCAAATTAGTAGATTAAACTCAAATTAATAACCATCTAAAATTTCTGATCAACCTTTGGCAATTTCAGCAACTGCTGTGAAACATAATGAATCACACTGTGTCAAGTCCAAGTATTCTATGCTACACTCACCAATACTTCAGGTTTAAGTTGAGTTCCCAATGAACAAATCTTAAAATTGTTGCAAATGCTTTAATAGTATAGAGAGGTTGGACAAGCATAAATTACTGAATTTATCCCTGCAGTTTATTACACCCCCCCCCCACTGAAAATACTGATGCTTAAAGCACAGTCAAGGAACCATATAAATTCTGCAGCATTCATTAAGATTTGCTAACTTTTACCCTGAATTTTTAGTTTTAATGTTTTTTAATTTCATTCTTTAATAAGTCATTTTATTACTTTTATACACATTGCAGAGCAATGGAATACACATATTTACTGCTGTGATGTTCTTATCTCTACTGTAGGAAACTCACTAGTAACAGCATCTGAATGGTCATTTACCAGCATGCCCAAAAGGACACTGGAGTTTAGCTTTTTGTAAAGAATAATTTTGTATTCAATGGGTTCTGGATTTCTTCCAAAAAATAATTCCTTTGTTTTCACTGACTGTAACAGCTCATGTAATGAGGTAAGTTCCTCCTCATCTTCACAGTCTATCAATGTATTTACTTTATAGGTCTTGCTTGCAGTAGTTGTTGGTGGACATTCAGAAGTCAGCAACACCCTGCAGATTTCCTTTAAAACTAAACTCATTCCTTTATATTGTCAGATCTGAGTTAGTTAATGCATCAGAGGTATTCTTGCACTCACTGTGTGTCATGATACACATCCATGATCTTATGAAATATCCCTGGTGGCACAGACAAGGAAACGACATAATCTCTTAAAGTAGTATGTCATTTTGAGGGATAAGCTGCAAATAAATGTCTTGAAAGTTTAAAGGCCAAGCAAGTTTTGCTGACATAGATGGATGGTATTATTTGTCAGCTCAATTGACAGTCAGTTCGAATCTGAACCCATTTGAACATGCAGTGAAATGGATGGATCAGTCTGATCCCCATATGATTCTGGATACAATGGCATAACAGGCTGTTATGTGGTATTGCTTGCCGAAGTGACAGATCTATGGTCACTGTATGCCCGATGGCTGGGCTGCTTGGTCGACAGCTAGAGTGACTACATATGGTAAAAATGGATACTGACACGGATCATTAAAACCCAGAATAAGTACCATGTGTTCTGATGCGCAGTCCAAAGACCATGCTTGGACATGTGGTGTACAGCCCAAAAACCATGCTTGGACATGTGGTGTACAGCCCAAAGACAATGTTTGGACATGTGGTGTACATCCCAAAAACAATGCTTGGATATGTGGTGTACTTACACACAATAGGCGGCCAAGAAATGGAGGGACTATAGTACATAAGGTTGAAATTATCAGAGAACTGTGACAAATGTATGGGCATAAACTGCTGTGAATTTAGTAAATGCATTGCCTCTTGTACCAATCAATGCATTTTGTAACTCCAGCAGCATTAGAGACACACTTGGGGCTAGCACCATTGCCATTTGCTGTCCCTTCTTCCTCCAATTCTGCAGATGTGATAGTTGCTATGGATGAAGGACCAACATGATGTCCCCCATTATGCCAGTTATAGATGCCATCTTTGGATGAAACTCAATTTGTCTGGACATGGCTTGACACATCTTTCTTTGTTCTTAATGCTCTTTCTCAGCACTACAGACCAGATATTTTCTGACTAGTGACTGCAAATGATGCAGAGCATGTGCAGCGATGGAAACAGCTGCCCTCCCAAACCTGAACATTTTCCATGCATCTTCAGGGCACATGTAAAGTGCATAATTTCACAAGTAACCGAAAACACGTACACGTTTTCAGATTCATCAAAACATGGACTAATAGATTATTGACTAATATTAACATTTATTAACTTGAATAATCTTTCATTTTTTTGATAAGTTACTTGTTAAGAACTGTTGATATCCTTCTTTCAGCTTGTATGAAATCTGTTTTTCTATCTGGAACAGTTCTTTAGAAATATTATTTTTGCCTGACACTAATGACATAATAGGAGCCAGCCCACACATGGCCTAGGGCACTTGCTGTGAGGTTAAAAAAAATGTTATTGCATTGGTTTTAAAATTAGGGTAGGTAGGTTTTTTTGATGTTTATTTTTTTAAACACTATAAATATTATAATGATTAGTATATAGTAATATACTAAGCACTTCAAGTACTGGGCTAAACTAGCTCATTTAGATGCACATATCAATTTTGGGATTTTGTTTAATTCAGAGGTGAAATAAATATTAGGGTCAGCAATGAAAAACAGGGATGGTCAGCAGACTGGAAACATTTTCTTTTGGCCCAAGGTGGTCACTGCCATTTTCAGAGATGAAAGTGACTGAAAAACCACTGGAAGCTTCTGCATATTTTAAACATTGTCTGTACTTTTTCATTTTAGCATGGTTAAAGAGCACTTTAGTCAGCTGATCCAGAATTAATTTTTTGTCTTTGCAGCTCATGCACCACGTTCAGTTTCAACCAATTTCTGAAAATATTCACACAAAAAGCCAACAATTTATCATGATCTTTTTCTTCTAGTCTGTTTCATATGAAAGGATTTATTTACTCACTGGTTGACTGTTTTCCTCTTTCAACAAAAATCAATTCTATTGACGCCACAAAAAGATCCGAGTGTGCGAGACATTATTCGAAACTGCATAATGAAATATTGAAACTATGAATAATTCCAACCTCCACAATTAACTTCTAATATATAACGTCTTAGTGTTTTGCTACTTTCTTTCCTACTTGAATTACATCCAGGAACAAATATTCCAATTAAAAAAAAGGAAAACAAGTCTGCTGGAATTTTACCACAAAAAAAGAGGAAAATTGGTCTCCATTAAAAGAATGGATTTCTGCCTAAAACCAGAAACTTTCCATCTCTGTATATGGTAAATGTAAGACACATCTCATGAGTGTCCTTGCTTACTTTAAACTTTAAACACTTGCTATGCTCCATCAACATTGTATTATCTAAACTGACAAGAATGATGAAAGAAAAGAAAATGTTAACAAATTAACAGAAGAAAAAGTACTAAATGTCACAAAACATGTGTCAATATACAGTATATGCAATAGGCATTAATAACCAGCAACATATCTCGACAATATCATGTTGAAACACAAGATGAAAATAAGCAAATTCCACGCTGCATAAAGAATTCACATAAATATTATCACATATCACCTGTAGTAAGGATCTTACTGCACTTATAATTTCAGAACTGTATGAATGAATAGAAAACTTGAAGGATTTTCAGGATGTCCAAAAAACACTAATTGGTATTGCAAAGCTAAGGTTTAAAACTGGCAGCACCTAGTTTTAGTTAAGGGGAAATAATGGGTAAGAGTTTCTTCCCTTGTCTATGTAGAAATTTTCATCTTTTTCCAGATGGACTAGTTTTGGGAGGTAGCAAGCTTATATTCCTAACATTTATATGATCAGGAATATATTAAAGAAAGAAACAACTAAAAGCCCTATACTGATGACCAACTTGAACTTGGGAAGACTTAAGCCTGTTTAATCCAAGTCCAGGAGATATAACTTAGATATGTAGTAACATCTTCAATGTATGTCAATTTTTTCTTAGATTTTTAATACATTGCAGGGGTATTCAATTTCTGTCAAATTAAGCTGAATATTACCATCACAAGTTGCAATGATCACTGTTCTTATGAACAGTGGTTAGAATTTGTGCATCTGTAATTGGGGCTGGAAGTGTTTAATCACACTATTCTTATGAACACTGGCTAGAACTTGTGTATCTGTAATTGAGTCTGGGTGTGTTTAATCACACACCACTGTTTATATTTTGAACCCACTGACCTTCCATTACTATTCATACAACCAAAGAATATGCTGACTAAAGGGTAAGAAATTGGCAAATGCACAGGCAATCATGCAAATGTATGAACCAATGGTAGTTACTTCAGTAAACATTCAATTTTCAATATAAAAAGCACAATATTTATCTCTTCATTTAGCATATATACTCACTTATAAGTTGAGTTAAACTGCAAACAACATGAAGTTTTACTGATTACTCTTAATAAACTGCACAGACCCAGATTATTCCTGGCAAACTATATGACAGCAAACTGGGTCTGTGCAGTTGGACTCATGCAAATGAGTATATACATAACATTCCTGCTTTAAACGACCACTTTAAACAAGCCAACCTTTTGCCAAGCCCATCTTTTATTTTGCCTGAAAAAAAATACCATGAAACACTTTAAATTCATGGGATTCAAATTTTTATGGTTATTGTGGGTGTGCCAGACCACAAATTTCAAGTCACAACGAAATATCAACCAATGTGATATTCACGTCCCCCCAACATCATATGCAATGGAAAAGCATCACTATTTCTTTCTTTTAATGCCAAGGCAATCTGTAGTGCCAAGAATGTGAAATATAAATAGGATAAGTACATGGCTAACTTAACAACTAGCAGATTAGTCAAGCTTTCTCAAAGTCCATTTCAACCAGGTCATGTTTGCAGATAAGACACTTTGTGTGAATTGGCTTATGGGTAGATGTATTCAGGTCAACCGAGACCCGATTTAAAACTTACATCTCCATTGTTCTCCAGTGCATTTAACTGATCAATCACCTGCATTAAATACCACCAATGAAGTTGTATTCTGTAACAATATGTTCTACACCAGCCATCACTTTAAAGATTAAATTTTGTACTACAAAGTCAAGGTTACCCAACAAAAAAGGGGTTCCCACCTGGCAATGTTGGCAAGCTTGTCAGGTTTATAGTCATTGGCTTTGTTCAAGTGCTTAATCTCCAATTGCTGAGAACTTTGTGCTTTGCATGTGGGCTTGAAAAACAGCTTGAGAACCTAATCACTCAAGATTACAATAGTGGTATTAAGTGTGTTAGTGCAAACAAGTGGAAAAATAAGTCAGGATTTTATGTCAGATCTGCATTTCCACCAGATAATGAATAATTTAATTATTCAACTTAATTACAGCTGTACGGATTAAACCTGTTTGCTCACACATGGACATGAATGTCGTTATACTAGTAAACTTATACAGAGACATATGCATCTTTTTGTACCCAAACCATGAAATTTGGTACCCACGAAAATAATGTATTTTACGATAACTTTAGCATTCAGCTTAATTTAAAGACCAGATGGATGGACATATCAATGGATAGACAACCATAAAGACCCCAAAGTTACTGCTGAGTCAACCTTCCACCTTGGCAGGGCTCCACAAAAATGGGGCTTGTGATAACATAATCTGCCTGATGATTATTTTGTCTACTTACCAAAAGTAGAGGTTTCTCTACCACAGGGTCATAGATCTTATATAAAATACTTACTCTAAGTGCTCCCTTAAGGAATTTAGATGGTCCCTCAAGGCATTAGGAATGGGTCTCAGAAGCCGGACCTTGTCTGTCTGTGCTTTCTTGTTAAGGTGTATCCATATGCAGGTGCTGGCCATAGCGTGGGTGGATTGGGCTTTGCTGATGTCCGGGGGTTGCAATGGGGCACTGTCAGGGTACAGGAGGTCGTACAGCTTCAACACTGGCAGGAAATCTGTCAGCTACACAAACACAGACATTTAAAAAAAAAAACAAAACCAAGGGCTCTGAACACTTGTAATTCCTTCAAACCATGAAAAAATGTAATGTGCATGTCTATCAAACAAAAAAGGTTTTACAAAAATTCTACTGCTGTAGTTATCAGAATGTGAGATGCCTATGTCTCTAGTTCTGTTGTTGTTGTTGTTGTGGGGTTTAATGCCATTTTTCAGCACATGATAGGCTATACATGGCGGCCAGTATTAATGGTGGAGGAAGAACCCGGGAAAACCCCAGAAAGAACCACCGACCCACGAGAAGCTACTGGCAAGCTTTCTCACATACCTACACTAGCTGAATCCAAGACTCAAACCCATGCAGGCAGAAGTGAGATGGCAGTGATCCGTAACAGAGAGCGCTTTAGACCATTCGGCCACTCTGACATGGCTAACCTATCTGAGAAAGCCATTAACAGAATCTATCATGTGCACTGGTGTGGGAAAGGGAAATTACACTCAAGTCACATAATTTATTGGCAGGAATAAAGCTTTGCCAAGTTCCTGCCCAAATATTGGATCCTGAGGGTGGGAGTTCCGTTTCAACACCAACACATGACAGATTATTATCCTCTCATTTCTCACTGGAAAACAGATCTAAAAGAAAGATAATGCATTATTAGTATCGTCACATTACCAGTTCTGAGAAAAACTTGTGTAATGGTTTTTCTGTTTTTGTAACTGTGGCCATAATTTGAAAGTGAATGAGCATCAATTGAACAAATTTGAAACATCTTCAAAGCAGGATGTTTTCATTCAAATTTGGTCATATTATGTTGAGTAGTTCTCGAAAGGTCACTGAATGGTTGTTACATTTTTAGAAATGATGGTCATGCTTTCTTACAAATTCTGTTATATTAATGGTTTTCCTGCTTAAAGTAATGTAATGTATCTAATAGGAGATGGACATCAGCTGAATAAATTTAAAAGAACTTTATGCCAGGATGTTTTCTGGCAAATTTGGTCAAATTCTTTTCTGACATTCATAAGAAGAAGCCATTTTTTAAAAATTCTATTTTTAGTATCTGAAACTATGCATGAAAGCAACTCGGCTTCATTTGATAATCTGAAAGGGCATCGCGCTAGGATGATTTCTTTCAAATCTGGTTCAATTCTGTTGAGTGTTTTTTTTATTTTATCAGAAGATGTGAAAAGCAATTGTGAAAAAAATGCATGGCAGTCAAAGGACCATACCATAATAAGCTCATATGGAGACATAAGCTAAAACTGCAAGATGATCATGTCATAAGCACAATGATGTCATCTACAGTGTCAAAGAGTGCACTTGTATTGGATAATTAAATCCCACATGACTTTCTTACATGGGCAAACGATGTCACACATTTATCAAGTACACTTGTGTGGGATAGGGAAATACCACGTGTGAGTCAGAAATGGGGGCAGGAATAAGCTTTTGTCAAGTTTCTGTGTACAAATTTGGGTCTCTTAGGTGGGATTTCCTCATTGCATATCATGGGTCATTTTTCATTTTTCTCTTATTTCTAATCAGAAAGAGTGGTGGCAAAAATGGCTGATTAATGGGATGAGTTAATCTAATGAACATAAAATCACAGTATTTCTAAAAAAAATTGTTACTGGATAAAGCATAAAAACATTAGTTTACAAAAGTTCTACTTTATACACAAGACTAGAAAGTATGTTCTGCTTTGTATATTCTGTTATTAAATTTGAATCCACGTGGACAAGGTGACATGGCACCAGTCAGTAAAGGTGAGTGCTTGAGACCACTCTGCCATCCCAAGCCTGTCTCTAATTTTAGTAACATCAGCCATATTTGACAATCTTTTGTATAAAGTTATAAGGTCCTTTATGTCAGAACGTGTTCTTATAAATTTGGAAACATTCTAAAAACTGATTTATTTTTAGAGAAGTTGTTGAAAATTTATGTCTATTTTTACTAATGGTGGCCATATCTGAAGGCAGAACTGTAAAATAAAAAATAAAAATTTTTCTATGTTTTTTTGGGGGGCAAGAATGTCTAGTCAAATTTGATCAAATTCTCCTTGGCTGTTTTTGATAAAAATTCATTGATAGTTTATTCTAATGTTTGTGATGGCAGCCATATTTCATGTCACATCAGCATCATTTAAGCATAAAATTGAAAATCCTTCAATCCACTATGCATTCTGTCAAATTAGGTCTTAAATATTTTTTTCTTCTTCAATTTTAGTAATGACAGTGACATATGCTGGCAGATCAGCGTCATGCCAGGCTACTTTCTGTTAAATTTTGAGACATTTTGTGTGCCTGATTTTAGTAACAAAAGCTATATTTATGGCAGACGGTATAAATGTTAAAAAGTTTAAAGGTTTTCCTGCCATGATGCTTTCCATCAAATTTGATTAAATTCCCCGTACAGCAGTAATGTAAAAGTTCTTTAAAGATTTTTCTATTTTAAGTAGTAGCAGCTATATTTATATCCATATTAACATCATTTGTACAAACTTTAAAGGTACTCATGTCATGATGCTTTAAATCACATTTTGGTCAAATTCTGTTCAGTAGTTGCAGACATGTCATTTAAAGGGTATTTACATTTTGGTAACCATAGCCATATTTGATATCAGATCACCATCACTTGTGCCAACTTTAAAGGTCTTCATGCCAAGACATGGCTTGGGACAAGAAGTTGTTCAAAAGTTTTACTATTTTTAGTAACTGTGGCCATATCTGATGGCAGACCACCATCACTTGTGCCAACTTTAAAGGTCTTCATGCCAAGACATGGCTTGGGAGAAGAAGTTATTCAAAAGTTTTACTATTTTTAGTATCTGTGGCCATATCTAATGGCAGATCACCATCACTTGTGCCAACTTTAAAGGTCTTCATGCCAAGACATGGCTTGGGAGAAAAAGTTGTTCAAAAGGTTTACTATTTTTAGTAACTGTGGCCATATCTGATGGCAGATCACCATCATTTGTACCAACTTTAAAGGTCTTTATGCCAAGACATGGCTTTGGAGAAGAAGTTGTTCAAAAGGTTTACTATTTTTAGTAACTGTGGCCATATCTGATAGCAGATCACCATCACTTGTGCCAACTTTAAAGGTCTTCATGCCAAGACATGGCTTGGGAGAAGAAGTTGTTCAAAAGGTTTACTACTTTTAGTAACTGTGGCCATATCTGATGGCAGATCACCATCATTTGTACCAACTCTAAAGGTCTTCATGCCAAGACATGGCTGTGGCCATATCTGAAGGAAGATGACCAACACCCTGTGCCAACATTAAAACTCTTCATGCCAAGACATGGCTTTGGAGAAAAAGTTGTTCAAAGGTTGTTCTATATTTAGTAATTTTGGCCATATTTAATGGCAGGTCAGCACTATTAGTACAAACTAGATGCTCTCTGCCAATCTTGACTGAAAATGGTACTGCAAGTTTGAGAAGTTGAAAATAGGTATTGCTGAAGGATGACAGCTTGTGGATACATCAGGATAGACAATGCAATGCACGCTGAACATAGGACCATAATTTATGCTCAACTGACCTTAAACCTCACTGGAAGAAATTTAGTGTCATACAGTTTTCTATGGTAATGAAACCGCTAGGACTATTATAGTACAAGTCACATAGGTCATGTAGGTATTCAACACCAATTATTTCAGTAATGGTTTTTTATTTATTTATAGAATTTGATTTTACATACCTTTAAGTGGCCAGTATTCACTTAATTTGGATTTGTATAGATCCCTATTCCTATTGAAGGTCATTATTTAGATGCCCCGAGAGGTGCATAAAGCAAAATCAATGTTAAAGTATGTATCATATTTCATGTAATTTTTCGTACACAAAAACATAATTATTAATTTCACGGTACAAAAAATTATACGTAAAATAAATAATTATCTTTTTGTGGTACTGACTGTGTATGAAGAATAAAGGGATTGTACCCAAACGGAACATATGCTACACGACAACCTAATGGTACAAACGTACAAAGTAAACATATCTTTTCTGTCTCATTCTGCTCTCAATTCAAGAATCTAATTACAATAAAAATAAAAGTATGCAAAAAGATTTTTGTTGTTATTAGTGAACAAGAGAGAGAGATAGAGAGAGAGAGAGAGAGAGAGAGAGAGAGAGGATAATGTCTCAGTTAGTCCTACAAAGACTCTGATGGTGATATTCATGTTTTGGGCATCTGGGATGTAGCGGTAAAACATACATAATGTGATACGTCTTACATTGTAGGACTAATGTCTCAGTGTGCAAGCTCATCTGCATTTAGAGCATACTTCTTTGTAGCTGTTATGTTGTGTAATGTTGGCAAAATGATTAAGATGGTTAGAACATGTATTAATTATAGGTATTATTTATTGGTAAATTCTACGCAATGACAGGAGTCCACATTGTCAAGAAATTAAGTGCAACTTGTATTTTACAGTAACAATAACCTCATTATCAAATTGCAATAAAGAAATAAAGAACTTGAAATCACGTTTTAGTTAATAAGCACGAGAGTGTGCATGTTGTGTGCGAGAGAGAGAGATGAAACAAAATTTTGACCGTGTACAAGAAAATATTTATCCAGGGCGGTTTTTATTTGTAGCTTATGCAAAGAGAAAAAAAAAAAATTTTCAGTTACTTGATGATTGTGATAATCCTCATGTGTTAAGACCCTACTATATTCCATTATCAATTAAAACCTCTAAATCAAGTATTCATGCTTGTTTTAATTACGATATACATTGTCACAACAACTACATGGCTATGCAGTATTATTTAACAGTAATTAAATATGCTTAGCACTTTGATTATTCCAATTGAAACCAGATTGAGGGCAAGAATCAACAGAAGAGGTCTTATCAGCGAGGCTGCCAATAGGGAAATGAGGCTCTTGTTAGGGAAATGAAAATCTGTCAATGTGCTACTGAAGCCATTGTCCATACAGCAGATGTAAGGACAAGCGATCATATGCATTACTTGTTGTTTGAACTCGCCAATAAAGATAACAATAGACGGGAATGTTGAAGAATAGATTTGCAATAAAATCTTAATTATATCCAAGTCAAAACAGTACAAGCACTTAAAAGATAGTACATTTATATATACAAATTGATTTAACGGAGTCTGTGACTTTCAAATTTATAATAGAAAATGACAAGGTTTTTATATTTATTTTTGTATGACTTTAATGAAACAATAAGACTCATTGATCAATGGTCTTTGGTCTTCACTTTAGCTTGTAATGAGATATAATTTTTGTTGCATAAGAAAACATCAAAGGACTTCCAAACTCATTTTAAAAATCATGTTGTGTTTTGTTACAGTGAAATACTTAGTATGTCACAATGAAAGTTATGCATATTGATAAACAAATTCATACTATCCTCAACTGTGATGATTCCTCTCAACATGCTCTTATTTTGACCCAAGTTCAGTACATGGATTGTAAAAGACAGTAGAGATTGATAATTTTCATCAGTAAGTTTCTGACAGTTAAAGTAGTGAGCGTTAAAAAATCAGGATTGAATCGACTTTGGTTAAAGAAAAGTAGTGTTAGTTTAAAAAAAGCCAATTTATATATAATTTAAAATGAGTAAATGCGCATGCATGACCCCTGTGACTTGTACTATAATAGAGGTGTGTCTGGTGATAGCAATCAGGATGTGCAAAACAAAACCATCAACTAAGTGATGCTGGCAGATAAAGCTGGTTATTGCATTAATGGCACTAAAAAACTAGTGTTTTAACTAGATTTGGGGAAGATTAAATATTCAACCTGAACATGTAACTTTATTTTGCTATTTGTTAATTTTCTGCAACAATAGTTGCAAATATCATCTTTAGCCATTTGAAGTTAGGGGGTGTTTGTTTTGCCCCAAACCAATATGTCATCAAGCCACACTTCTGGTCTCTTTATGTATGATACCTACCATCCCATTTGTATTCATTTCTATTTAACTGAATTGATATTTTTAATGTGAGCAGTTTATTACAGGTTGTTATACACTTGGCACCATCCAATCCATACTTCCCCAAGAATGTTAGATGCTCTATTCGATTTGATTGTACAGCTATCATTTAACTATGTGGTAGTTGGGGTCTATAACTATCAACCTTGTTAAATACTGAACTGCAGAATAGCAAGAATGATAACAAATTTGAAGTTTAAGTCAGTGGAGGGGGGAGAGAGAGAATAAACAAAATGCCAGACAAACATATAGTAGCAATGTTGTAGCTGTGGTCCAGAACTGCCAACCACGTTATATGTTCGTTCAAGCAATGATATACGGATAATGATTACAAAATTTGATTGCACATATGTGTGTCCGGGGGTTAGTGTGGGTGTGTATACAAATTACCATTCATATATAAAGTAATTAATGCAGTAATTGGGATCCAGAACTGCACAGTTATTAACTGCATTATGTTGTGAACAGTGATATAGCAAGTATGATAAAAAATTCATTGATTCTCTGCATGTGCATTGGTGAAAGGGAAAATATATCCAGAACTGTGCTATACTGAAGGGTGTTATAATGAGGGAGAGTGAAAAATGGAAACGATTTTTCTTACTATGATATAGATAAAATAGATGATAGGTATGTTAATGTATAGCTAGCATGTCTTCTGTAGTTTTAAAATTTATAAAAATCGACATCAACATAACAAACTAGGAAAAATATATTTGCAAGTAAAAGCAAAATGAAATTTTCTTACAGGGTTTTTCTGTATACTTCCAGATATGAACTGCAACAGAACCCACATCAAATGATCCCGACCTTTATTTAAGTTACGACCTTTCAGCTGCAAGAAAGATACATGTAAAACATGATGAAAAAGTAAGGTAAATAGTGAGGTAACTTAACAATGTGTACATAACAAGAACACGAAGCCCAAGTGGTCCAGATATTACTTACTTGAGTAGGTGACACATGCCAGCTTGCAAATGCAAATTCCGTGTTTACTAGCTTGGCCAATCAGTTGTAAGATCACCTCATTAATAAGGTAATTGTTGTTAATAATCAAATTCATCTGAGACTTCAATGACAAAAGTGATATGGTATCTAAGAATGTCCACAACCTTGGCCTATCGGATGCAAATTTATTTAATTAATATGCTTGTATCTCATCGATTTTTAGGGAAGCCATGGTAGCTCAATTGGTTGCACATCAGATTTATAAACCAAGGGTCATGAGTTTGATACCTGCCAAAGCCAGCCCAGGTTGGCTGCCTAGTGAAAGGTATTTAGCTCCTATTTCCTTGATATGATGTAGCAATTGACAAACCCCAAAAATATCATTACTGAACAAGTGATCTAAGTATACATTTCAAGTTTGATCAAAAATACAGAATCAAGACTAGTAACAAGTTAAAGCCAAACAGATGCAAAATAGCCTCATTAATATTCAAGGATTTTGTTCCTTATTGAGCCTGTACAAGATTTTCATAATATCAGCAAAAATTCTAAGTTTGGTCAAAATCAGATCACAAGTATGGCCTCCATTGAGGTAATAATTTGAGCTAATCAGATTCATGATCACTTTATTAGTATGCATAAATTGCATATACATTCCAACTTTGTTACGAGGTACTGATAACATAAACCTACATTCCAAGTCTGATAAAAATGGGATCAAAAACATGACATGCAAAGAGGTAAGAAGCACATATTGACGGATGGATTACAGACAGATGATGAATGATAAATATGTGGCCATACCACAAGTTCACTAGGCATCATAGCCAGGTGATCCAAGTAATCAATTATCTTTACTCGTTAGAGGAAATTTAAATGGTTTTCATGATTGAAAAATTGATTATGGGGATGATATTACAAAGGGACACATTATTTAGGTAACAATGCCAAAATCAGAAAATTTTAATCAAAAAGGTTTTATTTGATTCTGTGTTTATGACCTTTGAATAATTTTTCATTCTTCTTTAAAACTTAGTATGCCAAAAAATATTTACAAAAACAGAATGCGAAGCATGTATGAAACAAGAAAAACATTTTTTAAATCTGAGAGTTTCTTTGCATTTCAAAGGAACATCAACTACATTTGCAAAAATCACTGGCATTTACGGTAATTATTTCCATTTTTCAGCAATGTAAATACAAATTTTGGTAAAAGCAGTAGGTATTTCATTTACTGATCACACCGCATCTCAATATTCTGAGAAAGAAGAATGCTACATCTGTATCAACACACCTTTATAATTTTGAAAACTTGGGGTGCTTTATTTCAATATCATTCCAAATCTGAATGTTTAGACAATACTAAATAAATGCATTAAACCTCTCACCTTGTCATAAAGGGACATAACCATATGTGGGAAGCTAGCAAATTGGAACAGAACAAAGTAAATAAGTTGGCTGGAGAGGTGTTGCCACAGAAGATGGCTCAGTCCAGGGTCAGCATTGGGATCAGAATTCTCAGACTGTTCCATGGCTGATACAACTAAATCCACCAACTGTTCCTCTAATACTTCACACCGCTGTTTCACCTGGCATTAAATGAAAACGTAAATGAAATTACCATATTTACAAATGTACAGCTTACATTAGTTTTCAAAATTAAATAACTTACCAGGAAGGACTGTTCTCACCATGGTTTTTCCTTTGGGCTTTTCAAATGCATGATTGACTAAATAGTGAGTGAGACAGACACCTGAAACACATTTTCAAAGGTCACACAGTATATTGTATATACTTATTTGTAGGGTGAGTCCAACTCCAAACATCATATAATGCGATCTGCCATTGAATAATATGTTGGTAGATTAGGGTTCCTGTTGTTCTACTGATTACACCTAACAAAACTGCACAGACCTAGATCTGCCATTGAATAATATATTGGTAGATTAGGGATTCAGTTGTTGTTCTACTGATTACTCATAACAAACTGCATAGACCCAGATCTGCCATTGAATAATATGTTGGTAGGTTAGGGTTTCTGTTGTTGTTCTACTGAATACTCCTAACAAACTGCATAGACCCAGATCAGCCACTGAATAATATATTGGTAGATTAGGGTTTCTGTTGTTGTTCTACTGATCACTCCTAACAAAATTGCATAGAACCAGATCTGAAATTGAATAATATCTTGATAGATTTGGGTTTCTGTTGTTGTTCTACTGATTACTTCTAACAAATTACAAACACCCAGATCTGCCATTGAATAATATGTTGGTAGATTAGGGTTTCTGTTGTTGTTCTACTGATTAGTTCTAACAAATTGCAAACACCAAGATCTGCCATTAAATAATACATTTGTAGATTAGGGTTTCTGTCGTTGTTCTACTGATTACTCCTAACAAATTGCATAGAACCAGATCGGCCACTGAATAATATGTTGGTAGATTAGGGTTTTTGTTGTTGCTCTATTGATTACTTCTAACAAAATGCATAGACCCAGATCTGCCAGTGCATTAGTATACACAATTACTGCTGAATATATATTTAAAAAAATCAGCTTTTGTTACCCTCGATTATGCACTAAGTTAAAATATTACCAACAAAGAAACAAATGTGTGACTCTAGGAAGTAATGCCTATTAGCTCATCTTTCCAAATCTTAATCATATAAAAAAATGACAGACATTACTCATCAATGTTGTTTGTTGCGGGGGAAAAGGCCTTTTGTAGCAATCTGTCTGCCTAGACATCTGACTGAAGCTAAAACATAATTTCACACTGCAGTTAACAATTTATGCAGCATCCAGCTGGTGTGTTAAGAAAACTTGAAATTTTAACCAACTCACAGCAATAACATATCCAAAATGTAAACATCAAACCTTTTTTTTAATCCTTAATGCCTATACTTACATGTAACTTGGTCCAATTAAAAACAACAACAATCCTGGTCTAATATTGCATAATGTTCTGATATATCAAGGTCTATGTTTGTCTGTTCTACTGATTACTTGTACCAAACAGACCCAGATCTACTAGTACATTATGTGAAAACAGATTTGGGTCTATGCCATCTGCAGTTTGACGATTTATTTGCAAGTATATATAGTACGTTCTTTACTTTGATTAGCTAAATATATCAATATGGCAGAGATGCCCTAACCCCACCCCTATGATGCAAAGTTCCAAGTCAAACAGAGGCCATAACTCCATTAAAATTTTGTTGGAATAACAAACCCAAATTAGGTCTTCTTAAACTGAAGCCTTACATCACATTTGTTTTCAATCTATGCAGTCATCTTAAATTTGCAATGGATATGATGTGGCATAATGTAAGAAAAGATGTTACAAGCTGAATGGCTATTGGTACTGCTATAACACTTCTCTTGGGCGTACAGCAAAACCTGATTTAAGTGATCACTTGTCATTTAGAACAAAAGTTTTTGTGCATGACTTCTGGTGTGATTGACCAACAGCTGAATGCATCCTGTGATCATGACTTTTACATGAATGACTGTTATTACAACCAGATATAAACGTTAAAGACCTTCATTAAATCCATTTTAGCCATGATCAGTGTGTAAACTGTTTGAACCAAGCTACACAGAAAAATGAGAAAACTGTTCAGTCTGTTTATCAGTGTCCTTAAATGATAAATTCAGACTTGGTTGCTAACCACAATGAACCAGACTTAAGGACATGTCACAAACTGCCATTGGGGTGCCATAGTCATCTATATTCCTATTATGATTAACAATTCAAGTAATGATGGATGCATATTGTCAGTTCACATATTCCTATTGTTTGCTTAATTGATGTGTAAACCTATACAGGACCAATAATGTCATGAGAAATCTTCCAGCTACTAAGTTTAGTGTAGTGCATCAGGTACTACAGTAAATCTATCATTTGCTATGTTTCATTCTATGTTGCTTTAATGATGTTACTGCTATTTAAACCTGCACACAAGAGTGAAAGACAGCTGAGAGATCTTGTTCAGTAGATATGTTATATCCTTTTGTTTAACAAGATGATTCACTTATTATTTAAATCATGAATGACTTTGGTTTTGACTTTTGACTCTAAATAAATTTATGAAGCAAGTTTTAACACATTAACCCCTATCGATGACTTAACAGGGCAGGAGGTAGTAGCCCACAGCTCACCCACAGTCAATGGATGTAGCTCTACATCAACAGATGTTGCTCTACAATGATACCAAATAATCTGGAATATCTAGCTGCACTACAAAATACAGATAAAAAAACCTCATTTTTTGGACTCTACTTTTTTCTAGCCAAATTTTGCCTGTGGTCGGAATCCGATTTTGTGTCTGGATTTTGGACTTTTTGGTCTCAGATCTAAGGAAAACCAGTATGAACTGCAAACAGACAGATGAGCCTTTGCAAAAAGTAGGATAAGATGGGCATTTGGAATAAAGAGTGGTCTAGAGAAAAAAATAATGGTTCCGTTTAGCCAAAGAAAAAAAAAATAAATAAAAAAATTACCCTTCTACTCATGCGCAAGTCATGATGGGTAAAATAAACCAACAAAAGTTCACATGGCCTTATGGCCAGCTGAGCTAATATAAAAAAAATTCACAAAAATAACAAGCAAACTGCTGATCCTGCTGCTACTATGTCTTGCTTTTCCACTAATGTTGGGTTTGACACACAAAAAATACATGATTTGTAAAGTCCATCAGGACTGTCAGTAAAGATACAATCACTGCTTAAAGAAACTGTGAACAACTAAGGATGCAAAAGAAATCAAGCACATGTTACTCAGTTTGTCCACTAAAAAGACAAAACTTTACTCACCCACAGTCAATGGATTGGCCTAGTTTTACAAGTCTGGAGATGCAAACACACCTTTAGGTAAGTGTCCTGAGCCAAATGAGGATCTATTCCTCTCAATTTAACATTCCTAGAACCTACTTGGAGCCACAATTTGGGTCAAATGACATCAAAATACCAAGGAGATTACTTCTGTAAAATGTGGAAAATGATCTGTTGCTGCAAAATCTGCAGCCAAAGCATGGTGATGAGAGACAAAAAAGTGATTTCCTTAACTTGCATGTTTTCCAAGTAGAAATTAGATTCAGTTTTTGACAAACTGAATCGGTTTTATCAATGACATAACTCACCTGTTTGTTGAGACTCAGCATGGTGCCCACCATGTCCCTGGAGTAAGGTTGTTGTAGAACATACTTCAGTAAACCAGCTTGGGGTTCCTGTAGATCCTGAATTAAACACAACATGTCCACAGAATACTATGTTTGCCTGGGAACAATACAATGATGTACTATGAATACAAAGAGGTACACAGAATACTATGTTTGGATGGCAACAATACAATGATTTACTATGAATACAAAAGACGTACACAGAATACTATGTTTGCCAGGAACAATATATGATGATGTACTATGGATACAAATTAATACATAGAATACTGTGTTTGAATGGGAAAAATAAGATGTACTATGAATATAAAAGACGTGCACAGAATACTATGTTTGCCATGAACAATACAATGATTTACAATGAATACACATTTGATTTGTAGGGTACCAATTTTCATGGATTTTATGGTTTCTACAAATTTTGAAAATACCTAACATATCAGGGGTGTAAAATGAAACAGTAGTCATGATACAATATGTATTGTGATACATAAGTCACAATATGTAACATAAATAACATTTTGCTTAACTAAAAGTTCAACTGAGAAGAAAATATAATTTACAGCAAAATCAACTTGTTGCTATCTAGACAAATTTATGTCACAGAATCTTCTCATCTTAATAGCACTGTGTCTGTCATACTCTGAACTGTTGAAAGTAATGAGTATTAGAGACTCAACTGTATTATAAAAATTCTTAATGCTCTACAGTGTTTCAATGTCTTGCACGGTGTGCTGTATTCCATCAACAAAACTGGTTATTGCAGGCATACTTGTAAAAGTACAGTAAACAAACAGAATGAAAAAACCCACAAAACTTTATTATGAGCTGTCCCTCTAAACAATGAAAAGTGAGGTCCTGGATACTGGACATACTGCCATGGCTTATATGGGTATAATCAATGAATACTGTAGTATCATTTAATTTTGTTGGGCTCACTTTTCGTGGTTTTGTATTTAAAAAAATGCATTTTCATGGGTACTTAAATTTGTGCTTTTGCCTGTCAAAGTTTGCATATTAGTAGGTATTTAATTTCATGGTTCAACCTCTACTAATACTCAAAATAAAGAATACAAATGAATAAAACAATGCCGATGCAAACAGTGGTCACTTTAATGTTTAAAACATTACTATCACCTGTACGAGCACAAAAGCAAAGACCTAGCAAGTTTAACACTTACACAGTGTTTGCGACCAAGTGAATAACATCAGTCGAAGCCGACGCAGCCAACAATACTAAAACAATACTTCCATCTCTATGAGCACAAATAAAACACCTGTCAAGATTAATCACTTTCGCTATATTTTTGTTTGAAAGCTCAACATCAAAGGAAGCCGATGCAGCCAACAACACTAGGCCAATCGGTTATTAAAGTACATATGAAGGATCTCTTACTTAAACCACTGTCCATCAAGTTCCACCATCAGTACTTTCTAACAATCATGGCATTAACACAGTGGCTTAAGGGTGGAAAAATTCAACTTAGAACCCCTCTCGGTTCCTAGACTTCCTAACCAGTCAGAAGCTGCGAACATGGCGCAGGTGCTTGCTTACCAGGCAGCTAATGATGCAGTAGAACCCCTGCTTCAGTCACTGTCCCAGAAAAGAAAGTGAGGAGAGTATAACAAGGAAATCCAGGCAAAGATAGCCAGATACTCAATTGATAATGGTGTTGCCATGGCAGCCCACAAATTCAGTAGTGATCTGAGTTATACGATCAGTGAGACCACTGTATGGAGTATGTGGGACCAATACGTAAAGTTAAGAAAGCAACATGGGCAAGAATTTTCTAATTCACCCAAATCACCCTGGGGCAATCCTTTGATGCTAGGAAGCATGTTTGATGCAGAGACACAAGACTGGATCAAGAAAGTTAGAATTAATGGAGGAGTGATCAATATTAGGATTGTAATGGCTGAGACAGAGGCTGTAATCACGAAGCATGCTCGCAGCCAGCTTGCACGTTATGATAGACACATCAGCTGATAGACACATCAGCTATGTTGATACAGTGGCTTTGTCCAAAAATCTGTGAAGTGTGAGCTTTCATACTCTGCTGTAATTAGTGTATATACACAGAGTTTCATTAATAATAGTGTTTCAGGAAATTAGTGTATATACACAGTGATTCATTAATAATAGTGTTTCAAGAAATAGTTATAGTATTTTACAGGATTGTTGTTCTTTTGGATTAAAAATCCATGGATAAAATGAAGTGTGCTTTCAGAAGGATTTAACTGTTTCAACAACAACTGTACTTGAATGAAGGATCGATTTGAATAAGTATTAAATTTAATTTTCATATACTGTTAATTTGTATTTTTTGTTTCTTTCATTTTCTGTATTACTATTGTTTGAATGCTCATGCTATTTCTCTATTTTCTCTCTATCCATACTTACCTCACATATGGATTTAAGGCAGAGTGTAAAATTACAGCTATTGGATACCTTATTGAATGTGTGCATTGAAACAATATAAAATGATTTATAATTCTTGTTTCAAAAGATTAAAATAAAAAAAATAAAACAAACACACGTAAAAGCTAATATTTATATACCAGATTACAGTATTCACCTTGTTTTATCAAATGCTAGTAGCTGTGTTAATCTCTAGGAATGAAACACTAAGACAATGGGGGGGGGGGGTCATCATCCTAGATGGCTAATTTTTCATTGGGGATATAAATTTGTGGTTCGGAACAATGAAAACTATGGAAATTGGTCCCCCATGAAAATTTATGATACTACAGTACTAGTTTTATAACCATGCTTCTTAATATTTTGGTCACTGCGATATCATCAGTACATTATCTGCCATGATGCTAACTTTGTACTTCACCTTTGTAAAACAGCTCTGACAAACCATAGAATCCTTTTAAAAAATCCATCTCCCTTCTTTGTAGCTTATAAGAGAACAAAAAATATTTCTGCATAGAAAATAAAAATGAGGCTGGAGTAAACTTTCTCCCCATAGATTCACTCACTTCAGGGTCCATGGTAGGGGATGGGTCAGGTAAAATAGTTGTTCTATTACCTGTCATTTTGCCCAAATATCCAGAGAAAGGTAACTAGAAATTGTCTTTTTTCAAGCTGACCTCTTCACACCCCCATTTCTGGAGAACCAGATGCTTTTTGTATTCTGAGTACAATATCAACTCATGTCAATTTTCTGTTCAAAGAACAATGCAAAATGGTTTCAACATAGTATTTTCATGCTTGTAATCAACTTTTGTGTTGATTTCATGATTATTTACATAAATAATTAAGTTAAAATGTACAATATTCCTGTCAAAAATACACATTAAACCTGAAGAAGTGAAATTAATGAATTAGCAGCCTAATTAAGAACATGTTATTACCCTTTGGAGGTTTGTATACAGATTTGCAGATGTCAAGAAAAGAAAACCCTAATTTACATTATATTTCACCCTGCGGATGTTTATATGCTGATTTCTTGAGAAAAAACTGAAAAAGTAATGACAGGACTCATACCTTGATACCTGCCACGTGTTTTTGACAGTAACCTATTTTCAAGAATAATCTTTTCAAAAGAAAAAGTTTGCTTCCTTAGTTTACTACTTTTATAAATTTTAACAAGTATTTCTTGTGTTCTGAAATGTGTGGATCATTCCACAAGATCTTAATTTTGTTTCAACTTAAAGTCTGATCACATTCAGATCAGAAATATGGCCTCCATGGCTGGGAACTCCAAATTATGTGAGCAGTAAGTTGTACAAACCTTGTTATATGGCAGAGGACCATTCAGGAAAAAGTGAAGACTGTTGGGATTCAGTCGCCATACATTACTATTAGACATCGAGTGTCCCACCACTGGTAATAACTCTGATCTACCTGGAAATGGAAAATATAAACAGATTAATGAAAAGTATAAAGTGAAGCCATTAATAAAGAAAGTATATTTGTTAGTAAATAATGCTCCTCCAAGAATACTTACTTGAGCATAAAATTAAGAAATTAACTTTGCTACCTCTTGAATCTATCAATACCAAACAAGAAAAACAAAACCCTAGTCTTTTCTATCCTTGTTCTATTTAGATAAAGGGAAGAAACTCTTACCCATTGCCTCATCTTACCACTGCTATGTTACTACCCATCAACCACATGTTTAACTGTTTAAGCTGATTGATGAGGTGTGGAAGGGTTATTATCCTTTATTTCATATGATGCAAAGAAGCATCAATGACTTAGTGGTTAGTGTGCTGGACTTGCAACCAAAAGGGTACAGGTTCAAATCCTTTCACTGCATCAGCCTGGTTTTGCTACCATGGTGTGTTCTTGGGCAAGACACTTAGCCTCAGCACTAAATAACCTACATGTGTCGTTGTGCATAAAACGCTAAAGCAAACCAAATGAAAGGTGGTTTTATCAAGGTTAAATTTCACAAAGTACCTTTTCATTGCATTACTGCTCATTTGCTTTAATAAACATTTTCAGAGAACTTTTTATTTTATTTGTGTCAAATGAGTATCCACAATCAATAGTTTACATTTTAGTATCAATACACCGTATATATTGGAATACGATAAAATAATTATTTTTTCCCTGTCCCAGAACTTTTGGTGAAAGTTTTTTTCACTTCGATCATATGTCCAAGGCATAAGAAATTTAAAAAATCTGTGTTGAATTTGTGTCCCCATCCTGCATGTTGCAATCAAATAGATAAAGAAAACACTTACTTGACAATAAAATGAAACAAACTAACCTTGTATTCTTATCATTTATTTATTTTTTTATCCTGTGCAGTAAAGAATAAAATATACCCATGAACTCCATATATGTAGCATAGGCATCCATACTGTAGTGTGTATTGCTTATGTCTGATAACACACGTTACATTGTTCACTGACATGAACACTGAAAAGCAAATTGTGTTTGATTATACTCATTGGTTTGAATATGTTATCCGAATGAAAACTGAATCAAACAAAATCGCAAATGAGAGGGAAATAATCAACTGATTGCTTGAAGACAACTGCCATTCACGCATGACATGGTGTTAGGTGCAAAGTAACCAAGATTAAATTATATCCAGGTCAACTATATGACAGTATCGTGCAAATAAAATTCATTATTTGAAAATACATTCACTTGAGTGCAAGTGACAATCTTTTCGCTAGCATGGGTTACAAAAAAGTATTATTAAATCAGGTTATTGCAGTATATACTACTTACCTGCATACATCAATGTCCATTTGTATTAATTATAAATAAACATGCCAAGCACACAGATGCCTGGGTGGTGAATAAACACAACTGGCAGTGAGCAGAAAACTCATTGTTTGAACTTACCGACAGGAAATCAAAGGCAAGGTTATTTTTATTAAAAAACAAGCCAACCTTGGAAGCCAACTTTGAATACTTTTAAGCCGATTTAAAAAAAAATAAAGGATGTTAATACAAAGGTTATATTATTAAAAAGCAAGCTGACCTTGGATGCCAACTTTGGATTCTTTTAAGTGTGCTGATTTTTTAAAATTTTAAATATAAAAAGTAGGCAGAGATATGGAAGCTATTTTGGTTCCTTTTCACCAGTATTTACGGTAATTTTGAAAATAAACTGAAACAATGGAACAATTTTTAAAGTGACTGAATATAGTGCTTCATGCACTCACATCGACGATCCAGCATTGGCCGGAAGATTTGGAGAAAATAAAATCATTTGATTAATGCATAAAGGCCAGAAGAGAAGCAGATGATTTTGCCGACAATATGATCACTAACATGGATGAAATTCAAGTGTTCTTCGATCTCATTCCTGGACAGACTGGTTAATAAAAGATGGGGGTTAAAAGTGTGAGAATTAGCAAGACTGGTGCAGATTTTAAAAAATCTGACTTTAGTCCTTGCAGTTTCTGCTTCAGGAGATGTGTTGCCTCTAACGATAATTTTTCAAGGCATGAGAAAGCTAAAAAAATAATACTCATGCACCGAAATAATGGATCGTATGTGTGCAGGAGAAGGGTTGTGTTGACGAGATGCTGCTGCAGTGGGTTAAAGAGTTTTATCTCAAGTACACAGTTGTATATTCTGTAAAATAAAATTTCAGTTGCAGTACATGTAATTTTCAAATGATCTAAAAGGTGTCTCACAACTTATGATATTTAATAACGACGTGTCCCAGAACATACAGTGCACAAAAAAATTACTTTAAAAATTAATTTATCGTGTCCCAACATATACAGTAAATACAGTATACAGAAATTGTTGCAGAGACTGATGTGGTATCAAATACGATCTTTTCATTTTTATTAATATGATTTAAGAATTATTAAAGGATAAATGACTAGGAATCTCAGCCATGTCAATTAGATAAATCACCAGCAACATCACTATCAATTAAATAAATCAGCACAATAAACACCTATGTTAATTTCTTCATAAATGAACAGCTGCATTATACATGTCCTGTATCAATTATGGAAATACTTTTAACCTAGTATTCTGTGGCAGAGACTAAATGGATTAAAGATCCACTGCACCTCGGCTTGTAGATAGCTACAATACAAATCTATATACAAGGAACATTTTATTGGAGTGATATAAGTTTCTTCAATATTACTTACCCAATCTTTAAAAGTAGAACTGCAATAACCTGGCAAATCCAGCACTCCCAAGTTAAGACAGACATTCAATATTTCTTGTTCTAGCACAAAAGGTATTAAAAGTAACATCCTTGCCAAGAAGGAAGTGAGAGAAAATGTGGTTTCCAATCGGAATGAGGGATCAACACCAAATTACATCAATAGTCAGTCACTATTGGAGTGGATGTGCATGCTCCTCCAGGAATATAACTGAAGAAGGACTTGTGAATGTGTGCCCATATTAATTACATAAATTTTATACAAGAAATATTTTTCATTCAGAAAGATGGTGTCCTCTTCACATGCTTTACCTAAACATAATAAATTAGGAAGAGTTGGTATTATAAGGCTAAGGTTAGAACAGGACATTGGATGGACTGGGTTTAGAGAAGAAGAAAAAATCCTGATCTCACAAATCAAGTGAAAGTAGAGTAACCCATATCATTATGAAGCAGTTAAGTAGCCTGGGAAAGTATCCTGTTTCACTGCTAATAATGGTCCCACCAGGCTGAAATGAGGTCTTCAGGATCAAAGGTTTGAGGTACAAGCTGGAGATGGTTTCTTCTGATCTCCATCCCATAATATTAAAAATGTTGACCAGGGAACATTTGCATTTGAGTGCTATGCTGGTGGTAGCTGTCCTAACCTTATGAGGCAATATGAAATTCATATGGTCTTGGGTTAATATATTGCAGGCTGAGCAGATAACCCAGTGGACCCAGAACAGAGTCTGTGTGTAAATACCATCTCTCTCTTCTTTGAACCCGCACACTCTCCTATCAGCTTAGTATACTTCAGGTATTCGTTAAGATCCTCTTGGGAATTAGCATCCTAAAAAGAAAGTGGTTTCAAGACACAAAAGACTGACTTCCCATCGGTGAGCCTGTTCTTGGTAATGAAAGCAGGGCTATTATGAAACTAGTGGCAGAGCTATAGATAGTGAGGGTTGACCCATATAAATCTTATCTCACTGATTCTGCTTGGTGTAGTTTAAATGATTAGGAAGAAAATCTTGTAGGAAAATGTTGATCAAGATGACTCTAGACAGTGGTTTAATTGGTGTCTTGTTTCATTACATCAACACTCATGCTAGATTCCATTTTGGGTAAAGTGTCAAGGCTTTCAGTCAAGACAGATCAAAACTTCATAGATGGTCAGAGAAGTCTTTGTTCTAGTCTATTTCCTCCATTCAATGATGGTGAAGGGGCCCCGAGTGGCCGAGTGGTCTAAAGCGCTCACCGTTCCGGATCACTGCCATCTCACCTCTGTCTGCGTGGGTTCAAGTCCAAGGCTCGGCTAGCATGGGTACATGGGAAAGCCTGCCAGTAGCTTCTTGTGGGTCTTTGGTTCTTCCCTCACCAGTTATACTGGACACCATGTATAGCCTATCTTGTACTGAAAAATGGCGTTAAACCCTAGAACAACAACAACAATGATGGTGAAACATCTCAGAACTTGTGGAATGGTAGCCTTGACTGTGACTGAAGTTAAATATCCACAAGATAAAGTTAGCTATCTGTGATACAGAGGCTCTTAAGGGAGAAATGTCTCTGCTTGAACCACAGCATGAAAATCCTCCAGTTTCCTTCACAGGTATTCAGAGCAGTGGACCTTCTTCTTAGAGCTATTCGTCCACCGCTTGTTCAGAGAATGGTTAGTTTCTGAGGGCTTTTTTAATATGAACCAGGTATGTAGGTACAACAGTTCTGTGTCTAGATAGAAAACCTACATTCACACTGTTTCAGCAGACAAGAAGGCAGTAATCTGCTAGAAATTTCCGATGCTAGTCTCAGGAAGTTGTCGATCCAGGATTTTTCCTACCAGAATAGATTAACAATGATAAGATGGGAGCAGGGGGCTAAGATTTGGACATAATGGAATCTCCCTAATGGGGAGATTATACGGATTATACCTGTCAGTCATCATCTTAAACTTAATGGAAAGTGGAGGCTAAGAATCAAAAGAAAAAAGAAAAATGCCATAGAAAATGACAAATGATATTATTCCTAGAAAAGAATGACCATTTGCTTGACACAGTATACAGAGAAAGACTCAGTAATGAGAAGATTTGAAAGTACTTTATATAGACAATAGGACCAGCAATTAAACAGACAACTGATGGGATTTGGCACCAATACCTAAGAGGAAACCACTCTAATCCAACTTCCATCCTGGCAAGCAGATAAACATTTAGCATTTTTGTTGCTAAAATGAGTTCAAAGACAGCAAACATTTTTCTAAGCTTGCAAAGGATGGATTTACAAGATGGTGGATGTACTTCTAATGTTTCCTAACTGGATAACTTTTCTGAAGAAATATAGAAAAAATTCAGCAGTACATGGAACTTCTTGAAGAAAGCATTTAATTAATAGTCACTTTTAAGAAATTTTCATTAAAACGCTATGTTCAATTATCAACAAATTTATGCACCATGCATCACTTACAGCTGAATGTTTTTGAGCATTGCCACAAAGTGTCTTATTGACAAAATGTGATACCTTAGGTATTCAGAGATCAAGGGCAAATACTGACCTGAAATTGTGACCATATGTGCAGTGGGTCGGAAACTGTCCACAAAATCTGATAACATCCTCCCTAGTCTCTGCAATTCAATATAAACAAACACTGAAATCTGAATAATCTGAAAAATCTTTAAACTATGACAAATGAACAATGAGTGTGAAGAAGTATGAGTCATTAGGAAAAAAAATCCATTTTAAACAAGGACTGTTGAAGGCAAATGCTTAAAACAGAAATTAATAGATGTGGATAAAATGATATCATATGATGAAATCATAAGAGCTGAGGAAACTTGTACAGTAATTTTGCCATTGAATATTGAACATCCTTATGTAGGTAAAATCATTCAGCACACAGAGTTCTGGAATAGAGCATCATTATCAACTTTAACTAATTCTCTCTAACTCTGCACAGCAATATTCCTCACTCAAGATATAATACAGTCAATGTCTATAAATCAGTGTTCCATCTGGAAATTTCTTACAGAGGGACACTTTTAGTGATGAACAGGACATTTCTGTTAAAGAAAGGGGAATGTTTTGTAACAAAAGAGAATCTTTTTGAGATACAAGATGATGTCAATAATGCAATTTAGCATTTGATCTCTATGGGAATAGAAACAGATATTAAACAAATTTAAAAAAAGTTAAACAAATAGAAAATGAGAAAGTTTTACGAGGTTGTTTGAGAATCATAAAGAGTTAGAAGGGAGGGCTCTTGGAGGGCAGAGAGTATGGAATAAAACATTAAGAGGGATGGTAACTGTCTCTGTTTCTTACTTGCTGGAACACTCAAAAGGATATGAACTACACAATGTTGTTATTTTGGGACAGATGACCCTAATAAACAGAAGCAAAGTGTACCAGAAAACATAAGCAAATGCATCATGAACTTTGTCTTCCAAAAGCAAGTGTCCTTGATATCAAGGTGTCTGTTAAAGCATGCATGTTTCTATGTATTGGTACCAGTCTAAATTCACTGACATTTGGTACCAAAGAAACAGCACAATTTATGTAGAACAATAGAAAATAATGGTTACTTATTATATTCTCATTTGCATTTATGGCTTTAATTCATATTATACAAGCATTACAGGTAATAATTATTCAATTACAAGCTTCTATTTCACAGAATTTAGCCTCTCAGAACTCTACTATATAATCTCAACACATAACTTTCAAAAACTATCATTCAATTATCCTTTGAGATTACTTTCAAAGACTTTTCAAGGAGTTTTTATTTCTTATGGAAATAAAACTTTCTCCATCTGCCACTTTATTTACCACTGCATAAATAGGTACAATAGTTATAGACAAACATATAATAGTGCCATTACATCAAAGGGACTCTCTACTCTATTTGGTAACTACTAGTGTCATCTGTCGTTTGAGCCACCATTTTTATCCCATTTTATTTATTTTATAATTTTGTGAAAAGAAAAAAATAACAAAAATTCCGAATTAAAAAATTTATATGCCTTTGTTCAGTTTAAACCTTCTATTTTCCTAGATATAATTTAAGAAATTTTGGCAAAATACAAAACTTTTTACAGTCAAAACCAATTTTTTTAAATTTTAAAGAGTTTTCTAGCCAACCCTTTGAATTCATGGATTTTTCAAGGTCATCTGAAGTACAAAAACTTGTATACTCAATCTTATGAAACATATGACAACAGCAACGATGGCATCCCCACAATAACTAGTACTGATGTGTTGCTATCCACTACTGAAGGGGACACAAATGGAACTATTCCTACTGAAGGCACAGTATGACAACTACTATATGTATATTTATGTTTTTGTTTTGCATATCTGTTAATACTCTGTACAGATCTTGAGTGTGATTAAAATTAAATTTTGAAATGAATTTTGACTTTGGCTACTAAATCTACAAATATGCCTTTTTAAACTTTTAACACAAACTTATGTTTTTTACTCATTATGTGCATAAGTATGTACAATGACTTATTGTTACCTTGTGCTTATGCATTGGCATGCATGTAAATATTCATGTATAATTTATAGTAACTCTTGAAAAAATTCTGATTTTAGATTTCTGCATATCTTCCGAGACTTCACATCATACAATATTCTTACCCAGTGAGGCCATCTTTTGTCATCAGTGCAGACTTTGACAATTTCATTCACTGCAAAGTAAGCTGGTAAGAGACATACATTTCTGTCTAAAATGTAGGACACAACCTGTAATTTATATTAAAAAGATGTTACTTGCCAAATTATACTGATAAATTATGTTTATTGGATCATTTCTCCACATCTATACTGTGTTCACTGCACAACAAATGATTCTGACAGCCATATCTTAGACACAATGCACTTCTCTCTTCAAATGAAGAAATGAAAAAAGAATATGTTAATATGCAGACATAATCTAAAACTAGTTTTATGATAAATGTTCAAAGATAATGTTGACATGAAGTAATCCTTGACAATCATGCTGTAGTTACAAATTATTCTTACACATTATCAAATTCCTTTTCTAAAATCTCAGTGTCTCCATTCACAATGAAAATGATATCATGACACTGAAATTTGGATCCAGTCCTTTCCCTATAAAAGCTAACATATGCAGCATATGATTCCTTTACCCACTGGATCTATTTATTTTCAAGAAAAACTCATTTATCCAGATCCTTTTAATGATATAAAATGTGACCAGAATAATCTCCTTGTTTCCTTCAGCTATCAAAGACAGTAAGTACATATACAGCAGAAACTGTCTTAAAAGACCAAAAAAGTTATCTCTCAAAACAAGTGGTCTCTCAAGACAGGTCATAACATTATATAATCATCAAATCTATTGCATTCAGAATCTGGTCCAAATTTCACAAAATATCTTATAATGTCTTCCTCTAATTGAGATTTTTAAATATTTTTCCTATTCCTAGGTTAGTAACTAAATTTTTAAGAGTTAATTCAGCATGCATTAGGGATTAAAATCCAAAAGTTGATCTATAACGTTTGATCATAATGAAAAGAATTTAATCTCTAAACTTACATTTATAATGGCTTCCACCTTAAACTTACGCTTACAATGGCTTCCACCTTTATACTCACATTTACAATTAGATTTACAATTGCTTCAACCTTTACACTCACATTTACAATGGCTTCCACCTTTACACTCACATTTACAATGGCTTCCACCTTTACAATTACATATACAATGGCTTCCACCTTTACACATACATTTACAATGGCTTCAACCTTTACAATTACATTTACAATGGCTTCCACCTTTACACAGACATTTACAATGGCTTCCACCTTTACATGTACATTTACAATGGCTTCCACCTTTACAATTACATTTACAATGGCTTCCACCTTTACACGTACATTTACAATGGCTTCCACCTTTACAATTACATTTACAATGGCTTCCACCTTTACAATTACATTTACAATGCTTCCACCTTTATACTCACATTTAAGATGGCTTACACATTTACAATTACATTTACAATGGCTTCCACCTTTACAATTACATTTACAATGCTTCCACCTTTATACTCACATTTACATTGGCTTCCACCTTTATACTCACATTTACAATGGCTTGCACCTTTACAATTACATTTACTATGGCTTGCACCTTTACAATTACATTTACAATGGCTTCCACCTTTACAATTACATTTACAATGCTTCCACCTTTATACTCACATTTACAATGGCTTGCACCTTTACAATTACATTTACAATGGCTTGCACCTTTACAATTACATATACAATGGCTTCCACCTTTACAACTGCATTTACAATGGCTTCCATCTGTATACTCACATTTACAATGGCTTCCACCTTTATACTCACATTTACAATGGCTTCCACCTTTACAATTACATTTACAATGGCTTCCACATTTACAATTACATTTACAATGGCTTCAACCTTTACACTTACAATTACAATGGCTTCCACCTCAAAACATACATTTACAATGGCTTCCACCTTTACAATTAAATTTACAATGCCTTCCACCTTTACACTACATTTACGATGGCTTCCACCTTTACACTTACATTTACAATGGCTTCCACCTCAAAACTTACATCTACAATGGCTTCCACCTTTACACTTACATTTACAAAGGCTTCCACCATTACACTCACATTTACAATGGCTTCCACTTGATTCATCAAGGAGATATTATCCTGATCAGGCAAAGTCTGGCATTTGTCCAATATCGCTCGAAGAAGATCCCTACATCCCTGTTAAGTGGAAAATTCATGTAAATGACAAAATGTTCCTGACAAGGGCTCTGCAGAAACATTGTTTCCCAAACTGTGAAGTCAGTTATATGATGTTACTATGACTACAATAAATGGTCACTATACAGAACTAATCAAATGCCTTAGTCCAACATTCCGGAGTGGATCATCCTTTAATTTCAATTCATAAAGTCCATGCAATTAAATTAATGATAGGCACTTTACCAACATAAGTGTCAATTTCCTGTATGATTAAATGACAGTACATATGATACATTAATTTTTTCTATAGTTTTTCATTGTTAATGCAGAGTATCAACTTCCTTGTGTGATACTGCATTTTAACTGAAACAATTGTGCTAATTAAGATGTGGTGCATGTTTACATTTAAGCAACAGAATGTAAGTTATATTAAATGTTGCTGCCAAAAGATGTGATGGATAAAGTAAATTCACTCAATTTTTTGGCATGAAAGGTTATAAAGAAGATTCAGAGAAGAACAATTCACCTGAAAGTGGAGGGATCAAACGTAAGGCTACCACTGCATCCGAGGTAAAAAGGACTCAAGTCAGACTCAGTGGCAACCAAAAAATGTCAAATATGACATAAATAACAGAATTTTTCTCTGGCTCATTAGGTTAATAATTATCCATGGCATGAATTCACTGAGTCTGAAGGAAAACTGTTTTACACCTAATGCAAACATTATCTCAAACTGGCATGGGCAAAAATTCAACTGCTGTCATGGAACTGACAAATTCAGTATCTAATCAGCATGTTTCATGACAGTTTTAGACATCATGAATCCTGTGTAGCTCAGAATATAATAAAGACAAAACAGGAAAACTGTTTATTACAGAGCCTACATCCATCCTGGTATGGCAAGCCACTTTTTGATAAGGAAATGCTGTGTGCTACTGGACAGTGTTAAACTTGGTCTTAATTACATTGAAATGCAATCTGTGCTCTGGGTAAGAAGCATTAAACTTGGTCTTAATTATACTGAAATGTAATCTGTGCTCTGGGTAAGAAGTGTTAAACTTGGTCTTAATTACACTGAAATGCAATCTGTGCTCTGGGTAAGAAGTGTTAAACTTGGTCTTAATTACATTGAAATGCAATCTGTGCTCTGGGTAAGAAGCGTTAAACTTGGTCTTACATCGAAATGCAATCTGTGCTCTGAGTAAGAAGTGTTAAACTTGGTCTTAATTACATTGAAATGCAATCTGTGCTCTGGGTAAGAAGTGTTAAACTTGGTCTTAATTACATCAAAATGCAATCTGTGCTCTGGGTAAGAAGTGTTAAACTGGGTCTTAATTACATTGAAATGCAATCTGTGTTCTGGGTAAGAAGCATTAAAGTTGGTCTTAATTACATCGAAATGCAATCTGTGCTCTGGGTAAGAAGTGTTAAACTTGGTCTTAATTATAAGAGCATACACAGGGCATGAACTTTGTTCTGTCTCTTGATAAAGTCTTTAGAGAACAAGTTATGGAAAGTCTCGATTCCAGTTAATTCCATTCAGTTCTTGCTGACTGTTAAACTCATGCTATCTTATCAAAGCAAAAGTTAGTATACTAAGATACTTTGACAATAAAAATTAAATTATACAAGCCTTTTTAGAAATAAATATATTAATTCAATGTTCCATTTTTTTCTAGGGATTAAAGTGGATACATCTTTCCAGATCAAAGCAAGAGATTGAAACTTAGGGACAAATGAATAGGTAGGTAGGTCAAATGAATTTTCTGAAACTGCTTGTTCTGTACAAGTGAGGGGCCCGGAGTGGTCTAAAGCGCTATCCGTTATGGATCACTGACATCTCACCTCTGTCTGTGTGGGTTCAAGTCTCAGATTGAGCCAATGTGGGTATGTGAGAAAGCTTGCAAGTAGCTTCTCATGGGTCAGTGGTTCTTTTAGGGTTTTTCCCGGGTTCTTCCTCCACCATTAATACTGGCTGCCATGTATAGCATATCGTGTGCTGAAAAATGGCATTAAACCCCACAACAACAACAACAACTGTACAAGTGAAAGAAAAAAAAATCATAAATCAGTCCTGCTATGACTGCACTATAAGATGTCACTATGATTGCCATTTATGATGTCCATATATAATGTTACTATGACTGCAATATAAGATACCAGTATGACTGCAATAAATGGTCACTATGATAACAATATACGATGTCACTATTATTGCAATATATGGTCACTTTGATATCAATATACGATGTCACTATGATGTCAATATATGGTTACTATGATGTCAATATATGATTTCACTATTATTGTAACATATGGTCACAACGATTGCAATATATGGCCACTATGATTGCAATATATGTTGTTACTATATGATGTTACTATGACTGCAATATATAGTCACTATGATTGCAATATATGCTGTCACTATATGATGTCACTTTGATTGCAATACATGGTCACCGTTATTTTAATATATGGTCAATATGATTGAAATATATAGTCACTATGATTGCAATATATGGTCCCTATTATTGGTTATATGGTTACTATAACTGCAATATATGATGTCACCATATAATGTCACTATCACTGCGCTATGTGACGCTACTTTGATGCCAGTTACATGACTTTCAAAAACTTACAACTGTTCACACATTATGTGCTGATCAAAATTAAAAGAACTTAATTGCTGATACCAACTTACCTTGTAATCTACTCCCCCAATAATTTTACGTATTATCTGAAATGTTCTAATCCACATGTGCGCATGCTGATACATCAATTTCTCGTTGCTCAAAAGAGTTTCACAGACAGGCCTTCCAAGGAGAAAAAAAAGGTATAAGGAAAGAATAAACTTATAACAAAACGTCCAATGATGGGACTGATGATCTACCTGTCAACAATATTTTGTATGATTTCTGCATTATTAACATGACATTAATGACATTTCTTTCCCTCTAAAAGACTGGCCATTTGATTGGGGAGGGGGGCTGGGATTGTTTTAAAACAAACTTCATGAGGTAAAAGAAAAATAATATCCTAATTTTGAAAGAAAATCCCTGCCTCCCCCCAATTAAATGACTGGCTCTAAAGCAGACCGGAATGTTATATGAAAAGTTTTCAATCAACTGGAAAGTCAACCAAGGAGAGTGGATGGGGAAATATATTTAACGTGAACCAATCTCTATTTTAAAACCATTTAACACATTAAACCCTAGCGATGACTTAACGGGGCAGGAGGTAGTAGAGTACTGCCAAGCTCTGTAGTGTCATGGTCATGCATGGTGCACTAAAGTGGGTGGTATTATAGAAAGATAGACAGATGTAGCTCTACAATGATACCAAATAATCTGGAATATCTAGTTGCACTACAAAACAGAAATAAAACCTCATTTTATGGACCCGCCTTTTTTCTACCCAAAATTCGCCTGTGGTTGGAATCCGATTTTGTGTCAGGATTTTAGACTTTTTGGTCTCACATCTAAGGAAAACTGGTATGAACTGCAAACAGACAGATGAGCCTTTGCAAAAAGTAGGATAAGATGGGCATTTGGAATAAAGAATGGTCTTGATAAAAAAATAATGGCTCTGTTTAGCAATAACAACAACAAAAAAATCCTACTTTTATCCTTCTGCTCATGCGTGAGTCAAATAGCCAATGAAAAACGATGTTTCTAACATAACTATACAGTATGTTATTGAAAGATCACCGGGTATTTGGTGTTTTCCGATCTATTCAGAAATAGCTTTCAAAATGTGTTTCCTACTAGATTTTCAGGCGAAAATGACAAAAACTTCCAGGGGTTAATGTGTTAAAGATAAAAAAACTTGTTTTATGTGTGTGCATTATTTATGCAAAAGTAATTTATTATCCTGCTATGCAATTAAATGATTAGAGTCCATAGGAGACAAATATTTTGTCCTGTAAGTTAAATATTTGCGGAAATTATAATATCAGATTGCAGAAGCAAATGGCTTTTTACCTGGTCTGATTGATAAGGTTTTGATAACCAGTACTCATATGGAATGAAAATGACTAAAGTAACTGAATGTTAATCTCTACTGGGTGGAATGAGTCAAGTTGGTGTATCCATAAATAATCTATACCTCTACCATTTAGTGACGTTATGTTCAGAATCTGGATCACACAGAATGACTTCCGTTATATTAAAATGATGATCCTGTACTCTATGATTAGGTAGATTTAAATGATACTGTACTCTATAATTAGGTAGATTTAAATGATACTGTACTCTTTGATTAGGTAGATTTAAATGATACTGTACTTGATGATTAGGTAGATTTATAGGTCATGTAATCTATGATTAGGTAGATTTAAATGATACTGTACTCTATGATTAGGTAGATTTAAATGATCCTGTACTCTGTGATTAGGTAGATTTAAATGATACTGTAGTCAATATCTTGAAATTGTTCCATAATCCTTGCCAACTGGTGCACATATCACTGACAATTTACTCTAATATAAACAAATCCATTTCATGTTCCTTTCAGCTTGCTATAAATAGGTAACATATCATCATATGTTTCTCCACCTTGTCCTCTTTAAAACATCAATATGTATAATAAGTAGCAATAAGTATGTTATGACTGTATTTATTACATGTTTATTTATTGTATGTTATGACTATATTTAGTACATGTTTATTTATTGTATGTTATGACTATATTTAGTACATGTTTATTTATTGTATGTTATGACTGTATTTATTACATGTTTATTTATTGTATGTTATGACTGTATTTATTACATGTTTATTTATTGTATGTTATGACTATATTTAGTACATGTTTATTTATTGTATGTTATGACTATATTTAGTACATGTTTATTTATTGTATGTTATGACTATTTATTACATGTTTATTTATTGTATGTTATGACTATATTTAGTACATGTTTATTTATTGTATGTTATGACTATATTTAGTAAATGTTTATTTATTGTATGTTATGACTATATTTAGTACATGTTTATTTATTGTATGTTATGACTATATTTATTACATGTTTATTTACTGTATGTTATGACTATATTTAGTAAATGTTTATTTATTGTATGTTATGACTATATTTAGTACATGTTTATTTATTGTATATACTCACTTATAGGTTGGGTCCAACTGCCAACAGCACCAACCCTGGTCTGCTGTTGCATAACAGACTAGCAATTCTTGGTCAATACAGTTTGTTAAGAGTACTCAGTAAAAACAATACAGACTCTGATCAGCTGGTGCATTATGTAATGGCAGATCTGGATATATGTTGATTGCAGCTGGACCCGACTTAAAGGTGAGTATAAATGACACATTTTGCATGCCGCTGCTATTTGCTCTACTCTGAAGCTACAAGAAAGTGTTATAAGTTCGAGATTATTTCATTATTTTCCATTTACCAAAGAAGCATAGGGATAACATAGCATGCTAGAGTCTATATATATATATATATATATAGACACACACACACACACACAAGTAATGACTTTGAACTGCACATACACAATCAAAACTACATACATTATAGTACTATTGGTGAGTAATGTGTCACACATTTGCAATTTTTACCTTATCTATGGGCCTGGGGCCTGGGAGAGAGATTGGCGTTATTTTACAAAAATGTCAAAAGCTCCCAAGAAGCAATACGTGTGACCAATTTCCTATGTCAATACAAATCAGAGTGGAACCCCTGAGTCATGCACAAATGTTCCCCTTACCCCTCCTCTCCATCTCAGCCCAAGGGCCATAAGAGAGAAACTACTGAGATCCTCAACCTATATGATATGTAATTTAGCAGCATGAAAAGACATTTAAACATGCAAATGACACAATAAACCAATCAGATGCAACTTTCACTACCTTGCACATCTGAAAGTTTCATTTTCTTTGGTCATATGACTTGACTGAACAAATACTATCCTCCATTTTGTGTTTGTTGCTCAATCACACGTTAACTGAACTGAACAAGAAATCAACTATTTTGAATAATTTGAAATTTTCTTCCCTCTTAAATATAGATGCTTGTGATATTACAGTATTTTGTTCCTGTTTACCATCAAGTCAGATACAAGTTACATGTTCATTATTGAGGTCCATTTTTTAAGAAACTGGTCCTCTTTTTTCACAAAGTTCATGTCACCTAGATTATGTGCCATATGCATATGTGCATGCATGTGTGTGTTTTTTTTCTTTTTCTGTAGATTATATTTATTATCCCTAGATTACCTGATAACCAGAAATGTTTGATTGTAAGGTGACCTTGGGATGGTTCCTTGACCCAGTGGTCAACCTATTATGGGGCTAATAAAAGAAAAAAGAAAAAAAAGTATAAATGCTTGTTTCCTACTTGCATGTGATCGTCACATGACAAATCCACGGATGCTCGAATTGAGTCACATGACCAAACCAAAACTGAAATGAGTGACTGAACAGAAGTTGCATCTGATTACTAAGATGAAACAGCTGAACACAGCCATTAAATCTGAAGCGATGACAGAAGGTTGGGTTGTTTTATTCCAAGAGCCATGCAAAATACCAGTAAGTATTTACAATGTACACTGATGTGTTGCAGGCAGACCAGATTGCATCAGATGCATGATATCAGTACAGGTTTGGGGACCAATTTATTGGACTAGGATAGCAGGGTTTATAATTTGTGGAAGGGAAAGTACCTGGCTGTCCAGTGGTCAAATTCTGAACATCCTCAAGAAAAAGTAAATCATATAATATACTGGGTCATAACATGGAACTAAGGATGTTCCTATCCTATAACCATTTGTATTCACTTACTATAGTAAAAAGTCACATGGGTCATGTATGCCCATTTACTCATTTTATATTAAATATAAAATTTAACAGTAATTTTCTTTAACCAAAGTCTTTTCAATCCTGATTATTCAATGCTCTGCACTTTAACTGTGATCAATAAACTTCCAAATGAAAATTCTTGATCTCTATGGTCTTTTACAATGGTAGCAATGTACCAAACTTAGGTCAAGAAATTAGCACGTCAAGTGGAATCACACTTTAGGGTAGTACGAATTTGTTTCTCAACATGCCTAACTTACATTGTGACATCACAGTGCGTGATATTCAATCTAGATTGTACCGGATCACGCATTTAGGTTCATTTCATCCAAATATGTATACATACTTTAACATTGATTTTGCTGTATACGCTTTTTGGGACCTCTCAATAATGACTTTCCAAAGGAACGTGGACATATAAGAACCAAAACGAAGTGAATACTTGCCACTTAATGGTATGTAGAATCAAATTGTGAAAAACGGCATCCATTACTGAAATAGACATTGCTGAATGCCTACATGACCTTTGTGACTTTAACTATAGGCAAGACAATATAAATGTAAATATGCAACTGATGTTGGTGATGGGTCTAGTAACAAGCTCAGGGTCTTAGCTAACAGGCTAAAACTTGGGAGCTAGGGTGGGGACAAAGCAGGTAAGTGCAGGGCAGTTTTACAAAGAAAGAATACTAGTTTTTAAATTATTTAGGTTTTAACATATAAAAATAAAGTAGAATTTGTATATGTTGCAGACAATATTATTTTTTATGGAGTGAAACCAAATTCTGTGCATATAATTATCGCCATGTTGGAAGCCCACAATAATGCCACTTATTCCCCACATCACTTCTGACCTGAAGATAGGAGGATCATAATACAGATATTACATTTCTTGCAGAGTGAAACAAAGTTGATCAATATCTTATGCATTCTACTATGATTATGAATTAATGCATAAACTATTTTCAAATTAAAATGATTTCGGCCTGAAAAATGGGACGTAACTATATTTGACTAAAACCATGTCAACTGGTCTAAAGTAAAATGTCTCAGTGGTCTCACCTGGCTTGTACAATGCTGTTTTCCACCATGACCTCCAGAATCTCTGCCAGAAGATCCACCCGATTGTGATTAGTCTGTTCAAAGTAACACTGAACATATGCCTTCAGAGCCAGAAGGTGACTCTCCTACAGAAGAAATTGGCATTACAGTATTTAAATAACTGAAAACTAAAGAGAACATTTCTGCATTTACTTTCTTACAAAAATATACTTCACAGATTTGTATACAATAATGAAAATCAGTAATTTGTGAAAATGTGCAGAATATACACATAAATACCAGCCATGTCATGGCGTTCCACATAGAAATACAACTGCATTATTTCTAAGCCCCATAACATTTCTGACATGATTTCCATTAAATATAAGAGTTACACAGACACCTTTTCTGACATTGCAATATATGCTCATAACCTGTAGTGTGGAGAAACAGAAAACAGTCTTGATTCATTCACACTTAATGCTCATCAAATACTATCAGCCCTGGATATTTTATACAGTTAACTGTTATAGTGGTCATTAAAAGCTAAGGGCAATCTGAGATAAACAACACAAATTTCAGATTTCTCATTTAATGTGACAATAGCTATGGTGATTTTGTGTTACTAGTCCAGCTGTGCAAGAACCCATTAGACTAAAATTACAGGGGCTTCAAGTGGCTGAGTGGTCTAAAGCACTCTCTGTTACGGATCACTGCCATCTCACCTCTGTCTACGTGGGTTCGAGTCTAGGATTCGGCCAATATGGGTATGCGAGAAAGCTTGCCAGTAGCTTCTCATGGGTCAGTGGTTCTTCCTGAGGTTTTCCCAGGTTCTTCCTCCACCATTAATACTGGCAGCCATGCATAGCCTATCGTGTGCTGAAAAATGGCATTAAACCCCTAAATAACAACAACAACTAAAATTACATTATTAAATTACACAATGTGGAACAACCCAATTCATTGGAAGTTACACCAGGTAAATCAGAGATAAGTGTAAAAGAAATAATAGTGTCATTGCCTTACATGAAATAATTAGTCTTTGTTAAAGATTACTGGCCAGTTCATGGTGAGACCAATAAACACAGAATAACTGTTCCAGAACACATCTATACTGACTTGTCCCACATAAACACAGTATAGCTGTTCCAGAACACATCTATGCTTACTGACTTGTCCCACATAAACACAGTATAGTTGTTCCAGAAAACAACTATGTTTACTGACTTGCCCCATATAAACACAATATAGTTGATCCAGAACATAACTATGCTTGCTGACTCATCTCACATAACACAGTATTGTTGTTCCAGAACACAACTATGCTTACTGACTCATCTCACATAAACACAGTATAAATGTTCCTGAACACAACTATGTTTATTGACTCATCCCACATAAACAGAGTATAGTTGTTCCTGAACACAACTATGCTTACTGACTTGTCCCATATAAACATAGCATAGTTCGTTCCAGAAAACAACTATGTTTTCTGACTTGCCCCATATAAACACAGTATAGTTGTTCCAGATCGACTGCTTACTGACTGGTCCCATATAAACACAGTATTGTTGTTCCAGAACATAACTATGCTTACTGACTCGCCCCACATAGATGCAATCCATAACCATTGTATTTCTCAAAGACTGTTGGATTGTTGTGAAGTCCTACTAAGCCTAGTTTGTCCGATTAATCTACTTTGCAAATAGAATGTATAGCTGATTTTATTCAGGAACGTAATGTTTATTAACTAAAATAAATAGCTTATTTTAACAAAATACTAGAACTGGATTATTTATCAACAACTGTAAGATGGCTTCCGGGAATCCAACCACAAAAACATGCTGGGATAGGAAGGAAAACTTACTACATTTTCTTCTGCCAAAAAAGTGTGTTGTGATAAATGAAAACAACATGAGGTTATAAAAATAAGTTTAAAAATTGTTGCATAAATTCATAATGCTGTTGATATCAATGAACTTTAAAAACAATAACACAAATTCATAATAATGTTGATACCATGTCTTTACTAGTCAAGGTTCTAATAGAATAACTTTATCTGTACCTTGGCAGATTATTCGGATATTTCTGTGATTCAGGTCTGTGAATTACACTGGATGTCACTGCATCAAATCAAAATTAAGTTGTTCAAATTTGAACACTGTTCCTACATGATCGAGACAAGGGAAACACAACATGAATGGACTGATGAACAAGCAATTTCCAGTGCCGGTCCATGTTTGCACAAATACATTTCACTCAAATACACCTGTAATGGCTTCCCTCAGGTACAAAGTCATATTTTTGATGTTAAATTTCCAAAGTATCCTTTCTAGGTCTATTGCCCCCATCATTTTTGGCAGATGTACAATGCACCATGCTACTGGATAGTTGGGTTTGCATCCCAAGAGGGACAAGTCATGCAATCCAGTAGATTTTGCTAGATGTAAAGAATGATATTAAAGGTACCCTATGCTCCAGCACTCTTATTGTTCTACTACTTATGACTGTACTCCATGGTTTTGCATTATATTTTTATATACTACTTGAGCTGCACTTTGTTTCCCTGGTAACATAAACAATCGAAAAGCAGAGTATCATAAACATAAAAAGTACCTCTACACAACTTGTTTGGCAGATGCCAAATGAAAAAATTTAGAATTTAAAGTATTTTCTTTTGCAAGTGTTGACTTGTGACTAGTGTAACAAACCAAAATTGTGTGTGAAAATTAGTCACTTTGGCTGATCATATCCTGTACAATTTCTCTCAGATGTAGATGAAAAGTTGCACATACCGGTAGTTAAACATTATGCCAACTATTATCAATTTAACAGGGTTCAAGATAAGCAGGGAAAAATTAGAATATCAAAGAAGGATATTTTTGGGACCAGACCATAACACTCAAAATACATCAGTTCTCAAGATAACTGAGGTCAAAATAAGTGGGTTTGACTGTAAATAACCTTTTGCCCTCAGAAAACATACATTTAGGCAATAAATGTAGAGAAAAAATATGTCTAAACACAAGTTAGGCACACAACTTTTGAGACAAATTAACCATGCATCTAAGTTTCCTTTAGCCTCTGCTTACATTTCTCAGCTGGCAAGCTCTTCTGAGACTGAAACAAAATTGCATCGATTTCCTGTGGCATACATGTACCACCTCACCAACTGTTACCCTTCACCACCCAGAACCATTTGACTGCAAGTCTTTACATATTATTTCCAAAGATTTACATTTTAACACTTCTGTAAGGATAATTTTTCACTTTTTTTCTACAATCAGCGACTTTCCCATGGCATAGGATGTAGTCATATTTACAAACAGCAGCGATAATTTGCATGTGATTTGATTTCACATTAAAATATGTCTTAGAATTCAGTATCTGGATAGTCTTTTTCACACAACCATCACAACAGATATCTAAAACAATTTCATAATATTACTACCTCATTACAATTCTGTCTATGGGAGCCATAGAGTATACTACTTTATAGCAAGACTGTCTTATAATGAAATACATGATACAGCATTCGAGCTAGAGTATAGCTCCTTGGAAGAATAAAGTCCTGCCTCTAAAGTAAAATTTAAGTTTATTGTTTGGGGGCTTAACTTGTGTCAATGTCATGATTGAGACATATATCAAATGGAAAGATAATCATTCAGTACGTGTATTTCTTGAATAAACATCCAAAGAATCCCAAAATTATACATTTAATGAACTTGTTTAGGGGGTTTAAAAAGATGTGTTCACTCAAGGCAAATCATACATATTCCATATGGGATAAGCCAGAGCGGTACAGCACTTGTTCTCCACAAACAAATCTTCATATCTCCCTAAAACATGGGCAATAAGTTTTATTTTATCGAATCATACACGACCAGGAAACAAAATCACATAAAGGAGACAATATTACATGAGGCATAACTGAATGAGGGAAAGACAATGCTTTCTTCACTGACAGATGACTGTGCATCAATCACTGACACCGTTACTTTTATGTGGTACAATAAAATATCATTTGAGTCGCATAAAAGATACGGGTTTTGCCTCTTTAATTAAAAATGCTTTAAGCTTATTTTTTTATCTTCAGCTCTCAAAAGAAAATTTAATTTTAAAATCCATTAAATATTTTAAGAAATGATATACAACTACTTATAATGAGCAATTTCTTTTGCAATGATTCTATACTGTTTTGAAGCACTGAACAGATCTTTCAAACTTTATTACATATCCATTTTAATTTTACAATGATTGAGCTGGTATTGTATACCAATATTCAATTTGTTATATATATATTTCACACACAAACTGATTTACATTATTTCCATAGACATCTGTGCTTCAACATGCTTCAATATCATCCATTCAGTCTGGATAAATGAACGTATCTGGAAAGTGTAAAATAGGGCTATGTAATAAATACAAAACCACATTTGTATTTTGCTCATAATTAACAAAAGAACTCAGTGAATATAGCATCTGAATTCACTTCGACTTGATCTCCTCAACATATTCCTGTCTCTTAAAGACTCACTAAGACTAAATTGTATGTAGATATTTTGTATATGTTAAGGGAGGTAAACATTCTTATACTGTTTGAGATGTCTCATCACATAGCCCTGCTTTTCCTTTCAAGATTAAAAGGCAGGAAGAACTAAATACAGAAAGCATCATGTTATTAAAAGCACAAACTATTCTTAAGGGGTCATGCTACGAGGCGAAGTGGTTGACTAAGTTGCCTAAAAAATGTAACTTCACCTTCTTCTGTTAGGAAAGCGAAAAGGTCTTCAACCTGTGATTTTTTGAGGTACATTGACTGACCATACTTTTTTAGATGTCCCTTTGCCTTAGCCAAGTTAGTTCTAGTGTTGTGTTGTACCGAAATGTATTAAAAAAGCCATCAGTAGCTAGGCCTAGTTTTTATATCAATTACGCTGACAAACTCTTGTACATTCACAGGTATGTTCTGCTAGGTGATTGACCATTAACAGTTTTCTGAGTAAGTTTGTAGCAATACTGCCCGATTTCTGCATGTTATCCCTCAATGATAAAACATAAACTTGTGTTTCGAAGCTTCAGAAAAATATAGAATTCATAGAAAGCAAAACCTAGGTATTATAAGTTTAAAATGCAATTATGTAGGTCAGAAATGTATGGGACAATGCTATGTTGTGGAATTCGCGAGAAGCATTGTTAGGTCAAAGTTGTTTTCTGACTTGACTCGTATTTTGTGAAAATACAGAAAAGAGCACTGAAGCAGATACTATTTAACCAATGCCTAAAATTACAACAAGCATGGACCGCTCTGGTGGCCTAGTGGTTAGAGCATCCGCCTCGGATGCGGGAGGTCGTGGGTTCGATCCCCCGCCAAGTCATATCAATGACTTGCAAAAATGGTACTAACAGCTGTCTTGCTTGGTGTCAGAATAATGTGAATGGGTGGGACATCATGCTATATGTCTGAAGCATGATGCCCCAGTGCTAGACATCACTATAAACTGTCACAATGCAGATACCATAGTGATATGACTGAAAAATTGTTAAAGCTACATTAAAATTCCAAATCACACACACTCACAAATTCCAAATCACACACACTCACACTACAAGCATGCAGACAAATATATAAACCATAAATCTGCAATCATAGCAATGGACTGTTGTAATGAAGCTATAAAAAGTGAGTGATTACACATTACAAAAACCACTGCTTCTAGAAACAGATGCACTCAGGTCTGTGTTGATTTGGTTGGAAAGAAGGGTTTAGTTCATATACCAACTATAAAGGAGCCATGTCTGTAATGTTATGCTGTTTAGTGTGTTATGTATGAATAGTTACGGTAATGTTTAATCTGCAACAAAGAAATGAGGATGAAAAGTATGATCTAAAAACGTGCATTTGCCCTCGTGTACAAGGTACTGGTGATGTTTCAGATGCGTTCAGAAATCCTTGAAAGTGCCATTATTGAGAAAGTATATAAAAAAAATATATTTGTATTTTAAAAAAAATTGATTAATGGTAGTTGCTTAAGCATTTTTACTAACTTGCAATTAAATAATGTAACCTGGTTACTCAGTTAAAATTTGTTACAATGTAATTTCTATTATTCTCTTTTAGAGTCATGTGACCAAAATAACTCAGATAATTTTTGACTTGAAAATAAAGTATTGCTTAAATCCAATGTAAATACTGGGAAATAGAGGGCATAATTCAAATAAGAGAACACACTATATTCTTAGTAACAGAAGAGTGGACAGTATGCCATAGCCACAAGAGGTATTAAAACCCAATTTGTCACCCCCTCTCCAAATAACGCAACTGGAGAAATCTCCAAACTGACCTGTGGTGTGGAAGCCCACAGTGCAGTCATGGTGTTGAAGCAGAGTTCTCTTTTCCATTGCAGAGATGTTGCTGTGTGCTTGATAAAACCTGAAAACCCCTCCTCTATGGCCTCACCTCTCTGCAAAAAAAAAGAAAACTGCTGAATTGACATTTTTTCAAACTAGAGGTCTAATATATTTTTAATTATTTATGTCAACAAATTAAAATAATCACACTGTTAATATAACCAAGAGTTTTCAAAGTTCCTCCTGGACCCCCCCCCCCCCTCAAACACTCAGGTTGCAAGCCATCCATGCAGATCTGCAATGACCCTGTTTACAGTTACAGTGATCCCCTGTTTATAGATCTACCTCTGAGGAGAGTCCAACTCGTAAGTTATAATCAATAGATCAAGTACAGTATATATAGCCCAGCAATCCCCCTGCTTATTAGGCACTTCTCCAAACAGGCCATCCACTGAGGAAAGTCCACCACATTCTCTTTAGTCATTAGGTCAAGTACAGTATATATAACAGCATGGTCTGCCTATTAATTAGATACTTCTCCAGTTTAGTCATTTTCCAAAGAAAAACCAGCTCATCATCTATATAGTAACTAGTTAGTATAGTATATGTTGTGAAATGATCACCCTGTTTATTAGGCACTCTTTAAAATAGGCCATCAGGTAAGAAAACACTAGCTCATCCTCTATACTAAGTCAGCAAGTCAAGAACAGTAAATGTAACACAGTGTTCCCCCTTTTTATTAGGCAGTTTGCCAGAGGACACATCATCCTCTATAGTCAATACCTCAAGTACATTATATGTAGCATGTTGATCCCCCTGTTTATTATTCACATACCCAGTTAAGCCATCCCTTGATGATAGGCCAACATATTTTCTATAATCAAAAGTTCAAGTGCAGTAACACAGTGGTCCCCCATGTTTATTTGGCACTTTTCTCAAGAGGCCACCTCATTTCCATAATCATTAGGTCAAGCACAGTACATGTACCATTTAATACTGGGAGTGGTGATGCTTTGGACTTTCTTTCTAATGGGGATATTTTTGTGTCTTAAATCTTTGCAACGGAAAAAAACTCAGAATTTCTTTAAAGTAAAGTAATATTTTGTTAACTAATATAAGCAACTAACCTTCCAGTATCAAGGAGGTATTCAAAGCATTATTAGTAAATGCACACAAAGTAGCAGTCATACTAAGTAATGTCCTAGTTGAATTGTATTCATATGTTCTAATGCAGGGGTACACAACATATGGCCCACAGGATGCATGAAACCTGTTGGCATATTCAGTGATGTTCGCAACCTGTGTCCTTGCTTTACACAAGTGTATTTATGATTTATTGTAAACAGAAAATTTTCACAGTGCAAACTGCTAAGTTTCCTATCAAGGTTGATTCTGGCTCTTGTTTGAGCTGTGTACCCCAGTTTAAAGGAATAGCTTCCTCCAACCTAGTTACTCTTATTACTCTCAAAAAGATGTCAGGACAAGCAAATTTCCTTGTTTGAGCAAGATGCAATTTCTGACAAATCCAGAAAAATAATTCCAAAGACATCAAACCTTGATGAATTTAGAATGTATATTCCTATGCCATCTATTGCAAATGAAAGAGAGTTTAGCTTGCAGAATATAATCAAATCAAAATCAAAGACAAATCTTGGTCCTGAAGTCATGTCAATGATAATGAAAACTGCTTTACGACCACCCATTTCATATTTCTTTATGCAAAGGCTGTCAGTCTTTGGAAAAAAGAAAAAAGATGCCATGCCAAACTTTATTCGCGGGGCCCCCGAGTGGCCGAGTAGTCTAAAGTGCTCTTCGTTACGGATCACAGCCATCTCACCTCTGTCTGCATGGGTTCCAGTCTCGGATTCAGCCAATGTGGGTATGTGAGAAAGCTTGCCAGTAGCTTCTTGTGGGTCGGTGGTTCTTTCCGGGGTTTTCCCGGGTTCTTCATCCACCATTAATACTGGCCACCATGTATAGCCCATCGTGTGCTGAAAAATGGCATTAAACCCTACAACAACATTATTAGCAAAGTTCTCAAAACTAAACAAGAAATAACAAAAAGTTAAAATATTAAGTACTGCACTGTACCAGTCATGTACTATTTTGATCAAATTGCATGATGCATGGCTTCATGATAATAAGGAAATGATTGTTGTGTATGCTAGCATAAAAAACAATACATTTAGCAACTTGTCAATTATTTAAAACTTTGATCAGACAGATGCAAGTGTGTTTGTACTATTCAACATTTATGGCTAGGACTTTCAAAATTGATTATCTGGAAGTCCAAAACTTTCTGATTTAAGAAATGAAGGGAACCTCTGATGAAAATACAGATTCAAGATTAAGTGTCATCTTTATATTTGTTTAGTCTGGCTTAGAGTGACCAGTCTAACACAGGCCATGTGCAATCAACCTCATATAATGGTATAATCAAGAAAAATGCATACATGGAAACTACTAAAACTTAATTTCTTGCAATCATCTACAATTAATTCCCTATTCAATTTTTGCCTGCTCTCAATGTATAGCATGTCCAAATTATTGGCGCTTGGCAAACTAAATTTTGAAAGGGCATTACCTGGACTGAGTTGTCATAATTACAGGCAAAGCTGGTATGAGTTAACTATATATTAGTCATTCAAAATGCATCAGTGTATTCAGCCTGATCATAACTTGAAGTAAATGTAAAGCAATCATGACTTGCATCTATTTCTACCTGTCAAAGTAATTTTTCACCCATCTGGCTATCAAAAGGACATATAAGTGCAGTAAACAACATTCTTATAGTATTTATTACATAGAAGTCGGTTTAGATAATGTGATTCCAGAACTAACCCATGTTAAATTTGTAAAGTTAGAGTTACTCACCTGTAACATTAGTGACCACTACTTAGATCAAAAAGTAGTTCTCTGCCAATTTTTCTTTCGGACATTACTAGCAGCAGAGACCAACGATGCTTGGCACTATTTGCACTTAAGTCTTCAACCTTTGGCTCTCATGTACTATTGGGCTGCTGGCATCCAAGTATGCATCAGCAATTAAAACAATTTCAGGTCAATAGCCAATGGAGACACAGGTGTTCTGTTCTGACTGGGATTAATACTAAAAAAGTGAGTGTTCTGAAGGATTAAATCTTCTGGGTTAAAAGAAGGGATTATAGACAAATCTGTCCAAAGACAATGTGGACCAAAAATAAGACAATTCCTCCCAAATTAACAATAGTTTCAACAAGTTCTTTTTCTTCAAACAACAACTAGACAAGTTGTCTACGTAACTCCCAAAGCATCACATCCATCTCTACTATACTTATTTTTTTCAGATGTATTTTCTCTCATGTATGATTTATTTTTGGGACTCTTTCCCTTAAAGATATTCGAAAGATCTTACTTTTTATAACTTAAAAAACATTTATCAAATTCAACAAATGATTCAAATTTATTCAAATGTTTTTCAAAAGCTATTCTATTTTACAACCTAATTAATTTGAGGATGAAATGGTGTTCTCAAACCAGCGCACACATTCACCGGTAGGAAAGAATTACTGTACATCACTGACATTAGTTCTCAATTTGATAAACAAAATAAATACAGTGTGAATCACTATAGCGCGCTCCGTTATAACACAAATTCAGATACAGCACGGTCATGGCATGGCTCCCGAAATTTCTTAAAAAGTACGAAAAAACATGAAAAAGTTCGTTATCATTTTGGGGAAGAGAACGCGTATCAATAATGTAAGACGATTGTGGCTTGGCTCCTGAAATTTTATACGTATTTTTCTTGTACACGAAAAAGTATTTTTTTTCTTCTTAAAAATTTATTCTGGGATTGCATAGGTCTTTGCCAATGTTGCAAACTTGGATTGTTTTTGCTTGTTGGCTGCAAAACATAATACTTGGCTTTTTTTTATTGGCGACATTGTTGGCTGTTTAAACTTTTATATACAAACCATTGGTTTGGAGTGCAGAAATTCAGAGGCCCCATCAAAGGAAGCCGCAAATTGGATATAAAATGCACTGAAATTTATCTATTGTTACATAAACAAATTCTTTGTCCATACTGACAAACCCTCTAAACAATGCATTGTTATATCATAATCCACTTATCTTGACATCGAGCATGAGTTCTGTATGTTGTGAAATATCTGCTTTTTAGCTGTTGACATTTGAACCTGATGAGGCATTGTCTCGTAATCTATCTTTCATCGGATTTTTGGCCGCTGGCTAGTAACTAATATATTTACAAAGACTGACATTTGTATATGGATGGTAAGTAAAATTCCTCTTCTTTACACTCAGAATTAAATCCTTCAGAACACTCACATTTTCTGTAATAATCCCTGTCGTCAGAACACCTGTGTCTCTATTGTCTGTTGACCCTTTGTAAATTTTCAGACGCATGTGTGGAAGGCAGCATAACGCTGCTACCACCAATGTAAAAAAAAAAATACATCTTACTTATTGGTTTATTCAATAGGCATGGAGGGACAGTAACTAGAGTAGTCCAAACAATGGCCAATTCCTTTTTGATAATGTGCCCAGATAAAATAGTTTACTGAAATTTCAAAGGAAACAAATTACCTTTGAAGCACCGACTCAATCATGCAATACAATTATTTGATGTTGCCGCCACAATAAGAAATGGGCATTTGTTTGGTTCTCCAAAGCTGTCCTCTAGCAGTGACTTCAATAGGGGGTTTCACGGTTGCAACGGACTTACCGATCGTAGCGCCTAAAATTACCTCCCTTAGCTCCAATGTGCATACCCACAAAAAAATTTCAGTTGCGGATAGTTCACCGTTTTACACTGGATTAGTGAAACATAAAGTCAACAAAGGAAGGAATCTTAGCTGTACTACAGATCATTATGGTTAAAGCAATGAATCAATTATATATGTCAAAATTCTTTTGTTCATACTAGAAGAATAATTATAGACATTAAATTAGATAATTAGATTCAGTTTCCATACTTACATTATATCAGATAATTAAATAATATTTACTTTCCATACTTGAATGATATCAAATAATTAAATTAAATACACTGTCCATACCTGAAAATATATACGGTATTCATTATCCATAATTTCAGATACATTTGTAGGAACATCTCACTTTGCTCTCTGATTTTAAACATTTATTGCACATTTTTGGATAAATAACTTTAATGAAAACAATCTCAACAATTTGCATTTTTCATATGTTGACATATCCTTCTTTCTCAGTTACTTTCGCAAGGCTAATAGTTCATTTATAACACGAGTTAAGAAAGTTATAACACAAGTGTGATAAGAAAATTATAACACGAATTCGATACGTCAGCTGATTTGTAATGCTCAATATTTTAAACCAGAAAAGTTTTCTTTAAAAAAATGGAACACAGTATTTTAATGTATTCAGAGGCACTTAACAAAGCAATACTTACTTAGCTATCATAAAGATAAAGGAGTGTAATTAATGCAGATGGAATATGTATTCATATTTGGGTGTAAATATCATACAATATTTAGATTAAATAACATGCCCAATGGCGTTTTTTTGGTTTCATTTTCTTTTCAACTTTTGAAACATCAAGTATTGGACGGTACATGCAATAACTTTCAGCATGATTTTTCTTTGCTTATGCTGACACAGAATAGCTCTCAAATTTGCTGAGGTCTTTAGACAAAATGTCTGATTGCAGCAAATTCATCTACAACAGCCTTCTTAAAATTAGTTTAATTCTGTTTAACTTTCCTTGCATCAAATACGTAAGCTTTAAAGATCCAATTATTTCACAGATTCCATCATATTACTTTGGTTTACCTTTTAAATCAATATTGATCAATGTGACCGGACGTAAAATTGCAAACAGTATGATATAAAAAAGAGACTGCTTGCAAGAACATGCTCTACAAGTCAATAATAAATGGATACTCACAAATATTCATATTTGTTGTCGTTATTTATCAGTCACTCTTTCTATCTTAGCATCATTTTATACTCGTTTTTAACCAGAAGTATGTTTATGTAATACATGTATGCGAACACACATTCATTCGAGGATATACATAGCCATGCACCAGATGAAAGGAGACATACATACATACAGACAGACAGGCAGATAGGTGAGAGCCACAAATGTTCTATACATGCATAGTGTGTCTAACCTTGATATTTCTCCAAATTGTATGCTCTAACATTTCCAACCGTTCAAGGAAATAAAATTAAAATAATCATCCAGGGGACTCGTATGTGCGCCTGTCTGTTCAAGCATGGTGGACATTTGTGCATTTTGAAAAAAGTTATTTCACGAAAAATATAATGAATATTAATAGAAAAGCAACAGTCTAAATCAGAAATTAAAGAACCTTAAGAAGTTAGAATTTTTTCTCGTTGTCTTTCAACCACCATTAACTGCTATGACTGAAGCTGTAAAAAATAAACATATTTTGATTATTCTTCAAGCAAGATAAATTGCAAGAACGTTTACGCAGCAATACACTTTCGCACAATCAAATAATACAAACGAGAGCATAAGGTAGTAATGGAAAGAAAATAAAGTTCTGAGCAGAGAATATTTATTTGAAAGCTGGGAGCAGCGCAAGTTAGTGAATGAAAAAAAAAAAAGAAGTAAAAACAACTGATCAAATATTGATAGAATTTCTTTTTAAGATAGTGAGATATAGATCCTGCTTGTGTAATGTGAGCAGTCTGTCACATTTTCTTGATCTACATATGCCCTCTTAACTGACTGAACTATTTGGAAGTGAGTTGCACTGAGATGCCCTGGTGTTTTCAAGGGGAGATACTAACCCCCTTATAGCGCATGCACCCTTCATCAAAGAAAGCTGACAACAATCTTTCAATAACAGCAAAGAACTTTTCTTCAAAGGAAGTTAGTACCAAACTTAAATAAAAGTGATGGAATCTGATGGATTTTTGCATTTTGCACATTAACTGTGCTGTGAAAGTTTCCTTTTCATAGCGAAAAAAGTTTATGCTTACGAACGCTACCAACGGCAACTTAAAACACAAACTAACTTTTACCTATTTGGAACGTACTGAAAAGTAAACGTGCTTCGTCATTCGTTACATGATTGTGCTATGTTTTTCCACTGAATTCAGACCAAAATGACCTGTTACAAAATTATTGAATATTTTAAAGCTCTGTGTGTGCATATTTTCGACGGAATCACTTGTATTGTGGATTCAATGAATATGATGAGGTTCGCGGGTGAGTACACAGTGTTGATACTCTATTCATGCTATACATTAGACATTTATATATAAACAGGATTAACGTATATGTACCAATTCACGGTTCTCTAAATAAAGTAAACTATTATATATGTCTTCTCTGTTTTCAGTACAGGTGTATTTCTCATTTAATATGCATCAATTTAAGATGGTAAATGTGTCAATAAAGCACATGTTTTACCGCCCCCATTTATTACATACACCCCCACAATTTTTTTTTGGGTACATTATCATTAGCTAACTGACCTGGTTGTTTATAATACGGTTCAGTCTATAACGTGGTCAGGTTCTATGGCTCCCAACTACCGTGTTATCGTGGGGTCACACTGTACTAGAAAGGTGACTTCCCTTTATTTCATATGTATTACATGCATTATATCCCACAAAAAATTCTATATGGTTCTGTTACCTAAAGCAAGAACTTTGAACTATACGATAAAAACAAATTATATACGTATATCACTGAGTATTTATTTTGAAAAAGAAATGTTACAACTATAGTCAGTTGTATTGTTAAGTTAGGGTGAATTGTCTTTCAAGTTGAGCCGAATTGTATTATTTTTTGGTCCAAGTTGGGCTGAATTGTCTTGGGCCAAATTGTCAAATCCCCGAAAAGAAGCATGTTTTTGCTTACCATCCATATACAAAGGTCAGTTGAAATAAATTTATTAATGACAAGATAGCAGACAATAGTGTGATAGAGCATGTGGCTGAAAACTCCATCACAAATAGTTCCAAGCACTGTTGGTCTCCACCACCAGTAATTACAGAAAAAAAAGATGGAGAACTAGTCCAACAATGTAAGACACATCACCCGATATTTTTGTTCGGGGGTGGGTGGTGACAGGTCTTACTGCCTAACTAACGGCACTGTGTAGTGTGTTTTGATGTCAACTAACAGTGTAATGAAAGTCAAATTTTCAGGAATGTCACACACAACTGGCAACCAATAATGACACTTTTCTACAAAGTAAAGTTACAATGTTTTTGTCATACATTACTTACCCTGATGTTTTTCTCTAATAAATTCAAATTCTCACAAAAGAAGTGGACCTGTTTTCAAGTTTCGTTGGCCTGTATTTCATTTGGCTGGAAAGTGATGAAAGCCAGGAATGCCAGAATTGGGTTAAGTTGAAATATTATTCTTTAATGAAACAAAAAAAAATATATTATGGCTATTTTGGAACTGTAAGCAATGTTTTGTTTCATTCAAGAAACATATCCCCCATATGAACCTACTTAAACATACTTCGGCATACCTCGACTACGGTTGCATTGTAACAAATTCAAATGTATGTCAATGGAGCTTGAAAATGTGTCCATTTGCTAGTGTCATATTTTTATTCCGCCAAGATGAAGACGGCACATTAAGTATATTAATTACACATATATTAGTGGAAGAGTGTCGATATAAGGTGCGAAATGTGTGAGATATTCCTGAAACTTTGACTACTCACTCAGATGGCAACTGACATTGGAACACGCTATACAATGTCGTTATTTGGGTAGTAAGACAGCACTAAAACAAAAACATGTGCTATGTCTTACATTCTAGTGGAGAACTACTTCCTGGTCTAACCACTACTCATTACAGTCCAAACAAATTCAGAAATTATAGTGCCAAAACATTCGTACATAACGTATCGTGTACATTTACAGGTGTTTTTTTTTAAAAAAATTACTCGAAAATGTTTTCAGCTTTGTCAATTTGCTGGTGAATTTTAATAAACATAGATAGTGCAGGGACTAGCCGGATTTGACTAATAGTTTTTTTCTTAAACCTTTTTGCAATTATCAGATTGTAATCTGGGTGCTATCAGCAGTTAGAATTCACCGCAATGAATCGTTTTTGCTTTGCTCAACTGAAGCCATAGCATATGGTTCAAGTACGCGTTACGATGAACAAAAGAAAGAAAATATCATATTTACCATCAGTTCAGACACAGCATCAACAACTCTGTCTTCAACCGTGTTTTCTTTCATTTCCAGACTCTTACGCCGTCAACGTGCTATGTTATTAAGAGCATGAATAACGTGAAAATGTATTTTAATCTTTCCCAGGCGGCTTATTCATGGAGGCTGCCATTTGCAGGTGCCATCCTGAAACACTTCATAACTGTTTCAAAGTTTCAAAAGACTAAGAAAAGGGTATAGATCATCAAAACATATAATTTGGATCCTGTTATTTAGTTATTAAAATTATTATACATTTTAATGTAATTTTTATGAATATAGTTCATGATAAATCTAATCATAGGAACATCACGATTTAAGACACAGCACGACTGGTCCCCTGTCGCGGTGTCCGAAACACCGTGAGGTACAGCACAGTAATGTAGAGAACGGAGACGACCATACAGTAATATAAAATAAACTGCAGTATTTGAGTAAATTAAAATAACGTTTTTTGGTACAGTTTGTTGTTGATGCTGTTTATTCAGCTATATTAATATGAAAATTATTGGTGTAATGCAATCGAACTCCAAATTGAATATACCGTAAAGTATATTATACTATGATAACAAATATCAAATTAAACACATGTTTAGACATGGAACAAATCATATTTATTTATTTATTTATTTATTTATTTATTTATTTATTTCTGTCTCCAGTTCGGTGACCTTTTATTGTTTGGTTTTATTTTTCTAAATTTTGAATTAAAATAATTAGTTACAGTAATGGAGAGGAAATGGAGTAATAGACCCAGAATTACTTAATTGGAAAAAGGTATTATGCACTTAAAATATAGATATTAATGATTTTATATATATATATATGCCACTTGTGAGCAACATATAACCATATAATTTATTTTGTTGTGCCCCCATTTAAGAGACTTTTTTAGCTTTAAATTTTCTAAGTGTCCCTAAAAAATGGTTAACTGACATATTTGAGAAACAATGGTTAAAATATAATTTCAATTGCACAACCAGCTAAACTAATAGATTATGCTTTCATCAAATGCCGCATGCACACCCGCCTGCTACACGTTACATTGATGTCCACGTTAATTGCACAGATAATCCAGCAAATGTCATGCATGACCAAACATAATAATCGTTTAACAGGATACTAAGCGATGTAACGTTCAAGCAACACTAACGGAATTTAATAGATGAATGAACAATAGTGTTTGTTACGGTTTCACTAAATATTAAACAGTGACTTTTAATATAAATAATTGCACTCAAGATGAAAAGAATCTGGGCGACATCCGCACATATTTTACGAAATTCATCCCGGAATTTTAAAGATTGTCCAAAACATTAAGCACAGGCAATAAAGACAAGGACGACACCCCCACCCCGAGACTTTTAGAACAGAAATCTAGCCGACATAATTCTAAATGTGGAAAGTAAGGTGTGTTCTGAGCACCCTATCATTAATGTTGTTCGATACCTTGATTCCGGTCCATCCATCATGATGTACACTGACGTACAGGTACAGGATATAAAACAATTCTGTTGCACGAAGGAGAGAAACGTGTTATGAGTTGGTGAAATGTGTTTAATTTCAAGATTTGTTAAAAACAGGGAACTTACATGAAACAATACTAGAAAGTCACATATTTTTTCGGCCCAACTTTTCTACCAGGTAAAATCTGATTTTGAATCATACAATGCTTTCTTCTCACAAATTGCCATTCATTTCACACATGAAGAATTAGAAACCTTGATTGTCGGCACAGATCACGAAACTGCAATTAGTAAAGGTTTAATGTGGTCATTTCGTGGAGCGACAGATAGTGTGCACACTTCACAAGAAAAATGTCTCTAATTATTTTCAAAAATAGGGTCAGTGTCAACGTGCAGGACAGCAAGACAATTGTGGAATTGTGGACACCCTCTTCGGTGACAAAGGAATCTCACAGGTGGACAATTCTGTTATATTAGAAGAAAGAGTAAAATATGCAACATATGTCATTTCAGAAAAAGTTTCGGGTTTCCAGTCATACTTCGAGAGACGAATGTTACCAATTCTGAAAGATCATATTAACTTTCCGGCGAGGGTAAAAAATGTGGAAGCCCAATGGACAAAATAAAACTAATGTAGTGTCTACCAATACTATCTTGTAGATTGGAACCAACTGAGAGCAAAAGATATATCAGATCATATAAAAGTACTAACTCCGCCATTGCCAGTCCCAAGGAGAGTTGGGCGTGGGGCTAGCAACCCGACCCTGTAAAACCCAACTTACTACAAAAACGTCAACAGAAGACAAACCAGAAACTGAAAGCCTGAGGGAGGGAGGGTCTTCTTCTGGAAGATTTATGATGCTATGTGGTGAATGTCGCGAGCCCGCAGAAGCCATCAAACAGACCACCCTTCTATCAAAAAGGCGAATTAACATCGCAACATGGAATGTGAAGACAATATATGAGGCAGGAAAAACATCACAGGTACCAGCAGAGATGATGAACTACAACCTATCCCTACTGGGCATTAGTGAGACAAGATGGACTCAATCTGGACAAAGAAGACTGATGACAGGAGAGATGATACTGTATTCAGGACATGAGGAAGATAATGCGCCTCATACACAGGGGGTGGGGTCTTGTTGTAAAAGCAAGCATATAATGCACTGATAGGATGGGAACCACATGGGCCCAGAATCCTCACGGTAATATTTAGGACCAAGAAGGAGAAAATAAAGATGAACGTCATACAGTGCTACGCTCCAACAAATGACGGTGAAGAAAAAGATAAGGACCAGTTTTACAACAGACTACAATATATAGTAGAGAACTTCCCAGACAATGACATCAACATCCTCATGGGTGACTTCAATGCCAAAGTTGGGTCCGACAACCCAGGGTATGAACAAGCCATGGGGATCCACGGCCTGGGCGAGATGAACGAAAATGGAGAGAGATTTGCAGACCTTTGTGCACTGAACAACCTGGTCATTGGGGGTACCATCTTTACCCACAAAAGAATCCATAAAAACACATGGATATCACCAGATCATGTGACAGAAAATCAGATTGACCACATCTGCATAGCCAAGAAATACAGAAGATCCCTGCAAGATGTGAGGGTGAAGAGGGGAGCAGATGTGGCATCTGACCACCACTTAGTTGTCGCAAGGCTGAAACTTAAGCTGAAGAAGAACTGGATGGGCACAAAAGTGAAGAAAACAAAGTATAACATCAGCTTGTTGAAAGAGGCAAAAACTAAAGAAGAATACAGACTGATGCTTAACAACAAGTACCTAGTGCTACAAGAGCTTCTTGAAGATGAGGAAGACACCGCAAACAACAGATGTCAGAAAGTTAAAGAGGCAATAAAATCAACATGCCAAGAAGTACTAAGCCCCATGAAGCACCAGCAGAAAGAATGGATTTCAGCCGAAACATTGCGCAAAATCCAGGAGCGTAAACAGAAAAAATCAGTAGTAAATAGCAGTAGGACAATAACTAAAAAAGTAAAGGTACAAAATGAGTACACTGACTACCACAGAGAAGTGAAAAGAATCATCAAGATAGATAAGAGAAACTATGTTGAAGGAATGGCAGCAGAGGCAGAAGAAGCAACAAGAAGTGGAAATATGGAAAAGCTGTATGACATCACCAAGAAGCTGTCCGGCAAGAACAGCAAAACAGAGAGACCCGTAAGGACAAGCAGGGAAAGACCATATCATGTACAGAACAACAAATTAAGAGATGGGCAGAACATTTTGAAGAACTGTTCAACAGGCCAGCCCCACTAAATCACCCAGAAATCCACACAGCCAACACAGATCTTTCCATAAGCTGTGACAATCCCACCAGAGACGAGATCAGGAAAGCCATCACCCAGCTTAAGAACGGAAGGCAGCTGGACCTGATGGCATCCCAACAAAAGCCCTCAGAGCAGACTTAGATGCTTCAGTGGAAATGCTATACCACCTCTTTCATAAGATCTGTGAGGAAGAAGAAATACCGACTGACTGGAAGGAGGAACACCTCATCAAGATCCCAAAGAAAGACGACCTCAGAAACTGCTTCAACTACAGAGGAATCACACTCTTATCAATACCAGGGAAAGTCTTCAACCGGGTCCTCTTGGAGAGGATGAAGGAGGCCGTTGACCCACTGTTACGAGATGAGCAAGCGGGCTTCCGGCAGAACAGATCGTGTACGGACCAATTAGCTACTCTTCCCATCATAGCCGAACAATCGTTGGAGTGGAATTCTTCACTCTACATCAAATTTGTCGATTATGAGAAGGCATTCGACAGCGTGGACCGAGAGACACTCTGGAAACTTCTTCGCCACTACGGCATCCCAACCAAGCTGGTGAACCTGATCAAGAACACTTACAACGGAATGTCCTGCAGTGTCATTTATGCAGGACAGCACACAGACAGCTTCCTAGTTCAGACTGGCATGAGGCAAGGCTGCTTGCTGTCTCCGTTTCTCTTCCTTCTTGCCTTCGACTGGATTATCAAAACGTCCACCAATGGGCGGAGAAATGGGATCCAGTGGACATTGTGGAGTCAACTTGAGGACCTGGACTTTGCCGATGACCTAGCACTATTGTTCCATAGTCAGCAGCAAATGCAGGACAAGACCGACGTACTGGCAGCCACATCATCACAGGTTGACCTCAACATCCACAAAGACAAGACCAAGATACTCAAGATCAATTATGCCAGTAACAACCCAGTCACACTGCAGGGAAGTCCCCTGGAAAAGGTGAAGTCCTTCACGTACCTGGACAGCATTATCAACCAGCAGGGTAGCACAGACGCAGATGTCAAGGAAAGGGTCGGAATGGCGAAAGCAGCTTTCATACAGCTCAAGAACATCTGGAGCTCGAAAGAAATTTCATTAACTACCAAGAACAGACTGGTCAACTCCAACGTGAAGTCAGTCCTACTGTATGGAGCAGAGACCTGGAGAACCACCAAGTCGACCGTAAAGAGAGTTCCGACCTTTATCAACAGCTGCCCAAGAAGAATTCTCCAGATCCACCGGCCAGACACCATCAGCAACAACAACCTGTGGCAGAGAACCTCCCAGCTTTCGGTAGAGGACGAGATCAAGAAGAGAAGGTGGGGTTGGATAGGACACACCTTACGTAAGCCGCCAACCAACATTACCAGACAGGCATTGAAATGGAACCCTCAAGGTAAGCGGAGAAGGGGACGACCAAGAAACACCTGGCGACGCGACCTTGAGGTGGACATCACTAAGATGGGTCACACCTGGAGTCAGCTTGAAGGGATGGCACAGGTCAGAAACCTCTGGCGATCTTTTGTGGGCGGCCTATACCCCGGCGGGGGTGACTGTGGCAAAACTAACTAATAAAAGTACTACAGTCAATCGTCAGTTCCCAGTGTAAAGACGCAGAAAGGTCATTGCTTGGTCTACTACGTCAATGACGGCCAGATCTCACCCAAAACCATTTATCGGCTTCCCAAATCCGCATTTGCATTTATTGAATCAGCCAGCTGTTGTTGAGCAGCTTCATCTAACCAGAGATGGCGTTGTTGCTGTCGATAGAAGTGTTTGTGAAAGTGTAACCGCCTTTGGTTATACTTGAGTCACTAATCGTTGTAATCGTTCTCGAATCGATTGGACCACTTACAATCGCAGATTTTGTAACCAATCCGCCACCAAGTTTTTGATGCTATCAAGGGCTCGCATTGCAACTTGTTGAGCTATTATTGCAGTGCACGCAGCCAGAACCGCAAATATAATCTTTGGTGAATCTGTGAATAATCCTAGGACAATATCATCATGACCATTTTCGTAATATACCGCGTAAACGGGTTTCTCACGTTAAGAACACACACGAGTCGCGCATATCTACTTACGACTGTGATTATATCGAAACCTTAGCTCATCTCTACTGTACAGTTTTATTATCATGGTCTCCCCATTGAGATACAATGCATGCCCATTCACGTCTACAAGTGTAAACCAAAGGTATTTGACAGTAGAAAACCTTATGGAGCATTGGTGGAGAATCCAAACAATGTATAAATCCTGCGACGCAATACTGGTGGAAGCTACACTTCGCGAACCAAAACTAATGGTTACTGATATCATCGCACGCTAGATTAAACTGTGGTAATATTGATTATATTTGACGTGATAGTATATCCCATGCGTAAGATTAGTTATTAGTCTTCGGACAATCATTCTAGATAACCGAGACCCAGTCTTAATAACAATATTTTCAGTCGAATCACATCACTGATTGGCATAACGTTGTACGCACTAGTTGGAAGTTCATGTTGCGCCATCGTCCCCTGAAAGCATAAGTTATTTTCGGGGGCTCACCCAACGGTCTTCATCGAATATATGGCCAAAACTGTAATAGAAATGCACAACGACATTAGCGCAGTCTCGAGTGTGCAGGATACATAAAATTCTGGTTTCCTTGATCAAACTGTAATCATCAAGTTAACGATCGGAGTTGTGTTTGTAAAAGCACGCTGGGATACAGCATTGATTTGGCGTAAAATAGGAATTGCATCAGTACTCATAATCAATGTTGTACGAACTTTGTTCGTTATATACACCATCAATGTCTTCAGTCAGTTTGTATATTAACAAGCGAAACATCACCAGGTCCATGATATTGTTGGTAAGGAATAACTGACAAAGTGTTGCTGCACTGTTGATGACTTCTGGTGCGTTGTTCTCTGCGCAAACTGATACTACTAGCGTTTCAAACCAATCCACGAGTTCATTTTATTGTTGTTGGTCAATTATTGCACCCAAACCTTCTCCCACAGATGAGTTTTGCTTGTGAACCTTTTCATGCACGGGTTAAATTTGCATGGATGAGTGACACCTTTTCCTCGTTTTACGCGTTTTCTCTCTACTTCTGCTTTTGCCATAAATTCTTCGTATAATCTATCACCTTTCAACATTTGTTCCTGTTAAATGTATTAATCACGCAGTATTATGATGACCACGCGGGACGGGACGATTGTCGTCCTCCAGTAATTTCTTTGAATATTCACTTATTTTATTTATAATGTAATCACTTAGGTCCCCTGCTTTTTTAACACGATATCGTCTTAATTGCGTAATGTTTTCCAAATGGCATATATGGGATTTCAAAAATCCACTGACGACTTCCGTAAATAATTGCCGTGTTAATTCCACTTGTACACGGGTTGTGATGGCTTTGGAATATTTGCAAGTGCTGTTCTGACGTCTTCGTTGAGTATCTGGGTGCCTTTTGCAACCACAACAACGCTGTCTCCAATTTCTCTGATGTATTCTTTAGTTTCATCTAAGTCTTCATGGGATTCCCCACCCCACCCCATCTGACCAGGCAAGCGTTTGATAGTCTCTTCGGTTGCCATATTGGATTTCTTAATATCTTTGACACGTTTGGCTGGGTTAAGAACAGGACCAGATCCTTATTCTGTTCCCATCATTATTGTGTTGGTTACCGCAATTTCGCGATTACTGTGGTCTTGTCTACAATTCTCTTTGGTTTGATCAGTGGTGCAAACATTTGTTCAAAGCTCTTTGCGACGTCTTTCCATGGATATTGTCGGGACTATAACATATTTAACACACTTGTGTGCATCCGTTTACTCATGAAGAAGTTCCATTTGATCTTACGCGGTTTTGCAATATCGGTCAGCAGGCTTAGCTATTACATCACTAGTGGATTTCATCATTGTATATGTTTAATACCGTTGCTACATTTCCGCGTCCAAACCGGCAAAATATCCCCAACCCCGTGTATGGTCCACTATTCAAGTCAATTGTGAGAAGACGTTAACGGCTCCGGTTGACAACCGCACGCAGATTACGAAATTCATCCCACAGTTGTAGATAGCACACCAGGCCCAATGCATATTTACTAGACAATGTACATCTATACCACGAAATAATATCAGTATGTTGCAGTGGTCCCGAATACATTTTGATACGTGCACGTATCGCAGTGTTACATCAAGCACATTTGTGTTTTTTGTTGATCTTGGGTGACGCTAAAGGTGGCTATCGATGATATGCTGTGATACTTTCCGGCAAGACAGTGGCGTTGGAGTTTGCTACTGGTCGAATGAGAGTGATCGATGCACCTGTCGAAAATTCATAATTTAATGTGTTACGTACTTTTTTAAAATTAATAACGTGAAATGATTAGTGAGGGTCGGCCTTACTGAAAATAACGTGAGAAAATAAAACATGCAGTAAAAACAATGTTCGGGTCACATTAAAACATCCTCCGGCAAAATTAAGTGGGAATGTCACTGTGTGGTTGGCCCAAACACAAATCGCTCAACTTAATGCGGAAAAATAAAAATAAAAAACCCTCAGTGACATTAAAATTATCCAAGTCAGGGATGACACAAATGCAAAAGACCGGCTTAATAATTCCATTCCTTGCAGTGATTCAAGCATTGTTGACAGCAGCGGCTCCAGTGGTTGCAAAAGCTGCAGCGTTAGGGCCTGTCAGAACTGCATCAGGAATGGCTTTGAAAAAGGCAGTCGGTGACACTCACTGGGTCGCATGCGTGGTAATGCCTCAATATAGTTTCTTTTTTTGTATTTTGATTTGTATGTATTTACACCGCCAGGTAAAGTTGTTAACTATTTATCCAAGTGTGGTAGGCAACCGTTGTTTCATTTGACAATGAACGGTTGGATGGTCCCATATGTTGTCTTCTTATCATTAAGTGTTGCGTGCACTGGAGCGTTAACCAACTCCGCAAACACTTATTGATTTCAAATTAGAGTACGTGTGATATTATACAACAATGTATATTAATATTTACTGACGTTACTCGGCTCGATGACACTGTGCTGATGTGAATCTGAGCCGATTTACCAACAAAGCGGATTTGTCTAAGTTTTTTAGTCGTATTGTTGTTGATGTCGTCGATTCAGGCAAACTTGTGATTTTTGAAGATCAAACTGGCAAACTGAAAGCATCAGACCTAGACATTGAAGATACTCGTATCAAGTTGAAAGGCGACTTTGTGGTAAAGAATCTGATTGAGGTCACTGACAGCGGTGGATCAGAGAAAGTGATGTTGATACAGGTACTATTGGGATGAAACAATACGTGGCTCAACCGATCACTATAACGTACACACCAACACGCGTAGTAACGTCATGAGATATGTTAAAGAAATATTAATTAAAGAAGTAGAGGAAATAGCTGACGTCACAACCTTAGCAAATGCTCGTGAGGTCGAATGGGAATGTGGGTAAATGACTTTGTACCTGTAATATAAAAAGTTCCAAAGCCGGACAGTGACGTTTTTAATTCTTAAACAGTTGCATTACCAAGTCACCAGAGACGAAATTCTGCTTGAAGAACTTAATGTTCCCCTGACGAGTAATTAACGTCTTGATGTTTGTTTTTGAGATTAGATCTAATTTTTATGTATAAGTAATGGATTCAGATGGTGTGATGAAATATGTAGAGATATCTGTAATTCAGTTATTATTTCTGATGTGTAGATCCCTGGAATAGAATTAAGACAGATGTAATCGAATTAGAAAAATTTTATAATTTAAGTGTAGAACTCCCTAGTGTATTAATTCGAGAATCTTTAATGTTGATGGTGAATAAGAATTTTTCCTCCCCTATTGTCGGAACGCCACAGGTATTTACGTACAACGTTTGGTGTGCTACTAAAATGATCGCAAACGCTACTGGTCTATGAGGTTTTTCTTGCCATGCAAATGATTAGGATAAGATATTAATTACATTTCTAGTTGAAATATTTTTTTTTTAGTTAAATATTTTATTTATAAGAAAGAAAGAAAAAAAGAAGAAAAAATTAAATTAAATGCACAGCTGGAAATGCTGTAGCGGAACGGAATTACTCCTGTCCTTTTCCTGAAGTATAACCGCTTTAGAAACTGTTAAATTAAAAATAGTTTAGCTTGTGACATTATTGATGTTTTGAAAACACTTTCAAACTGTTCAATAAAATGTTAAAGCTATTAACTAATCTGTGGTCCAGAAATTTTGAAATTACATTATTTTCTGTGGTTCTGCTCTGCACTTAACCTATGACCCAGCTCTAAAACGTAACTGTTGTCCAGCTCAGAAATCGTAACATTCGATCAAATATTCATTGGTCTAGCGAAGTTCTCGTACAGAATTGCGAGTGGCCCAGAGTAGTACAGTAAAGAATTTAGAGTTCTGTTTGTCTTGCACGATGTCCTTAATCGCATACAAGAAAATCTTTTTAATGTGGTTGATTTCCTTCAGTTTCAAGCCCAAGACATATATTTACAGTATTGGCTACCCGATTTATCTCTTGTCGTGCGACCATTTTGTTATTCAACGATAGCGTAAACCTACTTTGCATGCATGTGCAATCAAACGCGACAAAAAATAATCAAGAGAGCATTTATCATTTAATTTTAAGACGTTAGCTATGGATGCCTAGAAACAACAGTTAAAGATCTTCTCCAATGAATCATATAATTATGTAATTCTCTTGAAGTGGTCTCTAATACATACGATGATCTCATTAACTCATTGACATATATGTCAACCGATGCTGAATTAGATTGTAATCATTTAATTAGAGAACTGTCTTATACAGTTCTTGAGCTCTCTATCTGATTTAGAGAACTCTCCCAAAAATAATTAAAAAAATAGAGATTTATGTATTTAATTGGATATATTTAAAACAAACGGCGGCCAATAAAAATAAACATTGTTTATAATTCTTCGTGCAACAGACCAATTCACCATACTGACTATTCTACGTTGTATATTTGCTTGGCACTTACGAGTCTCTTTGACTTTGTTATATGCATGATTTTTTTGCTTAACATTTGTGTATTTTTATTTTATTTTTCATTTGTTTACAACTTCTATTGACCTTTTGATAGTGTTCATTCTTGGCGAGAATCACGGAGATTCGAGTATGAGTAGTCTCCCGTGATGGGAGTATATCGAGATCGAGGCCAATGGTATAAAGTCATTGTATTAACAACGCAATGAAGACGATAATAGAAGAAATAATTTAGTCTGTGCGTTGGTATTTCAAAATTTTGGGTTTTCATTGTCTCTCAATCCGCAATCAAATAAATTTTATATTTCTCACACTTTAAAGTTATCCCACATCTACCAAGCACGAACAGAATATTTCCAGATCAACTTCTGCCCCTTGACGCCTTGTTTATTTTGTTAAGTTTCTATCTCTTCTAACCAAACAATAAATAAAATATAGCAGAACATTCAAGCTATCTGGAAAGCAGATTAGACGTATTTTAAAATAATCATTTTCTCTTCAGATATTGATAACTTGCAAACAAATGGAAATAATCTTAAATGGAATGCTCCCTCTAGCGGAAAAGGTACTTGTGTAATTTTATTTGAGGTATTTTGATTAATATCATGAATGGGATACTTTCAGTATTTTTCTATATTGATCACATTAAATTTGAATCAAATGGTTAAATTCAATGATGTGAATTTACGACGCGATGAACAAATCGAATTCCTTGATTCAACTAAAATTTAATATTTAGCAAATACCTTTGGCTATTTAGGAATGCTCTTTTCATCTGCTGAACATTTTAAGTGTGCATGTATGTATGTATGTATGTATGTATGTATGGATTTAGCTTCCATTGTGTGTCCCAGCCTACGAACCCATCAATCTTCCGAACTAAATATTTTCCCAACTAATGAGAAATATGTTAGAAACAAACATATTTTATCGTCGCTTTATTAACTTAGGCCATCAGAGCCTTCTCGTTTGTTTTATTTCTTTTCCTTTGAATATAATTGCAAGTATTTATAACGCCTAAACTTTTATATATATTTTTGAACATTTAGGAATATTGTAGAGTTTGTTTCTTTGCTTAGTTAGACGTCCCCTTTTCAATAATACATTTGAGCATAAGGCATGTGTTAACAGATGGAGCGAACAGACCTGGATATTCGTTTTTAAAGATATTTACTTGAGTCAGTACCAGTATATCATCAGATACCGAAAATAAATTCTATCCAGATAGAACATCTAATTTACGGACATATACGAGAATCTATGACAAAACTCGTGTGACCAGGCTGTTTTTTTGTTGCTACATTACATACATACATACATACATACATACAGTAGGCACTCATTACCCATCAGCACCTGCACAAATGAATGCCTGGGAAATTCATTTCTTTCTGGCAGACAGTTTTTACAGAGTTTCTTTGAATACCCAGTGATGTGTACAAAAGATGGACTTCCTTATCAACAACATAAACACTTTCGTGCTTAGGTCATCACCAAGGACGACAGTCATCGCCCGGGAATACGTTGGTTAGTCGTCTACTTTCCCAAACACTACAGAGTGGAGTATTTTCATTCTTATAGATTATCTCATCTGGTTATCATGGTATCATCGACTTTATGAAAATAAATGCTGTACCAAATTAATTCAGTTACGTGAGATTATAAGTATCGGATTCGATAGTGTGTGGTAAATATTGTAATTTTTTTCCATCTTTTAGAGAGCATGTAGTGAAATGTTTGGAAGTGTGTTCTCTAGAAACGAAGGAAGCTAGTTGGTGTTTTGGAAAAATGATGGCTATCTACATTCTTTAACTCGTTTGCAAATTGACACTGTACTAGATTATTGGAAGTCTAGTCTTACTTCACAGCGTTTTTAACCTTGTAAATATGTTCATCTTTAACAATGATTTGTCAGTTGTACATGCAGAGTAGGGAGAGTAGCTCTAACTCCATTCGTCATTTGCTGACGCTTGAGCTTATTTAAAAAGGGATAATCTAGAGAAAATGGTGTTGATTATTTCTTTTTAAAATTTATTTCAATTGGAAAGGAGCTGTGAGATGGTTATTAGCAGATCATTGGGTATTGCTCACCACAAGCGACGTGTTGCTTGGATGTGTTTGGCGTTGAATAGTAAGTTTGAGGTGTTGGATTGTAGATGCCTGAGTACTGTTAAATCAAGCATGGTGTTGGGTAGCAAATGTAGGGTGTGGGATAGTATATAACAAGGTGTTGGCGCATTGAATAGTATGGGGTAATCAATAATAGATTACTGGCAATTGAATAGTTGCTGCCTGAGTGTAGATCACTACAGGGGCATGTTGGATAGCAAGTGTGAGATGTTGTGTAGTAAATGACTAGTTGTTGGTCGCTACATTGGTGTGTTGAAAAGTAAGTGTGGGTTGTTGCATAGTAGGTTACAAGGTAATGGTCACAACATCGTAGGTATCTAAACGCATGTACATTGAGTGGACATAAATAACTTCACGGAGCCATCTTTTTAATCTCTTGTTGTTACTCACTTTAACAGCGGCTTCCATAAGTTGCATGATATCATTTATGACAATTGCTATTCGAAAATGGAAGGTATGGTAAACCGAACTTATTGGATTCAGCGTCTAGATAAACTCTATCCAAATGATTTAAAGTCTAAGCTTAAATACGACTTCGTTAATTGATAACTTTATAATATTTGGTCGTTTTTATTTTCCTACTTGGGTCAATGTGTACTCTCAATTGTTTGTGGCATACTGGACAGGAGATGCCGCTTTTGTCTGCTTCACGAACAGATAAGGCACTATACTTCTGAGATTTACTCTGCTCGCACTTCTGCACTGTCTTTGCAGTTTTCCGCGGTTCAAAGGCTATAGCGGAATGAGAAAATCGATTACCTTCTTGACATGGCGTTTGTACACCTTCCAGGTTCCACGTGCATTCAGCGAGGTCGGCAACAAAATCGCTGTGTAACTTTTGTATGTATTTCTCAACATACAGTCAATACCTGGATTCGTTGGGTAGAGTACTATGTAATGTATTTTGCCTCACAGGCTTTTTGTTCATCAGGAAGATATCCGAAAAGTGGATAGCTTCCTGACACAACTCGTTGTATAGTCACTGCATTTCTTTTCACAAAGTCGCTTTGTAGACTTTTATATAATGAACTCTGCCCCATCACCCACTCTATGCATCCAATGGATCTGAACTTTTATAGTTTTCTTTACTGTTTGTAGAAAGCTCCCCATAATATCAATAAAGCAAGTATTGTGCATTATAAAATATATATCCCTCTTTAATTAACACTTGTATGTTCATTAGGACTTTCAAGACTGGACTATTGTAACTCAATTATGTCTGGTTCATCTCAATATCTACTTCAGAAACTTCAAAAAGTTCAAAACATAGCTGCTCGGATCATACTTAGGGTACCCCTATCAGAGCACACCTCCCCGCTGCTCTGTTCCCTACACTGGCTATCCATTCGATCCAGAACCAAACACAAAATTTGTTCTCTGTGCTACGTTTCACTGACGGACTCCGGTCCAACATACCTATCCGACCTCACCCATGTGTACACATCAGCAAGAGACTTACGCTCCTCTTCGGACAATCGTATACTCATTATTTCCACTACGAAAACGAAGTCATATGGACAACGTTCTTTTGCATACCAGGGACCAGCAACGTGGAATGAATTTCCCACTGAACTTAGACACAAAGCCACAGTGATCCCATTCAAGAGTGCTTTTAAAGCTCACTTATTTCGACTGCAAGAACAAACTTAAAGACCTAATAATGTTCCCTACCTTAAATATTTTCAGCATGTTAATTTATGTTTCTTAATTTCATGGTGTTTGTTTTCTGTAATAATGTCATTATGTATGTTTTTTATGTTATAGGTGTGGTCTAATGTTGTAAAGCGCTTTGAGTTTCTAAAGAATAGGCGCTATACAAAGTCCTCATTATATTATTATGGTCCTTCTGTTTATAAATTTAATAAAATAATAATTATAATTATGCTATTTCTAGTTTACTGGCTTTTATTATAACATTTTGAAATTTTAAATCGTTGTATAATATTGTTTAAAGTGGCATACTTCGGTATCAGTTCTGAAGTGGACATTGACCTTGATAAATAACACAGAACATGATAAACAGCATACTTTCTAGTTATTTTATATAAGTATACGTTCTTCCTAATATTTTAAACAACTGCAGAGCTACATTATAGATACAAAACTTGAAACATTGACATTCCTGACAGAACTATGGTATAAGAAACAATGTTTGGTAATATATGAAACAATGTGTGGTAATATAAGAAACAACGTGTGGTAATATAAGAAACAATGTGTGGTAATATAAGAAACAATGTGTGGTAATATAAGAAACAATGTGTGGTAATCGTGGATATGAGCATACTCAGTTGCATCTCTATTAATATACGTTTTTACTTCAAGACTTGGCAAATAAAATATGTACGCTGGAATGTGACCTTTTAGACTTAGATTATGAAAGTCACAAATTGCCTAGGTGTTAAATTGTAATTTGTTTGATGACACTACTTTTAATTAATTTAAAATTACACCATCGACATTACAAGTTAGCAGCCCTGAGGTGAATGTGATCTTAACTTTGCATAATCAATCTTGTTAGTCGTAGGAGACACAAAATCCAAGATATTTTATTTCCATTACTTAAGCGTCTTCTCTGAGCCGAAGGATGACAATGACAATGATCTTGAAAATTAGAACAAAATAGTGACGGTGATATGAACTTATATTAATTTATGATGTACTTTTATCTCACTATTACTATGATTGAAAATTGCTGGAGACCTGACAAAAAAGAAAATGTTGATCTATGATCTTAACCTTGACCAGAAAATGCCATAAAAATAAGTGAAAATTTGGAAGTTATAATTTAACTACGAAATTAATTAGTCTCAATTAAGTCCAAATACATAAAACTTCGCATGTAACCTTAATCTTGCTGACTGGACATGCTTTTAATACACAAGAAAGGTTCATGATATACCTCTAGTTAGATTTTACTGAGTGCTATATTACTTCCATTACGTGTATTAACAGCTTCTGGGTGAATGTTGAGACACACAAAACTTATACTCATCTGAGACCTGGCTTTAAAGTGCTAAGTGTTAATATTAAGGGATGAAATATAGCTATACAGTATCACGTGGTATGTCTATTACTTTATTTAAACGTTGGTGAGGTGTAGCACCAAACGTTCTCGTGACGTTGTACATCAGGATTGGAGATAACAAACCATCACTCAGTACAAAGCACGGAGAGAAGCCAGAGTTATTTTGGCATGAAACAATATTCTCAAAATCTTTCTGTTGTAAATTAAATGTTGGCACAGTCATGTCATTGAAGATACTGATGAACGTTTTGTTTTCTTCACAATGCATTTTTGATTCCCTGATCTCCACAGCACATTTCGTTCTTTCAGGTGATAATACAAAATAACTAGCCGTAAAATAAAGACACAGACTTCCAAAAAGAGGATTCATAGAGCAGCCTCTAATGTATTAGGTATGTTTGACCAGGCCCGGATTGAGGACTTCAAAGAGGTGTTCGACATGATAGATGAAAACAGAGATGGCTTTATCTGCAATGAGTATTTAAGTGAAATGATGGCAATAATGGGTGTGCGCATTTATTTTTAAAATTGTATGTAGTCCAATTTTTTTTACATATTAATTATTTGTAGTTATCTAGGGGATTAAACGTCCTTGCTGTACATTCCATTTTATCTTTTGCAGATTTCACAAAAGGAATTAGCTTCTTTTTAAAATTTGTACGGATCCATTATGGCTAAATGGTTAGCATGCTAGATGCACAGTCAGTGATTTGTGGATTCAGACCTTGCTGAGACCATCCTTGCCTGGCTACCATAGTGTGTCTACTTTTGGCATATAACTTTCCTTGCCGCAGTATTATTCATCATGTGCTGATAAACACAATTCACTTAATATCTTTGCTCATCGAGTCAAAAGCCCAAGTGGGTTTACGATTTGGTCATGTGTGAAACGTGCAGCACCTCTCATCCGTCAGTATTTGCAATTTTCATAGGACCTGTTGTCAGCCAGACATAATTGTGCATTGAGCATCCTGGTTTCAAGGCCTTTAACTTTGTAAATATGATGCAAATCAGATATGGTCCTCATCACTAAAAAATAAAAGAAAATTTCAAGAATAACTTCTCTAGCACTGCTCAACATCATAGGACAAATGAATGCAGTAAACAATATTATTGTAACATTTAATAGGTAGACGTACATGCAGAAAAAACAGTTTCCGTAACTATTCGACGCGAAGAAAGTGTCATATTTTGTGATATTTTACATAGAATACCCACACAAACAAACGGAGTAGCCTTAGGTCACTACACATGCACGGCCGTTAATGTTCATCATACCACTTCGATCATTGCACCATGTATTTTGAACAAAATTAACCATGTTCAAAACATTTACACATACACAAACACACACTTCTAAACTGACCCCATCAACAGTTAGACATTGTAAAGTTATGTGTACTCACCTGTAACTCAGGGACATTTTCTCATTACAGCCTGAATAATCTAACAAATTATAGTGTAAAGACATTCGTTTTTGTGGTCTCATGTTCATTTATAGGGGTTATTTCAAAATAACTTTAAAATATTTCAGCTTTCTCAATTTGATGGTGAACTTTTATAAAGTAACGCAAATAGTTGCCAGACTAGCGGGAGTTTATTAAGATTATTTACCAATTACCATAATGCAATCTAGGGGCTCCTACCAATTAAAATTCATTGCAATGAATAGTTTTTTTTCTGTGCTAAGTTAAACCCTTACGGTTAAAATACATGATGCAATGACTGAAAGGTTATGATGAACTTAATGGATTATCATATTTACCATCACTTCAGATAAAAAAAATGGAACGTTGGTTCCACTGTCGTTTCTTTCAATTTATTAGGTATGAATCTTTCAACATCCTATGTCAATAAGAGCATGAATATCGTGAATATATATTTGAATCCTTATGAAGACGTTTTTTGGGATGCTCGCCATTTGCAAATGCCAACCTACTATGATATATTTTAAAGCATTTGTTATGAATATATTTCATGATACTAATGATAATATGAACTTCAGGATTAGGCCGCGAGCGCAGCCGCATACTGTAGTATTGGCCAAATGTCCCTTATCATACCAAGCTACATTCGCGACTACTTTAATTGATTACTACTTAATTGGAGCCTATTTTAATGCCGCCCAGCAAGCCACAGGAAGAAAGAAACCTTGGCTACCGGCGTCCATCCATCTATCCCTCGGCTTCAGCATGCCTGATGGCACCATATTTCTTTTAGTCAAGTCTAAGCCCAATTTCTTGTTTCCAGTATGGCTGTCTCTAAGATAGCCTAAAGAATACGAGAATCACATATCCGATTAAAATATTTCCCAGTTAAGAATCTTCCTACTTTTCAACTATTTATTTTCTCCGTACTATGCGTATTTCGACGTTTTTCCGGAAGATTATATCAATTATTTGGGCTTACGGTATACTTTTAATTTTGTGTTTTTAATTTGGGTATTGCGACGCCGTTTAGTTCATTCAGCAGCATGTCAATCGAGGTTTCTTCAAGGCCATCGAGTGTTCATGGATAAACCCATTTTATGCCACACTATAAGATGTCAACTATTTGCCCAATTACTTATAATTAGGCTGTCCCTATATTTAGTATGCGTAAGTCGCATAATATGGTATTATACTAGGTTGTGAAAATATCGTGTTTCATAATCTTTGAATTTCAGTACTAAAGGTACATGATGTAAATGTTAACAAAAATATCAATCTTAGGCATGAGTTACCTTTGATCCCTTTTGATATCATAATCAGTTGCATGTCGAAGTTTTTCGCAATATGTCAGGAGTGAATTCAGCATTAAAACGGTCAGTAGACAATTTGATAACGTTATAAACCAGACTGGGTTTTCAAACTCAGAATTAAAACCTTCATTCCTTCTAATTGGTTGCAGCCTTGGTCGCTCTTCCTACTCTAACAGGGAATCCATGGTTGCCTATCACTGAAAGCTCTACAATGTTTCCGTCCTAATTGCCTCTCCTATCTGGATGGCTTGCCTGCCCGAGCTGTTTTCAGAAGGTTTTACTGGTAGCTGGCCTGATGGTTGAGCTTGTTATTGTTGTTTAGTTGTTGGTTCGACGAACTTGTGATTAGATTGGTTGGGATCCACCAAGTCTGGACATAATTCAAACGACCGATCATTCCAGTCTGGGTTAATGTCGCTACATTTAACACCCTTTTCCTGTCAGTTGTTCCAGATATCAATAATTTTTAAAGAAATTTTTATATTGCCTCAAGATTATCAGAGACGTAATTTCAACTTCTTTCGGGGGGGGGGGACTTAATGGGGGGGGGGAGCAAAACTTAACGGGCTTGTTAATTTTCGTAGATAGGCTGCAGCAATTTTACAGCACATGCAAATTCGGGTTGGTGGGTGGGCAATATCCCCCCAATGACGTCCCTGAAGATTATTTGTGGTTTGTCAAAGAATGAGTGGATTCTATCTAGTCTTTGTGATGACTTCCTCGTTTGATATGAAATCAATCTTGAGTCACGACCACTGTTTGTTAGTATCTGTAGCTATATAACATACTTCTTACAGTAGGGGTGATGAATTACCTTATGAGGAAATTGTCTCTAGCTAAAGCTGCACAGATTATGTTATAAATTACTGTGGGCATTTAAAAGTTCGTTGAAATACGAAAAAAGTTGAATTTGAGGTATGTCACATTATGTTGATGAGATTTGAAAAAGCAGTGACCAAGTTTAAGTGCTAGATGACCGTAAATCGAACATGTTACCAAGTAAGTGTTGCAAGTTAAAATACCAAGAGACTGACCTTTAGGTCCTGGATTATGGAGCTGTTTTCTTTTAAACTCACCTTATTGCAGGCTTTCTTTGCTTACAGTCACAAGTATTAACAAATAATAAAACTTCCGCATTCATTGCCACATGTTATCAAGATGCCTCTGGCAAATAATTATTACTATAAACATTTACCAGTCAGGAAGAATTGTACTGTATTAGCTTCAATGGAACCGTAATGTTATATTCATTGAATAAATCCATGTTAAGTCAAACTTGTTGTATGAGCTAAACATGCTTGACGCATGCTGGTGGCCGCTAAAAAATTGTAGGCAGTATCATGGTGATTATAGTTTTAAATTTGAATATGTTGATTTAAAGATTTAGTTTAAGTATTAACTTATAAATTAAAGCTCATGTTTATTAGCTTCGTGACCTCTACATTACAACTTGTCAGAAGATGAAACTATCTAGTGAGACCTTACTCTAGATTTACTTTCCGGAACGGCAGTAACTATTTTATATAAGTCTCAGATAATCTGCCTCCATCCGTGGAGGAAGCAGCATAGCAGCGCAACCGGAGAGAAAGAGTTTCCAGTTGGAAGGGGAGTAGACAGCTTAGGGGATTATTGGTCAAGCCAGCTTGGTAACACATAGACAAAGCCGTGATTAGGCGGTACTATCTGACACCACTAAGAGAGGCAGGTCATCCTGAAAAAAGGACAGGCCAGCCATCAAGCAGTGGGAGTAAAAGGATCCCTCCCGCTCTCGAGAAAGAAACCAGCTGGTTGATCCCAACGAATCTATTCACAAGTTTGTCGGACCAACAACTAAACAACAACAACAAGCTCCACCATCAGGTCGGCTACCAGTAAAACCTTCTGAAAACTTCGGGCATATTGCAAAAAGAATCAAAGGCAATTTATGCCTAAGATTTATATTTTTGTTAAAAATTACATCATGTGCCTTTAGTACCGAAATTCAAATGTATGAAACATGAAATTTTACGTCTTGCGCATACTAAAAATAGGGACAGCCTGATTATAAAATAACTCTGCAAATATTTGACATCTCAGAGTGTGACGTAAAATGGGTTAACCCGCGAATACTCTTGGATCAACATTTTTGTCAGGGATTTCACAAACATCCTAAATCAGAAAGTCTATAGTTTATTTATTTCACGTGAATTTATAAATTGTGAAACGAAGAATCTGATCTAGAAACATGTCCTATCCTAAGTCAAGAGCAATGTGAAATACACGTGTCTAAATATGTACCCCGTACTGCGGCAGATTTTTTTTGCGTCAGATGCATGATTTAGGTATACAGGGTACTATGGTTTGTCCCCCTCCTCGAACAGATGCGAGAAAAGATAACTCACTTTCTTAGAATCTACTTTCTTGTGAGGAGTATAAAGAAATTTAGCAGAATGTGAGAGTTAGTTACATTTAATTTATAATATAAACATTTGCAACAGAGAAACAAAAATAAATAATTGTGCACTATGCCTGTTTCTAAGTGATACTTTTAGTTGAAAGCATTATCATATATACTAATTTATAAATCGGATTCACCTGCAAGTTGCATATACCCAGGTTGACCAGTACATAATGCACAGCAGATTTAGGTCCATGCATTTAGTTTGACCAAACAGTGTTGACCTTGGTCTGTTAGTGCACAATGAACCAGCTGTTGTAAGATTCTGTGTATTGTGTTTATGATAAAGGTTTTGAAAGTAACTGTCATCAAAGCAGCAAGCAACAGAGAGGGTGAACCGACTACTAGCTGGAAGGTCTATTTTCAAAAATAAAACTACCTAAGAAAATGAAAAATATAAGGTCAATAACATCAAACCAAAGCCTCTAACTAAAAACGAGAGTTTCTCAAATTGGGTTAGTTTATTTTCTTACTTTATTTTTGTCTTTTGTATTTTCAATATTTGTATAATGTTTTCGTTTACCTTTCGGACACTCGCCGTTTGTCTCACCCTGTCTGCTGATGTGTAGTGTGTGACTACTTAAATCATTATTTTATCAATAATGTGTGATTTTATACCAACTATGAAATCTTACACAGCTAGATTAGCTAGAGAGGGACTAGAGGCAATCAAAAATATCTCCCCGTCCGTGATTCTGTCAGACAGAAATTGCACACGCGTCGTTAGCCTCAGGTAGAATTGGCAGAGAGTTCAGAACAATTATTTAAACCTATTGTCAAACCAACGGAGAAAATTGTTACAGCAACTGAGGCGGTTCAAAAAGAGCTTGAGACATTACCTGTCGATATTGTTAGCAGCCTTCAAGCAGCTAATTCAACAACCCAGCCCAGTCACCATCCCAGCAACCTCCTCTGCCGAGAGTTAGAACTAACATCATTGAAAAATTTACGCCTAAAGGTATTGCCGATATCAAAGACTCAAACAAAATAGTTGATATCGCCGCATATGGATATCGTGATAAAGATACGTATGCAAAACCCGAATATGTTAAAACTTTAAAAGGTGCCGATTGGATTAGGGATGTATATCGCGCAGCTAATGATATTTTGCAAGTCAGATCTAAGAAAGAAATTTATAATTTTGACTTTTTAAACTAGAAAGTATATGATTATATTGAACAAAAGAAAAACAAGAAAGTAGTCAAAGGGAAGTAAAATGAAGCAGCAACTTGAAAAAGCAAGATCAGAAAGGACATCAACTGCAAGAGCAGGGAAGAACAAAGCAGACGAAACGTCAATATGGGAGGACGAGGTAGCAACCATAAGTGGTCTTTTTACTCAAGGAAGTGGTTTTATTACTCCATGTCCCAGCAACGTTCTTGCCGATGTTAAACAATTAGAAATTATAATTGTAGGAAAACGAACTAAACAATAATTCTCTAGAAATCATTAATGAAGCAGATGATATTTGTCAACGATTATTTACAGGCGGCATAATGTATATTAATGTTTATCGATATCTTATTGATGAAATCGTTGATGCTTATCACAGCGATTAATTATAATCAGTGACAACAACATAAGATGATTATATATAATGCTCAACGTGGATCAATCATGGTCAGGGTGATAAATTCCTGATCACCAACATACAAAGCGATCTACGGTGATGGACTCGGTGATGTTGTTCAGGGTCTATTTAAAATAATAGCTCCAAAAGCAATACCAATTGCAAAACAATTACGAATGAAAGCTATTGATTTTGTTCGTGTAAATATTCCTAGCGCTGTTGGTAATATTGTTGCTGGTAAAGCACTTTCATCAATCAAAGACAGATTAACACGACTAGCACGACGAAAGCCTCGACCAGTAAAATTAACCAGTACTAAAGTTATGCCTACAAATGTTAGTAAAATAATAAATCAAGCCTGGAATTAAAAATACTAGCAGAATTGGCTGGTGAAGCAGAAAAAAGATAAATAAAAGTCTGATAGAAGGTAGTGGTCTTCATTTTAGACGATACTAAAGATAATAAAATGTTTAAAAGTATCTCCAATCCAGCATTTGACATGGATGCGCCAGTTCACAAGGATAAATCTATACGCGATTATCAATATTATTCTTATTAAGCATGACAGCCAATCAGCGTGGGAGATTTGAACTGCAAGTCCAGGGTACAACTATATATTTCTTACCCGCTGAAGCATTTATTGAAGTAGAAGGTGAAATTTAACAAAAGGATGATACTGAATACGGAGCTAAAGCTAGAATTGGTTTTGTTAACAAAAGTATCATGGCGTTGTTTGATAGCACTTCTTATCTTATTGATGGAAAAATTATCGAATCAGTTCAAGAAGATTTTGATATTGCTACAACAATAATAGGTCTAGAGCCAGATATTCGGATGATTATTCAAGATCGGCTGGCCCGTCAATGATCTTTGTCATGGATAATGCTAACCACCCTGATGGAAGATCATATCTTGAGATACAAGTAACACGAAATAATTCGACTGATCCACAACTAGCTGAGTTTGGTGACAGACAAGCCGCTGATTTTGCGGTGTTAAGGAAAAACGAAAATTACAATTTAAGATTTAAAGCGCGTCAATTAATGTTAAAAGGTAATCGTAAAAAAATTTCATATGCAATTCCACTATCCCATATCTTTAGATTTAGTAGAATGGTCAGAAAGGTCATTTTCGGAGCCAAGCATACAGTTGTATTTGTAAGAAAGGCTACTGACGATGATGCAATCTGGCACCCTGCTGGTGATGTTGGCAAAGTAATATTATTTAAACTTTAGTTTTGGATGCCGTTAATGACTCCAACGATTGTCGAAGAACAAAAATTACTCTCTTTTATGGATCAGGGTGGTTGATCAATATTATCATGGTTAACAGTGACCACATATAGTGTTCAAAGTAATGTTAATGGTTTATTTACATGACATGTAGCATCACAACAAGGTGTTTCTGCACCACAACATATTTAGTTGCTTGACAAAATAATAATAGATTGAATGATCAAATACACAGTATAATGAAATTTGGCAAACTTGGTGTCTGCTGTTTCTTTAAAAATAAACGGGTATCAAGAATCAGCTGAGGGTGCGTTATTAAATTTTGAATTAAATCATGTAGCACGTGCATATCATCATTTAGTGACATTCATGGGACGTGATAAAAACATAGATACCGGTCTACAAATATCATAACTAGATTCCGTAAGCTTATATCCGATCTATTACCTTTCGCTGAAACACCTGGATTTAGTTAGACAATCTGTCGTTGATATTCACTTTCGAGCTCGAGTAAATAGAAATGTTATTGATATTCCTAATTACAGAGCAGTTGTTGTTATACTCAGCGACAAATCAATGTTACCTGAAGGTACTGGTGGACGAATGCGAGTTATTGATGCCCCAGTACAAAATATGTAATTTAATCGCTCACATTATTTTATAATGTCATATCATCATGTTAGTGTCAGTCTGACTCCTCGTGACTCGTCAGATTAAAAAGCTTCAATCGAAATCAGTCAAAAACTGTGGAATAAAAACATCACTTAACGAAAGATCAGATCACAGGTGGTCAAAATAAACTATGACTGTCATAATGTCAACTCAGGCACTTCAATGCAGCTAAAAAAAAAAACGACGTTAAACTTAAAATTTCTGCTAGTGTATTGAAGACGTAATCAAGACTGGAGGTATATTTCCACTTTTTGCATGCATACCAGCACTAATATCCGTTGCAGCTCCATTTGTTGAAAAAGCAGCTACCCATGGTGGTGTTGGAACAGCTGCTGGGATGGTACTAACGAAATCAACAGGAAAGGTATAATAACTTCTAAATAAGGGAAACGACCTAAGACTACCAGGAAGTCCTCATTGGTAGGGAAAAGTTCTGAGACTTCCAGGACCACTTCGCTGCTTCTTCTTATGTCAAATTTAATTGATTTAATTGATGCTGCTAAAATATTAAATATAAAAAACTTCAGAGGTGTTTTTATGCGTGATCAATTAACAAACACATACAAACAATGTTGAAACAGGAATTATTAATCTCGATAAAAGTTCTGGTCAAGGAACTCACTCGGCTGCATACGCAATTGATCCCCGTTGAATTGTTTATTGCGATTCGTATGGACTGGCACCACCAAATGAATTTTTAAAATACGTCGGCGGACTTCAAACTTAAATCTGGTATTCAACGTTAACAACACAGAAAATAACAGATACGCCTATATGTAGCCGCGGAGTAATTGCTGTACTCGACGCTGTATCTGCATCAACAATACCATGAGTATACAAGTAGACGCGTCGTTTTAAACAGATCTTAAAGTATAATGGTTTATATTGATTTGTCAAATTGCGCTACTAGAGATATGATCTTGCCGATATATGAACCTCTCTGGAGTTGACCGGGATGAAGTTGTTTTGTTTTTTTCAGGATAAATACGGTGTTCTGAAGACTAGTAACATCAAGCGGGTCGACATTGTTCTTAGTGTTCTCGGTGCTGCCATGGATAACATTCCAGAATTTATTGACGTTGGTAGAATCAGAGATTCAAATGTATCAATCGTAACTATCAAAAATGAAATTATAAAAAGTGTTGCTTATCGTTTACAATCCACCGGTGATACAATTTCAGGTGAACTCAGCATGGGTGGTAATTCTATTACCACGTTAAAAGATCCAACATCCAACGAAGATGCCGTAACAGAAAAATATGTAGACAATAACCATAATACAGTATATACCAAATTAACCACGCTGCGAGCTGAGAATAACTTTCACGTAAATATGTTTTCAAATCTTCGTAAAAACTTTCAAAAACTCAATAAATTCGCAGATGATTTCTATGGAAATCAGTTGCTTGCTGACGTAAAACTCTAAGGAAAAAAAACTCGGAGATATTAAAACAGCTATGTCAGACTTTGAAATGAATAATAAACGAATAGGTGTTATCAAATTTTTCTAAATCATTTTCCAGAGCTAATCACGATAGCGCAGAATGATATCGATGATATTAGAAATAAACTAGAAGATATTGTCCGTAATGGTTATAAACATAATCAGATTAAAATTCCTCACAACTGGATCATCAACATGGTATACACAATATCATCACTATCATCAACATTGTCACAGCAAAATAAAACTATCAAAATACCGCGGAAGAAACTGGTGTGTACAAGCTGTCCTTGTTCAGCGGTGCAAAATTTAGCATATTTACCACGTAATTCTGACGTCATTCAACCGATAATTATTCTGGAACCGTGTATATTGTGTTAAATAAGGGGGACGAAGAAATATTTATGCTGGAACCATCTAATAAAAAATTAACCGTAGCGTTTTACTGGTGGTGTCTGGAATTGGTCGCTAAAACACCTCAACTGATTACTAAGTAATTCAAATATAATGAGTTCCCCAATCAACGTTCAACAATTTAGATACAATCAAGTACGTGAGTGACAAACAAAACTAAAAAATATTGTTGACAAGTATACTGTAAAAGTAAAAAGTATCGTAGACGTGTAGTTGTTGTTGACATAGTTGTATATTCTGCGTCCGCTGTTATCGCTGGGACTGCCGTATTGTTATCAACAATAACAATTACATCAAATAAATTGGCCAGATTACGCTGTATATATATATATATATATATATATATATATATATATATATATATATATATATATATATATATATATATATATATATATATATATGAATCGTCAATCAGATATGTGTTAGGATGGCCAGAACTTCCACCAGAATATCAAGAACCACGAGAACCAAAGTTAGATGATTTCTCCACGGACCAGAAAAAATATTTATAGCAACTCCAAAATTTCCATGGGATGGAACCGGTGGTGCGCATCGTCTTTATGCTTTCAATGGCGAGTTAAATCATATGGACGTTTGTAAAATGTATTCAGATCCCATTAATTCTGAAATCAATCAATCAATCAATAAAATACGAAATCTGTTATCACAATATTACACCTTTGATATACAACAACAGATCATTCAAACAATACAATATCTAAATCAAATAGAATCAGATTATAATCATGTTAATAAAACTTTCATGAAGCAGTATTCAAATCTGTTGTATCCTTCCCCCTTACTATAAAACCATGTCACAATCATTATATAATAAGCGAAGAAGAGTATAAAGGACCAGGCGATTTCTCATTCGCAGTACCAAACTTTCACAGATGAACTTTAAAAAAACTGATGAAAACTTTCCTAAAATTGTTGATTCACGGAGAAAAATATCCCCACCAGCAGGTATTCTCAAGTATAACAAGTCGTCATATTTCACCAGGAATTGTTAATATCACGTCAACAATTTCGGTCAGTCTTGTATGTGATGTAATTGATGGCAGTTATCAAGTAGATCGTGAAAAGTCTAATCAGGCTCAGTAGGGATATATTTTATATACATTTACTCCTCCTGGATATTTGATTGTAGAAGAACCCATTAATCCGTTTTATCTACGATGTCATAATCCAATATTATCACGGATAAATTTCAGACATACTGACCAGACCGGACACCTTCTTGATTTAAGAAAAGGAATTTTGAATATAAATCTCTACGTAAAACCGAAAACAATTTCATCAAATTGATGGATATATTACCATAATTTGTTAAATTATCAAACAATTTCATCGAATTGTTTTTGTATAATAATCTCTGACAAAGTCCAGAATATTTTTTATAACTGCATCCCGGTTTCTTAGGCAGAATATATCTGGATCCCTTGCTAAAGTCAAGGATAATTATTGACTTCCACAAACACCCTAGTTGCTTTAACTTACATTTCATCAGTGACGCTGTAATTACTATCACATTCACAATTCCGTTTAGAAACTTTGCCACTACTTTCACTCTCAAAATCACTAGTGACAGCGCTTTTGTTTATCACGATCTGACATAATCTGTCTTAATTTTCTCACACGTGTATTCATAATTCGTTTTGTTTTGTATTCGTGAAACAATTCTGATCTAATTTTCTCAGTCGCGCGTGAAGCGAGACGAATTTTCCACTTCTATATCTTTGACCGCAACCAGGGATTGGAACATAGATTGTTGAATGAGCTTAATGAATTTATATTCTACTGGTAATGTATAAATATCTTCCAATTTACATTGTTGTAATGACTTAAAATCACAAATAATTTTTTCAGGATTAAGTTCATCAGATATTGTTATGCCGTCAGAAATAACAGCTTTGATATTTTCAAAATTCATTATATAATAAATTATATATTTAAAATATAAAAGTTTGTGTATTAGATAGCATTATATGAAGCTATTTATAGCGTACATACAATCTTAACTTTAGTATTATATTTACAGTGTATACAATCATTATTATAAGGACGGCACAATATATATATACTTCAACAGAAAAATACACCCTTCCATCATGTCAGCACTTGGTGGGTACACCTTTGCACTCTCCAGGGGTTAAATATGGGGTGTGTGCAGAAATCTTGAACGTATGAAACTCCAACACCACACTTTAAGCACGATTTTGGTCCTAGACTTGCGACGCAAGTTTTGTAGATAATATCCATAAATTTATTTACGCAGGCTTTGTTACAAGGTGTTGAAGAACCTATCGTTAGCCATCTACATTTATTCTTCGTTTGAATCATTATATATATATATATATATATATATATATATATATATATATATATATATATATATATATATGTTTGTTTTCATTATAATATGGAGGAGTCTGACGGCTTATCTAAGATAAAGCCTTCTAAATGTAGATTCGATCTTGATAGAAGAAGCACTGATTTGCCGAGGCAAGGTCTGGTTGATCCGACGGAAACTCTGCTTAAAAATATTCGTGTCGCCAAGAAAGTATTTCGCGATGACGGTGCATCTTCTGCTTGGTCAAAATTCAGAAACATGTGCAATAACGATGTCATCGATGCTATAATGAACGACCAACGAGCGGCGACGATTAGTAATCGTCTCGACAATCAAATATATTTTTCAGAGTAAAGTTTATTAAGGAATTAGACGACACTTGGTTTATCAGTGATAAACGTGACCCTGTTTGATTACATCACGGCGTTGGAGATATTGTACAATTAAAAACAATCCAAACCAGGAATGTTGACTGTATTGACAAACCGTATTGAGAACGAGCGTATCCTGTGACCGCCGTTATTTATGCAATATACCCAATAAATGATAAAATCTAGCGTTAATAATCTAAAACCAATTTTGCTTCCGAAAATAAATTGTGTAGCCGAACGAGTAATGGAACATTTTACAAACGTGATACGTGGAAATGTTTTAACTGATCTAAGAGGTGAAAAATAAATGAATGGGTATAAATAGTTAAAGATACCGGAGCGTCTATCAAAGATGTTGCTGAATTAGGAAATAAATTAAAATTTCCAATAATACTAAAAACGATGACAGAAGAGATTTTGTACGAATCATACTATGAATAGAAAGGAGATTCGATTGAAATTATTGACCATAATGCGCATGCGTGGACTAATGCAGTAACATTATTTCTACAAAATCGAACTGTACAATTTTATGACGGTGATATGTTTGATTTTATCAATACTATCAGTAAACACAATACTGTATCTGTGTGGCTGTTTCAAAGTTCTGATGACGGAAATTATGATCTATTTGTACGACCTAATGTAGATATTTTTCTTGCAGAATCTCTCCATGAAGAAATAAAAAATCTTGCGTTAAAATATACCCATAACGATGCTAATCAATTACTGAGTAATTGTTTTATCGTTCCGTGATTTGCTGCTCATTTTCTCAGAAGGAAAATTCATGGAGTCCAACAGGATCAGAATTCCTTGAAGAAATATAATGCAGTTGTATAAACATAGACACATTGGATTGTGGAAAATAAATATGATTATAAGGATGTCATCTCGGTTCATATGGTTGCATGTTGTCCCGCAAGTTCTGTTGGTATTGGGGAGTGTTCTACATATTTTAAAAGATTTGGACATCCAACCCTCGAAATGACCAGAGTTGAGATAAATGGACCATTACCGGATTTTGACTTGACTGGATTCGCTTCTGTCGAATTACTTAAGTTTGCCGAAAGTCTTCGTCCAATTTGTTATGTCTGGTTTGGCAAACACTTTGCAGAAAAAATTATGACCACGAATAGATTTTTTACGATATATGCTTGATATCAAAATAATGATATTTCTGAAAGTAAGTGAAGCAGCTATATCACATCGTCCGCAGAAGCAAGTTTGGTTACCACAACAAAAGAAATATTCTGATGATGAAAATCCAGACATAACCGATTACGAAAATAAAATCGCAAAAGATCCTGGCAGACAAATAATTGGTTAATTTACCCAAGGAGAATCATATGATTATAAAATACTTTGTATAAGACACGTTTATAAATCGATGTAATGTTAACTTATTAGACGGAAATAAATTAGGTACAATTGTGAGTTATATTGATGGTGAGACACCGCAGTTTACTCATTTCACATCTTCAGTATCAGCGTATGTTTCGATCAATTTATTATCGGTGATGAATAGAGTTTCTGAGTTTGCTGTCAGAGTCGCTATAGGTGCATTTATATCAACAACAAAAAATACAGGATTTCTAGAACAACTACATTTTGGCGCTGATGCATCATGGTGCGAATGGAGAAAAAACCCCAAGAAAATATACTTAATTATTCTGAGTCTTCTGACGTTGAAATCAAGAATATTTATTATAAAAATAATCAAATCTTAAAATTGTCATCTGCGCCATCGGTATATAATCCTGTGACCGGAAATAAGATTGTTTTTCTTAATGGACCAGGACGTTCTGGTTAAACAACTCCTGTGATTGAATTATTTAGTAATTTTGATATGGCTGTTTTAACACCTACACACAGAGTCGCAAGAGAAATGAAAGAATGAAATGTTAAATTGTCCAATTGTCTCCACAAAATGGCTGAAAAAGGTTGTTGATTATTCTGAAGAAATAACGGATGCTCATAGAGCGCTTGAACAAGAAATAAGAAAGTTTAAGAAATTAATCAGACTAGAACCGAATAAAATTCACTGTGAAATAATGCGTGAAATAATGTCGTACATCGTACAAACAATTTTGGAATTTATGGAGACCAAATGATTTGACATTGCACGTAGAAATATAGTTTGCGATACACTTCAAGAACACTTATTTTTGTTACATAAAGACAAAAATTAAAATCTACCTGTACCATTGTGTTATCGCCCAGCAGATACAAGACAATTTATTCATCACAAGGATTAACCATTAGTGATGATGTATTAAGAAAAATTTAGTTACAAACAATGTGACAAAAATAACAAGCGCGACTTTGATCTTGACGTTGAATTTATCGGGACGTTAAAATACCATAAGAATAATCATTGTGCGAGCTGTAACACAGTAATCTTGTGGCAGTATTCAAATAATAAACCAAGACAATTTACCGTAGATAGAATTAAAAGTATTATTGTTCACACGCGCGAAAATGTGATGCTGACCTGTCTTGAATGTAATCATTGTTGAGGTACTACTTCATAAATGTGAAAGTGGTGGTAATTGTGCATCTTCAGGAATTACATTTAGTTGTTCACATACAAATCGATGTTGAGGAGCAGTTGAATCTAATCTGTATATTGAAGGTCTACCAGTAGATCTTACAGCGCTGAAAATTGTATGTGTAGTCACACTCAAAAAGGAACAGTCCCTCTTTTTTTTACCGCCTTCAAGTTCACCAGGTTCATATAAATATTTTACAGTCACATTACCCAGTACTGGTTGTTTTGAAAAGTCATGTAGTTGTATTTGTATATTTTTTGTGATCGCATTTATGGGTGTCATAGAAATTGGACAATTCATCTCATTATTTAACGCAGCTGTCACACTTGGTAGTCTTGCAGCAAATTCACGAGATTTTATATCTTTCTGAACTTAATTCAGGGATATTTAATTTGCATATTGATATCCAAATAACTGCTCAGCAAGTGTTTGATTAAATCGCTCAACGATTGCCTGACCACGATGGATTGCGGTATGTCCTCGTCTGATTTTGACGTTATGTTTTTCGTCAAAGCTGATAGTGCACCAAGAAATTCCTTGCCAGGATCAACCTGTAGCAACTTTGGTCATCGTAGACCGAAGAGTTGATAAATTCGTTCAAAAGCAGATGACACTTCAGCTGCTGTTTTAGTTGATAATGGCTCTGATTCTTTATACCTACTTACAAAGTGAGCCACAGTTAATGCGTATTTGCATGTACGTGATTGACGTCTACCAATTTTAATAGTATTGTGTGGTAAAAACAAAATATCTGCTTAATGAACTTCATTAGGAGCGCTGACATCAAAATGTGCGTACTGAATTCGTTTAGGTGGTGGCAACTAAATTTGCCATATTGCCTGTCGTGCTAACAGTTTGCAGCAACAGAGCGTGTGACATTTGCTGCATCAGCGGCTTTACTAATGGCTTCTCTACCTCTCTAAAAAGAGTTTGGGCTATAATAAATCGATTCCATTATAATGATACTCGGTTTATTAATTACCGGATACTAATAATGGTTCGTCGCGGTTTTAGTAGGAAGCTAGCAAGTTTTTGTCTGAGAGATTTATTCTTTTATGGAATTTAACGAGTGATCAACATCACATCTCTATTATGTCGTTGTTGTCAATCTTTATTTTTATACGCAACTCCATGAACGTGACTGTCACGGAATTGTGTACGAGTTATATCAATATGTATATGTTGTCAAAAATGTTCTCGGGTTTCCTTGTCGCGTACAGCGTCACCCGAGGGTGGTATGTGTTTTCGGCTCTAGTTATTTCGAAATCCTGAGCGAAACTCTGACCCCTGCAAGTGCAAATTGGCTGCAGCGGGAAACCAAAGTACCTAGCTGCGCATATCTGTCACAGCTAGTGTACATAGAGAGCAAATTCTCTATAACCTAATTACATTACGCCGAGTCTTGTCAGGAAGCTTACCCCTTTACGGAAGCAAATCTCCAGCTGTAGAGCTGCCTTATGCCGTTCCTTGTATATGGTTTGATGTGGAGTCACAAGCTGTAGAGCTGCTTTATACATGCCTGCCATGACTTAAACATCGTTTGATGTGGAGTGACAAAACTCTTTGGGATTTCGTGTGTCGTATACGCTGTTTTGTTGACGTTGGATCGGAAGAGTGGACTGGTTTTCTCGATGCGAGGGACCAGGGCTTCTCAACCATCGGGTCTGTCATGTGAGGGCTCTCGAGGGATCCTTCAACAGACTGAGAGGAGCGGACCATGCGTGGGTGCTTCTCTGGCCATTGACTAGAGCGCGTGGAACCGGAGTTACATCTTGGTCGTCAAATGGGCGCCACGATAGTTATATATAGTGTTCCATGTTATTTCCACTATTGCATTTCATAATTTCATTCATTCCTATTGCAATATCGTTATGTGAACGATCGATAAATTCATAATTTCATTCATTCCTATCGTTATATGAACGATCGATGGGTTCATAATTTCATTCATTCCTATCGTTATATGAACGATCGATGGGTTCATAATTTCATTCATTCCTATCGTTATATGAACGAGCGATATGTTCATAATTTCATTAATTCCTATTGCTATATCGTTATGTGAACGATCGATAGGTTCATAATTTCATTCATTCCTATTGCAATATCGTTATGTGAACGTTCGATAGGGTCACAATTTCATTCATTCCTATTTCAATATCGATTTACGATCGATAGGTTCATAATTTACACTGCTTTTCAATATCGTTTTATGAACGATGCATTCAAACTTACATTCTTTTCTAAATCGTTACATGAACGATACTTTCAAATTTACATGCATTTCAATATCGTTGTTTGAACGATAAATTCAAGACATTCTTTATATTGGGATGTATATCACTTTTATTTTGTTGATCGGTGAAAGGAATTCACGATTGTTTTGAAATTCCATTTGCTAGATTCATGTTTTGAGTTTTTCTCTCGTTGAGTTGTTGTCGATAGTTCCATGTTAGGAACTTTATGATTTTCCTTATCTTTTTGTTTATAATGGTGTCAGATTTGATAATATTTAAATTGCGTTTATAAATAAACATCTTGTAAACGCAGTTGCTTTTGGTGTCTTCCCTAATCCAGTCCCAACCCGGCTTCATCCTGTGACAGTGACATGCTTGATCAATCGAGTTTGTTAGATACTCTCTAGGTCTTGGCTGATCTTGTTTATCATGTCGGATATCAAGTCGGGTTCCAGGACCACAATACGTATATACAGGAAGATGTTTTCCTACTGGGTATTTAGCCCATGGAGCTCGTGGTAATTTTTCTAATGAAGCAGCGGTAACACGACCTGTCTTCATACGAGACGAAATAAATATATATTTTTGTACAACATTTTACACACTCACCTGTAAGTGCAGTTTTTGTTGTTGTTGTAATTATTGTTGTTAATCCACATGTGAGGGTGGGGTGGATGCTCTACATCGAACACAAAATAAATCCATATTATTTATTACATTTGTACAACATAGATGTCATTGATTTCTCAGCGACACGAAAGCAAGAGCCAGTCAAGCATCATCTAGTTCTGTCTAATTCTATCAGAGCAATTAGTATAGGTCCATCTGGGTCTGGTTAGACAATTGTTGCTCAGTCTAATAGTGAGACGGCTCAGATGGGATAAATTATATTTACTGACACCATCCGTAGATGACCAACAATGCTACGATGTGCTTAAAGATTTTGATGAAAATGCAAAATTGTTGAACGAGGACGGCAATGATATAATTGAGTTTATCACCGATATTGATGAAGCCCTATCTGTACATAACCTTGATGGATTTATTAATAACCTCGTAATATACAATGATGTGATGCTGGACAAACAATCAAGTCCAGCTAGGATATTTTCTCGAGGCAGACACAAAAACACCGAAGTTATATATGTTACTCAGCGATATACATGAATACCGAAAGTAATTAGAGATAACTCAATATTTTATTTGTATTTAATGGAGTCGATACACATATTCTACGAAATATTTATCGGACTTGGTGTTCAGAGGAAAACTTCTTTTTACGTGAGCAAGCTACCACACATGGATTTATCGCGATAAATTTATATGATCCTCGATCACGATATCGTGTAGGTCTTGATAAAATATTTGGTTGAGATTGATATAATAATGACTTAATGACTCACACAGAAGCAGAGAGGGTGTACCAACAGTGAGTGTCCGAAAGGTAAACGAAAATGTTATAAAAAGTTTGAAAATACAAACGACAAAAATAAAGTAACAAAATAAACTAACTAAATTGGAGAAACTTTCGGTTTTAGTTAGAGGCTTTGGTTTGGCGTTGTTGACCTTATATTTTTTATTTTCGTGGGAAGCTTTAATTTTCAAAAATGGACCTTCCAGCAAGTGGTCTGTTCACCCTCTCTCCTGCTCGCCATCATATCGTGACATCAAATAGAGCAATCATAATGACATCATATTGTGATATATATATTTCAATCATGGTGACCGTATATTTCAATTATGGTGACATCATTTATTGGCATTATAATGACCATATATTGCAATCACAGTGACATCATATTTTCACGTTATATAGTGCAGTCACAGTGACATAATTCATTAACATCATATATTGCAATCATAATGACCATATATTTCAACTTTAGTGGTACCATTTAGTGACATCCGATCTCATCAACTATTGTGACATCATCTTCTGCAATCATAGTGACATCATATAATGCAATAATAGGAACATTTTATATTGACATTGCATAGTGCAGTTATAATGACATCGTAATGCGACACCATATATTTCAATCATAGTGACCATATTTTGAAGTCACAATTTTAACACATTGTGCATTCATAGTGACATCATTTAGTGCAATTGTAGTGATATCATATATTTACATATATTGCAATTTTCGATGATAGTATATTGCAGTCATAGTGACATCGTAAATTGCAATCAGAGCAAGACTTGTAAGATGTTTGTTTCATTCGATTTTATTGGAGAAGTTTTGTAATATTTGATATCTAAGTCTGACTTATGTCTCGTTTGAGAAATCGTTATCTCAGATTCTTACGATTTATATCTCCACTTTTAGTTGAATTGTTCTTGTCTGAATCTCCCTTAAAACCTTTAATGCAAAAAGTCTAAGGAAACTCATTTTATCCAAATATAAAACACCGCATCATTGGGACAGTACATTTAACATAATACAAATTCTGTCGTTTAAATGTAAACACTGCACCTTAACTAGCATAATTGTTTCAATTCAAATGCAGTTTCACACGTGGAAGTTGATACTCTTTATACACAACGCAAAAATTCAAGTATCATATATACTGTCATTTAATCTGTTAATAAAGTAAATTGACACGTATATCTGTATATTGCCTCTCATTAATTTAATTGCATTGACCTTCTGAATTGAAATCAAAATGATCGTGATCCACTCATGAGTAAACGTGATGAGTGAATACAACATATCAAGGTCGGTTTAAACACTGCTAATAAATCATGTTACCTTAAAAATGTTAATTAGCGAACGTTGCTGCTTTTGATGCCATACGGACTCACAATCGGTACATTTGTCAATTTGAATAATACGCAGAACACCCCTGGTCAATCAACATATTTTGTCTCTTGGCAAGGTACTTTACACCTGTTGCCTCAGTAAGAAAGTGTCCTTCATGTTCTGATGATGCATTAAACACAAATCCATCAACTTTATATCTCCAGATCTATATGTCTCTTATTGAAATCAAGTCAATGGTGTTTAAGAATTGGGCATGATTCCTCAAGATATTCACACATCACACGTTTTTTTTTATATTACATTTAAATCTGTCTTGGACGACCACTGCTATTAGAAGTTTGAATATCTTTTTATAGACTAGGCCCAAAGTTTATTAAACCTTCTAAAATGTTATCCGCATATCGAAATTTTAAGTTATGTTTCTTATGATACTTTAGACAATATCAACATTTCTTTCAAAGGTACACATGAAAACATTTTTAATATTGAATAAATAGTCTGCGAATTTCTCATATTTCAGGAGACTCTAAAATGTTCATCACTGGACAAATTCAAAATTTTATGACTATATTTTAATCCCTGATGCACGCTGAATTGTTAGTTGAGAACCAAGAAATAAGAAAAATATTTAAAAATCCCAATTTGTGGAAGACATTTTGAAATATATTGTGTAACATGGGCAAGACTCTGAATGCACAGATTCGATGATTATATAGTGTCATGACCTGTCATGAGAAACCACAAGTTTTGAGAGATATTTTGGTAAAATGGGTAGCGTTTTAAACCCGGTTCTGCAGTATATATACCCAATGTCTTTGTTAGGTGAAGGAGGGAATGGCAGCATTCCATATATATTTTATATTTTTAAAATGAGCTGAATTAATCTGTTAATCTTCAAACTAAAGGAATCCAACAAGATATATTGAAACTTTAATAGATAAAGAACTGGATTTAAATTTCAACTTTATTGACATAATTTGCATTGTGAATGGAGACATTCAGATTTTAGAAAAAGGAATACGAGAAGGGATAAAAAAAAAACTTTGTACCTGGCAGCATGATTGACAAGGATTACTTCATGTAACATTATTTTTTGAGTATTTATCATAAAACTAATTTAGATTCTGTCTATATATTAAAAAATGCTTATTTCATTTCTTCATTGCAAGAGAGTAGTGCATCATGTCTAACAAACTGTTCGAATCAGAATTATTTGTTGTGCCCTGAAGGCAGTAAAGATGTAGAGAAATATTCAAATTTTATTAGTATAATTTGGCAAGTAACAACGTTTCTATATTTAAATTGCAGGTTGTATATTTTCTTACCTGCCTACTTTGCATTGAACGAAATCGTCAAAGTATGCGCTGATGACAAAGGTGGCATCATTTGGTAAAGAGTTGTAGGTTGTGATTTCAGTAGATCTAAAAATAAAAATGATTTCAGGATTTACTACAATTCATGTACGAGATTTATACTGTTCAGTAGTTACTTTAATATCTATGCATACACAAGGTAAAACAAACGCCAATGTACATACCAATACACATACTGGGCAAGAAAATAAATTTGTGTAAAAACGTTAAACATGCTTTTAGTTGATTTAACAACTAAAGTCAAAATATATTTCAAAATTTAATTTAAATCACATGTTAGATCTATCCAAAATATTGAAATCAATTGCGATTCATGCCCAAAAGGTATGTCATTGCTGATCATTAGGAGACGAGAGATTTTCAATTGCGTAGGTAATGTAACAAACTTTAGTAGGTCTTTGTTGATAGCATTGTTAGATTTCAGCCAGCAAGAGTCACACTGTACCATAGTCATAGAGATTTTATGCTACAATGCTTAGTTTCATAAGATTGATCTTCCCTAATTTCTTAACATATAAAATTCTCGGGGCATTCCAGCTTATAAGTGGTTAGTAATTTGACATTAAAATACCTCGTTGCATTTTGTGTTTGGGTCGTGTTTTTGGTGCATGGCGTGAAGTACCAGTCTTCCACTCGGAAAGGCTTACGGATGGATCATAGTATGAAGCAAGAAAAATCACGCAAATGTTAAATTACAGTCTTGTGAATGTGTGGTTATCATGTGATTCTAGTGAAATTATTTTAGGTATTTTCGTATTTAAGAACCCTTTAGTTTGTTATTAACTGCTATGTTGCACGGATAAAATAGATCCGAGTTCGTCCACGCGTTATGTCAGTAACTTATCAAATATAGTAGCTTTAAGAAGGTCATGAAATCTGAAGTCACCTGACGTGAACTTCACCCTACCTGCTAACCGATTTTGGACAAGGAATGTGTTATGCAACGATTTCTTTATTCCTTAGCGAATATTTGCGTCAATTCGTTTAATTGCATCAATTCTTTTTGTGAATTCTGCAATTAGTCACTTCGTGCATTTTAATTACTTTCTGATGCTTTCAGAATACAGTAATCTGGTGTATTCCGGTATTGTGTCATTTATTGCAACAAATTGTGTTCTGTTAATTCTATGGCGTGAATTGTAAAATATAGCGTTGTGTGGCCTGTTAAAATATTGATGAGAAATTCATATGCTATTTGTAATAATGGATTTAATGTTCTAAACGATTTCGCTGCCATCTTGATGGTCGATGATAATCAGTTTTAGGAATAAATTACTGTAAAAGTTACAAGCCATGATGTTTCGGTATTATTTGTCGAACATTCCACATTTTGTATTTTCTACTAAAATGAGTTCAGCATTATTTAGAAATATTGGTTTCTTGCTAAAATTTTTGAGGTATATTTTAATTATATTTGGCTAATTGGATATATTCTCAATTAGCTCATATTTTAGAAGGAGAGAAATTCTCAAAATTTATTAAGTTTGTAAGCCCTGATAAGTATAATAATTTTAGGTGTAATTTTATATTTATATTAACATGTATATTCTTATGTGTGTTATTTTATCGATATAGGGTGTTACCTAATTTAATTAAACAAAACCGCAACTACAATCTATCCGATTTTTGTTCATTCATTACAAATATAATTCAACCCTGGCTACCTCTCGCACTCCAACAATTTAACACCTATTGTGCATGGTAATGGTGTAACATCTCCCTAGTCGCTGTGACGTAAAGAAAGACAGAGTTTTCTGCCTATCTCTTTTCTTTCTTCGATTTGAAAATTTCCCAGCCAACAATTCTAATGGTACTCATAGTGAAAAGATAGCACTTATGATCAACCGGCAACCAAACTCCAGATTATATCCTTAATAATATGGGCGGCGGATATAATATCCATTCATAGTATACAAGTTGCATTGTGGGCCATTTGTGGCATTACGGGAATTAATATTGGCCCGTAGGTTTACATTGTGAGCCGTAATGAGGCTCAGAGGGAAATCCTATTTTAAAATTTTCCATAGGTTTATATTGGTTGGGTCCTAGAGGAATAAGCATCAACCCGTATGTTTACACTGTGTTCCTGTATGGGGTATAACGGGACTTAACATGGATGGACCAGTATGGGGACATGGGAAATTAACATAGGATCATCCGTAGAGAATCATATTGTCCTAGAAAATCAAGGTCATATGGGCCTATATGGTTCCCTACCGGAAACCCGATGTTGATTTTGTTTATGTTAAAGTCATTTTCCATGTTGAAGTATTTATGAGGATGTACGGGAACTGGGGTGTTTCAACATTTTTGTTATAATTCAACACAAGACATATATTATCCAAATTTTTTTATTATTACAGCCCAAACACACCCACACACCCACAACTGTTTAACGTTAATAACGGCGTTTATACACACACATACGCACACTTATACGTACATGCAAAGAAAGATAACGTCACACAAAGTAGGTGAGTGCAAACGAAAGGAGATATGCCATCTCACATGCAAACACAAGAGATGGGTAAGGAGTTTGAAGTTTTAGTTGTCAATATAGACTGCACAATGGAAAAATTCCATGCATTAGTGTTGGGAAGGTCATGAACTCTGAAGTCAGGTGATTTGAACTTCACCCTATTTGCAAACCTTTTTTGCACAAAGAATATGTTATGTAACGATCTCTTCATTCCACAGCAAAGATTTGCTTCATTTCGCTCTAACCCGTATCCAGTTTTGGAGCAGAGGAATTACGCAGACTCTATGTAAACACTCACCCAAACATAGCGTAAGCTAAACCACACCTGCAGACATTCAGAGTTTTTGACTCCCCTTTACATGTAAGATACTTCTTTTTGTAAATCTAAAGTTTGTACCTTTGTGCATTTTAAAGTTTTTTTTCCCCACTGATGCATTAGCACAATAATCTGGTGTATGAAGGTATTGTGTTAATTATTTCAAAAAATTGTATTCTGTTTATTTTGTTATACATAGTTTAGAAAATGTTGCTCGTACAGCTGACGAATATTTATTGGAACACAAAATTGCAGTTGTCAATAAGTTTTCATCTCAACAGATGGTTAGTAAGAAACCAATTCAGTCTCAAACTAGTACGTACAAATTTTAATCTGGTACAACTAATAAGAATCCAACGTTTGATAAGACTGATAAGACACCCTTATCTCTTCCAACGTGCACTTATTGCAATGAATTGGGGCACGTTATTTCTGACTGCTTTAAGTTAAAAGTTAGGCAACAAAATAAAAGACAGAGCAGTTCCAAATGCTGTTGTTTGCATAGGTCAAGGTCATGGTCATATGATGGAAACAATAACTTGTGGGGTCAAACAAACCCAAATCTGATTGTATTATGGAGAACTACGAACCATTTATGTCGAAAAGTTCAGTGTGAATTATTGGTCAGTCGGCTAATCCTATCCCAATTAAAACATTAAGGGACACAGGAGCATCTCAGAGTCTTTTATTATCAGGTACTCAGTTCTTGTCTGAAAAGTCTTTTGCTGAAGGTTTTCTTCTTCAGGGAGTAGAGTGCGATTTTATTCAAATTCCTCTCCATAATGTTAATTTGTCATCAGACTTAGTTTCTGGACCAGCTTCCGTCGTCTCTATGAATTATTTGCCCTTTGAGTGTGTTCATTTATTGCTATGCAATGACTTAGCTTGAAATAAGGTTGTGGTTAATCTCCTTGTAAGTAAAAACATTGTTTGGAGCAAAAGGGTGAACCTATTGAAAATTAAATCACTGATTTGTATTTTACTTGCGTAGTTACTAGTGATTTGGACAAAAAGAGCTTTTGAGAATGAAGTTGATCAGGAAACTATTCCTTTTTCTGAAACTTGTATTGGTTAGGCTTTTGATAAAGTCACTTTGTTCCTCTTACTGACCAATACAAAAGGTATTGATAATTGTGATCCTCGTGTAACTACACATTCTGTTATTTCTAATCAGGGGGACAAATGACAACCACTTGTCGTGAACAGGAAAAAGATCCAGAGATCTCCAGTTTGTTTCAGAGGGTTATTAGCGAAGCTGATTCTGCGGAGGTACCAACTTGTTATGTTATGAAAAATGGGGTCCTTATGAGAAAATGAAGACCACCTAGGTTACCCGTTGATGATGACTAGTCAGTGAACTGTCAAAGTGTGGTACCTAAATCATACAGACAGGTAATTCTTAGTTTAGCCCATGAAACTCCCTTGGATGGTCATTTAAGAGTCAGTTTAACTTATCGCAACATCTAGTGATGTTTCTAACTGCTGTAGATCTTGTCACACCTGTCAAATGGTAGGAAAAACTATATAAAATATACCTCAAGTGCATTTGCAGTCTATTCCTGTATTTGACGAACCATTTAGTAGAATAATTGTAGATTGCGTAGGTCCGTTACCTAAGACTAAGTCAGGCAACCAATATATTTTGACCACAGTGTATGCGTCAACAAGCCTTCCAGATGCAACTCCTTTATGGAATATTAAGACCAAAACCATAGCCAAAGCCTTAATAAAGTTATTTACAATTTGTGGCCTTCCTAAATCCGTTCAATCTGATCAAGGTTTTAATTTCACGTCAGGGATCTTCTAAAAAGTTATGTATGAATTAGTTATTCAGAGGTTGAAAGATTTCATCAGACTTTAAAGAATACAATACGGTGACATTTCTTTGATACCAGTAAAGACTGGGTGGAAGGTATTCACTTATTGTTGGTTGCTGTTAGGGAGTCAGTTCAAGAGTCCCTTGGACTGAATAATTTTGAACTTGTTTTAGGACCCAGTGTTCGTGGACCATTGAAGTGGTTGAACAAAGCTTGTTTTAACAAGAATCAGAGATTGATTTCTTCGATTCTGTCCTGATTTTAAATAGAAACTATCAACATTTGTGCAATGGCAAGAAATAATATTCACTCTACCCAATCACAAATGAAATTAATGTATGACAAAACTACAAAGAAAATAACATTTCAACCTGGTGATAACGTTCTGGGTCTCTTTCCATGAGACATGTATTGCTGGTGAAATTCAAATAAAGATATCTTCTTGGATTGTTTTAGTGTGATTCAACAAAATACTGTTGGTACATCAAAACGACACTGGCTACCACAGGCATATCAACCCTTTTAGTGTTGGATTTATTTTCGATGATCATTAATGTATATTCAGAACTTTAATCATTATGACTTGTGTCAGTAATACTAGGATGTTTGGGATTTATTTCACAATCAATTATTTCTAAAATTTTACAAAGCTTGTTACTTCTCACTCTTTTCACCGCTCCGGTGGCCTAGTGGTTCGAACGTCCGCCTCGGATGCGGGAGGTTGCGGGCTCGAACCCCGGCTGAGTCATAGCAAAGACATAAAAACAGTACTCACAGCTGCCCGCTTGGCTCTCAGCATTACGAGGCTAGTGTCAGGACTGGTCGTCCTGGTGTCAAGATAATATGACTGGGTGGGCCACGATGTTACATGTCTGCGGCATGATGCCTCAGTGCTAGACATCACCAGAAACTGCCACACTGCAGACATCGTAGCAATATGACTGAAAACTTGTTCAAGCTAGGTTAAAAATCCAAATCACACACACACACACACACACAGACACAGACATACACACTCACTCTCTCTCTCCTCTCTTTATCTATCTCTCTCAGTCTCTCTCTCTGTGTCTCTCTGTCTGTCTGTCTGTCTCTCTCTCGTGTCAACTTTAGACCCTGATGTACGTTTATGCAATCAATGAGATGCCATCATGAATTACCCCAAAACGAAGTCCAAACAGCAAATATAGACTTCAAGTATTCAACGTTTTAGAACTAGTTATCTGCATGATTCATATAAACTGTTGGTGACTAAGCTTGCATGACCTGTTACTATGGGTATCCCATTCATTATTATATAAGTTGAATCAGACCCCTTCATAGAGGCCCCTAGACCCTGGTCATATTGAACTTTGAAAATGAATCCAAAGCCAAAACAAGCCATATAATTTACTATATAAAGATTTAAATGACAAATAAGTATACAGCGAAGTATATATATATATATATATATATATATATATATATATATATATATATATATATATATATATATATATATATATATAAAATTTTCGGCATTGTTGTATTTGAAAAAGCTTTTCGAAGTCATTAACGGTTGAGACCCGGCCCCACACTCTGAATTGGGCCCGCCTGGAGTACTCGACAACATACGGCATATATTTTTAAGAAAAAAAATCTTGAATATATATAGTAATATAATTTTTTTAAGCAGCAATTTTAACTCTTACCACAATTTTGTTTGAAAACGATGTATAAATCGGGCATTGATTAGTGTTGATTGAAAACCGAAATTACCTGACAATACAAAAATGGATACAATGTTTCTACCGAAATAGACTGAAAACTTACCACGGCCAAGCACGAATATCTGTTTGAATGTAGAAATAAACAAAATAAATAAGGGAATTCCTGATAAGTAAAGGCACAGTCATTAAAATCTTTTATTTAAAGATGTTACGCTCTGAGACCTTTCTTCATTAACCTACCCCAATAGTATCAATTCGCGCATGAAATGTATTAAAAATTAGGAGTCTCTTCATTTTCGTACGAATACAATCATTCATTTGACAAAATACATAGTTCGAATTAGAGTTGTACAAGCTAAATTTGTAAAACAGCGTTGTCCTAAAATTATTGTTAAAATTAGGAACCTTTTTATCCATGTAGTAAAGGAGCTGTTGTTTGCAATGTCACAGAATGTCCAAGCAAATTGAAGGTGTTTCGCCTTTAACAAATTTATCGTAAATATAAAATCTACGACTTTTAAGCGGATATACGGAAATATTTCACTCTGGACTTTGAAACCCTTTGCATTGTCACGCGTGGCTTAACCTATTATGACAATACAATCTTTCCACTTCATTCGTGACGTATGTCCGTATATCTACTTAAAAAAACGTAGATATACTCTATTATTGCTTTTGGTAATCTGACGCCACTAAGTGTCAAAAGTACGTTGTTGTTTTAACACGATGGACAAATAGAAGCGAAAGAACTGATGAAGAATTTCCACAAGTAACTGAACAAGACAAGAATGTCTTTTCCGGTTCCCATCATCTGAATATCTGAAGGTCCAATCAATAGTGCCCAATTAATTTTAGTATCAAATCTATTGCAACGATATAACAATCCTTTATTCAGAAAGTATCGTATCTGTGATAAAACAATACCATAATATGTTTTCACCTCTTTAATAATTAGGGATTGAGAAACCACAATTAAATAATAGAGCTCTAAATATTAATCAGTGATATCTGTTAATAAATCATTTCCCGCAATAATTTCTTTTCTGATTTGTAGACCGTCTGAATTGAATTAGAGACCTTTTTAATTCAGTTGTAGAGCTATCTCGTGTCTTAATTCGACAATATTTATAGTGAATAACAAAGCCTCCCTCCTCATTATCGGAACAACTCGGGTATGCAGGCACAAATTTTGGTGTTTTTTAAAATGATGGCAAACACTTCTGGTGTTTTTGGGTTTTGATTGCCATTCAAAAGATTAGGATAAGATAATAACTTAATTTCTAGTTTAAATAATGAAGTTTATTACGTTAAATATTTTATTTACAAAACAAACAAAATACAATAAACAGTAGAAAACGTGGTACCGGGACGGAATAAAATCCTGACCTTATCCTGACATGTTATCGCTCTGGAAACTATTAATTTCAAACTGTTCAAGAAATGTTAAGGTAATAAAATAATCTGTGGTCCAGGAATTTTGAAATTAAGATTTTTCTTTCGTTGATTCAGTTCTGGAATTTAATTACGCTCCAGCTCTAAAATTTAATTGTTGTTCAACTTCAAAATTATAAAATTTAAAGATAACGTGATCAAGTAATATTATAATACATTAGCGAAGAAACACAGAACTGTGATTGGCCAAGAGAAATATAGTAAACAAAATGAGTGCCATTGCGTCGAAACTTCAATATTATTCTTTCACACAGATTAAGTGATCAACTTCTCTCTCTGTCTCTCTGTCTGTCTTTCTCTCTCTCTCTCTCTCTCTCTCTCACTTTGCTTGTTTGAATTTTCAACCCTTCCAAACCAAACAATAAATCAAATATTGCAGAACATTCACGCATTTCTAATGATACATACATGTTATCGAAAATTATCGTTGTCTCATCAAATATTACTAACTTGTAAAAGAAAAGCTTCCCCCTGAGGAAAATACACTAATATAATTTTAGTGTTATGACTTATATTCTTGATGTAATGATTTGAATATTTTTCTGTATCGATCACAGAAAAAGTCAAATTAAATGGTAAAGTTATATGACGCTAATTCATGGCTCGACGAGCATAATAAATTACTTGATTTAACTAAATAATAAATATTTAGTGAATACATTTGGCTATCATTCTTTTTCTTCTTGGCGTCCCTGGATGTATGTATGTATGTATGTGTGTGTGTGTGTGTGTGTGTGTGTGTGTGTGTGCGCGTGCATGAATGTGGCTACCATCTTCCCTCCTAACCTACGAGCTCATCGATCTTCGGAGCTTGTGATTTTGTGATTTGCATTTTTAACGTAGCTTTAACAATTTTTCAGTCATATCGCTACGATGTCTGCAATGTGGCAGTTTATAGTGATGTCTAACACTGGGGCATCATGCCGCAGACATGTAGCATGATGTCCCACCGTGTCACATTATCCTGACACCGGGCCAACCAGTCCTAACACTAACCTCTTAATGCTAAGCGCCAAGCGAGGCAGCTGTTAGTACCGTTTTTGTAAGTCTTTGGTATGACTTGGCCGGGGATCGAACCCACAACCTCCCGCATCCGAGGCGGACGCTCTAACCACTAGGCCACCGGAGCGGTTATCTTCGGAGCTACCTAGTTTTCTAACTAATGAGGATTATACTACAAAGAAATATTTTATTGTCGTTTTATTAAACATGCCCTGTCTAACTCATCCAGGCACTTCCCCAAAACATTTAACAATGGTCCGAACACGGTATTTATTTACAAAGATTCTAGTATACCTGAAAAACAAGGTCACAAATTTCATATATGAAAAGACATGTTGCATTTCAAAGGGAAACAGAAGAAACATCTACGTATATAATTAAGAGAGAGAGAGAGAGAGAGAGAGAGAGAGAGAGAGAGAGAGAGAGAGATAGCGAATGAGTGTGTGAGAGAGGTTTCTGAACATTTAGGAACAGTACAGAGTTTGTTTCTTTACATAAATCGACGCTACCTTTCATAATAAATCTAGATATAAGGGGTGTGTTGGCAGATAGAGCGGAAGAGACGGATTCTTTTGTTATTAATTAAGGGAGAATACAAAAGGTATTTGTCAACATCTTCATTACTCAAGCCACTCGTACAGATGGCAGAGTCGTTGAACGTCTTGGAAGAAATCAGATTCATATTTATATATTAAGTAATTTTGTTTAATGCAAAAAGTACGTAACTTTTGAATATAATTACTTTAAAAAGCTTTGCATAGTAGTTAAATTAGTATATAATAAGACGATAGTGTTTTGCTCCTTCTTATACATCCGCATCACGTGCTTTCACTTGCTTCAATTAATTTATTATGTAATGTTTGCAAGGGCACATACATTTCTTCTGCGGGATGTCGCGGGTTTGAACCCCGGCCGAGTTATACCAAAGACTAAACAAAATGGTACTAACAGCTGCATCGATAGGCACTCAGGATTAAGAGGTTGTGTTAGGCGTGGTGTCAGGATAATGTGACTGGTTGGGACATCATGCTACATGTCTTCGGTATGATGGCCCAGTGCTAGACATCACTGTAAACTGCCACGCTGCAGACATCGTAGCAGTATGACTGAAAGATTGTTAAAGCTACGTTAAAAATCCAAATCACACACACACACACACACACACAAATTTCTGCAACTATAGTTTTTACAAGTTTATGACTGATTTCATTGTGTCGAATGGCTTTGTTTAGATCCAGACTAGTTATTCCATCTTTGATTTCTTGTCTTTCTATCATGATGTCAGAAATAGTAGTTTTATTTCTATCATTAAAATACAGTAACTTTTATATCCCATCGTTTGAATCGTTTGACACATCAAAAATAAGAATTCAGTAGCTAAAATGATGTTTCCTTGTTGCGAAGTTACTGGCTAGGTGTGTATGTGGGAGTGGAGGCTTATTGTTTTGTAGAATGTACTTATAAACTCATTATGTTATAATAATGTACAGGATTGGAAGATTTCAGAGAAGGCAAATTTACATCAAGTTTTAAATAAATGTTTCCTTAGCTGATTTGTGTTTTAATCTGTAACCGTGTTTCTTATATTCTTATATATTGTTAAAATGGTTTGGGCTTTTTGTTCTGAGGACCTTTACCCTCAGCATGTCTCTTTTTCTGATCTCTCGCATTCATTCTGATGTAAGCCATGGTTCATCATGGGGCCTAATAGTGACCCTCTTTAACTTTGATGTAAACCATGGTTTATCATAGGGCCTAATCAAGACCTTTTCTAATTCTGATGTAACAACGGTCATTATGTGACCCTTTTATTAGGATGCACCTTTTAGCTTGATTTGGAAGAGTAGGTGTAACAGTTTCACCTGCATGATCAACAATGGTACTGTAACTGAAGAGTCGAACCCAATTTCTAATTTTAACAAGATCACATAATCGATCAAATGTTGATGATTTGTAAATCTAAATATCACTCTTAAAAGTACAACTGACCTTAACAGAAGTCTCCTTAGCGTCACACTTGGCTTCATCAATCACTGATTGAAGTCTCAATAGGGACACATCCGGGTCAATCACACACATGCGTTCTCCAGGAATCACGTGATCTACTGGCGATTTTCTAGTCTGTGATATTCAAGTTGGTACAGTAATTATGTTACGTCCGATTGTATGGTTAATACATCTGACAGGTAATACAGCATTTAGGAAATCTACATTCCAATCACCAAGAAGAATAACGTGGTCTTTCATCTAATTCCACTCTAGAGTTCATTCAAGTTGATATCAAAATAATCCAATTGAATGTTCTGGCTTTTTACAGTACAGATTGTAATTTTCGTGGCTTTTGTTAACACATCAGCAAAATGGTTGTTATCCCCTTTTGTGATTCAAGGTCATTCCTTATGCATAATAATAGTGATTCGGAACAATTACGACTCTATGGTCTTTAACAAATAATAGAAAAGACTGAGAGTAAGTGAATTGGGTTTTTAACTTAGCTCTAATCATTGTTCAGCCATATCGCGAATATGTCTGCAACGTGACAGTTTATTGTGATGTCTAGCACTGGGGCATCATGCCGCAGACATGTACAATCATGTCCTACCCATTCCCATTATCCTGACACCAGCCAAAATCCAACCGCTGAATGTTGTACACAAAGTGAGACAGATGCTAGTACCATTTTTATATGTCTTTGGCATGACTCGGCCAGGGTTCGAACCCGCAACCGCCCGCATCCGAGGCAGACGTTCTCACCACTAGACCACGGGAGAGGTAAAAAGAGTGAAAAGTAACAAGCTTTGTAAAATTCATGAAAGAATTTATTTTCACGAATAAAAAGTGAAAAATGTAAAAAGAACTTTCGGTATTGGGAAATAAATCCCAAATATCCTAGAATTACTGAACAAATCCTAATAATCAAAGTTCTCAATATACATTAATGATAATCCAAAATAAATCTAACACTGGAAGTGTTGATATACCTGTGGTAGCCCGTGTCGTGGTGATGTGGCAACAGTCTTTTGTTGACTCATGCTAAAACAATCCAAGAATATATCTTTATTTGAATTTCACTAGCAATATATGTCTCTATTTCCAAGAATGGTATTTTTGAGTACTTGATATTTTAGTGAATAAATAGTCTGAATAAACAAAACTTCCAGAACAAATGAACTGCTGGACATAACAATGACTCTACCTCAAGATCTTATAGCCCGAATGAATTTTTTATATGTAGAAAAACAAGATTATATAGTCCTCTACTTTATCTGAGGTCACAATTAACATTTTCTAAAATAAACTATTCGAAATTTCTTTCATGAAAGTTCCAAACGTTTACAAGATAAAATCTTAGTTATAATTAGAAAGTAAATTACTAAAATTATAACAAAGAAAATGGTAAACACAAAATCATTTACTCAAGCAAATTTAATAAACCTAATAGTTTCCCATATTGTTAGAGAAAATAGTACGTATGTATTAGTTGTTTACAGAATTTAAAAAATCATTAATTCAAGTCAGGCAGAAAATGAACTTGATTGTAGACTAGGTCAAGTTCAAAATACAATTCTAACGAAAAAAGTATTTTGAAACAAACTAACAACCAAATAATGCAAATAAAATACACATAACACAATAAATTAGAACACCCCACCTTAATTTGATCGATCAAGCCTATAGAGCTCTCTGGGTCTGTCTATTCGAATAATATCAACAGTTGCACTGAGATTTAAGTGAGTTTCCGCTAAACAATATATCTTCATACCTTCGTCGATGTATTTCTAATACTTTCCATATTCAGATGAGGAAACATAATGTACATTTAAAGCAGAACGCAAGGAATAAATTGCGATATGTTTTGTACCTGCATCGGTTTAAATATTCTATAGCCATAAAATCAATCAAAGAATACGAAACACAAGACCCTGATACTAATCTTGATGTACATATGTTTGATAAAAGAGAAACAAACTCATGTCAATATTTATATAGAAATATTTCATACACAATTCTAATTCTTTTATGATATGGGGGTTAATACACTTTGCTATGAAACATACTGATTGTTGTCCTGCAAGTTATGCAATAATTGTTCAGGATCAAAAGTAATGAATGAAGTAAGGGTTTTGACACCCCAAGAAAATTCTTTCTATCACAATAAATGATCATAATGACTTTACAGTTTTTAAATGTAACAAAAAGTTAGTCATAGTGATAGTAGAAAAGTAAAGGAACGGAAGTACGGGAAAAAAGAACTGTCTCAATAGTGGAGCAAGTGATACGTTGACAAATTTCAAAAGAAAGTAGACCATAAGTGTCTGCCAGAACTAGAGTGGTATTTGGCTCCTATACCTACAGAGGAATATTTTCACAAAGATGAATTTCGAGACGATTAGGTTTCCAGTAGGTTCCAGTCTGAGAGAATAACAATCAGGGTTTCAGGATATGAGGTCAAGTACAGACTAGAGAGCATCACCCCGTATTATCATGAACAGTCCCTACAATGGCGATCACCCCTGTATGTAACTTTGGTAGACTTCAGGAAAGCATTGACATGGTTGAAAGAAGCATGGTCCGGAACATCATGAGGTACTGCACCATCCCACAGAAGACTGTCAGAATTATCCAGTAGAAAATGCGGTATCGGGACGGAATAAAATCCTGACCTTATCCTGACATGTTATCGCTCTGAAACTTTTAATTTCAAACTGTTCAAGAAATGTTAAAGTAATAAAATAATCTGTGGTCCAGGAATTTTGAAATTAAGATTTTTCTTTCGTTGGTTCTGTTCTGGAATTTAATTACGTTCCAGCTCTAACATTTAACCGTTGTTCAACTTTAAAATGATAAAATTTAAAGATGATGTGGTCAAGTAATATTTTAATACATTAGCGAAGAAACACAGAATTGTGATTGGCCTAGAGAAATATAGGAAAGAAAATGAGTGCTGTTCCTCTTGTATGATGTCATATATTGCATACAACTAAATCTCTATGCGGCTGATGTACTTCAGTTTCAAGCCCAAGCTCTAAAATGAAATAGAGAGCTCTGTATTGAATTGGATCTGGGTAAAATCGGCAGACAATAGAACACCAAATTGTTTATAATTCTTTGTGAAATACACCCATTCGCGCAAGAAATCATTCTAAGTCCTTCATTTGATTTCTTTCACTCCTGAGTTTCTTTGACATTGTGATATGTGTGAAGGTCTGAGTTCATTTTTTTCTTCTTCGTTACCTCGCATCTTCTACTGGCATTATTTGATTTTGTTCATTCTTGGTGCGAATCATTGCGTCGCATTTTTAATATTATTCGTTCAAACAGATTAAGTGATCAACTTCTCACTCGGTGTCTGTCTGTCTGTCTGTCTTTCACTTTGCTTGTTTGAAGTTTCGACCCTTCCAAAACAAACTATAAATCAAATATTGCAGAACATTCACGCATTTCTACTGATAATTACGAGTTATCGAAAATTATCGTTTTCTCATCAAATATTACTAACTTGTAACAGAAAAGCTTCCCACTGAGGAAAAGACACTAATATAATTTTAGTGGAAGTGAGCAGCAGGGAAGTTGTACAGACCTTCCGTTCCAGACCAAATAAAGCTTCCTACGAGAACCTTCTCCGTAGAAGCCTCAGAAAGCAGAAATAACGCCTTCTACGGAAGCTAATTTTCATGCATTTCAGACCGGATGCATCGGTTGGTCGCGCCGGTGTGTTAGTAAATATAGCACCCGAGACAGGAAAAATAAAATTTAGGGA